>JBCNYG010000001.1:8203870-8214310 GCA_039654305.1 Porochilus rendahli
ACTGTCGCCGCGGGCTTCTCATTAGGGATGTGTAGAGGGTTGTAGAAAACATTTTTAGATTCCTTCCCAACTTAATTCACTGTGTAAAGCTGCTAGCGACAATGTCAATTGTAAAAAGCGCTATACAAATAAAAGTGAATTGAATTGAATTGAGTTTACTCCTTAATCCTATTAGGGTCGCAGGGAGGCTGGCGCCAATCTCAGCCAAAACTTGGCAAAGGCAGGGTACACCCCGAACAGCTCGCCAGACCATTGCAGGACTAACACACATAACCTTTAGCGTACGCACTCATGACCAGGGGCAATTTGGAACAGCCAGTTAGCCTAATGTGCATGTCTTTGGAGGCTGGGAAGAATCCAGAGTAGTCGGAGGGAAAACTAAAAAAAATGTGGCCTCATGCAGCTATATGTGAATTGCGGATTTGTTAGTCTGCTCTTCTCCTTGGCTATTTGTGAAACATCAGTGCATTTGGTCAGAGATTTGTGTGTGTTGTTGTATAGTTGCATTATTAAATATTTTTAACACTTTCCGCATACAGTTATAATATTACAGTAAAAACAAAACTTATAATGAAATAACTGCTCACACTGTGGTGTTTAAAGCAAACCTGAATGATTTTATATCTTAAGGATGTTATATAATAAGGTTATTTATTATAAGGAAAGCACTGCTTGCTTGGGTTTCCTCCGGGTACTCCGGTTTCCTTCCACAGTCCAAAAACATGCACGTTAGGTTGCTCAAAAAACATCAGGCTAATTGGCTGTTTTAAATTGCCCCTTGGTGTGAATGAGTGTGAATGGTTTTGAGTGTGTGTGTGTGTGTGTGTGTGTTGGCCCTTTGATGGCCTGTACAGGGTGTACCTTGCCCTCGCCCAGAGTCGGCTGAGATGGACACCTGCCTTTCTGTGACTCTAATTAGGATTAAGGGGTTCAGAGAATGAATGAATGGATGAATAATTTTTTGCAGTAGATTGCATAGGATCATAAATCCATACCTTTGTAGAATAGACATGCTAAATAGATTTGATTTATGCATAATGATGTGGATAGATGTTAATTGTCAACATAAATAGTTGAAAAAAAGTGTAGTTTTAAAGAATAAAATGCATAAATAATAAGTTCCTCCTGACTAGTAAACTCCACAAAACAATTCTTCATAATGTCCTAATGATTAATCAGAACTTTTAAAGATTTACATTTCTGAACTGGACGACCTCACTCATTGATTTAGTCAGACGTCAAAGTGACGTCACTGTGTAATACCGTCATGACAGTCAGTAAAACATCAACATTTGGGACTTGATATTGATGGTTTCATTACTGGCCTTGAGCTTTAAAGCTGCCTCTTCACTGAATGTCTGTGAATCGGGATGGGCACAAACACGAGGCTCAGGAGTATCAAAGGATCAGACTGGACAGGCTGGATGTTTTTCCTGCTATGAACTCCTCCTGCTTAAGTACATATAATCAAGTTATGTGACATTGTTAGCAGAGTGGTCACTGGACTTTATTTACGCTCAGTCATGAAATACTTGCTGTGTACCATGGGACCGTGTTTGAACCACAGCTTGTGAGGGGAAGTCAAATGAGGATAGCAAGAGTAACAACAATCACATCAAAGACAATAACAATGTTTGTAATTTTTATTTACTTTTGATTAATAATAACAACAACAATAACATTATTATTATTATTATTATTAATAATAATAATAATAATAATAATAATAATGTTCATTTTAATATAGCATAATTTATATGTTTACAGACAGGTGAGAAAATAAAGATAAATCTGGTAGCTCTGTTTTGTGGTGTACTTATGATGCCATGGATTGTTTGGCTCTATCTGGCCCTTCAGTCAATCACATGAATGTGTAATTAGAGGATATTATTAAATATATAAACGCTGTGTTTACATCTGTACAGTGTGCAGTTATGTACAATACTAACAGACTTTGCACAGATTTCTACTTTTACCCCTCTCTAATTCACCCTTGACATTCATTAATTTGCTGAACCGATGAATCCTATTAGGGTTAGTGGCGCTTATCTCAGCTGACTTGGGGTACACCCTGAACAGCTTGCCAATCCACTGCAGGAAACCACACACCCAACGATTCACACTCACACCTAGGGACAATTTGGACCAGCCAGTAAGCCTAATGTGCATGTTTTTGGACTGTGGGAGGAGACCGGAGTAACTGGTGGAAATAATATCATATAATATAACCTTCCCAGTTCCCAGATCTCAGCTCAATGAAAACCTAGGAGAGATTTTGTATTGATGTGTTAGACAGCATTTTTTGTTACCTGTCTGCAAATGGTCTGCTCAGTAGCAGTGATATAGAAAACCACTTGAATCTCTATAGTTGTATGTAGTGTGCATTATTGGCCACCAGATGGCAGTAGTGTAACACTTCAGTGCAATCAATATATGTTATCCCATTCGTTTATTATTGTTTTTTAATTATTGTTCTATTTATGTATTTATTTATTTGCTAGCTATGCTGTATTAATCCTGCAAGGGAAATTATTGCCTCTGCATTTAACCCATCCAAAATGAGCACACGCGCGTGCACACACACACACGCACACACACACACACACACATTCAAGGGTGGGCTGCCACACACATTGGGGCGCCCGGAGAGCAGTTGGGGGTTAGGTGCCCTCCTCAAGGGCACTTCAGCAATGAATGTGGAGGAAGGGACCACACATTTTTACTGCTGGTTTATACCTTCACTCTTGATTGAAATATAATGCCTTCCAGGAGCAGAACTAATACAAAATTCTTCCTTTCTTCAGCATTCATTTATTCATTATTGTCTTAGACATGCGGTGAGAGTTGTTCAAACAGCAGGTTTTGGTGAATCCATGCCCATTGCAGCCTCAGACTCTTGTCCTTGGCAGAAAAGACAGCAAGCTGATACGGTCTTCACTCATCCTTCTCAAGGTTTGGCATATTGTGCATTCTGAGACGCTTTCCTGCTCACCACAGCCGTCAAAGACGTTTCTTTCAGTTGTAGAAACATATCTCGTCATTTGAACCAGTCTAGATCTTCTCCCTTGACCTTACTCATTACCAAGGCATTTCTGTCTGCAGATTCGGATGGGGGTTTTTCTTTTTCTTCTTCTGCTTCTGTGGAAACTCTAGATATTTTTTTCAGGAGATCAACAGTTTCTGCAATACTCAAACCAGCCCCTTCTGTGAACTGCAGACATTTTGATTTCACAATACACAAAGAAACCACACTGAAAGCATGTCTAGCAGTGGTCTGGGAATGGTTCACTTGCAGGCCTTTTTTGGGAAATTGCGCTCATGTGCTGTACGCACACAAAACGTTGAGTCATCAATCACAGGCCACTTGGAATACTAACAGGGAGAATGGTATTATTCATTCTGATCCCCTCTCAACTCTGATCCCCTGAATGTGTATACGATTTTGCTGCATAGCATTAAAGTACCTCCATTAACTGCTGTGTGACTGCAGAGTGTGATTGCATGTAACCGAGCTAATGCATTAAAGGCACCCATTTAGCCTGTGTGTTTAATCTTTTATTATCAGTTTATTTTGGCTGAATATGGTTTCTTGTCGAAACCACCCCAAGTCATAGGCATAGTACCCCTTATTCACCTGTTTTACATCTTGATTTGGTTGTTTTTGTCTGTCTACAATACCAATATTATGTTACCAGAGGAATGAAGTTGCACATGTGCGATAACTTGTCAGTGTAACTGAATCTTAGAAGGTGGAAAAGTCCAAGATTAAGTGTTCTGTGCTCTCACGCGCCTCAAGATGGCAATGTCATCACGTTATTTAATATCATCATGTTTGGTACAGGAGTAAGCAAATGGTTTCAGAAAGGTATCATGGCCAATTTTATTTCCAAGAGCTAACTCAGTGGCGTAGTTGTTTGCATGTCTGCTTCACACCAAGAAGGTCGGAGATTTGATTCCCGGGCTCGGGCGTTTCTGAGAGGAGTTCTCCCCGTGCTTGCATCGGTTTCCTGCAGGTACTCCGTTTCCCTTCCACAGTCTAAGGACGTACACATCAGGCTGGCTGCTGCAAATTGACGTTAGGTCTATGTGTGAATATGGTGGGGCCAGAGGCGTAGTGGTTAGGGTGCTGGGCTCAGGATCAAGAGGTTGTGGGCTTGAATCCCCGTTGGACCCCAACCGTGCTAAGACCACACGGCAAGTTCTTAACCACAAGTGTGCCTTTGTCCACCCAGGAGTATAAATGGGTACCAGTAAAAATACTGGGAAGGTAACCTGCGATGGACCAGCATCCCATCCAGGAGGAGTTGAACTCCTATTTACTTTTCGCTACAGAAAACAAGGATAAGCACCGGCCTGATGAGCCAGTAGGCTCGGGTGTAAAACCTATGTGTGAATGGATGCATGCGTGTGTTAGCCCCATGATAGTCTAGCGAGTCTAGCTGTTCAAGGTGTACCCTGCCTTCGCCCAGTGTCGGCTGAGATAGGCACCTGACTTCTCATAACCCTAGCAGTATGAAGGGGTTGGACCAATGAGTATTGGATGGGATAACACCATGTTTTATGTTTATTTTTTATGTCTGGTGGTGACACGGTGACGCAGTGGATAGCATGTCAGACTCACAGCAAGAAGGCATTTCCTGTGCTTACATGGGTTGCCTCCAGGTACTCCGGTTTCCTCCCACAGTCTAAAAAACATGTACAGTAGGCTAAATGACTGTTCCAAATCGCCCTTGGTGTGAGTGTAAAGGGTTGTGTGATGGTCCGGCACGTGGACCCTGTCTTCACCCAGAGTCGGCGGAGATGGGCACCAGCCTCCCTACAACCCTAATTGGGCTGAAGAGGCTTAAAAAATGAATGAATGAATGGATGGATGAGTGGATTATGTCTGGTAGGTAAACAGATCCTTGAAGTTTCCGGTTGCTTTGTCCTCTTTACAATTGTCTTACCCTTGGTTTCCTTACCCTTCTAAGTCACTTTGGCTAAAAGCATCTGACATATAAATGTATCGCAATGGAATTTACACGGGAAAATAAAAACAAAAAAATAAAAAATAAAAAAAGCAAGGTCTCACTGGCCTTCATAGCACAAAGCATAGCTATTGTCATGCTACCACGTGTAAACAAAGAAAAACAGCAACAAGGTCATGAATATTATTTGACACAAAAGTCACACACACACACACACACACACACACAAATAAATAGCAAAAGAGAAAATTCCTCAAAATAAGTTCTTTAATGCAATTAAAGGATGAACAATAACAACACACCGATGTTCAATCATGGTTGTGAAAGGAAAGGATTCAGACCATGCTTCGATGACTATAACGCTATTCCTGAGTGGATCCGACACACGGAAGCTTACATACTGCTCTTCTTCTGGAACATGTGAACAACCTTCATTTTAAATGAGACTTTGAGGGTGAGAACAGTATAGAATGTGTGAAAGTGTACAAAAATACACCCGTGAGTGTACATTTTGGGTCACTTTAGTGAAAGAGAGAAAAAAGAAAAAAAAGAAAATATGAATAAAGGTACAACAAAAGATGTGAAGTGATATATTTTATAGGATTCATAATGATCTTTTTTATAATACGTCACATGCATTCAGTGGTATAAACTTCAGCACCGATTCTATACATCAGTACCACAGTGGTCCTCAGTACAAATCCTCAGTATTAACAAAGTCATTTTTTTATTTGGGACAGACATGTACTAAACTACGCAGGATATGGGTTCACTACGGACGGATTTAAACCACTCCAGCATCTGTTTGTATGCATGTACCAGATCAGCAGCTCTGTTAATGGACTTCTTCCATTTCTTCCACCCTGGTCTTGGAGTACTGCCTTATCTTGTGCATTAACTGCTTTCCCTTCTCTAATACACCCTCACTCACTCATTTGCCGAACTGCTTAATCCTATTACGGTTACCGAGAAGTTGGAGCCTATCTCTGCCAATGCTGGGTTATGGCAGGGTACACCCTGAACAGCTCGGCAGACAATCGCAGGGCCAAAACACACAACCACTCACACCCTCATCTAGAGGGAATTCGAAACAGCAAGTTAACCTAATATGCATGTCTGTAGGAGGAAACTGGAGTACCCGGAGGAAACTCACTCAAGCACGGGGTGAACACAGAAACTCCTCACAGAAACGTCCGAGCCTGGGGTTTGTGGGGTTTGACTGCTAACCACTACATCACCATGCCACCTTCTAATACACCCACCTTCCCTTAAGAGCCATTAATTTAGCTAATCTAATTATCAGACGGATTAGGAATAGTAAAAACATCAAAACATGTAGGACTGAGGCTGGAGGTACAGTTGCTTCTTAATAACGCATTTGCATAGACACCTGGTTGGGTTAAGGACATAATAGTTCACATACGTGACGAGAATTATTGGTGCATTCCTCTAGGGGGGGGGACACTAGAGAACTCAAGGACACTAGAGAACTCAAGACATCCATGATTTACAAGATCAAAAATAAACATGGCCATAATAAAGAAGTGTTTGGTTAATTGTTAGATCACAGCAGAAGACGTGATGGTGGCAGGTTTGTCGATAGGGGACTAATCCATAAAGTTTCTCAAAAACCTTTCACCGTTTTTGTTGATGCTGACGTGCCTACCGATCCCCCCATTTTTCATGTTTGGATTACATCTTGCGGACTCATAACGGTAATCTCTGAGGACGTACACAACCGATGCGAGGCAGCCACCATGCTCAGGCGAACACAGTTAAAAGCAACAATATCTCCAGCCAAGAGTGGGAACCTAGAGGAGCTCCTTGTACAACAGGATAAGGCAGCACTGGTGTTATTATCCAGTTTAAAATCGCATGTGACATTATGACAAAAAAAAACAGTTACCTTCATGGACCAAAATAGATCTATTCGTGTATAAAAGTCATTCAAAATCATTGATAATGCCTCGAGCGTCTCTAAGCCTGCACATTATTGCATGTTTTGAAATTTCCAAAGCAGGCTTCTACATGAACTTGGAAATCGTTCTTCAGCTCCTGCCACCCTGTTGAGTTTTATTACACAGGCTTGCAGCACTTATTCCATAATTATATTTACACAGTGATAGGACAATCAGACAGAATGAGCTACGTCTCAGGTTTACACAGTTATACTGTTCAGAATATAAATCTGCGATCAAAGTGAATACTTCTACACCTCGTGATTTTGAACATTAAAATATGAAAAAAAAAATTAGGGTTAGGTAAATTCTAACAAACATACTGGAAAATTACCTGGAAAAAAAACCCCAGAATCTTCATTATTATATTTGTGATGGCTGGTGAAAAATAAACCCTGAAATGTATTATGTGATGGGTGTCGGGACTTCAGAATGTGTGCTGAGGAAATTAGACACAGCAGTAACTCCAAACCCCAACAGTCCACTAAATGTGTGTGTGTTTGTGTGTATGAGCACCGGTCATGCATCTTCTCCCGTATATATACGGTACATCAGTGTGACGATCACAGCAGAGAGGAGTGGTATCAACAAGCTCGACCACCAGCTTCACACCAATGGGGGAAAAGGAGAGGAAAGATACAACTTTGTCACTAAATATTGTGGTAAATTTTGTTAAACTTAAATATTTAGAACGGTAAGAAAAAATGCTAAGTTGGTGTTTAAGAAATGTGTGCATCAACTCTTTTACAAGGCTCTTTATAAATATAACTCACTTCTTATAAGCTAATCATAAGTCTTTTGTTAGTTTAATGCTAAAAAACTTTACTGTAAGAACGGTGAGCGGTGGTAGCATGTAAACACGCAAGAAAATACTGCATGAAATAATAAATGTAGAGAACATGTCCATTCGAAACCATTAAATCATTTATAACTAATACCATTTATGAAGTAGTTTATATGTAATACTCAAAAAAATATACTGAAATATTCTTTACAAACATTTAAAATAGAAGGATAGCTAGCTGGCTAATTATTAGCTAGCAAACTAGCTTGGATTGGTTACAGCCCTGTATTCCCGCTGCCCACTGGTCGGATAGTTACCGCCCATTGGTCCGACTGCTCTACCTCTAACCCAACTGAATGAGTAGGGTGCCCAGTTGATTGAAGCAAGTCATCAAATACAAACAAGAGGAACATCATGCTTTAATTTGCACCGCCAAATCCTCAGGTTTTTTTAACCTGTCAAAATTTATGCTACCATACCACTCAAAGTTGTTGTTGTTTTTTTTTTCTTTAATGACTAATATTAGCTACCTTAAATCTGAGTCTCACGTTAGCGGTCATGTCCAAATGTACAAGCGAATTTTATTTCGAAGGGAATTAGATAAATGATTGAAAAAATATTTTCAGAAATAGTCGGTCGAATTCGAGGTAAATGATCCGTATTCGCAAAAATTGGTGCAAAATTAGAATTTTTCGCACTTTTTCGAAGTACGTTCAAAATTTGCGAAGGCGCAAGGAAAACTTGCGGTGTTGACACAGAAATAGCGACCGACTTCTGGTTGCCTCCCGCCAATATGATTGATATGAAGACATAAGAAGGTTTTCGAAGAGACTGCTAATTTCGAGCATAATGACAAATCTGACCAGGTATTTGATCAGAATAAAGTAGAAATAAGATGATCCTTCGTACTAGTGGAACATGACATTTGGAGCAGTGCATTCTGGGCTTACCTTGTGGGATCAGGAGCTGGGGTTACAAGTGATTCCTGGAAAGAGTAACCAGATAAGGTAAAGAACACACTTTTATCATATAGATCATATGCTGGTGCTAGTTTAAAAATAGAACACATTATCAGTGGTGGGGACATATCTAAGAGAAGGTACGGGTGTTACATACGGGTGGTTTGGCAATCTTGTGCCTGTCATCCTAGAAAGAGAGAAAGAATAAAATGTTATTCATTACACGGAATGCCCTCCGCTTTACAATTTTATAATTATACAATTAAAATATTTTTGTAAAATTTTATAATTTTGCAATTTTCTAATTCAGTAAATATTTCAAAAATGCGCTCCATTACAAAAACTCCCACTGTGCTTCTTCTGGATTCCAAATAATAAGATACTCTGCGACCATAATTCATTTACCACTATGAATGCACTCCTGTGCAACAAAATAAAAATGGATTCCAGGGAGCGTCTTGAGCACCACAGGTCGTACAAAACATCTGCTATTGCACAAGCTAAAACTACGCATTGCCAAAAAACCACAAAACATTTATCCAGCGCAGCAGCACAGAGTAGTGTGCTCAGAAGGGAAACGGCCCTGGCTCGTTCCTAGATTACACAAGAGAACCACAATGTTCTGGCTGAGTGCAGCTCAGTTATGTGCTTCTGATGTACTGTGGTAAACGTGTGCGTTCACACGAGGAGAACTTCAGAGTGAAAGAGAACGTCGAATGAAAGTCCCAGTATCACAATTTACTACGGTATTTAATGTTAAAGGATAACATTACGCACCATATAAGAATAAATTAATGTGCAATTAGAACAAGATCAACACGAACAGATATATTACAACTATCACACACACACACACACACACACTACAGTACTGTGCAAAAGTTTTAAGTACAGGGATGGTGTAGAAAAAAATGCCTTATATTTACATATAAACAATGACATTAAATTAATGATCACTACATAAAATTTCAATAAAGCTCAAATAAATGAAACTAATAAATGAGTCGTGATGACTTTTTGCTTTAAAAATAGAGTGCAATTTTACAAGTCTAGTATCTACCCGAGTATCTTCCAGAACCAGCCCCAGTTCTCCTGGAGATGTTGAGTGTCACTGTTCATATTTGCATGTAAATCACAGCAGCCTTCATTATATTCTTTTCTGAAAAATGGTCTCTTATGCATAATATGCGGCTTTCTTTATTAACATCCTGAACTAACTTAAACTAAAGTTTTTTCATGTAACATTTAATTCTGTGCTGGAAAACTAATGTTTGTAAATCTAAAGTGTTTTTTCTACTAATTTGCTAATATACGAGTTATAATATAAACATCTATAGCGAAGTTTATACTGAAATAAAATAAAAAACAGGGTGCCTAAGACTTTTGCACAGCACTGTATAATTTGCATTTGACCCATTTACACACACACACACACACACACACACACACAGGTATAAAAATCTTAGACAGCTTTAGATTTCTACCTCCACCAAGAAGGCTATGTTTCACGCTCAGTTAGTGGGTTTGTTATAAGCAGAATTAGATAAAAAGTTTCATGAAATTTCCATCAGAGGTGGGGCTTTGGACGAGGAGGCCTCCATTCTATTTTCGGAAATGATACGGATCAAACTTTGGACACAGGAATCCAATAAAAGATTCTTTAGCATTGTGAAACTGGACGATTTTGGACATTCGGGTTTGTATGGGGGATTGCTGATTGCTGGGTTTGTAATTTTTCTATTTATTCATTCATTTGCCCCATCTGTTTAGCT
>JBCNYG010000001.1:8248090-8262076 GCA_039654305.1 Porochilus rendahli
TCCAGGGTGTACCCCGCCCTCGCCCAGAGATGGGCGCCAGCCTCCCCGCGACCCTAATTAGGAATAAGCGGTTTGGAAATGAATGAATGAATGAATGTTCTGTCAAGTCTCTGGTTTCGGCATTTGCTCCTTGAACATTTATTTACCTCCAAGTCTGTCTGTGTTCCCCAGTTAGAGTGGGGTTTTTTTTTTGTTTGTTTAGTTTTTTTCCCCATGAGTCTGAGTGGTGGTGTGTACGTGTGTACACCAGACAGGACACGGGACAATCACGCAAGCAATATTCCATGACTATAGTCCTCTGCTCGGGTGTTTCTCTGTGAAATCCTCTTTATTAATTTGAGTTAATTTGCTCGGTTGAGTATATTTGACACTTTTAATTAGTCTCGTCTGTTTCTGTACATGTTTATGTGCTGTTAAACAAACTGCTTCACATATGCCTGCCGAGCTAAGTAGTCAGCACATAAAAATTTTATTAACACGCCAGTTGCCATATTGTTAATCTGTACACATGGATTTAATGTGAGAAATAATGAAGCTAATTTATAATTATTTCTAAGTAATTTCTAATTTCTAAGCTTGCACTAGGGTGTTATTTCAGCCAGCCTATCTATATTTTAACATTATCTCCTCACCATGTTACTAACTGAAACCAAAAGATAGTATTTCTCTTTAGATCCTCTATTTATTCTTCCTCAATTTCCTGCAGAGTTCATGTATTCCTTCTGTGGTCTCTGCTCACAATGTGTTTTCCATTTACTCCGTGTTTTCTACAAGGCTTTTATCACCTCCGACCTCAGGTTTGTAAGTCTGCTGTCACACTGAGAGTTGCTCACTGAAAAACACACTACATATTTTGAATCCTTTGTAGTTCCTTGTTTGTGTATTTGTGCTATTTGAGCGTGGTGGGTTGCTTTTTCACTTTGTAGACAAGTCCAAATCTAACCTTTGATCACAAACAAACCCACTGCATGCTTGCTGAGCCTTTAACCCACGAGATTCAGGCATGACTAGCCCATGAGCTATCATACACACCCTCACCTTGCATACTGATGTTCTGAATTTGTAACAGCTGCTTAAATGTGTATGGATATGTTCATTGAGGCATTTTCTTAGTGCCTTAGAAATACACCAGTTAGCCATAGCATTAACACCACCTGACAGCTCAGAGGCTCGGAAGCCCCGATACGCAGCCAGCTACAATGTACTGTGTTCTGAAATCTTTCTATGATAGCCAGCATTAACAACTTCAGCAAGTTGTGCTACAATAGTGCTTTTGTGGGATCAGAATAGACTTCGTAACCTTTGCTCCCAGTGTTCATCAGTAAACCTTGGGCAACCATGACACTCTTGCCATCTCACTGGTTGTTCTTCCTTGGACAACCTTTGGTATGTACTCACTACTGCATACCAGGAGCACAAGATCTGCCATTTTGAAGAGGAATAGACGTAGTCGTTTAGCCATCACATTGTGAACCTTGTCAATGTCACACAGATCCTTTTCCTTGCTCATTTTTCTTGCTTACAACGCATCAACTTTGAGAATTGACTATTAATTTTCTGCCTGTTTACCTTCTTGTATTGTCATATTGATTGCCATGTAAATATAATACTCCAAATCTCAAATATATAGGTCTATATGATTATGCATTCATTAGGTGATATATTTTAGAAGTAGAATTTTATAATCGAATATCTTAAAATGAATGTCCATTCTGTTGAAGTCTTTTTATGAGTTTATACTACATGGGAAAGTCACAGTCTGATTGTACTGCTATTGGTTTTTCTTGTGTTTCTGTGTAGTATGTACTAAAACTCGCAGGTAAAACACCTCCTCACAGAGACCAGTTCTCTCATTTTCATGTTGTATGGAATAAACTGTACTAAATGCACTTAATGAGCAGGCTAGTAAGAGACACCATTTGCAACACAGCACCTACCTGGCCTGCCACTATAATGGTAAAATATGTATAAATAAACATTACTTTTTTTTTTACTTTACTTACTTTTACATTGTTTAAAAAAATCATTTCACTTGGCTTTTTCCTTATAATATATGCTAAAACACTTAGAATCTGTGCTTGCACACAAAGCTTAATGCATCATCATGATTGAAAATGCATAAACATTTGTTTTTATGTGCTTTTTGCTTATGTTTCCTTGTAGTGTATCTACTAATACATTACTTACCCCATGCTCAGTGGATCTCGCTGCTTGCTTTATATTGGGGACTATTCAGCAGCATCCAATTGTAAATTCTCTCTCTTAGGAAGGCTGTTAGCACTGGCTTAAGCCACTCTCTCTTACTCTCTCTCTCTCACATTCTCTCTCTCTCTTTCTCTCTCCCTTTCTCTCTCTCACTCACACACATGCACACACACGCACACACACAAACACACATTGTCACTTTCTCTCTTTCTGTCTCTCTCACACACTCTTTTTTTCGCTCTCTGCCAGTCACTCTCTCACCTCGCACTTTTTTTCTGTCATACTGTCTCCCTTTTTCTCGTTCTCTGTCTATTGCTCGCTCTGTGTCTGACTCTCTCGCTCTCTCTCTCACTCACACAAACACACATTGTCACTTCCTCTCTTTTTCTGTCTCACACACACATGGTCCCTCTTTTGTGCTCTCTTTCACAAATTTTTAGTATGGCTACTGTCTGCCACCAATGAACGAGGATGAGGTAGTGTACTGCAGTGTGTATTTTAAACCTCTTGGTGAGAAGCTTTTCACGTATCCTTCCTTCAGTGACTTCTAAAGCCAGCTAAATTCATCATTTGCACCGCTAGCCATATTATATACACCTTCAACAGTTAAGCAACTACATCTCTAACATTCACAAGAAACATAAATTGCCCTGTAAGTTTGTTAGAAATGTATTAAAGTACCTTTGTACACATCAGTAAACCTAAAGCAAATGTTGACACTTGATAGGCTAGAGTTATGAAAGCATGCGGAACCACATATCTGTGGTTGCAGTACTTTGTGTCTTCATGCTGAATGTGCAAAAGTTACCCCTATTAAGTTTTGAATAACTGTTCTCTCCTCATTCATAGTGGCGCCAATGTCTGCGTCACAGTCTCTGTGATTATGTCGCCGAGGTCTCAAAAATTACTTCTCCAAACAATCCCTGAAACCAGAGGGCTGTAAGCATATAATTTAGTTGCACAGCCTTACTGTGTTTTGTATGTCTGTTTTGGTGTCTGCCCTACAGTGCTATTTGAGTTTGCTTTGAGTCCTTAACTCAAATGATTCAGATACCCATTAAGTTGTATTCGCATGCAGCCAGTACAGTGTTTCCCCCGAGTGAACCTGCAGAGGGTGCTCAGCAGCTTTCTGTCAGATATCAGAAGCCTAATGGAGAACGTTTGTGGCTTTCCAGCCCAAATAACCAGCAAACCATGCTATCATACTACAATTCTGAACAGACCTAGCTTACAGGTATGATATAAGGTAAGGTAAAGTCTGCTGGGCTTTTAACACCCGAGGCGACTGGCTCATGAGTCCAGAGCTTATCCCAGTGTGATAACTGTTTTGTTAAAAATATACCAGTATTTATTTTGTTGTTTGCTGTTTAATACATATAGTTATTCACAGTGGACCGTTCCATTGTAGTGTGTGAACATATGAACTCATGATTACTCGTAGGCTTAGCATGAGAACATTTGCATTTCCTTATCTTGCCATGTAGTGTTTCAGGGAATGTGCAGACCAGTATGCAAAAATTTATTTAACTAGACATTGATTTAAATATCATACAGATAGAGATCACATACTCGCATACACACTGCTGTTAAGCATTAGATATTCTGTGAATCCCTTCTAAAAAAGAGTTAGTATTTTAATAAAAGAGAACCTATTTAAAACGGATGCCGCAAAAAGTGTGTATTCTCTGTAAACTGTGTGTATATTGGGGCAGCTTGGAGGCATAGTGGTTTGCACATCCACCTCACAGCAAGAACGTCCTGGGTTTGAGTCCTGGGCCTGCTGAGGAGTTTGCATGTTCTCCTTGTGCTTGTGTGATTTTTCTCTGGGTCCTCCAGTTTCCTCCCACAGTCCGAACCCATGCACATTAATTTGGCTGTTCCAAATTGCCCATAGGTGTGGGTGTGAATGCGAATGGTTGTGTGTGTCGGCCCTGTGATGGACTGGTGAGCTGTTCAGGGTGAAACCTGTCTTCGGCCAGGGTCAGCTCCAGCATCCCCACAACCCTTGTAGGATTAAGCAGCTTGACAAGTAAGTGACGGAATGAACATGTGTGTATTAATTACCGTACGGCACTGCGGAACTAGGAATAGTATATTTATGATGATCATCAATGCCGGCGTTTTACTGCTGATGGTGATGGAATTTTAATCGGATGTAATATTTTAGAACTTCATGTTAAGGTAAAAATATCTTTCCCATTCATTCATCATTCACCCCTGATTGTAGATAATACGATTGCAGAGTGAGTGTGCAGATTTCATTCAGAACAGTCCCATATTCACACCAGTTAAATAGGCTCTTGCACTAGAAATCTATAATGGTGCCTTGCTTTTCAAGCAGATTAAATTTCTCTATAATTTACACTGCAATAACACAAAGCTCTACAGATGGCTCCTCTTTGCAAACTTTGTGTTTGTGCCAGACTTTTACAAAATTTCCCCTGGACAATGTTTGTAAAGATAAGATTGTGAAATCCCATCGCAGTGTTTTAATATTTTCGAGGTGTCTTTTCTGCCCTGCACTTGACCCTCTGTGTTGCAAGAATAATCACCGAACATCCCCAGCGTGCTGTTATATTTGGCAGAGTGGCTCATAGATGATGAATTACTGCCCGAATCGAGAGCATGCAAGTAGAGCTGAATCTTTCTTCTGCACATAGTAGGTGTGTGTGTATATACTACGCAGAAGTAGTCTGTGGAAAATATTCTTTCCAGACTTTCTGAATTACAGAAGGTCACCACGTCAGAATGTACCTTGGTGAAAAACTCAGAGTTTCCAGGCAAAACAATAACTGACCCAACATGAGGTCATTTCCTCTCACTTGAGTTCCAGTCCACATATGGAGAAAGAACCTCAAGCCGAGTCAGCTTTATTTATGCTAGCCTTAACTCACTTTGGTGTTATTGGACTATGACAAATTAAGTAGAGCATGAACGCAAAATCAATTTATGTCCGTCTCTGAGAGTTAATGCAAATGAGGAGAGATGACAGGACTGTGTTTCGGTTCTCCTGGGCACTCATGATTGATAATGACATCTCCAGACCAACCTTGATTAGATTATGAGTCATTTAGATGAGACCCACACATTAGGCAGTTTGCCGTATCTGGTAAAACTCAGCCAAGTTTCTGAAAAAAGTTCTGGAAATATGGATATATCTCACGTAATAAATATGTGCCTGTCATTTAAAGTAAATTTTATAGCACTGTATATTTTACAGCCTCCTTTTTACCTCGATTTTCAGGACTCTGGGGCCTTACCTGCTAACCTGACCTCCAAGAGCTCTAGCCGACTCGTGCTAACCCAGCTCCCAAATGTCTTCCCTCCAGAGAGGGTTCCTCTTTCACAGTTAGCATCATCTCCATGGCCATTAAGTCAGCCTGAAGGGCAAAGTAACACCAGGCATCCAGCTACAACCAGTGGACATGGAAATCCTCAAATCCCCAACCCCATTTTGCAGTCTTGCCATTTCCCATCGTCCTTCACCTCACTCCCCTCGTTCTCCCCTGCTAACAACCGTTTGCTTAGCAACACTCAGCCTGCTACACAGACACCCAAACTGGTGCCTGAGTTCACAAACAAGTCCCTGAGTCGTCATGTTAACATCACAAAGATCCTGGCTGAGAAAAAAACACAGAAGCAAGAAGATGCACAATGTGCTTCTCGAGCAGCAGTTAAAAGACCCTCCTGTTCTCCATTACCCTCTGCACCATCACTTCCTAGAGCGTCTCTGCCATTTTTTAAGGACTGTACAAGAGAGCCGAATGTCTGCACTCCCATACCAACACAACCTCTCTTTCAAACGCAACCTGTACCCATCTCTGATATAAAAAGAAGGGTAAGAATCACATTGCCTTCATGCATTTTTTTCATTCGCACTGTCCTTATGTGTGGAACATTTTAATGCTTCAGAAAAAGAAATATAAAATATTAAGCAGCTTAGTGTCTTCTAAAGTATTTTGACCACCATAAACTGCATTTTGGGAAGTAAAACAGACCACTCTGAATAAGTAAACAAGCTTACAAGACTTTTAGGCTCCTGTAATAAGATAAAAGCGGCATTCAGTGCCATTTTATACGTTTTACTGCATTCTAAAGGCACTTAAAGCATAAAATCTTGGGTAGAGATTAATGCAATGAATCTGCAACTCTCGTTGAGGTATACTGCGCCTAGCAGCAATTACTAGGATGGAACAGTGGAAAACAATGCCAATTTGTCACCTGAGACGACTTTAAGAAACCTTAAAAGGAGCTAGACTTAAAAGAGGGCTGCGTGACACCGGACGTAAGGAACCCGATTTACTGAGCGGGGCAAAACAGCATGTGGGCACAATTCTAAATTAAGTGTGGCAAGTTTTGCAGGTGGTCAACAGTGTGCTGTTTTCTAAACACAGGCACAGCCAATTTTTATATGACATGCCCAATCTACCAAGAGCTGCGCAATTTAGCACAGGATCACAAGTAGTTGACAAGCAGATGCATGTAAGTTATACACACTTTCTTGTGAAGCACCACGGCAATGCAAAACAAACAAACAAAAAAGCAAGTAATAAAATAAGTACTTTATTCATTTCCACAGGAAAATTCAAATATCCAGCAGCTCATGTAACAACAACAACACTTCTGTTTAATAATTTGAAGAAATAGATAGACATAAAAGACTTAATAAATAGTGTTTTATAAAACAGGATAAAAATAATGGGGGTATGAAAGGGTCAAAAAGTCTTATTGCAGCGGGGATAAAAGATCTCCCGAACCTCTCAGTTCTCCAACACAGTGAGAGGAGCTGTCTGCTGCTGCGGAGGCTTTGAAGAGGGTGTCCACTATTACACAATGCGCCATGAATGCCATGAAAAAAAATAAACACTGCATGCTTTTATTTTGGTGGTGTATATAGCCACAGTCAGCAGTTAAACTCAGGGGGGAGGGTCGTACGGAGGCTGAAGCCTATCTTAGTAGACTCTGTGCGAAGGAGGGGTACACCCTGAACAGCTCGCCAATCCATCACAGGGGTACGCACATCAGGGGCATCAGAGTACCTGGATAAAACCCATGCAAGCACAAAGCGAACATGCAAACACCACAGAGAAACACTTTCACCGAGACCGGGACTCGGACCCCGGACCTTCTCATTTCGAGGCTTGAGAACAGAACTCTTTAATGAAATTGCACTTCATTAGTAAATACAGACAGTACGTTTTTAACACCAAAGCCGGGTTTGCGCTGTAGCGACCCTTTAGTAAATCTGAACCTAAGGCTCTTAATCGTATATATTTTGTGCTAACACACAACAGAAAATCACAAGGGTAAATCCTAAACATACCACAGATTGGCTGGGGGTAGGCAAAGGAAAACATGTGGTTGGCTGACATGGCTGAATGGTAGTTGTCAGACAATATGGCAGAGCTATCTAGAGAGTCTAGAGAGAAGTCCCTGGATATCTAGGGAGGAAATGTGTGAAAGAAAAATCGTATACGTGATAAACAATGTGTCAAGTCATATTATTATGAATTAGAAACAATCTGTCATTTGTGTCCACACTCCACACACCCTTCTTGAATATTAAGTGTTGGATTATTTAATTATTCATGACATTATATTATTTATTGTATTCATTATATTACATTATATTATATTATGTTATATTATATGATTTATTTCATTCATTCATTTTCTAAACCGCTTAGTCCTAATTAGGGTCGTGGGGAGGCTGGCGCCCATCTCAGCCGACTCTGGGCAAGGGCTGAGTACACCCTGGACAGCTCGCCAGGCCATCGCAGATATTATATCATATTGTATTATTCAGTGTAAGAATGTCTCCATTATTTCTGTCTGCGTGGCATAGACACATATTCCTTCCTGTTATCTTCCAAAAGCGCAGAACATGTTTTGCACTAATTAAAGGCTTGCTTTTATAACCTTGGTGTCTGTTCCTACTGCTAAGAAAATACGTGAAGACTCTCTGTTCTGTTTTTTAGTCTCAGAACTCCTAATTACGCTGCCCAAGCGGTTTTTATTTCCCATGTCTATTCTAATATCTATTCCTCCCTTTTAGATGGGGGGCTTCCAAGTTGCCCCTAGACTTTCCTTTGTATGTCTGATAGCATAAATAGCTTGCGCCTTGTTGCATGCTTCGGTGATGCGTGGATAAAGACTGTAACTCTCCGTGGGCGTCAGTGTTTTTCTCACGTCTCGCCCCAGAGCTCTGGGTGACACTTCAGGTCTGATCGACGAGAAGCCTAGATAATTCTAAAAAATCTAACATTAAGTTTCTCAGAAACTCAAAGATCTTAATAATAAACATTTTTCAAATTAATGAATGTGAAGAAATAAGTGTAGATATGCCTCCGGCGAAATGTTTCAGTATATAAGTCTTTAATGACTGCCTTGCGATCATTTATAGGGAAACGTTGTTTTTTATGTGGTCTTGTCTCAGGGCGAGGTGTTTGAGTCACGCTCAAAGAAATCCAAAGTCAACATACAGGAAGTGGACGTGCTGAAGTACGCCAGAAGTAATCAGGTACTGACGCACCCCTCACCTCTCAACCTCTTATCTGAGGGTACACAAGGGGGAAAAGATTTCTGAAGAATTCCGACATTACTGGGGCAGCCGTGGCCTAATGGTTAGAGAAGTGGGTTTGTGACCTTAAGGTCGCTGGTTCTAAAAATGCGTGGTGACGATGGGAGTAATCAGCAACTTCCCTTCCTCCACCTTCATGGCTGAGGTGCCTAACCTAACTCACCACATACCGTCATGTGTGTCAACTCACCGATTATGTGCCTGTGCTCACTTTGGATGGGTTAAATGCAGAGCCCAAATTTCCGATGTGAGATTAATACAGTCTATCAAAAATAAAAAAATTACCATTTTGCCTTTTGCACCGTGAGTGAGGAACAAAACAATTATATATGATTATTTTGCTCCTTCTTCAATCTCCCTGAATTAAATCCCTCATGTAAGAGATGATGAGTGTGTGTCGAGGGAACTGATTTGATTTAGTGTCCATTAGTCTCTCGGACGTGCCGCTCATAAACCAAATGAATTGTCTGGCTGGGTTTTTAAATGAAATCCATTACAAATCTGGCATGTGTTCATGACCTGGATTAGAAGCCATTAAGAGGAGTGACAAGCCAATGCATCATTTTGATGTCAGGGGTTGAAAAGTGGTGCTCACAGAGTGCAAGTGCACAGCGACGAAGAATCCTTGCGACCTGTTACTTATATATACTTATATTTGATGATTAACACTGGATTATTCATTCCTATATGTATGTCCTTGTATGTATTGCTGTCAGTATTCACTACACATTAGGGTTTTTATAAGTTTGTTTATGAAGCTTTTTAGGCCCCCATGCTGCAGAATCCTTTAATCCCAGATGACTGATGCAAAGCTGATTGTTGAATAAACAGTCTTGTAATGCTTTAACGTTTCCATTGTAACAACTCGTCCACTGAGAGTTGTGTGGTGAATGCGTCATGTTTTCTGTAAAGTGATTGTTAATTTAACGCGTAGAAGGAGTCTCCAGTGCCAGAGCTCCA
Organism: Porochilus rendahli; assembly: GCA_039654305.1. Classification (NCBI taxonomy): domain Eukaryota; kingdom Metazoa; phylum Chordata; class Actinopteri; order Siluriformes; family Plotosidae; genus Porochilus; species Porochilus rendahli. The sequence continues at coordinate 8,257,836 of JBCNYG010000001.1, forward strand.
AATTCCACCAAGCAAAAATCATGACAAGCTGCATTTGACGCCCTAACTGAAGTTTGCATACTTGTACTTGCTATTTACATAAATGGGTTCTAACTGAGAAGAATGGCAACCTGAGATACATTAGTCAAAATTTCAGTCTTGCACTTCTTAGACCAGGGGTGTCCAATCTTATCCGCAAAGGGCCGGTGTAGGTGCAGGTCTCAGAAAAAAAAAATAGACTAGTTTGTTCATTAGTGTTTTAATTTTGATGCTGGATGGCAGCCACTAGGTGAGACCACTTTACTGATGAAAGTTTTACTCAAACAGCATAAAAAGATGGGAAAAGTAAATAATTACATCCAAGATGTACATATAATTTCTAATTCTTTGTTCAGTATTTTTTAACGGCTCCATTTTGAGATTTTAAAGCAAGGTGGTCTCACCAAAATGGCTGCCGCCCAGCTTCCAAATTGAGACACTAGTGAACAATCTAGGTTTTTTTTTTTCTATTTTCTTTTAGATTAGTGATTGAAACAGGTGGAAAAGATGTAGCTACTGCTTGGTTGAGGTGAAAACCTGCACCCACACCGGCCCTTTGTGGCTAAGATTGGACATCCCTGTCATAGACTTAATGGTCGCCATCTTGGTGTTGAAGCAAACGGGAAGGGGTCAGTGACCCTTTAATTTTGGCCAGGTGAAGAACGACAGACAGTCTGCGTCAAAAATCCTCCAACCTCTCAATGTTAAAGAATCCTTAAAAAAATGTCAGGATCCAGAATTTGATCTTGATCATCTCCGAAATCCAATGAAGTCTTCCTTGTCCTAATCCCCACCTCGATTACAAATTTCATTAGAGTCCACACAAAACTTTTTGCGTAGTTCCGCTAACAAACACACTCAAACAAACCGGGGATAAAACATAACCTATTGGTGGCGGTATAATACGGACAGAAAAGATGATCCAGCACTGTGTTTAATGTCATTTATTCACTGATTCATTACCCGAACCACTTTATCCTGCTAGGGCCGCGGGGAGGCTGGAGCCTATCTCAGCCAACTCCGGATGAAGGCGGGGTTTACTTTGAACAGCTCGCCTGTCCATCACAAGACCAACACACACAACCATTCACACTCGCCCTCACACCTAGCGCCTGTGCCTGTCTTTGTACTGTGCAATTAAACTGGAGTACCCAGAGGAAATCCACACAAGCACGGGAGGAACATGCGAACCCCACACAAAAACGAAACACCCTCGCCGAGCCAGGGAACCTTCTTACAGTGAGGCGAACATGCAGGTTATGCAACACTCCTGGCCAAAAGTTGTGATTTTCATTTCCTGTAAGAACACAAGTTGCTGTATTTGATTTCAGACGACACTAACCTGTCAAAATTCACTCACTACGCAAGTAAGTTCATAGTGCCCCGTGTACCACACTACTAACAGACATACACAAACTGAGAGACGCAGAGAGATTCTTAAAAAGGGTGCTATCATCAACGAGACATTGCAAGAGACCTTTTTAATAGCTGCTATATTAAAAGGTGCTGAATTTCTCAAAATAAAATTACACTAGAAGGCACAATGTGTCATTTATTATTGAATTAAATAAATTGTAAGCCACGAAGAACATGGCTTAATGTTTAAAACATCGACCGAATAATGAGTGGATTATGAACGGGAAAGAAACACGGCTCATAAAACTCTGATGAGGAGCTCTGAATTTACGCAGTGCCGAAATAGTTCACAAATTGATGTGGTGCAAGGAAGAAGAATAAAATACTTTAGAAAGTCTGTTATGGGAAATAACCAACTGAAGCTGCTATTGGTTCATTTGTATAACAGCATGACCCGGGTTGGTTTAATCTGTACACGACTGAGTTACAGAAAGATCAGTGTGGAAGTTTAGAGTGTTTCAGACCAGGCTTTTTATCCATTTTCTCTCAGCTGGCGAAGATCAACGCAGTGACTCTGCAAGCCTGGCTGAAAGGTCAAGGGATCACTGTGCGTTCAAAGGACAAGAAGGAGGACCTGATGTCAAAGGTCATGCAGTGCTTGAATGAACCATGAGGTATGGATTTGCCAGCCAAAGAGCTCCTGCAGGTTTAGAGTTCCTCTCACAGGTAATCCACACCGGAGAAGAAGTCTAGCCTGTAGAGCTTTTCCCTTAAAGCACTCACAGTAAGGAAAGATTAACATGGGCTGCGCCTGAGCTTTTTTTTCAATGAACAACAATTGCTTTCTTTAGCATGATGTTACGTTAGTTTCTGAGAACATTATATGACTTAAAGTTCTAGACTGAACAGTGATCTAATTTACACATGCATAGTAAATGTAGATTTCTGTTTGTGGATTTTTACCATGTCTCTTTTTATGTTTGTTTTTGTTTTTGTTTTTTTGTGGTTACACAGTTGTACAGTTAAATAAAACAAGGTCAACAGTTTTGTTCCGATTGATATTTGATATGAAGTTATATAATCATATGATCTGGAAAATATGAATACGACACGTTTCTTGTTTAGTGCTTTTTCCCGTCATTGATCGTCTTCAAATACATTCAGTACTTTTAATGAAATCTCATCTAGTGTTGTACTAGAGCAGGGAGTTTCATATCCGAAACACACAGGGAATTTTGGATGTCCGCAGGTGCTGTGCTGCCGCCGCTCCAAAGCATTTACTGCAAACATGACAGAAAGCTCTGATCGCAGCTCAGCTCGCGGCGGCTTTAATGATACTGAGACGGAGAGCCGAGCACCAGAGGAGTGTGACTAAAATGGAAATTGGCAGAATTCGCTTTGATGGCTAATGAAGGGAGCTGTCGGGAAGTCTTTTTAACACTATGTACGAAATCAAAGGTTCCTGACTGGTACAATCCTTTATTTAGAAAGCTAAGGAGTGACTAGACTTCCTGCAAAGACTACTCTTGTTTTTCGTTCATTTATGGGGGTTTTTCCATATCAGAACTTTTTGGGAATTCCTGCACTGTATCAAAGATTTTTATCATTTGAACCAGACAGTCTTTTTCCCTGTTTTAAGGATAACACTGGCACAATGGTGGCATGGCGGTTAGCACTTCTACGTCACAGCACGAAGGTCCTGGGTTCGAGTCCCATGCCTGGTGAGAGCGTTTCTGTGTGGAGCTTGTAAGTTTCCTCTAGATGCTCCTGTTTCCTCTCACATTCCAAAGACATGCACATTAGGCTAATTGGAAATTCTCGATTGCCCCCTAGTTGTGAATCTGAATGTGAGTAGTTTTGTCTGTGTATTGGCTCTTTGATGGTTTGGTGAGATGTTCAGGGTGAACCCCACCTTTTCAGAATCGGCTGGGTTGGACTCCCTGTGACTCCCTGTGACCCTAATAAAGGATTTGGAAAATGAGATGAAATAAAAGGGTTATATTTTATGGCTGTGACAACTTGTTTGTGACAGTCAAGTCGAGTTTTTTTGTAAAGTTTGTGAACATATGTGGATGTCTGTGGGGTTAAAGATTACTAGGGAATTCAGGGTTTAAAGAATTCATTGAAATTAGCCCTGTAGCAGGGTTCGCGTTAAGAGCTTTAAGAGTAAAACTGTAGTGAAACATTAGTAGTTTCTTTCGGTTGTTGTTAATCAGTTAATGGAAATGCTATATGAATTATACCCATCTGGCCCACAGTCGTTCCTCAGTGGCGGTGAAGGGTGAGCAGCCAGCGATGGGCGTTTCGGCTCGTCTGTCTGCTGTTTTAAAGTACTGGCTCTTCAGAAACATCTTTTGAACAGTATTTGCCACAGGGCACAAATACACATTCCTCTATCTGAAACATGCAGAATCATGCTCCAGCTTTCCTGTTCAGACCTCTGGGCAACTATTTACCTGAGTGATGACCTGGCATTCACTAAATAAAATCTTCACGCTAATTTCTGGATAATTGCAGTGTTTATCAGTGAATCGTTATTATTTATGATTTAAAGAGTGATGAGAGGAACTTGATGAGAGGGGAGTGGAGTTTTTGTTACTGTCCTGACAAAACCCTCTGCCTCCAAGACAAAAGCTACCTTTAACTTTTGCAATGCGGGTTTCAAAATATAAAATGCTTCTGGGACTGAATGGAAGATGCTTATTTAAAAATAAATAGATAGAAATTAGGAACACTTGACTTGTTGATTGCACCGTTATGTGATATTTAAAAATTATAATAATTTCACTAAATTGAACTATTCATTCATTCATTCATTTTCTGAACCGCTTATTCCTAATTAGGGTCGCGGGGAGGCTGGCGCCCAT
>JBCNYG010000001.1:8352177-8369496 GCA_039654305.1 Porochilus rendahli
CTGGGAATCGAACCCAGGACCTTCTTGCTGTGAGGCGGACGTGCTAACCACTACGCCACCGTGCCGCCTATTATTATTATTGTTGTTGTTATTATTCATTCACTTTCTCACTAATTTGCCTAACCGCTTAATCTTTAATTCGGAAACAGCCAATTAGCCCAATGTGTATGTTTTTGTACGGTGGGAGGTGGGAGTACCCGGAGGAAACCCCCACAAGCAAAAGGAGAACTTGCAAACTCAGAAAAGCCTTTGCCTTGTGTGGTACTGAAAACCAGAACCTTCTTGCTGTGAACTGGACATGGTAACTATGCACCATGCTGCTATTATTGAAAATCAATCTTGTTAATTGACTTGTTAGCTCACTAATTGAAGTGAGCACACACTTTCACTGACCTTTAGCATATGTAATCACATGCAACACTCACATTATACTTTTGGTGGGAAAACTATGCAAAATTGGTAATAATATTTTAGTTTAAATAACATAAATTATTGTTGTATAATAGGGCCTAATGTTTGGTTACGTTACCTTATCTGAATGACGTGTTTACTCTAATACTACTTGTAACATTACTACTGTCATGACATTAGTTGACCTCTTCCGAGTCTTCGGACACACGCATGCGCTGTCTAACTTGACAAACTTCTAATTATTTAAACGTATGATTCAGCTAATCAGTGGCTTGCTGAACTGAATGTTTAAGTTACTAGGACCAAGCATGCACTCGTGGACTGTGGACAGACAAACACACACACAATATCCTGTGGAATGAAAATCAAAGTATCACAGTACCTTCCGCATAGCTCACACGAAAGGTAATAATGAAGGCACCACTATTGTAAAGATCTACAAGGCTGTAAAACTGTGAACATGAAATATGACCAAATGTTTGCAGAACTTAGCTGTAAAACAGGTTATTATAGGTGAGCATTTGCATATCTGTTTAGATGAAATGGAAAACGACAAAGTCAAATATATTTAATTACTGTTGGGTTTAGTTTTATTAAATATAATTTTATGAATGTGTTCAGAAAATTACCAAATGATTAATTATAAATTTATATATATAATTTTAGACTTTTTATTGTTGCCCAGTATATTTACACATCTTTACACTCATTCACTCACTGAATCCTACTACGTGTCACTGGGCTAAGGTAGGGTGCACCGTGAACAACTTGCCAGTCCATCGCAAGGTAAAATACACACCCACACAGACACAACCATTCACACCTAGCAGAAATTCGGAACAGCCAATTAGCCTAATGTGCATGTCTCTGGGCCCTGCAAGGGCCTGGCGAGCTGTCCAGGGTGTACCCTGCCCTCGCCCAGAGTCAGCTGAGATGGGCGCCAGCTTCCTCGTGACCCTAATTAGGATTAAGCAGTTCAGAAATTGAATGAGCGAATGCATGTCTTTGGACTGTGGGAGGAAACCAGTGTACACAGAGGAAAGCCATGCAAGCATAGGGAGAAGGTGCAAACACCATGCAGAAACATCCAAGCCCAGGAATTGAACCCAGGACCTTCTTGCTGTAAGGCTGACATGCTAACCACTATGCCAAGATAGTCATTTTCCCCATCATTATTTTTAAGTGTTTTTTTTTTCCTTTTCTTTGTTTTTGATGTTGAAACTATAAGCAATCTTGTGTATCCACTGTAATTATAATCACATACCATACACAACAAGTCAAAACTTTTTCCATTATGTGTGATTCTCTGATCATGTGATTATATTCTTTCAAGAAGACCCTCTCCGGTTAGCAAAAATGGACTTGTATTGATAGCTCTAGATAGCAATAATCAGCACATGTTCGTGCAGCAATGTTATGTTTATTAAGAAAAGCTTAAGTTGCTTCAAAATGACACAAAGCCCATTCCGCTGTGATCTGCAGTGCTAGAGAAAGAGGCTGCAGATCCTGGGCATTTTGAGTCATTCTGCAGCGCTGTTTCCTGTTGAAAGGATACCTCGAGGCCAGCCTAGGGCTTTGTGTATTATACTGACTTTTGGAGATTTTTGTTGACCAGTAGTGAGCAGTTCCCTTACTATGTTAGTTGGAATCTGTTACAAAGTATAATCGTATAAAAAATATACACAGTTTTAACACAAAATTTTAAAATTGTCATCAGTCTACACATACAGGTTTTTGTTTCGCATGTTGGACGCCATATTGGTAAAACTATGGCCTGAAAACCCTGTGGAAATGTGCTTATATTTCTTTTTCTTTCCTCATATCTTCATTATTTGCTTAATTCAAATCTTAGAATCTTCTTTCTTTCTTTCTTTCTTTCTTTCTTTTTTTCGAATTTATACCATGAAAACTGGTCACAAGGACTTGCATATACTATTATAGTAACACCACACACACACACGCACACACAAGCTTTAATCATGCACAATGCCCCTTTAATCAAAAGGTTGATTGTGAGCTGATTAATCAGCTTAAGACTGATTGTTAATGAGTAGGTTTGGAACAGTGCCTTATACGGGCTTAAGAAAAAATTCAATCTCCTCAGAGCACAGTGATCTAATCAGGACACACACACGCAGACAACGCACTGCTAGTAGCAATACATAAAGGTAACATTTACTGCATTATTCAGTATAATGTTTCCTTCAACGCAGATATTTTGCATCATATGTCTACTAGGGTGGGATAAAAAGTCCATAGGCTGAACATGATGCCGTCATGGTGTCAAACTCTTTGTTCCCTTTTTAATTGTCGTTGTTGTAGATGGTGGTGGTGGTGTTGAAACTGTTGTTTCAATTATGAAGTCATACTCCTCTGTTATTAGAATCACATGAAACTCAGCAGATTTATACAAAATGACAAGTTCTATCTTAAATTCTACTGAGCCGTACTTTCTATTCTTGAGCCGGAAACTGACTTATTGGCATCACCAGCCATGTAGCCAGATCCAAATGCGTCACAGATATACTTCCAGTGTGTAGCCAATTGAGCTTATTTAACATATCAGACCTTTGCAGTGTTCTGATCCCCTTAGAAGCGTTCATCCTGGTGGTCAAAATATTTACTCATTCTTAGTCAGCCTATGAATAAAGTACTCATTATATAACTGTGAACCTCTTAGTATACCCCCCTTTAACAGTGCTGTAAAGTAACAAATGTGCTGTCTTCTCTGACTCTGACGTGTTGCTAAAATGGCTTCAGCTGTTGACATTCATCCAGAGAAAGTGGGGTTTATTAGCTCAGCTGAGAGAACAACCAGAAGCACTTCACATACCCTGAAATGGAGCATACTGTGAAGAGAAATTCCTGTGGGCATACTTATCTGTCTGATTTTCTAAACCACACAGGAGTATTAGTATATGTCAAGCAGCTGGGTTTGGATGTTTGAGTACACAAATCAATAACCTACAGTCACTTGACATGCACCTTTATGTACAGTAGTATACAGTGAAGATGATACACCACCACTTTTGTCTATAAGGGCTCCTACTAAAAGGAGTAAAAAATTACTTCCCTATAATTATTTTGGTAAAAATGTAGTGAAAAATGCTATTGCAGGCAATAAGAACCATAAAAATCATTCTAACAAATATATTAAGGTAAAAGTATGGCTAATAAACTAAAACACTAAAATAAAAAAATTTAAACAATACAGTGATGCTGTAATGACTTTACAAAATGACGATAAATCAGAATTCATGTAATATTACATGTAATAAACAAACAACAATATATAGTAATAAAAAAATAACACTCTCTTTTTTAAGGGTAAGAAACCATAACTATTTATTGTGGCCACCCTTTACTTTGATTAAAGCATTTAAACTTTCAGGCATGGTGTTCACATATTTTTTAATTTCTTCACTCGCTAAACCATTCCATATGGTTTGAAGTTCATGCTATGCTAAAGTAAAAAAAAATAAATAAATAAAACATTTCTGAAGAATTTTTGCATTTTTGCTGTTTTTGCTTATTAGCCATACTATTACATCGATATACTTGTGGGAAATATTATTGTTATTATTATTATTATTATTATTATTATTATTATTATTTGGTTCTCATTGCTTACAATAGCATTGTTCAATCCATTTTCACCAAATAATTATAGAGAAGTAATTTTCTACTTCTTTTTATTAGGAGCCAAAAGTGGTGGTGTATAATCTTCACTGCATACTACGTTGTATGATTCCTTTCCTAATGTTAAACACACACGGTAATTACACTTCCATCAAAGTGTACTTTAACAGTAAAGTAGCACCGAATTCACCCTGCATTTACCCTGTACTGGTCAAAATTTATCCTAATGATATTACTTCTCCATGTCTGTGGGAAACTCAGATGGACCTGTTAAGCAAGAATGTAATTAATAGCAAATGTTTATCTGTTAAAATTACATGTTAAATTGACAAATTGTAATGATGTAAGAGACAGAAATGTGAGAACAAGAGAGCATTTTTTTGTATAAAGGGCCCTCTGGTGGCAAAATAGTGGCATTTTGGAAATATTATTTTGTAACATCTTAAATTTCTATAAGAATGGTGACAAGTAACAGAAGCGCAACATGAGTATTATAACTAAAGCAGCACACTGCTTAAACTATAAATGTAACACTAAACATGGCAAAGAGATCCATATGGCAGAGACCTTAGACTGATCATCACCCTGAGAATATAACAGCTTCACAGTGAAGCATGGTGGTGGTAGCATCCGCTTGCTACTTACCTTTGCCCTTGTGGTCTCTTACTACTCCTAAAAATGCCTACCTTTCCTGCTCTCTGACTTTTGGTGAATCTATCACCACCTCCCATGCTACTGGTGGACTCGCTCTAGATAAAGGCATCTGCCAAATTCCATAAATGTAAATGTAAAATAATTATTATCAGATCATTTAAAGGCTTATAACAGAAGCTGGAGTTGCCTGAAGGGCACAGGTGAGTTAGTGGCTTACTGATCCGAACGTGGAGGGCTCACCCCAGTACCACCATACTGCCAATGTTGGGCCTTTGAGCAGGGCCCTTAACCCTCAAATGCCTAGTTGATTAAAAAAAATTTAAGATGCTGTGGATAAGGGTGCCTGCCAAATGTCATAAAAGTAAGATGAACTACTGTGTATTTTTCTCTGGTGCAATCAGCTGTACATTCAGTAACAAAAACCTTCAACAGCATTCAAACTTATTGAACGTTTACTCTATTGAATACATAATCTGTTGCAGATCTTACTGCCATTCACTTGTGTCCTAGGGCCTTACCTCAACCATCAAAATGTCAGACATAGAACTGAAATCTAGGGCAGTGGTGGTCCAGTGGAAGGGTGATGGATTACTGATCCCAAGGTCGGGGGTTCAAGCCCCACTGTCACTGCTGGGGTTGACACTGATGTCCCCCCCAACGCAGCTAACTGGGTTGTCAAAGGTCAGCCATGTCTCTCAATGTCTGTGGTGAAAGGCATGTAAAAGAGGATTTAGTCAGGGTGTAGTCTGCCCTTACCCAGAGTTAGCTATGATGGGTGCCAGCCTCCCTGTGACCCTAATTAGGATTAGTTCAGAAAATAAATAAATGAATGAGAACTGAAAACTGATTGGTTCCCAGGTAGCAACACAAATCACATAATTTGTTGAATGGCGTGGCCCTGTGTGCAATTAAAGTCTCACGTGATGAATATAAACACACCTGTTCCTGGATGACCCAGAAAACCGACCTAAACAAACAGCATTATGAAAATAAAGAACTAATCAAGACAAATTTGATACAGAGTTCTGAAAAACAAAATAAACTGGTATTGCAAGATGGTATCGTGGTTAGCACATCTGCCTCACAGCAAGAAGGCCTGGAATTGGCAAGGATGTTCCTGTGTGGAGATGGAGAGTGTATAGCAGTGGAGTGGTGTGGGAGAACATTGAAAGGTTGAAAGGCTTTTATTTATATACATTTGTTAAATGCAATGTTGAATTGTCATTGTGTTGAATGCTTGTCATTTTCATTAATTAATCTTACTTGAATAAAACAAAGACATGTTTATTATAAAATAATGCATAACAGCACTGCTGACACACTATATAATTTAAACTCTTTAATTTTCTGAACTGCTTAATCCTAAATAGGGTCACGCCCATCTCATGGTATGTAATATAAAATATACAAGTAAAATTAATTTTCATTTAGTTTCAAATTTATAAATGAAATTACACTGTGGTAACCATTTAACAAGCAGGAAGAAAATATAACATTCATTCATTCATTTCTGAACCGGTTCCTGAGTACACCCTGGACAGCTCGCCAGGCCATCGCAGGGCAGAAAATATAACGTCCTCATAATAAATAGTATGCAAGCTAAGTTCATTTTGAATAGAGGTACTATTTATTATGTACATTTGATCATTTATTTTAATATAAAAAAAATCTTAACAGGTGGGCATGGTGGTATAGCGGTTAGCACATCTGCCTCACAGCAAGAAGGTCCTGGGTTTGATCCCTGGACTTGACGAGGGTGTTCACATATTCTCCCTGTGCTTTTGTAGGTTTCCTTCTGGTACTCTGGTTTCCTCCCCCAGGTCCAATGACGTGCATGTAATTGGCTGTTCCAAATTGCCTTTAAGTGTAAGTGTGAATGGTTGTGTGTGTGTTGCCCTGTGATGATCTGGCAAGCTGTTCAGGATGTACCCCTCCTTCACCTAGTGTTGGCTGAAATAGGTTCCAGCCTCCCTGTGACACTAATAGGATTAGGCAGTTATGATGAAAATCTTTGTTTTGAATTTTACAAAGTCCTTAAGACCTTAAGCATAGTGATTTTAATTGTGGATTGACCTTTATCTCAATAGATGAGCGTACAATGAGGAGAAGTGGACACCCAAAATGGTGGTTGCATGGACGTATGCTGACAAGCCCAATGCATCATCCACGTATATGGCATTTATGCCTTGACATTATTTTTGTAGGCATGATTGCCAGTTTCTTGACTCTCCTCCCTGATAACACAAAAGGACGTGGAAGCTGATTGGTCAACATCAAACTGCCGCTTGAGTAAAGAAATATATCCAGACCTTATCTCTATAGAGGCTTAACTGTACCAATGCATAAAGACTACAGGAGGAAGCATTATAAGAACATTTAAAAGTACTTACTAAAAATATGTGAACAAAGACAAACTCCCCCCCCCCCCCATTATAAATAATAATAAAATAATAATAAAATAAAATTAAAAATAAAAACTTAATAAAAACTCACAACATTAAACAAAATAAATTAATAAATTGCATAGAACACTGCCAAAGAGTAAGAATTCTGCTGGAATAATTTCAGTGTCAGCAACTAAAATCAGCAAATAATAAAAATGTTTTAATTATTTGAGCTTGAGAATACAGCCTAGAACAGCTGTGATCACTCTTAGGAAATCGCTTAGGTGCATCATATGAAGTCACAGCAGTGACCTGGCTCCACAGAATTTTCATCTGGAGTGTTGTGATTAATCACGCTGTTGATTTTTAAAAGGAATTTCCGTTAGTCGTGCCAGTATTAGTCGTTGTCAAAGGCACCATGTAGATGTAACAGCACTCATTACAAGAGCTTAAAAAAAACCCTTATTTTTCTTCATGCTTTTTGAAGAATTGAAAGATAACCACCATATTTCTTTAAAAAATAACCTTTAAAAAAACCCTGTACTTTTACATGAGCAAATGCAACACTCAGCAAGAGTACTCAGAGAGCACAGACCTCAGTGCCAAGCACACAGTACATCCTGCTAGCCCTGCTGTATTTCCACACTTCCAAAAAACCGTCCTATCTCACAACATTAAAGAAAAATTAAAAAATTCACTGGCTTCAGAACTGGATTCAGATCATCCTTCCTTGTCTAAAGCATCAGCTCTGCGAGAAACTTCATAAAAGTCCAGTAATATATATTTTTTTGTGTTTCCTGCGAACAAACACACAAACTAGAGGTAAAACATAACATCCTTGGCTGGTTACTTTGAAAAAATTCTGTTCCAGCTTAATTTTCTTTGAGCTTTTTCCTGTTATTGTTGTTTAAAGATTCCTTGAACTTTTATCTGTTTTCTGGTTTGAAGATCTGTCTTAGCTTTGGCTTTTTGCCATATTAATGAAAAAACGCAACCCTTTATTTGCAATTCAAATGGTGTGGGATTTGGAGACATTTTGCATTATAAGAGGCAGTCAATTATAACAGCCTATATCATAATATATCTAAATAACATACTCCTCAGAACACCTTAGAAACATTTAGAACAGAACTTTAGAGCAGAATCAATGTCCTTGAAGTGTCCTTGTCACTCTCTGGTACATGGCGCACTTCTACATGTTGATAAGACTTGACTGAAAGTTTGCTGTTTCCTAAGAAAGTATATGTAGTGGAAAAAGTGCAAGCAAGTTTATTTTTGGAAGCATGTCCAGCTATTTACAGTCATTCATTCATTCATTCATTTTCCGAACCACTTATTCCTAATTAGGGTCGTGGGGAGGCTGGCGCCCATCTCAGCTGACTCTGGGCGAGGGCGGGGAACACCCTGGACAGCTCACCAGGCCATCGCAGGGCCTATTTATAGTCATGTACTATGTATTTCAAAGTAATTTAGGGCTGCATGAAAGCATGTACTTATCATTAAAAAAAAATTCTATCTTAAAATCCTCACAGCAAAAAAGTCCTGGGTTCGAGTCTTGGGCTCTGTTTATTTTTGTTCTCTAAACTTTTCTTTAGTTTATATGTGCTCCCCATGTTTGTACGGGTTTTCTCCTGGTACTCCGATTTCCTCCCATAGTTCATAAATCATGCACAGTAAGCTGATGGTCTGTTCCAAATTGCCCATAGGTATAAGTGTGTGTTGGCCCTGTGATGGTCCAGTGAGCTGTGCAGTGTGCCCCGCCTTCACCCAAAATTGGATGAGATGGGCTCCACCCTTCCTGTGACCCTGGTAGGATTAAGCGGATCAACAAATTAATAAATGGATTACATTCCAATCCACCATGAGCCTAAAATAATGGAAATGAAATGCACTGAATCATATCCGTACTGGTTTGCTTTTTGACTGAAGTTTTGGGATGTATTAATGTATACCACCAGTCAAAAATTTTGGAACACCTTCATTTTTCCAGTTATTGACATTTATGTTATACATTTATTTACTGCATTCATTTGCCAAACCGCTTACTCTTACTATGGGCACTGGGGGGCTGGTAGCTAGCTCAGCTGGTACTTACCTACACTGAACGAAAGGCAAGGTACACCCTGAACAGTTCACCAGAGCATCACAAGGGAACACACATCCGCTGAGGGGGCTGGTGCCTAAGGCTTCAGTGGAAATAAGTTATATAGTTTTTTTTTGTGCTACCCTGGTTGTATATATAAATTTATTATATATTTTTCAACAATTTATATATATATTTTAGTGAAATAAATTAATTCACCCAACCATTTACACTCACACCCATGCCTAGGTGCAATATGGAAGAGTAAATTAGCCTTTTATATTTTGCATTAATATTTAATATTTTATTTTATATTTTGTATTTTATTTAAAATTTTATTTTATATTTTATATTTTATATTTTATATTGTATTTTATTTTAATTTTATATTTATATTCAACCTATAACTATTGGTTTGTCCTTCTAATAGTTATTGTTATTTTTCTATATTTCTTCTTAATATTGATTTGTTTTTTTTCTTTCTTCAAATATGAGACAGTCATAATAAGCATTTCATTACATGTTGTACTGTGTATGGTTTTGTACATAAACAATACATTTGAATTTGACATTTTGAATGTGAAATGTAGCCTAATGTGCATGTTTTTGTACTGAGGAAGAAAACCACAGTACCTGGAGGAAAACCAACCAAGTTCAGGGAGAAAATGCAAACTCCACACAGTTTGAGTTTTGAGTGAGTCACAACTTTCTTGTAAATGCATATGCAAATTATACCTGCATAATTATCTTGAAAATGTATGTTAATTTTTAAACAATATTTTAACTTATACAAACAAACAAGCAATGTAATGTCTAAAAAACTGATTTTTTCCATCTATAGTTATGTAGTGATAACGTCATCATTCAGTGTCAATCGTCTCTTAAACGTCGTGCGTAATTGTCCTGACTTGCTTACCGTAGTTTTAGACGAAACCATTACTGAATAGGTGATTTGTAATAAATATGTTTGAAAAAAATGGAAGACTTTATATATACATTGCGTTTTATACAATAATTCTTCAACAGTACATATACATTTTCACAGTTTAGACATTTAATATGATAATATTGTTTTTATAATTTTGTATAGTATTTCTTTTAATCTCTGACACCCCTCTGACCGGAACAGTACTTTGCTCCTCGACACTGGACGATGGCAGAGGTTTAAGTGAAAGCTATCGAAGCTTTTTTGACAGCCGGGGGAAGTTTTACTCGACACAGTGACATTGGTCAAGGTAACATGACATTTATATCCAGTAGCCATTCCTGTAAGTGGTGTGGGTCAGTGTCACCGTGGCGAATGTGTTCAATTTGATCAGATAGCGGCTGAAAGCGGGGCTGGTGTAAGGCGCTCGGAGGCTAAAAGCTCGGCTAAGTTGGTTAGAGTTACTCAGCAACACGGCTCCGAGTACACGGAGACTCAAGGAGTAGCTTCACTCCTAGACGAGAGTGTGTGCCTTCATGTTTAATATTAGTAAAACACCCAGAGTGAGTTGTTTACTAATTAAAACTTTTCAAATCCAAACCGAACGGCAGAACAGTTAAAGCTAAGCTATGTAGCTAACTAGCCGGGCCTGTGTACAGTCAGTTCGCTAGCTGAGTAGCATAACGTAAACATGCGCCTGTTGTCGCAAATTCTCACAAAATAATCTTCCTCACTGATATAAAAACTCTTTCTTTATAGTATGTTTGTGCCTGGTCCAAACGTTGACACATTTTACTTTGAGCTGGCTTGAGTTCAGCCAGGTTTCTGATCCAGTGTCATGGTTTTTTTTATAAAGTCTGATCTTTTAAATGCATTTAAAATTAAAAGGTTTGCATCTTTACTCACTGTTATGAACATGTACATGTATCACAGAGCTTACAAGTGTAGGTTTTGTGGCATACTGGTTTTGATTTTACAACTCCCTCCTAGGGAAATGGTTTACGTTATCACTGTACTAGTCTCGTGTTCATCCAGTTAAATGCTTTCTTCACGGCACATGTCCCGCCCCCAGAGTTGGGTCCCATTCTATAGTGTTAGCTTGTTGTGAGCAATTACGTTTCAGCAGTGCATCTTCTCATGGTGGCGTATTGGGTGGCATGTCCACTTCACAGCAAGATGGTTCTGGGTTTGAGTCCCAGGCTCAGACGTGTCTGTGAGGAGTTTGGGTGTTCTTCCATTGGTCACGTGAGTTTTCACCCACAGACCAAAGACATGCACATTAAGCTAGGTGGCTGTTCCACATTGCCCCAAGGTACGAGGTAAGGTG
Organism: Porochilus rendahli; assembly: GCA_039654305.1. Lineage (NCBI taxonomy): Eukaryota > Metazoa > Chordata > Actinopteri > Siluriformes > Plotosidae > Porochilus > Porochilus rendahli. Next base: position 8,363,601 of record JBCNYG010000001.1, read on the forward strand.
AACGGTGGTGTGTGTGTGTGTGTGTGTGTGTTTGCCCTGTGATGGACCCGCGAGCTGTCCAGGGATGTATCCCCCTTCGCCAAGAGTCAGCTGAGATTGGCTTCATCGTCCCAATGACCCTAGTAGGATTTTGCAAATGAATGAAAATGATGAATTTTCACTCAAACTGTTCTCTTTATTTAAAAAAGAAAGATAAAAAGGTACAGTATTTTGTTTATTTCCAAGCGTATGTGGTGGTGTTTATGAGGCACACCGACACTTTTGACAGTGTCACAGTGAACGCAGATCTGTCTTAATACATCTTCAGGCTTTCTTCATCGACAGGAGTAAATCAGATGCCCGTCCACAGTGACCCTGAAGCTCTGCAGCACCATTTGTGCTGTTAACATTTGGCCTTGTGTACATACAGTGTACATTCGAAATTCACATGACAGCTCTTTTTCTAAGATGTCCTTCTTGTACATTGCACACATTGGTCTACTTGAAAGCTGCTGTCATTGTCAGATATTAAAAAAGAAGAAGGCTTTTGCTGAACCTTTCTCCATATTTACATAATTTGGATTTTTTATTTATTTATTTTTGTATGTTTGTAGATTTGGCAATGAAGTGTGGTTTGTATTTTTTTAATTCCACTGTGGATCTGATGTTCTGTTTTAAAAGTAAATACACCAGCACAGGGAATGAAATCACCACTCTGATGCCATTTCATGGGAAATTTACACTGAATTGCATCATGTATAATATTTATTGTAAAATACTTGGCATTAAATGATGTCTGGAAATTCTGGAAACTTGTGACTGTCATTCACTGTGGGATCATTCATCATGTATTTATGGTTGTTGCACGAGAAACCACCACCAATATCTTTAGGTTAGTGATTGTCTCACTGTTGTATAGCGAATTATTGGTGGTTGTCACTTTATGAACTTTTCGTTTCTTGTCCCAACAGTTTGCAGTGGAAGCTGCACGATGTCCTTAAAGCCGCGGGTGGTGGATTTTGATGAGACCTGGAACAAGCTGCTCACCACCATCAAGGCGGTGGTGATGCTGGATTATGTTGAAAGATCTACATGGAATGACCGCTTCTCGTATCCTTCAGTAAAGGAGCTTGGGAAAATGCTATGTATGGTTTGCTTTTTGGATCTTTGGAACACAGTCCAGGTTTTTTTTTTCTTCATTCAATCTGTATTGACAGAGAATAGTGTTGACATGTTTCTGTGTATTCAACAAAGAACCAAATGTTTTTTCACTTTAAACTCAACTATAAAAGAAGGGTAAGGGTAGTCGATGAATTCACAAATGTTTTTGTAGTCACTAAAGGGATCAATTTACGCAATGAGTATTTAGAGCTTTTGCTTATTATATATAAGAACAAGGCCTCCCAGAGAGCGTAAACCGCTGTCAGGCCTTGCAGTCCCTATAACATTATCCAGAAGACTCAAAAATGTTGCTGAAACGAGTTTCTGTCTTTCCTTTAAAGAAAAACACAGCCCGTTTACTAAATAAATAAAATCCATGCCAGAGCTTTAATGTCTTCATGATATGCGGATTATAACAATCTCCTGTCGATAAGAACACCAAGGTATTTATAAGTGCCAGTCTTTTTGGTGTCTACGCCACCTCTGCTGCGGTGATGCGAGGGAGGTCAGATTGCTTTAAGAGTAACGATGTGAATAAATATGGCTTTACCAAAAACTGGTTTTTGACATTCTTAGATGATCCTGAACAACATTGATAAACACACTACAACAGATATAAAGTTTCATTTTGATAAGGAGCTGAAACATAAGTAATGGTATCATTTCCATAGAAGTGGAAATGTGCATCTGGGACACCTTCACTAAAGCCATTTGTATAAAACTTTAAAAGGTGTGGACCCAGCACAGATACCTGGGGGACACCCTTTCTTGGAACAAGAAAACTTCACAATTATTGTCTGACATATTTTTATTTGAACACAATCAAGAGCATCCAGAGAGCGAAAACCTTCAACAAGCCTAGCAGTCCCCTATATAAATCAAAATGTTAGAAACCTCAATGTTATAGAATCATTAAAAAATTCCTGGATGCAGAATTTGATCTGGAACATCACCGAAATCTAAAGGAGTCTTCCATGTCCAGTGCCTTAAATTTGGTAGAAATTTCACGAAAGCCACACAAACCTTTTTGAAAATAACAGAGTATACAGCACCGTCTGCTGTAATACAACATGGAACATCCTCAGTCACATTAATCAAGCCCCCTTTCAAAAATTCCTGGATCCAAAATTTAATCCTGGCCATCTCTAAAATTTAACAGGGCCTTCCTTCACCAAAACCCCACCTCTGGTAATAACTTCATGAAAATCTGCATGTAAGTTTTTGTCCTGCAAACATACAAACACAACACAAATCTTGCTAACAAATGAGCACACAAACCACAGTTAAAACATATCCTTCTTGGGGAGGAAGAGACTAATGGACTAAGTCCATTTCATTTGAACTTAAAGATTGTTGGAAATATTAGGCACAATAATGCAAATATCACCGCAAGTTATAAATTCAAGTCGTGATCTAGGAAAAGTTTCTTTAACCTCAGGTCTCAGTGATATTTACGCATTGTGTGTTGCATACCCAGAACCCTTGGGTGAACGTCTGTACACAGAGACGAAAGTGTTTCTGGAAAATCATGTCCGTCAACTATATAAGGTAACGGCTGCAATAATACTCCCTTCATGTGTACCTCTAGTAATAATATATATCTCTGTTCACATCAGAGATCACATCAGAGCACATCATCTTTTGCTTCTCACTACCACACTGCTGAACTGCTCTCACACGGACTCTGTCTGTGTTCACAGAAAGTGTTGGAGTCTGAGGAGAAAGTGCTGCTGATGTATCACAGATACTGGGAGGAGTACAGTAAGGGTGCTGACTACATGGACTCTTTATATCGGTGCGTAGAGAGACTGATCATTTTATAGATAATAGCTGACTGAAGCAATGCATGATGTCCAGTTATCCTGATTTATTAAGGGCTTTAGCTTAAAGCTACACATTCACTAGTGAACAGTCGATGTGTTTTATTTTCCATTATCAGTTAATTTTGACTGAATACAAGTATCCCAGTGAAACCAGTCCAGCTCACGGGCTTAGTATCGCTTATTCACTTTTTTTAGCTCCCGCCCCTCGGGAGCCAAAGGAATGGGTTTCATCCATCCGTCTGTCTGTCCATATGTCCGTCACACTTTAGTTGCCAGACATTTACCTGCCGTGCTCAGAAGCTGGGGCTTTCACTCCTGGTATGCCGGCTGACTATGAGTGCTAGGAAGAGTTTATGTGTGAGTGAACCTGACTTACCTTTCAAGGTCACAGAGGCAAAACTGTTTAAGTTGTTAGGTTTCCGGACATTTACTTGCCGCATGTCCTTTCGGCAGGAGGGTCTCTACCCAATGGTCTATTTTTATATCTTGTAAAGGTTCTGTGCCTGTTTACAGTAACAGTAAAAAGAAAGCATGACGGGTTGAATGATCTTGTGCATGCTCGATAACTTGTCAGTGCAACACTGATTTATAGATAGGTTGAAAAACAGAAGGCGACATATGATTTAAAGAGAAATTTTTAAAAGTGATGATTTTTATTAATGTCATCATGCTCGTTTTAGGGGTCTTTGACACGTGTGCAGGAGTAAGCAAATGGTTTCAGAAAGACATTGCGTCCGATTCCATTTTATTTCCAAGAGATAACACTATATTTCATTTGTTATGCCTGAATGGGCCCCTTTAAAGGATCGTGAATTGGTTGAGTGGTTGCCATGGAAACAAAAGGTTTTATTCTTCAGTCTTATAATTTTTGCACGCCAGTTTTGTTTTTTCCAAAGTGGCCAGTATATTTTCTGAATTTGCATTGAAGTACATTATGCTGCTTTGATTGCATTTACCAAACACTTTGTATTCCTGAAAAAGAAACTCGAAAGTAAATACGGCGAACTCTACAAATAAACACATTTTGAAATGTAATGTCTTCTCATCCATGACTCATCGCTGCTCTGGAAATTGTTTCTGGTGTTTGTCTTCTGTCTTCACTATTTGATCCAGATTTTGTGAGATGTGGTCCAGTTTGTTTTGGTTCGCTGTGGTTTATGTACGGTTTCTTTTTCTCTACAGGTACCTCAACACGCAGTTTATAAAGAAGAACAAACTCACTGAAGCAGATCTGCAGTATGGCTATGGAGGAGTCGATATGAATGAACCACTAATGGAGATTGGAGAGGTACAAAAGCACTTGCTTTGTCTCAGTTCTCATACTTGAGCACTTCTTGTTTTTGAGTACTTATGTGTGTTCACAAGGTACACTGTTGGTACCCGGATGATGTACAACATTGCACACTTAGTCTTAGTGGTTGTAGGTAAGTTAAGTCTGCTATGTCAAAATAGACTAGGGGAAGTGTGTGAACTGAGACGCAGCTATTCACTCATCTGAACAAGTGATGTATGGTTCCAGATCACACTTGGTTTGATGCCAATTAAATGAAGATGTATTTGTTTGGACGAATTCAGACTGCATAGACATCATTAAGATCATGTGATTTAACTTTTGACCACATTTGTTTGGTTTCTAAACTCTGATTTCTAAATGTCGAATAACATGCACATCAACTCAGGATTTAATGGTCATCCTCTTGTCTCGTAGCTTGTTTTGCTCTTTGGAGCAAAGAATAAATGTAGATTGAGGCATTGCTTAAATTTGGAACTCCTGATCGAGATCTCTAGTGATGGGTATCTGAGGCCGGTGTTATAAGAGTAGTGCGGCTCCTTTAAGGGCTGAATCAATTTCATCCCGTGAGGAAAGAAATAGGTCTCTCCTGCATTTCCAGACTGCAGTCTGGAGTGAAAGAAAGGGAAGGTTAACACTGAGTTTTCTTTTCACCGCCTATAATTAGCTAATTTCCCTGTTCATTTGTATCACCTGGCTTGTTGGTTTAATAATCTGTTTAACGAGTTCATGTTCCTTGTTTCTATTTATGTTTGGTGTGTTTTTGCTTAGCGGAAGTTTGTCGACCTACCTGAGTTAAAGTGTTTGTTTTTATTTTGTGTAAGTGAGAGGTGGTGCATGAGCCTCTTTTTATGGTTTCGGTTTCAGGGGAAAAAAAAAAAAAAAAAAGAAACATTTATATTTGTGTATATATAAACACTGCTCAAAAAAATAAAGGGAACACTAAAATAACACATCCTAGGTCTGAATGAATGAAATATTCTTAATAATATTTCTTTATACGTATTTATTGTTGTTGACATAGTACAAAAACTATCAATGGAAATCAAATGTATTAACCCATGGAGGTCTGGATTTGGAGTCACTCAAAATTAAAGTGCAGAAACACACTACAGGCTGATCCGACTTTGATGTAATGTCCCTAAAACAAGTCAAAACGAGGCTCAGTAGTGTGTGTGGCTCAGTAGTGTGTACAACGCCTGGGCTGCTCCTGATGAAGTGGTGGATGGTTTCCTAAAGGATCACCTACCAGACCTGGACTAAAGCATCCGCCAACTCCTGGACAGTCTGCGGGGCAACGTGGCGTTGGTGGATGGTGCGAGACATGATGTCCCAGATGTGCTCAATTGAATTCAGGTCATTCAGAATTGTCTTGCATTAGGAGGAACCCAGGGCCAACTGCATTAGCATATGGTCTCCCAAGGCGCATATGGTCTCACATGCACATTTGTGGCCTGCTGGAGGTCATTTTTCAGGGCTCTGGCGGTGCTCCTCCTGTTCCTCCTTGCACAAAGGCAGAGGTAGCTGTTCTGCTGCTGGGTTGTTGCCCTCCTACGGCCCCCTCTACGTCTCCTGATGTACTGGCCTGTCTCCTGGTAGCGCCTCCATGCTCTGGACACTACGCTGACAGACACAGCAAACC
>JBCNYG010000001.1:8369596-8391280 GCA_039654305.1 Porochilus rendahli
GTGTATATGTATATGTGGTATGAGGGAAAAAAAATGACTACAGTTTGTTGCCCGCTCATAAGGGGATCTAAATCCCCTGATGAGTGGGCAACCACGAAACAGGTCTGTAGGGAGCAAACTGTAGTCTTTTTTTTCCTCATACCACATAGTTAGCTCTACTTTACTGTATCGAGCAGTGTCTTACGGAAATTCGACTAAGGATTTTATATATATATATATGTATGTATATGTGTGTGTATATACATATATATGTATATGTGTGTGTGTATATATATATATATATATGTGTGTATATATATATATATGTGTGTATATATATATATATATATGTATATATAAATCCCCTGATGAGTGGGCAACATGAGGGAGCAAACTGTAGTCATTTTTTTCCTTATACAACACGCACACACACATATATATATATATATATATATATATATATAATATGTGTGTATGTGTATATATATGTATATATGTGTGTGTGTGTAAAAATAAAACAAATGTTTTTTTATGGGTTGTATGTTAATAGATTGAAGTTATTGAAGTAGATTAAAGCTTGTGTGTCTGTTTACGTGCTGTGTTGTTGAATATGACAACAGTACATTGAACAGTCTTTGGAATTTACTAATAAAAGAAGAGATAAAGAAGAAAAAAGAAGCAAGAAAAGAAATACATAACAGCCAATCAGTATTCATTTAGGCACGGACACGGGCCGGACATCGGAGACACTTTATTTATATAGCACTTGCACACAACCATGGCTGAAACAAAGTGCCTTACATTACAAGTAAAAATAAATAAAAATTAAAAACAAATAAAAAACAAATCAAAACAACATAAAACAATCAATAAATAAAACTATATATAAAGCCAATGAGTGAAAGTGGACAATGAAGGGGCCTGCCTAACATAAAAGGGCAGACTGGTCCACAATTTGGGAGCGGCGACGGAAAACGCTCTGTCACCGCTGAGATCCTGCTTTGATTTTGGTACAGCTAGGAGCAGCTGATCAGCTAATCTGAGAGACCAGGTAGGAGCATAATGATGAAGCAGATTAGAAAGCTAAGGCAGGACAATGCCATTTAAGGACTTAAAAACGAATAGAAGAAGTTAAAATTGAACTCTAGAGTACACCGGTAACCAATGAAGTGAAGCCGGAATGGGTGTAAAGTGATCCTTCTTGCTTGCTCCAGTTAAAAGATATTCAGCTGCATTTTGAATGATCTGGAGATGTGAGAGGGAAGACTGGCTGATTCCAAGATAAAGTGCATTGCAGTAATCCAATCAAGACATGATGAAGGCATGGATTACTGACTTAAAGTGTTGTCTTGCAAGGATGGCTTTCACCTTTGATGTTCCATGATTATGGGACTCTGCTCAGGAGTTCCGCTAATATGTCATTGGAATTAAAGATATGTTTAATATTATATTTGAGGTGAGGTGTGAGATGGGTCAAGAGACATGGGAGCGGATGTTGGAAAATGTATTTATTTACTCAAGGGGCTTGTTATTGTAATTACTTCTGTATATATTTTATAAAGTACGCAGTATAAGTCATTTTTCACCTGGACAACGGGGAGCCGTAAGTTGATACATTAGTGTGAGCATTTTGCAAAATCTGTCGCAGGACATTATTTGGTATTGCCGGAAAAATGCTCATACAAGTCCGGGATTCGATGATGGTAATCTGGGTCGGTTATGATTTCCAACTTCCTTCCTGTCCGGCCCGTTTTTATCCGAGTGGATGGATGAAAATGAAGCAGCAGAGGGGCACGAAATAATATCCGAAGAACAGATAGTGGCATCAGTTATAGGAGAGCCGAGTGAAAGTGAGGACAGTGACAACGAGCCGCAACCCACTTTTAAAATGAATGTGATAAAAGAATGTGCTGATTCGCTCCTTAAGTTTGTGGAAACACAATACTGTATATTGAGTGGCGGATAAGTGTTGTAAAAGTCTGGGACTGCTGAGGTACTTCAGATACATGTTCAGTGATTATCCAGATAATCAGTATACTTTTTAAAAATGTGATTGTATTTATTACTTTTCCAGCTTGCACTTGATATGTGGAGGAAACTGATGATTGAGCCCCTTCAAGCCACGCTGATCCGAATGCTACTGAAGGAAATCAAAAAGTAGGTTAAAGCATCCCACTGATTCGATAGTGCTTTTTGCACCTTTTGTGTTTCATCTGTGAGGCAATATTTCCTCACCTTTATATATTATTAGTGTTTTTGTAATACTGACGTTGGCTGAAATGTTCCTAGTGACCGGTGTGGGGAAAATCCGAATCAGAAAGTAATCCATGGGGTTATCAACTCCTTTGTTCATGTTGAACAGTACAAGAAAAAGTTCCCTTTAAAGGTGAGAACTTGTAAAATAATATTTATATAAATAGAGTATTGTGTTCTGATAAAGTTGCACATAAGGCTACCTATTTCTATGATATTTGGAGTTTACAGTTCAAAACAGTGTCCCCACAGGCTTGTTAAGCCAAATAACCTGATGTAACTTTTATTCCGTATAGTATTCCAAAAGAAACCAAAACCGAAAGTATCTGCATGCATGAGTCATGAGAACCATTCCCTCTGCTGCTGTGTTGTAGTTTTATCAGGAGATTTTTGAAGGGCCGTTTCTGACAAAAACAGGCGAGTATTATACACAAGAAGCCTCCAACCTTCTGCAAGAGTCCAACTGCTCACAGTATATGGAAAAGGTAACATGATGATTCGTACTGTTCTGCCCAGGGATGGACAAATTGTACAATGAAAGTGTAGATAGTCTGTCAAAATCTTCCTCTTTAAATGTGTTAAAAGTATCCAGTAAAATAAAGTACTTAACATTAAACCCAAACTTAATAAAAGCTTGCATGCATAGTTCTTGTCCATTTCTGTAAAAAAGTTTTATGAGCTGTGTTTAAAATGTAAAAACCTCTGGTTTCTTTTTATCCTTGGTGGAAATATCACAAGGTTTCTTGTTATCCTGCTGAAGACACTTCTGTAGACTGATGGAAATTGTTCTTGTCTGTGGCTTTTTGTTTAAAGGTTTTAGGACGCTTGAAAGACGAAGAGGTGCGATGTCGAAAGTATTTGCACCCAAGTTCCTATGCCAAAGTGATCCACGAATGCCAGCAGAGGATGGTGGCTGATCACCTGCAGTTCCTGCATGGAGAGTGCCAGAACATCGTCAGACAAGAAAAGAGAGACGGTCTGTACTGTACTGTACTGTACTGTTTCATACTTATAACCACATCCACTGATAGTATGAAAAGCTTGCAGTATGGGTAATTCTAGGTCCAATTGTGAAATCTTTGTACCATAAAGTAAACACGAACACGAAATATGCGCTACTTAAGAACCTATCAGTTATGAAATCAGAATTTTAAGGTTATTATAACAGTAAAGGTGGAATAAGTGAGTAAATGTGTGTTTGTGAAGAAGTGGATAAGTTAGACAATGTATGAGAGAATGAGTGAGGGTGGGATTTGTCTACCGACTGTAATGATGTTGTGTCTATGAAACTACATGTAGTAGCTTTAATTTGTTGTTATTTAAGAAATAACTAAATAAATAAAACGACCTGCATTTACTGTGAGAGGTATGATGTCGAGGAATACAATCCTGTCTCACTGACTGACGGTGGGTCTTGATGCTGACTCCTTTTTAGACATGGCGAATATGTACACACTGCTGCGGGCAGTCGCCAATGGCTTACCTCACATGATCCAGGAGCTGCAGGTGCACATTCGTGATGAGGGCCTTCGAGCCACCAGTAACCTCTCTCAGGAAAACGTGAGTCTATGCATGAATGGATGTACGCCAGTGCTGTTTTCTGACGTATAGGACCGTGTGTTTATGCTGATAAGGTGACTGAAAAATGGCTGTAAATCCTGTTCTGTTGCTTCATTGCGTTTATCTGATTTACTGGAAGGAGACGACGGACGTGGTTGAAACCTGCCCTTTTTTCCACAACATTACACTGCCATTACTAATTCCCACTATTCTTCTAGCCATTATTTTTCACCAGAAATCCACTGAATAGATTTGCATCACTCCCTGAATCCTAGTCATGGACATGTAATTATTTGAATTGGTAGATTTGGGATAATCTTTTACATCGAGTGCATAAACAGAGGGTTGTCAGCTTGTTTTGGGTTTTTATTACCATGCACTTCCTCTCAGAGGTTCTCCTCTTACCTTCTTGCTGCAGATGCCAACTCAGTTTGTGGAGTCCGTGTTGGAGGTTCATAGTAAATTCGTCCAGCTGATTAACACAGTGCTTAACGGCGACCAGCACTTCATGAGTGCCCTCGATAAGGTACACATCCTCCTCCTTTCACAAAGATTGTTGATTGATACACATTGAGATGAACTGTAATATCCATGAACGAATACATCCATCTTATACAGAGACCAGTGTTAGCTTGTAGACTATGTTCAGGATTAGGCTTCATATTAATTGTATAATAAAAGAATCTTTGAAATCAGAGAGAATATTTAAATATGTGCCATAGGAGTGTATATTTTTTCTACCCATTTTATTCAGCAGGAGTGCCCCAGTGTGTATAATGAGTGTCTGGATACTTTTAAGTCCTTTTAAGCATATCATGTTACTGGTCGGTGAGCGTGTACATGCGTGCGTGTCTATTTAGGGGGTTTTTCATACTTTTTCTTTTCCATACACTTTATACAGGTCATAATTTTAAACCAGTAGATGGCATCATAGTGTTAGGAAAATCAAATTTATAAAATTGTACAGTGTTCATTGATATTAAAAATAATAATAATAGTAGTAGTAATAGTTATAGTAATGATTATGGTAGTAATAATACTAATAAGTATGAACTACGTAGGATTTGATTTGATTCGCTATCTCAGGATTATGAATCATTATTCCTTGAGGATATATTTGAATCAATATGTTAGACCCTCACAGTTTGTTACAGGCACTCAAACAGGCAGTCTGTCATCATTATTCCACAATAAAATGGAAAATACACCATAAAAATCCATTTTACCATAATTAGTTTTTCTTGTATTTCCTCCATTAATATTTTGTATTAGTGTGCAGACACACATTACAAAGTTGGTTTTCTTCTATGGATGTGTAGTATGTAGGCTAACCTCACAATGAGAATGATAAAATCACTTTCGTCAGCCCCACAGTACATACACAGCTTCTGGGTAGGGTATATACTAAAACTCTGAATGTGTTTTAAAAAGTCACTGTTACAAATGCAAGGTGTAGAGGTCATCTGCCTGAGTTGGGGCTAAAATAAGTGAAAGTTGGGCCCCAGGGTCGTGCATGGACAAGGTGCGTGGCTATCAACCCCCAGGTCCGAATTCAGGTTTATACCACAGCCATCTGCGACCGGGAGATTGTGGGAACTAGTGGCTAAGCTCTGATGTGGGAGGAAGGATTTCATATGCTCTCTTCTTGGTCACTGCTATTACCAGGCAATGATAAGTGTCTGTGGGCTCATTTGTACAAAGGGGCGAATAACGCTTTCCCTCAAAGTGTGTAAGGCGGCTCCCAAATGCACATGCTCAGCAAGTTAGAGGGGGAAAAATATATGTAAAAAATATGAATCAACAGTAAAAATCTCTTTTATTTTGCCTTTCTTTATGGTAGCATATATACTAAAACTGAATGAATGTCTTGTACTTTGAGTATGTAGAGCTGCCTCTTCATACTTAAAATATGATTTACTTAGCTTTTTATCTTCCCGTGTAGTATCTACTAAAACATTTCTGTTCCTCAGGTTCGGTGGATGTCGTGGAATTGAATAGTTCCCAACATTCCATTTATGGGACTATTCAGTGGCGTCCACCTCACAGCTTCTGGATAATTGTTGATTAGAAGATGGTCTTTTTTATTAAAATATTACATTCACTTGAGGAGGGTTTTGCGGTACCATTTAACTTTATATCTAGGCTCTGTAAAGGTTCTAAATGGTGTGTTTAATCTCCGTATTTAAATGATAAACTGATGATTTCTTTTTATTTTCTTGTTCAGGCTTTGACGTTAGTAGTAAACTACAGAGAACCCAAATCCATTTGTAAAGCACCTGAACTGGTGAGTTTTTTTGTTGTTTTTTCTAAATTCTCTGATCTGTTGAAACAGACACTTTCTCTGTACAATGGAATTTGAAATGTGTATGTGCCCATCATGTCTGTTGTCTTGTAATGTGCATTACAGCTCGCTAAGTATTGTGACAATCTCCTGAAGAAATCGGCAAAGGGGATGACTGAGAACGAGGTGGAAGATAAACTTTCCAGCTTCATCACAGTCTTTAAGTACATTGATGACAAAGATGTCTTTCAAAAGGTAATCTCAGCAGAAAAGAGGCCTCAGCACACACTGGGTCAGATCTTTCAGTGATAAACGTTCTCGGGTGTTTGGATGCCGTTGTCTGTTCTAGTGATGGTGTAAATCGGTCACAAAATCTACAAATAAACTAACGTTGGCATTTATTTTAGGAACGTGATCCACCTGTTCATGCGTTGGGGTCATTATGTAAACGTGCAATAGTGTTTTCTGCTTTTTGTTTCTTCCAGCATGAACTTTTGTTTTGGTGAAACCAGCTCATGTCTGGTGAACAATCCATAATAAATGTAATCGTATTTCGGGAACACTTGAAATCCCTGAGCCCACATCTTACGCCATCACCAGTAGCCGTAAAAGAACCGGAGCATCAGGCACGACCAACTCCTGGTCCTCACTCTTCTAAACTCCCAACCAACTCTGAACGAGCAAAGCGGATCAGTACATCTACAAAACCAATTTGTCTAGTAATATAATTTCTTTCTTTCTTATAGAAGAGTTATTCCTCGCTTATAGAAGATGTAGTTACTTGTGAAATTGGCTCCCTTTGTTTGTAATGGTTATGAATCAAACATTGGTTTAAACGAGTATCGATTCTGAATCGAATAGTTACCCCAAAAATCATAATCGAATTAAATCGTGAGTTGTTGTCAGATTCACATCCCTATTGGTCAGTCACTGCCATCAGTGTGATCTGTTATTTATTTGTGGCACAACTGTGGATTATAAGAGACTGTTGTTTTGGGGCTAGTCAATAAAATTATTTTTTAAATCAATGTTTTGTGTCAAAATTGTAAAAAGCTGTGAAATAGGTAAAATAGTCTACAGCGAGCTGGTCATTATTGCAACATATACCTCTTTAGAGTGATTCAAGTCCACTATACATAAGGGTCCTGATCACCCTGTCAAGGTTGATTTCTTGGTAATGACTGGCTTACTGTACTTTTATTCCTTATGCTGTGAACTCAATAAAAGCCACACAAGGCTACGCTTCATGGACACCATAACTGTAGTTATCACCTCAGAAAATTGGTCAGCCTGTACATATTTGCAAATACAGTTCACATTTGCATAGAGCTAAACTAGAATGGGAGCTAATCTATGGGGTGGAAAGCTTAAATTGTAACCTGGTGATTCTTGCATTTTGTGCAGTGGTGTTGTTGTCTCATTGCGATTTACTGTAATGATATTTCGTTAAAGACTCCAATGTCTTGTTAAAAAAAACTGAAAAAGTCATAGGAGAGTCATGCTTTGTAACACACACACACACACACACACACACACACACACACACACACACAGAGGAAGGTTCAAAAGTCTGGGAGCACTAGTCAAAATGCTTCTGTTTCATTTTATCTAATTAGGATTCCCAGATGATAGGCCCAGATGATATTTTGTTTCCTTCCGCAACTGACAATGAATTACTTCCACATTCCAATTAATAATAAGTACTTCCACAAATAATATTTTGACTTTCCATTTCTGACTAATTTTATGAGTCCTGCCATTCAGAGCGTCTGATCCACTGTGGTCTATTATTTAGGTTTCTGTTTCATTATTAGTAATAAGCTGTTTTAATGCTGTGCATTGTTTTTTAATTGAGAAAAACATGACAGCCAATCACCATCAACTGAGCAATGCAACAGGCTTATTGGGTTTTCTGTGGCGGACACATGCGGACACCAGACAGGACACGGGACAACCATTCAAGCCATGTTCCATGCTGTGGTGTTCCGCTATTAAATATTCAAAATATTGAACATCTACATTATTTGTTTTAAATCTTTCAATAATTAAAAACCTTCTGTTTATTTTCAGTTTTAAATATATAAAAAATAATAATAATAATAATTTTTGGACCCATTGTATGGTAGTGTTCGACTATAAATTAAAATCCATTTGCTTCTTTTTATCACTGTTTGTGTCTAGTTTTATGCCAGAATGCTGGCGAAGAGGTTAATACATGGCCTTTCATTATCCATGGACTCGGAGGAAGCCATGATTAACAAACTAAAGGTAAACCCAAAGTCTGTCTCGTTTAGACCTTTAATTCTGCACATAAGTATCTTTAAAATAATGCTGTCAAGTGACTCAACAGTTAGCTACTACCCCTTCACCCTCTCCCTGTACATGGCAGCTCTGTCATTATTCCCAAGCAGCTTGCAGAAATGAAGGGCTTTTTCAGATGAACGTGTGCAAACTATGCCCCTGTTCGTTTCCTCTCTTCTTTCTTTTTTTTTCTCTCTAACTCAGTCTGCTTCTCTGTTCTCTGGTTTGCAGCAAGCGTGTGGCTATGAGTTTACGAGCAAACTACACAGAATGTACACAGACATGAGTGTCAGTGCTGACCTCAACAACAAGTTCAACAACTTCATTAAAACCCAGGAGACCCCAGTGGACCTGGGCATCAGCTTTCAGATCTACGTGTTACAGGTAAGAAAATTAGAGGGACCACACACCAATATGTAGACATAGAGGGAGGTAAACACTGGGTCCAGGGTACGTTAGTGTTTTTAATCTGTTCCTGAAGCATGAAGACCTGCTGATTTTACATTCAATATCTCAGACATGTCATAACTAGCAAATTTCACTCAAGTGGCGCTGATTTGGGTGATATGAGAGGATTATGTAGAGTAAAAGGAGTTGTGTGTGTGTATTGCAGGCGGGTGCATGGCCTCTCACACAAGTTCCTTCATCTACATTCGCCATCCCTCAGGAACTCGAGAAGAGTGTACAGATGGTGAGTTTCGATGTTTCCCCAGAGATAGACACAGGCATCTCGACTTCAGAAGGAAACTAAACCTTGTAAAGCTTACATAATATCAAATTAAGTTGTAGATATAAATACTGCAAAAAAATGTTCTCATACGCCATGTGTCCTTATAAAGATGTTGCAACTGGGAAGGTTTTATAGCTGAAGCTTTGTTTCTTCTTCTTCTTCTGATGGAAAAGATGATTAAGTAGCACTCAAAACTACAGAGCTTAGCAGAGCAAAGATTTTAAACATCCCCTTCAGTGCAATTGGTCTGATAATACCCAGGTGTAAAGTTAATGTAACTGCAACAATTAGTCTCAGGACAGGTGAAGCACGCGAGATTTCACCATGCACTCTCAGACTAATGATAAATTAGAAATTAGAGAGAAACTGCTAGTCACTTGAAAAGAGCGGTAGTTACTGAGAACAATGAACAGTGAACTGTATAGCTGAAGTGTCAAAATACTTATTTGCGCAATAGGTTCATATCGTGTAGGATTTTCTGAGCTTGTTTATGTGATGTTTTTTATATGTGTTGATTTTTTTTTATGACTCATGGTTACCTTGACAAACTGTTTGTGTCCGCTGTTTATCCGCTCAGAATAATCTTTTTTTTAATCCCGAGATAGCAGACCAATCGGGTCACGCTGTTCCCCCTGTAGTATTTACTAATGTCCATTTGAGTGTCTGATCTGACTATTCAGCAACATCCACCTTGGTAAACAATTTGTCTTCAGTTCATAATCAGCCTAAGATCAAAAACCAATCAGATTGCACCATTCCTGCGTAGTCTACAGTAAAAATGTTTCGTTTATTTGAGTAAAATTACTGTAGTTTAGCTTTCAAAAAGCAAAAGACTAAAACATTGAATTCAATGGTTCCTTTATGACATCTTTTACACAGTGTGTAATTTATTCCTGATATCTTCTTTCTCTAGTTTGAGCTGTTTTATAACCAGAATTTCAGCGGAAGGAAGCTCACCTGGCTACATTATCTCTGTACAGGTACAGTGCATTTACACACACACACACACACACAATGTTAATTTAAGCAGGGTGGAGTGTGCATGGTCGTTGACAGCTCTGAGGTGTTGACTGTGATGTAGGCAGTGTTTTGTGAATGGTTTTATCAGCACATGGTTGTGGTGTAACAGTAGCCAACAGTTCAAATGAGCCTGTTATCTGGTCTGGTTTCATTCGCCATTTTCGGGTAGTCCCAGATACCCACCCCACAGTCATCCAATCACTTCACCGAGGTGCAGCAAAACACACACCACAGTCGATCTGTAATTTCTCACACAAACACACCCATGATGGAATACGTTAATACATTTCCTTTCCTCTGGGTGATTATGGCGGGTGTTTGAGTCTGAGATGACTGACCAGACCGATGCGTGGTGGTGATGGAAAATGCTGTTTCTGTGCGGCAGCATGTCTGGCATTGCGTTGGGCATTCAGCTGGGCTGTTCGTTCACTCTCAAAATGGTTGACACCTTCATGGTAGATCTTATGCCATCAAGGATTGCCGTCCACTCGACAATCTCACTTTCATTCACCAAGCACTTATTTTTGAGGAATCGTTGGAAAATCTGTCTTTTTATCAAATGGTCTGCAAATACTTGCCACGGTCACTGACTCTTCTTCGATTTGTGTGCAAACATTTTTTGTGATCGTCAGCTGGTCTTCAGTCATTCGTCTCCCTCAGGAATGTGGCGACTTGTTGAAGAATACTTGGCGGACAGTTTGCAAACTCGGTGTATAGTTGGAGAGTGTCTGTGGTCACGTGATCGTCATGCGACCATGACATTACAGTAAGGTGACTTGGCGTGCATTTGGCAAACAGCTGCCACATTTGTCAAAGTGTCGCTGACTGTTTATATGAATTCACCAGCTGTTTGTGAACTGTTCATTAGCCACTCACCAGAATATCACCAAAAAGTCACTAGAAAGTCAACACTTTGCCAATTAATATCTCACGGACTTATGAGTACTTGTTGAATAGTTCAAATTTGCCAAAAAGGTGGCGAGCCGTTAGTCACCGCTTTCACCAAACGTCTATCGCCTGGTGAGGTTCTTATATTAAACACTATTATTTGTTTATTCTTGAGTTATTCATCATGAATTTTGTTATACTGTTATTAAATAATGTGTATTTTACACAATGGTGAGCTTCTGTTGAGTAGAACCATTGTTCTCGAATACCCTTAAAGAGGTACTGCACAATTAAAATGTAGGCTTCTGTAGAATTGTAGTCTTCTGATTGGATTACCGTTATATGATTCGGTGAATCCTTCTGGGGTTTCGTAAGAAGGGAGAGTATTCTGGTAGTGAATATGGATAATAGGGAAATACTCTGAACAATCACAAAAGCGGTTTTAAAAAATAATATAATTTTCATCGTTTTACAATAACTTGGACTTGGAACCCCTATAAGTATTTATATTAAGTATTTTAGCATGGATAGATTGTGTTTATGGATATTTGAACTTGGGCGTGTCGAAGATTATGCTTTGAAGGATGTTTTTTGCCGATATCGCATTTTTCGCCCAGGTACATCATTTTCGCATTACTTTGGTTCTTACTCAAAGCACTGTATTGCAACTTAATCTGTATTATGCTGGAGGGGGTCGCAAATTATCACACCATATTTCTTGGTGTGAGATCTATTTATGAAACAAACAAAAAATGCATGTGCGCATACACACACAGTAACACACTCGTTCTAATCCTTTAACGTTCACACACGTAGTACTTTGGAGTTTTGTTGTTCGAGGATGATTGGCCATGCATGGCAAGTTTGTCATCTCGACAGAGCACCATTTCTTTGGAACCATTTTTCCTGCTGTTGTTGACTCATTGCTTAAAAATGTAACTGAAATTAACTTGCAGTGAATGAAGTGATAACATCATCCAGAATTGCTCAAAGCAATGTCACCACTCTTTTTATAATACCACGTGTGATTATTTTGGAAATAAACATCACTGACCTCTTAGATAAGTAGTCAGATATCAGTAGAATCGCTCCTGTTCTCACACACTCACACGCACGTGCTGACACAAACACACGCACTCTCACTCTCTCTTTCTGTCTCAGGTGAGGTGAAGATGAACTACCTGTCCAAACCCTACGTTGCCATGGTTACCACCTACCAGATGGCAGTGCTGCTGGCCTTTAACAACAGTGAGGCGGTGAGCTATAAAGAGCTGCAAGAGAGCACGCAAATGAACGAGAAAGAGCTGCAGAAAACCATCAAGTCCCTGCTGGATGTCAAGATGATCAACCACGATTCGCAGAAAGTAAGACAGCAGTGAGGCTTTTTAAACTCCTCTTTTTTTAAACGCTCTTCTAGCCTCTTCTGCGTAAACAAGGCACTAGGGAGAGAGGTACTCCGCTGTAGTTTATATCGAGAAAAATTACAAAGAACAACCAATTTATTGGCCTTTTTTAATTTCGAACTGTTGCTGTAGGATCATGTAGCATGAGTTCATGTTCAAAGACAGCTTTATGCTTTCAGAAGGGAGTTAGTTCAACAATAGCGATTAGAACTTATTTACAGAAACGTGTAACTAGGCACAACAAAGGACGTTACACAACTTTGTTAGTGCTTCCTGTCAGTGTGGATCTGTCAAACATAAATCAGGCCACACATTCAGCTTCCACATAAACACAGAGCTGCTATGGCAAACCGAATGAAGACATTTAAATTCTACATATACAGTTCATGTTGCACTGTCACTTGACTACTTCCTGATTACGTACCTCATTTACTATAACTTTCAATTGACTCACTCATTTATTTCCTGAACCGCTTAATCCTGTTAGGGTTGCGGGGAGGCTGGAGCCTATCTCAGTTGACTCTGGGCGAAGGCAGGGTACACCTAAAACAGTTTGTCATTTCATCACAGGGCAACACACACTCACACCTAGGGGCAATTTGAGCCATTTAGCCTAATGTGCATGTTTATGGACTGTGGGAGGAAACCGGAGTACTCCGAGAAAATCCATGCAAGCACTAGGAGAACATGCAAAAAGGCCCTCCGTGAGCCGGGGACTCGAACCCAGGACCTGCTTGCTGTAAGGTAGACGTGCTAACCCCTACACCACCATACCGCCTTGACTTCTTAATTAATACCCTGTATGGCAAAAAGTATGTGGACACATGACCGTCACAGCCTTGGTGAACATCCCTTTGCGGAACTGTAGGAACTAATATGTATTTGTTCCCCCTTTGTTGCTATGACTACCTCCACTCTGCCGGGAAGCCTGTTCACTATTTTCCCACCGGATCAGGGTTGAGGTTCGAGCTCCGAGCTCCATGCAGGAATTCTTCTACACCAACCGTAGCAAACCATATTCATGCAGCTGACTTCGTGCATTAGTCTTTGCCATGTTTGAGCAGGTTCAGACCCCTTAGTTCCAGTGAAGGGTAATATTATATATATAATATAAATATATGTATAAAATATTATATATATATATATAAATATATGTATAAAATACATGCACATATATACATATATATCTGAAAACCTTTAAGGTTGCTATTCAGTAGGAAAGAGTTGTTGTTTTACCCAAAATGACCTGTCAAGCCATGGCAGCCTTCTAAAATCGCGTCCAAGCGCATGTAGACAATGACGGCCTCCATTTGCTAGATGTCAACTTTAAAACACAAATGGGACGGTCATTCTTGGAATTTGGGAAATCAGGAACTTGTCTAATGTTATTTCACTGATTTAAACCCAGTTAATGTAAATGAAAATAATATACATTTATTAATACGGTTTTAAGTATGTGTGTTCATGAAACAAAAAAAAAAATAGATCACAGGGGTCCAGACGGTCCCGCCGAAAGGACCATTTCATAATTTGCCAAAATAGAGCAAGCATAGCAATTTTGAAAGCCCCGGGTTCAGTACACAGCAAGTGACTGTCCGGAAACTTAATATACAGTTTTGCCCCTGTGACTTTAAAAGGTAGGCCAAGGTGTCCAGAAACTGAAGAGTGACAGACAGACGGACGCCTTCCCTATGTCTCCCAAGGGGCGAGAGCGAAATTTAATGAAATTTTCAGTGTTCAGTTATTTTAGTATGTGAGTTCTGGTACAGTGATGACCCTTGTTATTATAAACGTAAATACCACTCCATAGGTACCATGTAGATAGATGGATGGATGGATAGATGAATAGATAGATAGTGATGGTGAGTCAGTTGAAGTCATTTGCATTGAATGAAATGGGGATTATACATGACAAACAAATCAATATTTCAAAATAAAGTTAATCCAGCCGAACCTTGTATTTAAATAATTGGTCCTGTTTTCCGTTAATGCTTGAATGGCTTCTTATTCTTAAAAATACCAGTCAGTGTCAGAAGTGTCAGAAGCGCTTCCTAATATTTCACTCTTTCTCATGCTTTCAGGAGGAAATTGAGGTGGAATCGACTTTTTCATTAAATATGAGTTTCACTAGTAAAAGAACCAAGTTTAAGATCACCACGTCGATGCAGCGGGACACACCACAGGTACAACACAGTGTTCACAGCGCTGACATCCAGCACATGCAAGCGGCTATATTAAACCTGTGTGACTGGATTGGTGTGTTGTGTGTAGGAGGTGGAACAGACAAGGAGTGCCGTGGACGAAGACAGGAAAATGTATTTACAGGCTGCTATAGTGAGGATCATGAAAGCCAGGAAAATCCTGAGACACAATGCACTTATACAAGAAGTGAGTCACTTACGTGTGTGCGTGTGTGTGTGTGTGTGTGTGTGTGTGTGGAAAGTGAGCTATAAAATGTAGTGTTTGAGCATCAGGATACAGGGATTGTAGCTGAAACTTACCTTCATTCCTCTACATTCATGGCTGAAGTGCCCTTGAGCAAGGCACCAAACACCCAACTGCTCTCTGGGAGCCCCAAGTCAAAATTTCCCTTGCTGGGTTAATACAATAAAAAATTTCATTAATAATTAATTAAGTAAGTAATCATTTAATTAATTCATCTGAATCAAGAATTTGACTGCACTGTGCGGTATATTTTAGTTTCAAATACCCGCAGAGAAATTGTACAAGTTATCCCTAAAGTAATCCCAGAGAGAGCTGACGGGTGAATGTTGGGACATCAAAATATAACAGCCTATCGTGTTCTAGTATGAAAAATTAAATTAGCATATTCATAGATTTCATGATGGAGGTAAACAGATGTTCCTAATCTCCACCTTTTCTTTACTCTTTTGTTAGAACATTAATGTCTTATTTATTTTAACCCTCAACGTTTTCTTTTTATTTATTTTTTTTCTTCCCGTCAAGGTGATCAACCAATCCAAAGCCCGGTTTAACCCCAGTATCAGCATGATAAAGAAGTGCATCGAAGTGCTTATCGACAAGCAGTACATAGAGCGAAGCCAGACCTCTGCAGATGAGTACAGCTATGTGGCATAAAAGGAAAAAAAAACACTGAGCGGTCAAAACGTAAACCACGTCTTTATTTTTGGCTGCAGCTGGCTCAGGCTGTCTCCCTGCAGGAAGAAATGGGACTGTGCCTCCGTCTGAGGAGGGGGGAGAAGGGCCTCCAAGTACCCAGGCAGTCATAAACACCCCCCTCCCCCACACCTCCCTCCAGTTTAAAACTGTTCTTTTGTGATTTTACACTGTTTACATCACCAGTGCCACGCCCCGGTGCGTCAATAGAGAATAAACAGAGAATATTGCCTATAGGTATTCAAACTGATTTAAAACGAATGCATTTTTAAACAATGTAACCCTATCCGAGAAATCGAGACACCAAACGGACATGTCAGAGTTAAAAAAAGAAAAAAAAGTGTATAAGGGGGAAAAAAACAGTGAAAACATGTTTCTTTTTCTCACATTTGCAGTTGTAGTGTGGTGTTCTTTTTTTAATGTATCAAACCGAGAGGAAAAAAGACTTGTAATAAAAACGTTATTCTGGTCATTGTATTTACCTTCAACATGTAAAAAAAAAAAAAAAGAAAGAAAGAGGTGACAAAATACTGCTGCTTGTCAAATAAACAACTGAAAAACTCAGAGTGCCTTAATTCCTTCTCGAGATTCCCCGACTGCTTGAGATTGCATTGAGGAAATAGGCCGCGTGAAGTGCTGTAATATTGACCCAATTCTCTACAGAAAGGAAATGCTCCAAGGAGGTTATTTTTTTCATCAGTCTGGAGGTAGTTTTCTGTTAAACTCCACAGTTCCACAGCTTGGCGTGTGCTCCTTTTTGGCATGAACATCCTCTTTAAACAGGATCCATATGAGTCCTACTGATTAAATGTACATTTCCATAGTGTGTGCGTCATCAGTAAAACATGTTTTGTGCACTTTGAGGTATTATGTCGTCCTCTTAGTTAAGGGTAGAAGTTTTGTGGTTTTCTTTTGATGTCACATGAGTTTACTCAGAAAAAACTTACTTAAACTTTAGATAGAATGCATTTGTGTAATTGTTGTTGCTGCCATAAGGTGGCATAGTAGAGTGAAGCGATGACGGTGTCTGGCATTAACAGATCAAGAATTACTCAATAGCAGATTGCTTAGTGAAATATCGGATAAATGTTTCGAAGTTAGTCAGGAATTTTTTGCATCAACAGCTGATCAAAATATTTGAAATCCTTTACTAGGCTACCAGGAAGGCAGATGCCTAGCTCAGCCAACTCTGGGGGGGAAAAGGCAGGGTACACCCTGAAGACCTTGCCAGACCATTGCAGGGCCAAGACACACAATAAAAAACACTGCACTTTTAGGGGCATTTTTTAAACAGTCTAATGTGCATGTCTTTGGACTGTCTAAGGGAACCCGGAGTACCCAGAAGAAACCGACGCAAGCACAAAGAGAGCATGCAAACTCCACACAGAAACGCCCTCGCCGAACCCAGGGCCTTCTTGACTGTGGGGCGGACATGCTAACCACAGAGCCACGGTGTTGTGCAAAGGGACCATTTGAAGTGAATTGAATCAGTGAAGGCGGCACGGTGGCGCAGCGGTTAGCACGTCCGCCTAACAGTAAGAAGGACCGGGTTCGATTCCCAGGCTCAATCGTTTCGGTGTGCATTTTCTCCCTGTGCTTGTGTGTGTTTCCTCCGGAT
The DNA here is from genome assembly GCA_039654305.1 of Porochilus rendahli. NCBI lineage: Eukaryota > Metazoa > Chordata > Actinopteri > Siluriformes > Plotosidae > Porochilus > Porochilus rendahli. Next base: position 8,386,768 of record JBCNYG010000001.1, read on the forward strand.
ACCACGGTTTCCTCTGACAGTCCAAAAACGTGCACAGTAGGCTAACTGGCTGTTCCAAATCACCCCTAGGTGTGAGTGTAAGTAGTTGTATGTGTGTTGGCCCTACAATGGGCTGGTGAACTGTTCAAGGTGTACCCACCTCCCTAATTGGAATTGAGGGGCTTAGAAATGAATGAAAGAATAAATGACATGAATTATTAGTAAAAGAAGAGATTCATTTTTAGTGCAGTGTTCTATGTGCAGCATGATGAAATCGTGATGATCTTGAACTTGATCTTGAGGGATCTTGGTGGAAACATGATGATCATCACAAAATATAATAATAACATTGTCTTTATATATTAATTTATTTAAATATATTATTAGACTTTATTATTTATTTATGTTTTTAACACCAATCGTGATAGAACATGGGAATCGTAGTAGAGCTTAGGGGACCATAACAGAGTGTAACAGTCCTTGATGCGCCATCTTAGGAGATCCTGATGAAATTAAAAATCCGATTCCTTCAAGTTTCATCAATAAGATGCACCCTGCCTCCTATTTATACCCCATCGTGCTCCAAACGTGGTCATAAATTGTGGCAGTCCAAGCCTTTTTGAACTGTGGAGATCGCCGACATTGTGGTTTCGGTGTAAACCCAGGATAGCAGTTTTTATTCAAACTTTCAATGTGAAACTCCAAGCTGTCAGTCTTCTCCGTTTGTGTGAAGTTCATGTGCATGTTCTTGCTGTCTCCACACAGGTTTTCTCCGGGTTTTCTGGCTTCATTCCCACCTCACAACCAAAGTTAATGTCGACCCTGTACAGAATAAAGCGGTTACTGAGAGTAAGTGAGAGGATTTGAAAAGCAGCTCAGGACGATAGGTTTAAACTTCATTTCAGTAAAACTACACCTGAAGTAGAGTTAATCTATGGTATGAGAATCAGTATGTTTTAGGATTGAGATGAGGATTGATTAATTTAATTTAATTAGGGGTGGTTTAATGGTGGTGTACTGGTTGGCATGTCCGTCTCACAGCAAGAAGGTCCTGGCTTCAAGTCCCAGGCTCAGGCGTTTTTGTGTGAAGTTTGCATGCGTTTGCATGTGTTTGCTTGTTTTCTCTGGGTACTCCGGTTTTCTCCAACAGTCCGAAAACATGCACATTAGGCTACCTTTGTCAAGTGTCGGCTGAGATAGGCTCCAGCCTTCCTGTAACCCTAGTGGTATTATAAAGTGGTATGGGCAATGATTAAGTGAGTAATTTGTTTTCAAACGACACAGAACTGAAAATTAGCATGAAGTTTAAAAATGAATATGCTTTGTAAGTCGCAGTTAATGGGCATAACTGTAGTCTTCCACCAGTTAATAGAGTAGTTAGATATTGATGAGAATTTGTTAATGAGTGTGATTGTCTGAGGGAGAGATGTTGATGAGTTCTGGACGAAAAGTAAAACATCATCAGCATAAAGACTTATCTTGTGTTCAATATTTTTGGCATGGATTCCTTTAATCTCTTTATTTTGTCTCATGGCAGCTGCTAAGGGTTCAATTAAAATAGCAAAAAATGAAGGAGAAAGGGGGCAGCCTTGCCTGGTGCCTCTCTGCAAACAGAAGCTTGGAGAAGTTTGATCGTTGGTCTACACACGTGCACTTGGGTTATTATATATTTTTACCCAGTCTATGAAAGATGCCAATTTACTCGGTCAAAAGCTTTTTCAGCAGCTAAGGAAATGACTGTGGTTTCCAGATTATGTAGGCTAGAATAATCTATTATGTTAATTAATCTGTGCATATTAGTAGAAGAATGTCTGCCTTTAATGAAGCCTGTTTGGTCAGGATGTATTATTAGAGGGGTTATTTTTTCTATTCTTCTGGCTAGAGCTTTGCTGATTATTTTTAGATCTGCATTTATTAATGAAATTGGACGGATACTAGATGGAAGTGTCGGGTCTTTTCCTGGTTTTAATAATAGTGTAATACTAGCCAGATTCATATCTGAAGGTATTTTTTGTTTTTCCTTTATTTCTAACGTCATATTGTAGAACGTGGGTGCCAGTGTTGCCCAGAATTCTTTGTAGAATTCTGCTGGATAACCATCTGGACCTGGGGCTTTATTGCTGGGCATATGTTGAAGAGCTTCATGGAATTCACCAACTAAAAGAGGTGAATCCAAGGCCATTTTATTTTCATTTTTTAATTTTGGGAGATGTATGTCACTAAAAAACGGATTGATATTCCTATCTGTTGTGTTTAGATGTGATTTATATAATCTTTTATAGAATTCTCTAAACGTGTTATTTATCTTTTCATGGTCATGGCTGATGTTTCCTTTCGGATATTTGACAGAGGAGATTGTTGTTTTCTCCTTGTTTGTTTTTAACTGATTAGCTAGGAACCCTCCAGATTTGTTACTGTGTTCAAAGTTCTCCAAGCAAAGTCTTTGCACAAAGAATTGTGTCTTTTTATCTATTATTTCATTAAGTTCAAGTTAAGGTTTCCTTATATCGTTCAGTGTGTGATCTTCTGGGGAGACATGGTAAGCGTCCTCTAGGGATTTAATTCTGAGTTCTAACTCTGAAATTCTAAAAGTTTCCTTCTATTTCTTATGTGAAGAGGAGGAAATGATCTTCCTTCTCATTACTGCTTTTCCTGCTTTCCACAGAACACACAGATCAGATCATCGATTTAAGACTAATAGCCGAATAGAATCTAGAATTCCTCGTCTTATAGTTAATGTTAGTTTGAAAAGAATTTAATTGATTTTAGAATAAAGCTTGGTGGCGGTGGCATAGTGGTGAGCATGTGAGCATTGCCGCAAGAAGGCCGGGGTTTGATTCCCAACATGGATGTTTCTGTGTGGAGTTTGCATGTTCTACCTGTGCTGCGTGGGTTTTCTCTGGGTACTCCGGTTTCCTCCCACAGTCCAAAAACATGCACAGTGGCTGTTCCAAATTGCCCCTATGTGTGAGTGTAAATGGTTGTGTGAGTGCTGGCCCTGCAATGGCCTGGCGAGCTGTCCAGAGTGTACCCCGCCCTCGCCAAGAGTCGGCTGAGATGGGCACCAGCCTCCCGGCGAGCCTAATTAGGAATAAGCGGCTTAGAAAATGAATGAATGAATGAATAAGCTTTTGCATTCAGATCATAGTTTCAAGCTAAGGTTAGCTCTAAGCTACATAGAAGTGAAATTTGGAATATAGTTTTAGAATAAGTAAATATGCAGCATTAGCTATTCAACTGTGTAGAGTCTAGAATATGATTTTGGAATAAGTTGTTTGATGATTTAAATCTGGGGGAATGATGGCTTATAGGTTAGTACTGTCACCACGCAGTGACCCCTGTTCTTCCATGGGTTTCCTCTGAGTACTTTGACTTCCTCCCACACTACAATTGCGTATTAGGTCATTTGGCTATTCTACATTTCCCAAAGGTGTGAATGTGAGTATGAATGGTTGCTTGCATCTGTGTTAGCCCTACAATAGACTGGTGACCTTTTCTGATTACAGCTAGGATTGGCACTAGGTCCTCCTGAAATCCCCTGATGACTTATAGATGGATAGATGGATTATAGTTTACCTATCTTTCTAAATGTCTTCGAATTTAGATTTTTGGGCTTTTTTACACCGGAGCCTAATGACTCATCACAGTCTTAGTCACAGCTTATCTCGGTTTCAGTAGAGTGAAGTGACTTGGAGTTCAAGTCCTCCAGCATAGGACGTCGTCCCAGTATTTGTACTTTATACTGATGGGTGAACAGAGACACACTTGTGGTTAAGACCATGCAATTCTAAGGTGCAAATCCTAAAGCACATTAATTTCTAAGCTACATTGCAGATCCTAAATAACAATAATGAATGAATTAATTAAGCCACTCACACTCAGAGGCAATTTATAGTAACCATTTTACCTAATGCGCATGTCTGTGAGAGAAAACTGGAGTACCTGGAGAAACCCATTCAAGCAAGGAAAGAACATGCCAGCTCCACAGAGGAAGACCCTTTGCTGAGATTTCAATCCTGAACCTTTTTTTTAATGGTTAGCTATACTGCCTTCCAGCAAGAAGGTCCTGGGTTTGAGTCCCTGGCTTGGTGAGGACATTTCTATGTGGATTTGGGTGCATGTTTGTGTGGGTTTCCTCTGGGTACTTCAGTTTTCTCCCACAGGGTAAACACCTGCACGTTAGGCTATAAATGGTTATAAACTGTAAAGCTTCAATTCTAAAGTCAATGTAATTAAAAAACAAAACCAAAACAAAACCAAAAACATTCATATTTCCTGAAGCGTTTAATCCTAATTAGGGTCCCTGGACAGCTTGGAGGGCCATGGGCAATGCAGCCTACTGTTTATAAAAGACATCAATGTTTTTTTACATGCCTCTCACCACAGACAGACAGTGAGAGGCATGGCTGGCCTTTGATTACCCAGTTAGATGCACTGGGGGGACAGCAGTGACAACCCAGCAATAGTGGGGCTTGAACCCCCGACCTCATTCATTCATCATTAATTTTTTGAACCGCTTAATCCTAATTAGGGT
>JBCNYG010000001.1:8415631-8439704 GCA_039654305.1 Porochilus rendahli
GAAGCATTTTTTAGTTTTTGGGGAAAGAAGGGTTTTTGGAAAAGGGGGGCTGTTACTTTTCAGTTTTTGGGGGTCGGGTGGGTGTTTTTTTTTTTTTTTTTTTTTTTTTTTTTTTTTAACCGCCAAGTTCCTAGCTCCAAACTAAGCCTTCGTAAGGGGAACGGAGGAGAGCAGAGGCCGCTCTGAATGAGGCTGCCTGCCAGGCAGGGAGGAGATGCCCAACTACAGCTCAGCACTAAAACTTAACTTTGATCGTGTTCACATCTGCTCAGTGCGTGCACGCGAAATTAATGCGTTCCCTTTACTGTCTTTTCATACTGTTTGATCTCTCAGTTTTATGGTAGGCTGCTCCTCTGCAATTCTAATCCCTCTTGTGAAAAAGAAAAAAGTTTGAATTTAGAAATGACTCAACACAGGACGCAAGATGGCAATGGTACTGAATAAGCGGGTTTTTTCTGTTCAATGAACATTCTAAATCTAGATCTATAGATAGTATAATTCCAGTTTTGGAGGTTTTAGTTTCAAATTGAATATTTTAAACGGGTTGTATAATATACAGCTGCACGGTAAATCGTCTAAAGCTCGGTAATATTTAGCTCAGTTGGCTTTTACAGTACTTTGCAGTGATTTTGGTGTCCCTGCTAAATTACACCTCACCACTCTCTCACCTGTTCCTCAAACTCAGTAGTTAAATAAATAACATACATAATACAAATTATGTACATTGTTATAGTAGGTGGTTACCTTTAAATACGTGTATTGTTTAAGCAGCAGTCAAACATTGGCGGACAGCGTTAAGAAACATCCGATGAAGACCAAAACTTCCAATATGTTCACGTTTTCTGTCAATTTCTCTTTCGGCAAATGCGTTCCTTGTCAGTTCGCATTTGTTGACTGGTGCACCTGACTTGTGGCTGGACTACTACCTGTCATGCAGTGGGTGAACTGGACATGGACTGCATGGGGACTGATGATTAATATATGTGTATTGGGGTCAACAGGACAAACCAGTTACTTCAGGATAAGTACAGTGTAACAAGTCTTCACCAGGACCAAAATGAACAGTGATGTACACCCTCCGGGGTAGCATGAAAGCCTAGAGCAGCAACGGAGATTGCTTTTACCACCCGATAAATTTCTTTTTGCAAAGTTCGGATACATCATCTGTACTGTTACCTCTTTATTTAATAACAATCGATTACAAACTACAAGTTATTTTGCTTAATATATTTAATAATTATTTTTTGGTGATTACACATACATTTTGATTTGTTGCTATAATTTGAATCCGACAGGCAATATTTTTGTAGTGATTATCCTGTCAATTAACACCTCCACATCTAGGATATTTGTGTATGCTTATTTTGCCACAACAGGCAAAATAGTTCTATAATTGTGTCAGTAAAAGGAGTGTATTCAGCCAATTAGGCTAGGTTGTGGAAACATCACACTGCTGCAGGCACTGTGCATCTCAGGCTGTTTGACAAGGGCAAGGAAATGATAAAGAAAATGACTTTGAAGCCGGCTCTTTAATATAGAGCTAGCACCTCCAACATGTCCACAAACTTCCTCTCAGATATCCTTAAAAAGAAATGAAACCCAAACTTGGTAAAAGCTTACATTCATAGTTTGTCTGCTTCTATTAAAATCTTGTTTTTTCATGTAGAGAATAAAACCGCGCAATGACTCCCCACACAGAGGGGCAACATTGTAATGTGAATAGTCAGGTGATCGTCTCGTGTTTCCACCGGCAACACGGAACCAATGATGTTGATGTTCGTCCATTGCTTTGCGAAGATGAGCTCACACACATTGGAAACGTGATGGTTGCTGTTGGGGTAGTTGCCGTCCTCACCCACCTCAGCTTCTTCTGCACCTTTGTGTGGTTAGATTTTCCCACATGTCTGTGTTGGTGGCTCCTTACACATGGTGCTGTGTTGTCTCTTTTATATATAGGAAATCACATGTTTTAAAGTATGTAAACAGAATCATGCATGAATTGTAGATTTGCCTAGTTTTATTTTATTCAGAAATTCACAAGTTTATATCTGATTTCTTGGTTTAATATCTGCATACTGTTATTATTGCCATTAATCTGTCTTATATGAACTGATGGATTCCTGACCTATTCTCCCGTGCACTTCTTTCGTGCACTTACAAGAGGAAAATAGCAGCCTTTTCAGTTGCAGCTTAAAAAACATAAGTAAATCCCACATGATTATGAAAATGTTCATGTCTACCAGAAGAGTTTGGAAGTCATGCCTTTCATTTTATTTTAGGCACTTCTGAAAGATGCTGTGATTGTGTTTTAACCAGTGAACCAAGCAGTGAATATCTCTGGGTTCGTAACTACTTTTTTAGGAGGGATGTACCCAAGTTTGTTTTTCTTTACTATAGAATAAACCCCAGCTTGTCATTTATTGAGCCCACTATCATCATTACATAAAGTAAGTGATATTTCTCTTACTTTTGCATCATTTATTAATGCCCCACTGTGTATAAGGGCCTTTAGAATGTAAGGTTTTTGTACTCATCACTGTCCTTTTTTTTTTTTTATAATGCGACACTCCTGTGGAATGTTTCCTGGAGCTTTGGTAGCTGAATTTGTGTATCATAATAGAGATCATGTATTACAAAAATGAGCGATTATTGTGATATGTTACTTGTCATATTGCCCATCCTTCCTGATGATGGTTTGGCTGTTCTGACTTAACAGGAACTGATCTTGCAGATGTTCCAACATTACATTAAAATAATACACACACAGGCACGAACTAAAAGCAGAGCTTTTTGAGAGTTTTTGTGGGCTGTTTCTTTTCTGTTTATAACTAATTAATTATTCGGTCAAAAATGTATAAAGAGTCTATAGAAAAATATGCCTTAAAATAAATGTCATTTTTGTCATTTGGAGGTTGTGTCTGTTTAAAAATGTCTTTGTGTAAATCTAATCCTCATTAGAGTATAAAGACAGTCATGATGCGGACTGACGTACCTACAGGCCATGCAAAATCAAGTGGCCAAAAAGGAGCTAGAGGTTGAAATGCATGTGAAGCGCGACGTAGTGTTGTTTTTATAATAAAAATTATGATTGCCAAATTACTTTTTTTTTTTTTTGTAATTACTTGGATCTTATTAGGAAATTACGTCTGACTGTCTGAACTTTTTAGAACTTTTAGTGACACGGTGGTGCATGATGAAAATTGTGCCTCATGAAAATGTTTGAGTTGTTGCGATGATATGCTTTTGTCTTGTCGCCCAGGCTTTGTCTGATGTGGGATTTGAGAAGAATGCAAAGGGCAACACTGCTTTATGGTGTCATTAGTTGTCAAACAGCATAAGGGAACATCTTCAGCTGAGTGTACGTGAAACTTTTAAAAAGACAAGAGGTGGTTTTGTGTGCTACATTAAACTATTAGCTGAAGGCAAAGTGGATGTCTGAATAGCCCCGACACAGAACATTGATTCAGTGATGTCCACCAAGCACGAGGTGCATAATTGTTTCTGTATTTTGTAGGAACACAAGTAAAAATATTTCATTAAAAATAAAAAAGCACGCTATAACAGGCTGTTGTGTGTATTTTTTCGTTTATTTTTTAAATCATTACAGTTGCAGGAACTGTTGGTGCATTAGGGTGGTGTAACTGTGTCTCTTTTGGAGTTTAAGTGTACAATAATCAGAGATATAAAGAAAAGCAAACTTAAACCAAATTTTTTCTAATTTATATTTACATATTTTAACCATGACAGAGGCATGTCAGCTCTGTGTGCTTTAACCCTTTAAAGGCCACACTAAGAAAAAAAAGCAGTAACATTCATTATTATTTTAAATCAGTTTTGGCAATAATAACAATAATGTTTGTTTTTGTTCAAACATCATTTTTTAAAATTTTTTTTACATAAACAACTCTACCAAACAGTCAAGATTAGAAAATAAAAAAAAAAAAAAAATCATTGTGCTCTACCAAATATTTACCCAGAACAGATGAACACTGTAGCCCCCAGTGCAGCTAACTGGGTTATCAAAGGCCGGCCATGTCTCTCACTGTCTGTGGTGAGAGGAGTGTAAAAGAACCATTGCTGATTTTCGTCAAGCATAGGCTGCATAGCCATCAGCCTGTTTCTGCCCTGCGATGGCCTGGCGAGCTGTCCTGGGTGTACTCTGCCCTCGCCCAGAGCCAGCTGAGCTGGGCGCCAGCCTCCCCGCGACCCTAATTAGGATTAAGGTGTTCAGTAAATGAATGAACGAATACTGTAGCCTACTTGGAGTTCAGTACACATTAAACTACAATGAAAGTAAACTGTGCTCAGTTAGGCAGGCTCGATTCGGTGTTAGATGCTGTGATTGTGAGATTGGTTTAGTTCTGTTTGACATGGTTCTGTTTTTAAACTTTATTAACGTTGTTCTAGCGACTTCTGTTGTGTGAACTGTACTGATTTTATTTAAGCCAGACTCAGTCTTAGTAAATTAAACTGTGTGTGTGTGTGTGTAAGGTGTGTGAATATGGGTCAGAAGGGATTATGCTGTCTGTCTCTGATCCTTTCCAGTGACTGGTTCTGTGTATCAGAAGGGGATAAAACCCAGCAACTGCAGTGTAATCTGACATGGCCCTCCCTTATGCACTGGTTCAGCACTTAGTCACACACTCACACAGGGCTCTCTATGTGGAAGTCTGTGTCATGGAAGACAAATTGCTGTTTGTGTTTGATCTGAACTGTGTCACTTGGTGAATGAAACCTGGTGGTTTTGACAGATTGCCTCGCAGATTAGGGAGAAGTACAAGCGGTGTGTTTTATATGTGTACAATGCTTTTTGAATAATATTTGCACTATTTCTCTGTCAAAGATCCTATAGATGATGGAGTGCGTTTTCAAAGTGCGGTGCAAAGAAACTTGATAATGAAGAAGAAAATTGGAATGCAACTTATTTGTCATTCTAAGAAATATAGGTTTCTTTTGTTTGTCTGTGTGATTTGTCCTTTTTTATGATCAAAGCTGCTTAAGCTTGATAAACATACACGACTGAATAGCAATGCCCAGGTGCAATGGCCTTGGGGTCGAGTGACATCAGTGTTTTCAAGTTCGGCATCACAACACTATGAGATAACGGCCAGTTGTGGCTGCAGCAAACCCTGCAAGAGGTGCTTTTAAGCAAAGGGAAGCGTGACCTGAAGCTTTTTGGAGGTTAAACCCTTTTGTAAACATTTTCTAGAATGGATAAAGCGTATTTAGTTACTTATTAACGAAAAGCCCCCTATGAGCTAAGCATGTTTCGTTACAGGAGTGTGAGAAAGCGTAACTTGACCTTGCTTGAGATTCACGTGTGCTGTATACCTTAGACTCTTTGAGCAGTATCGTAAAAATCACAGGGCTAAAACAGGTTGTTACTCTTTATTTATTTTATCCAGCGGTTTAGAGGTTCAAGGTCTTCAGGTTCACACCACTGGGGTTGCCATGGGAAACGACATATACATGTTTTTTCCCCCCCCCCAGAGCTGAAGTAATGCAGCAGTGTCTTTCTCTTTTCCTTTCTCTTGTTCATCTTCCCTCTCCCCACTTTCCATAAACAGAGGAAGTGTGGACATGTAAATAATGGATATAAAAAGGCCCGAAGATTGGGCTAGGTGATTAAAATGGTTTCTCAGCAGCCTGAGTCGCCACATACTCGAATGAGTCTACAGTACGTCGCTGGCCGGGTTTTTATATGGACTCCACCCACTTGTGGTTTCTGTCATGTGGTTACTCGTAATATAAATATATGTGTAGGTCTTTTCTTGTGTCATCTGGTGTGTGTGTGTTTGTAGTTGTTTGGCAGTGTTCTTTAACTAAAACGCTTGCTCTTTGGTATTTAAATAGTTTGTTAGAAGCTACAAAGTAATACTTGTAGAGCTGAACGGAGAAGTTAGAGGACAAAATGGCACCTGTAGAGATCAAGGAAAAACAAATATGAGGCAAGATTGCTCCTGCTTGTTTATGTATTTTTCGTGTGAAATATTTCTCACATATGCACTTGTTCAACAAGCATATTCTTTCACGTCAACACAGTAGCAATAGGACTTGATCTGTGGTTTCCTTTGACGCTGCGTTCTTGTCTTGTTCGAGCTCTCCATGTTACATTGGGTGGGGGGGGAAAAAGTTTTGTCGCTGTCAAGCTTGCATCCGGAGTATTAATACCTGGCAACATGAGCAAAAAAAAAAGCTTTGATTCATTAGGAGGGAATTTTTCAAGCATGCAAGCTTGGTTTTCAACGGGAAAAATAGTCTGTGTTGTATTCAACAAATCCTCTGCATGTTCACCGAGTGTCGTATATGAACACAGGTGTATTTGGACAGCGCTTAAACTTACTCCGTTCTATCCTTACATGGATATGTGTCCTAACTTGAAATCCTGATATATTTTTTTCCCCAGCTGTTTTTAACTCGCACATTCCTGTGCTGTTGTTGCAGCGAGCAGTCATGGATCTTCTCCACGTTGGCACTCTGGAGTACTAAATCTAGAGTGTCAACCTTGAAGGCCAAACACACAGCAAACCCCAGGCAAGCGTATGAAGGCACATGACTGGAATGAAGGCTGTTTTTAGTGTGCCTTTTTAAAACACGATGAGTAAAACCTCTTTCTAGGACAACTGTTGAACGTGTCCATCTTCGATTTAGTGAATAATATCTCAGATGCATGTTTTACGTACTGCAGTGGCTTTGTCCATAATGCCTAAAGTTTCTTCTCACCTGGATTTTGGTTTCTGTTCAAGGCTGCAGGGTCTGCGAATGATTACATGTGAAGCTGTAGAAGTTTTTTTTTTTTTTTTTTAAACATCCAAATATATAGAACTGTTACAAGCTGCACAACAAATAAAGTCATTGACTGTGTTTTGTAATCTAAACACGAGCATGAAATTGTACACATACTTTCATACCGAGCCAGACACATGGCCCTGGAATCAACCCCTAAAGAGAAACCGGTTCCACTTTGTGTTTTGGATTATCACCTTGTGTAGTGTTTCTGAAGCATGAAAGCACTCCTCTCGAGTGAAACTCGCGCCAGGTTGAAATGACAGGCTTGTGGGACGACGTAGACGTGTCGGAGCAGAACTGAAGTATTTGCCTTGCTGTGTTGTAGCATGTAGGACTAACCCTTATGGGTGTGATCATGCACACGTTGGTGTCAGTGAGCTTTCTCCTTGGTCCGGCTTGGCGTTTCACACTACTTGATCAACGTTGGGCTTCAACACTGTTATTCAGGAATCGCCTCCGTGGGTGAAAGGTGATCTGTCTGATACCATGCCCAGGGAGCATTAAGGGGCTCATTAATTACTTTCCTGGAAGCAGCATGTGTTTGTGTTGTAGTCATGTGACACTAAACACTTTGTATGACCCACGGACGTGTTGCCTAATGCTGTGTTGAAAGGCTGTAATTTGATTGCTCCCACACCTTTCAGTTTAATAGAGCAATCCATGGAGGGTATTAAATTCAGATTCTGTTATGACATTCCTACAGTGTAATTTCTTAAGCTGCAGTGTGCTCTATTTTAATTTTATAAGGTGGTCGCCGGTTTAGCAAACTCCAGGACGGAAACCGTGGAAGGGTTTGAAGCGGATTTATGATGCATAAATAATTTTTAAGCCAACCTCATATGTAATTATTTTGCATTTGTCTTTGTATATGCACCTTAAAGCAGGTCAGCTTTACACAAGACCGACCTTTAACCCACTGTCTGCTTCTCATCCCATGTTTAATCTGGTTTAGGTGTTATTTTAACCAGCTCTGCAGTTCACACCTGTACTGTACAGCTGTGTATATATGTGTTACATGCAAGCCCTCTGTAGAACTTATTCCCAGGGCAAACATCCATTCACATTCACACCTAATTAACAATCTGGAATAGCCAGTTTGCCCAATGTGCATATCCTTGGAATGTGGGAGGAAAATGCACAACACAGAGAAAACCCACGCAAGCATGGAGAGAACTAAACACAGAAATGCCCTTATCGAACCTGAGGTTCGATCCCAGGACCACCTTGCTGTGATCCAAGAGTGCTAACCATGACACCATTGTGCCACGCTGTATTCATAAATGCTGAAATTAAAATCTGACCACACAAGGATCGCCACTCAGATGAGTCCCTAGCAAAGCTCAATGTCACAATGTACAGTTTAAAAGAAAAAGTTTGAAATCATAAATTGTGACCCTAAAGTTCATTCAAATAAAGCCCTTTTCGCAAACCATGTTTTCCATTAAAACCAGAAACTTCTCCAGTAAAAAAAAATAGGGAGTGGTAAACATTAGCTTAGTCTGTCATCTTACAAAATGGGCTGAACCGCTTGAACCTATTTGAGATTATAAGCGAGTGTGGAAACTGGGAACAGGTTTGGCTGCTGTTATAATTATAATCATCATAATCATATTCATTATCACAAATACATACTTTGATTTATTGGATTAACTGTGTCCTGATACCCATACAACAGATTACAAAAATATAAAGATAACCCAATAGGGTGGATACAAACGGGCATAAGGTCAAATTTAAAGGGGCAGTGTCATGTTTGGGGGGGAAAAGAAGACCTTAGTAACAACAGTGGGGTTTAAAGAAGACTTTACCATTTGTATTAATGGGAATTTGATTTAAAAAGGAGAGTAGACATGACTTAGGATTTCAGTCTCTGAAAACTGTTCCGCCCAACAAGATTTCAGAAACATTTACCTCGTTTGCAAATTTAAAGACAGTTTAACAAACATAAATACATTCATGCGAGTTTTGGGCAGGTTAAGTTAGGTAAAAATCATAGCATAGCTTCTTTAATTAAAGACGTAATATATATTTAAAAAAACCCAAAGGTATAATAATAATAGTTTACACAAACCATTTACTAAGGCTTAGTGGGGATTCGAGAGGTCTTGGGTTCGAACCCCAATTAGAGCCCCACTGTGCTAAGACCAACTGCAAGTGTGTCTCTGACCACCCAGGAGTATAAATGGTTACCTCTAAAAATACTGGGAAGGTAACCTGTGATGGATTAACGTTTCATCCAGGAGGAGTTAAATTACTGGTCACACTAGAGAAATCTGGATAAGCTCTGGGTCTGCTGAGCCAGCAGGCTTGGGTGTAAACTTAAAAAAAATAATAATAATAATAATTAAATAGATAAATAAAACATTTAAAAAATCCTCACAGATTTTCTCTCCCTACATCTCCAAACGCAGCTAGTTTAAGTATTTCAATCGGTATGCAGGCTAATTTTCATGACCAAATTTGCATTTATTTATTCATTCATTTTCCTAACCCCTTAATTCTAATTAGGGTCGCGGGGAGGCTGGCGCCCATCTCAGCCAACTCTGAGCGAGGGTAGACTACACCCTGGACAGCTCGCCAAGCCATAGCAGCACAGAAACATGCTGACGGCTATGCAGCCTACTCTTGATGAAAATCAGCAATGGTTCTTTTACATGCCTCTCACAATAGACAGTGAGAGACATGCTGGCCTTTGATCACCCAGTTAAGTGCACTGGGGGGACAGCAGTGACAACCCATTGGGCTTGTACCCCCGACCTTCAGATTAGTAATTTACCACCGGGCCACCACTGGCCCATTTACATTTATATCTGTCATTTGGCAGACGCCCTTGTACTATATGACTTGCACTTCTCTCATTAAAACAGCTGATCAGTTTACAGTTAAGGGTGTTGTTTAAAAGCCCAACAGTGGCTGCTTGGGGGTACTGGGGCTTAAACCCCCAACTTTCTAATCAGCATCCCAAAGCTTGAACCACAGAGCTTTATCCACTCTCCCCTATGGTGTCTACTATTATAAAAGTCACTAAAAATATGGCCCGGTATGATGAAATCCCAGTTGAGTGTGAGATCGATATGAGCTGGTTATAGTAGTTACTAACTGGCTAGCCCTGTGGAACTGCAAAAGAACGTTCTAGCCATTTCTGCTTTACTTATTCATGTCTAATCATAGAGCCTGACATGACTGTAATGGTTTTAAATAAAATATTCAGGAGTGCCTCTAAATATAGAGTGGGATCTGGTGTGAAGTAGAACCAGACTGTGAGTAGATTGATACCGTTACAGCTCATCTGCTCTGGTTTGGGAGGCGTGTGGGGCAGTTTGTTAATAATGGAAAGCAGTAGAGGTTAAAGGTGAGAGACCTTGGAATAGATGATAATACATATTGAGAGCTGAGTACATTTACTGTGAAGAACTCTGGGTCAATCAACTGATGTGAGCAGGTTTAGGTTCATCAAGCGTTTACCCAGCACGCCCTTGTTCGTGTTTAGTCCCGAGGTCTGAGCCAGGCTGCTTGGCCTTTCTTCTTAAGAAAGTGTGAATTTTTTGGGATGAATGCAGAATTTTACTGGCTTAACCAAGTTAACTCTGCACTTTCTTTCATCTCACTCACTCATTTACTGAGCCGCTTAATTCTACTAGGGTTACAGGGAGGCTGTGCGAACACTGGGCGAAGGCAGAATCAGCTCGCCAGACCACCACAGGGCAACACACAATCATTCACACTCACATGCACACCTAGGGGCGAATTCGAACATCCAGTTAGCCCAGTGTGCATGTCTCTGGACTATGGGAGGAAACCAGAGTACTCAGAGGAAACCCACGCAAGCACAGGGGGGACTTGCGGGCTGGGAATTGAACCCCTGACCTTCTTGCTGTGGGGCGGACGTGCTCACCACTATGCCACTGTGCCACCCACTTTGGTCATTAATAATCATAAATTAATTTCTGGGTTTGATTAAAACACTGATGTCCATGAACTTCTTTCGTAAAATTATTTTGGGTCAAATAAGAAAAGGCTGTTGTATTCCAGTCAGTGTTTATGATTTTAACAAGGCCATGAATGGATTACACGCTCCAGGATTTGTTACTGCCATGACAAGATAGTCCTTATGTAACAGTACACCCTGCACTGTGTATTACCACCAGATTTGAAGTCTTTACTCCATTATGCTTTGCGTCTCAGCCGATAATAAGTCTTTACACAGGATTAAATCTTACTAAAGCCTATGCTCAACTGCTTCTTTACTTCAGCACCTGGATGTGTGGTCTGTAAAGCTTTCCTGAAACCAGATTGTTTTTCTAGTACACTTTATTTTGAAAATGATCTTAAAGGACGCACCGCTCCATGCCATGCTTTTTCTAGGACTGCCTCCATTAGTGTTCTTATTTTATTTTGCCCAAAAGCCAGTGACTACTTGTTCAATTTCACAGTAATTTTTTTCTATAGAACTATATAGAGTTAGTACACTATATATTCATTCCTGTTTAGCTCATAAAATCAAATCACAGCACAAGACAATATTGTCATTGGTGTGCATGGAGGCCCGCGACCCGACCCCGGAAGAAGCGGAAGATGATGATGATGGTGGTGTGTATGGAGGTTTTTAAATTTGGAACAATGGCAAAAGAAAAGACAGTTAAATCACAAATATGTCTCAGGACAAATACCAGTCACATTCTGCTGAACGGCTTAATCTTACTAGGGATTACTAGGGAGACTGGAGCCTATCTCAGCCAACACGGAGTGAAGGCTGGGTACACCTTGAACAGCTTGCCAGATCATTGCAGTGCCAGCACACATGCACAAACATTCACACTCCCATCTGGAGCAATTCGGAACAGACATTATCCTAACGTGCTTGGTTTTAGAGTGTGGGTGGAAACCGGAGGAAACCCATGCAAACACAGGGAGACCTTGCAAACTCCACACAGCAACGCCCAAGCCCAGGACTCAAACCCATGACCTCCTTGCTGTGCGGCTGTGCACTCACGACTACGCCACTGTGCTGCCAGTCATTAATCATTCATTAGCAAACATGCCATCACTGTGACTGGCCTGTCTTCAGACAGCTCCACATCCAGCAAATCTTTGAACTTGCTACACTCGATGTGCATGAAAAGAGCAAAGACTTTTTTTTTCCCCCTTCACCCCTGTGTGCACACAAATAAAGATCGAACAGAAACCTCTTCTTTTCCTGGCGCGATTTCTTCCTCCATTAGCGCCCTGCAACCTAAACATACTGTCTGCGGTTTCTTCCACTTCAGCCTTGTTGATTTTTTTTTTTTAGCAACAATAATTCAAAAAGGATCCAATTAGTAGTGCTCCATGGGATGCTGTTTAGTGTAGTGCAATGTTGGTAATACTCCCTCTGGGACAGACTTCAGCATTACAATTCCAATAAGCTCTGTTTTCTGCCACGGCGTCTTGCAGCCAAAAATTCAAATTCAGGAAATGAATGTGGCTGAGGTTCGGAGGAGTTCTTACTGAAAAACAGCATCAGATGACTTGGATTAGTTTCCAGTGATCATTGGGTAATTGCTATATTTTGTTTTATGTTTTTTTTAATAACTTTTTCTTTCCCTGGAAATTTTGCACCAGTCTGGCTTTTATCAACCCGTTTAAAGAAGTTGCGTTAAACTGAACATACTGTGCAGTGCGGTACCAAGATATTACTAAGTACATTGTTCTTTCCAGATCGCTGACATCTCCTCCTGTACAGCACACCGCAAAACTCCTCTCTTTCACAATGAACTCTGAGTGATATTCGGGTGATGATGCTGGGCTTACTCACTGTATTCAATCCCCTGCTTTTTTTCCATTAAATGCAGAGTCTGTTTAGTGATCAGTGTTTAAGCGTTGGTGCTAATTAAGCTGCAGGCTTCAGACAGGCCTGCGAGATGCTTCAGATTCCTGCAGGAGGGTGAATTTCTGTCTGGATGCATATCTGTATAAGCGTACAGGCAAAGCACAGAGAGAGCTTTGGATACCACAACTTGAAATAGCTCTGGATTTAAATACTTTGGTTATCTGGCTATCTGAGTCTCCACTCGTTCCCCATCAGGATGCAGAAGACTTGGGAAGCAGATGGTGTAGAATTGTAAATCAAAATCACTTTGATTAGAGTTTACGCATTTAACCGAGTGAGGCATTAATAGTAAACAAGTGTTACACTAATATGGAGAATTGTATCTCAGAACATATTTCTGTTGCAGGTTTTATTCAGGTGTTTATGTTGAGCTTGTGTATCCATCGTGTATAGCATATCTGATATCTGTGTAATGATTTAACGTCCGATAGGCCGTACGCATAACCCTTACCACTGTTTTCTTTAAAAAAAATGTTTTTTATCTCTGAATTTGGGTATTGTCTGATATCTGACAATCACATCTCTTTTGAAGTTTCCCTGATTGTTTCAAGAGAAGCTTAAGAGATTTGTGATGACGTGATTAAAGACATTTTGTGTGAATGTGAAGATGTGTTAATCTGAAATCACTGCTTTAAGTAGGTGTATTTGGATTACTATTGTTGATTGAATGACAGGCTGCTAGTTAGTCTGCTGACCTACCCACGGTCTACACCACCCTCTCGCTGCTTCATATTCATATTGCACAGCACTAATACCAGTCTGTAGGATTTAAATCCCTAAGAGTGATATGAAGCATCTGTATGTTAGATCTCTATCTTTCTTTATCAGGAGCTTGGTTAGATTTGTGTGTGTGTGTGTGTGTGTGTGTGTGTGTGTGTGGGGCATAGTAGTTTACCAAGGCTGTGAAAAACAAACATTACAGTTGTATTCTTGTGAAATTATCATACCTGGAAAACCTGTTTTCTACATGTCTGTTAACGAGAGAGAACAAAACGGACATTCTTTCATCGTTTTTGCCGTCTTCGTCTGCTAGCAGATTTCCTCTGACGCTTTTCAAAAATGGAGGTCATGCTTCACGAGCAGCTTTTCCTTACTTTAATCCTGGCTGTATTCCCAAAGGTAAAAAACCAATTACGAGCTGTTTGGTTTGCCTAAAATGTAGTTTCCCCAATGGGATTGGTTAAAGCCACAGGGCACTGATTACTGTTTGCTTCATTTCTGGACTTGTACCCAGATGTCCCGTGTTAAGTTAAGACAGCATGGACATGCTGGACCTAGGCAGTGTGTGTAGGCCAGTACACAATGTCTTGCATCGTGATGCTCTCAATTTTCTTCCCCTTTCCTCAAATCAAAATCCTGCAATGTCTTCTCTTCTTTCCTAGGACAAGATATTCTCACACAGCAGCCAGTGAGGTTAATTGCATGGATGTCCTGTAGAGGATTTATCCACATAATTCAAGAAGCTGTAATGCCAGGTGTGAAATGTACACTGTGTGATTTCATGGCAGCATTAAGTGAAATATACGGGTGGCATAGTTGTTAGCATGTCTGCCTCTCAGCAGAAAGGTTCTGGAATTGAGTCTCAGCAACGGCGTATCTGTGAGGAGTCTGCATGGGTACATTCCAAAGACGTTCGCATTAGGCCAATTGGCTGCTCCAAATTGCCGCTACGTGTGAATGTGAGTATGAATGGTTGTGTTGGCCCTATAATAGACTGGCGAGCTGTTCATGGTGTACTCAGCCTTCGTCCAGTGTTGATTTTGACCGTAAGGATTAAGCGCCTTGGCAAGCGAGTGATTCAGTAGAAGTTGTGCTATTTCTTGCATCCATAAGCAACTATCTGATTTCCAGGACATGTCGTATTGTGAAGCCCTTACTTCTTAAACTGTGTAACGTAAATTTAGTTCTTGTGATTTCTGTTAAGAGAGCTCATTAGGATGATGTATCACACTCACGATATAGCTAATCCATCGATGTAAATTGATCTCAGAGAGGAAACTAAATCTAGGCTCTGCCTTTAATATTAGGGAAAAAGTTTTTTTTGTAAAGGTTCTGTCTATTCGGAGGAGTAAAGGGGATTTCCTGTGGAAACCTGCCGCTGTCTGACAGGAAGCTGCTTGTGGATTATTGCTGTAGTGTTGAAGTAGGTTATGCCATCCTTAAATTGGCCAAAACGGTTTTGTTTGGTTGCATGAGGATATTTTTTTCAGCTTTCTTTTCTGAAGGTGCAGAAAAATGTGACATTCTGTTTGTTTTGCTAATACTCCTCAGTGTTCTCACACTGCGTTCACACCGGCAATGAATCCTAACCTTCCGCCGCTCTGATTGCTGGGTTGTTGGTTATAGTGTTGCTGGTAAAGCAGTGCTAGTGAAAAATCTGCAAAATTCCCATCTAACCTCCAAATGCTGTTACAAATGTCTTCCTAATAAAAATGAAATGTGTTTGCGCAATGCATTACTGTCTGCCATGACCCCATACCAGCACTATTTTTGTGTCTTATTTTACAGGCTTAAAGGGCCTGATGTACTGAAAGTACTGACATTGTTCTATTTCGGGGGAATCAAATACGTCAAGCTTGTAGCAGCGGAGCGAATGTCATCACTTGGATTAAGAGCTGTGAGCAGAAGAGAAAATGTCGGGGGGTAGGTGGGGGTTGGTTGGGTGGGGTTGAGCAAGGAAGAAAAGAATCCTAGAGTTGCTACCTTCTCCTATCGGTGTTCGCAAAATTGCGCCGTTTCACATTTGCATAAGAGTGAACCTGGCTTAACCTTATCACACCATATTTGCGTTGATAATCTGTCTACTGTCCCTCGAAGTGTCCATGCCAGAGTACAAAAATAAATGTCCCAAAACAAGGTAACAGTCTGAGTACAAATGTGTGCAATATGCAAGCCAGTATGAGCTGTTTGTCGTGCAGAAGAGCACGCTTCCTATGGGTGGACTCTATCTCTGAGCTCTTGTTGCATGTGTTTGTCTTTGTGCAAGTGTTTGTAGGCATGAGAAAAGGAGAGAGATGCTGATTGCTACACTAAGTGCACAAGCCCGAACCTGCAGCATTGGCACTCCCACAGTGTCCGACACCCTGAATTGATGACATCTTGTTGATCCAACGTGCAAACTTGCACACACACAAAACAGATGCCTTCTTTGTTTTGCTCTTAGTTGTCCATACAGAGAAAGATTGTCAGATGGACTACTGACTTTTGCTTTCTTTTGCATAAGTACACACACACACACACACACACACACACGCTTGACTGACTGTTCCTCTTACTTTTCTAAGTAAACTGCTTCTTTCTCTTTTGAAGTTTTCGTCTCGTATCGACGCCGAGCCCGGTTTGAGGGTTAGGTTACTGTGATCTGCACTGGCATTCCTATTCCTAGAGCCCACATTATCCCTTGCTGATGAATGAAGGTGAATGAAGTTGGTCAGGGTCACTCACATAGCATTTTCAACCTTTTCTTGTATTCACTGGTGATTCAGGGCAAAGTTCACAATGAGAAGCAGGTGCCCTGGACGCGAAGAGCATTTGGATCAGGATTATTTATTCAAGTTATTTATAACAGCATGAACATCATATACAGATTTTATTATTGTTTTTTTGTTTTAAAGTCTGTAGACTTTTTTCTCCTCACTTAAATAATTTTATTATTTGCTGTCCTTAAGTGACCCCTAGACACTGGGCCCCTTATTGATACCTCAGTGTAATTCATTGCTCCAAGTTTTGGTTTATGCAAAGTGGAAACAATGCAAATTATGACGACTTTTTCCATTTTAAAGCATGACCATGGGCACATCTGCCTCATAGCAAGAAGGTCCTGGGTTTGAGTAATGGCCTTGGAGTATGCATGCTCTTTCCGTGCTGGTGGGCGTTTTCTCCCACAGGCCAAAGGCATGGCCAGTAGGCTAATTTGCTGTTTGAAATTGCCCCTAGCTATGAGGGTGTGTGTGTGTGTTGCACTGCGGTGGTCTGGTGAGCTGTTCAATGTATACCCTGTCTTTGCCCAGTTTTGGCTGAGATGGGCACCAGCCTCTCTGTGAACCTAGTAAAAGGATTTAAAAGTTCAGCGAGTGAATGAGCATAATGGTGATGCTTGTATATAAATATGTATATGTAAATCTAAAATTAGAAGTTACTAATATCTATGTAAACAGGTACAGAATGAATCCTGTCAGAGAGTAATATGTACAGTATTATCATGATGATGAACAGTACGATGTAAAATGTAAGTGCATAACAGTGGATGTTATTATTATATGGAGAAGTTGTACAGTATAATGGACACAGGTAGGTTCCTGTGTCATTCAGTGGAGCATTTAGGTGGTAGCAGTTTCTTACTGAGCATGCTCCTGTGACTGATCAGCAGGTTGTAAAGTGGGTGGGTCTTCATTTTGGCCAACATTCGCCTTTCTGACGCTACCTTTAGAGAGTCGAGCTCCATCCCCACAACGTCACTGGCCTTGCGGATCAGTTTGTTTGCTTTTGCAAACCCCAGCATGGAACAGCTTAGAGGATGGCACTGGCCACAACAGACCCATTTAACATCCTAAGCAGTGTTTGGCGGATGTTAAACGACCTTAGCTGCCTCAGAAAATAGAGACGGCTCTGACGCTTCTTGTAAAGTGCGGTAGTGTTCGTAACCCAGCCCAAGTTCTTTTCAATTTGAACTCCAAGGTATTTGCAATCCTTCACTATTTCCACATTGATGCCCTGGGTGAAAACAGGGGCCGCTGGTGTTTTGGATCTGCTACAATCCACAGTCAGTTCGATATTCCGTTGGATCACCTCTACTGACACATCCGACTACAGCAGAGTCATCAGAAAACTTCGGAAGGTGGCAGGTCTCTGTGCAGTAGCTGAAGTTGTGTAGAGGGTGAAGAGAAAAGGGGAGACGACCAGTCCCTTTTGGTGCTCTGGTGTTGCTGACCACATGTAGTGCTGCAAGAGCACATACTGTGGTCTTCTGGTCAGGTAGTCCACAATCCAGGACACGAGAGGCATCCACCTGCATCGCTGTCAGCTTCTCACCCAGGAGGGTCGGCCTGATGGTTTGAATGCACTGGAGAAGTAAAAAAACATGACTCTGAGTGTTTGCTGGCTGGTCCAGGTGGGTGTACACAAGGTTAAGCAGGTAGATGATGGCGTTGCAAGCATTATCAACTATACTAATTCCTTATTTTATTTAGTAAAGAACTGTTGACATCTGCTTGCTAATAATCAAAAGTTACTCAAAGTTTTTTGCATACATAATTTTCCATCATTAAAAAGATAGTAAAGATGTGTGCTTACATGTGATGCTTTTGTGAAGCCATTCGTTTGTGAACTGCAGAGATATTCCCAAGCAAGCAAATGAAAAATACCTGAAGGCATTTTGAACCTTAGCCACTGCAAATACAGGAATTGTGCTGATTGGCTGCACCCTTCACACCCTTTGTCATGTGCCTGGGCCAGATGGAAATGCTAGGTTGGATATTTTATGTTTGTATGTGTCCAGGTCTCTGTATATGAATATATAATGAGTTGAATGATCCAAATGTAATTTTTGCATGCAATACTAAGTGCACTCAGAATGACCGATGCACTCGGTCCTCATTTCAGTGGCCCCGGACTGAGTTTTCAGTAATTGTTTTAACCTTTGTGTTTTTTTTTTTCTTTCTATGGAAACAAAATGGCTGCATGCATTTACTGGAATATTTGTACAAGTATGGGAAACAATGGTGTTCCAAAATTAGCACATTACTTTGCTTACTAGATCTGTCAGTGAACACTGATTTATTTTTGTAATTCGTGTGCTTTAAAAAGTATACCTTTTATCTGAATAGCTACATTTAATGTTTTCCCTTAGGCTTTCCTTTGAAAATTCAAAACCAGCTTCTTGTGCATGTTTTGACATGGAAAAATGATGCGCGACACTCACAACTTCAACAGTTCTGCAGTAGACTCTTGATGATTTATTTATTTGTTCATTTTAAATCAACCATAAGGCAGGGCAACGTAACAAAACTGATGGGTGGTTTTAGGGAATGTCTGCGTACGAATGATTCAGGTGAAAATGTGGTGAAAGCATTGCTCCATATTACACATTTCTTTTTGTTTTTCTTTAGCTCCATCAAATGGATTATCGAATGCACTCTCTCAGCACTGATGAGCCGTGCATGGATTTGTCTCGATGTGCATGTTTTGACAAGGCGATATTTTGACCTTATTTTTCACATAGCAAGGCTTCGTTTGGCAGGTGGGTCACTCCCAGTCCTTCTGCCTGAGCTTGTTTAACTGCATGGTACTCATCATGTCCATACTCAGCACAACCAGTGGGTTTTAAGAGGTTGTCATTTGCGCCCACCCATGGTGTGGGGAAAAGGCGGTGTGCCAGGCCCTGCCCTCTTCCTGTGTCGTGGTGATGTGTCCTCTCAGCTGGCCTGCACAGTGGGAAGTCCGTTGGGAGTGGTGGGGGCATCCACTGACTCATTGCTCTTTGCTAGGTTTAAAGCTCTTTGCTCCTTTTACCATCTGCAGGCATGTCATTCCTTCTTTCTTGCCTTTCAGCTCCCCTTCTGTGCCACTGCATGCTGGTGGTCCTGCTCTGTGATGGATGGTGTAGTTCGTTTGTCCCACCACTGACACTAATGTTTGCTGCTGCTTTAAAAACCCCAGTGTTGGGGTGGGATGTCATTCTGAATGGCTCCTTACATCCATAAGCTTTGGAGGCTTACTGATGTCTGGGTGTTCGGGGCTTTTTATATCCACTCGTCAGCAGAGACGATTCTCAGCATGTGATTTTAATTACAGCCTAAGAGTTTTTAGTAGGGTGGGAAAGTAGACTGAGATTTTTCTGATATGATTGCTTTGATGGTCAAATAATCAGTTTGAGCTGAATGATAATCCCTAAATATTACTTTTATTGACATTAACATTTTTAATAAATGTTTACATTATTCATTGAGATTCTATTTCCGCAAATATATGTAGATTTACTATGGTGCCAGTCAGTCATTTTAAATGAATAAGTGTGCATGTCCAAACATCTTACTGGCACTATAGTAAATCGACATATATTTGTGAAAATATAATCTTAATGTATAATGTAAACATTTTAATAAAAATATTAATGATAACATGGAGTCACAAGCAAGTTTTAAATGTTCAATTCAACACAGTCAGACTTTAAACAGCTAAGTTACACAAGCACCTGGAGAGCGCAAACCTCCACCAAGCCCAGCAATCCTCCATATGAACCACATTGTCTAAAAGCATCTTATCTCACAGTGTTAAAGAATCCTTTGAAAAATTCCCAAGTCCAGAATTTGATCCGGATCATTAGATTTATGAAATCTAGCGGAGTTGTCCTTGTCCAAAACCCCGGCTCTGGTAGAAATTTAATGAAAAGCCACGCAACATTTTTGGCATAACCTCAGGTGGAGGTAATTTTCCTACACTTATTATATTTAAAATATTTTGGGTGGCACAGTGGCGCTGTGGTTTTACGTAACATATTCCTCTATATATTCCTGCCATCCATACACAGTTTTTTTTTCCATGTTTGTGTGGGTCTTGAGAAATTAAACATGGCATGTCCATTCTTAAGTTTTCATCATTTATTTCATCATTTTGTGTTTCCCCTGGGAGGAGTTCAGACATCACGCTGTATAGCCATGGCCACTGTGGTCCTATGATTAACGATCACGACAGAGAATTCATTACTCGTTTCTGTGTTCGGTGTTGCCCAGTTCTGTGGTTTGGTAATCAGCATCGGCCATTAAAAGAGCGTTGAGGCATGTCTTCCCTAATATCTGGCCCGGGGAAATGTTATTAGAGGAATATGCATGTGTGTGCGCGTGTATGCATTCATCTTCGGCCAAGTCAGAGATTCACAGGCTGCTGGAGCATTGATGAGCTGCATCATCAGTATGTCTCAACAAGCACTTTAAAATCTGATTACACAACAGCTGATGGTGAATGCACTTTTGCTGATGTTGTTTTCCCAGTGCGCAGGTGTTGGCTCGGATTATACGTTACGCTTCATTTAATCCAGTTGTGTCACCACACTTTAGCCCGTATTCTTAGGAAATTTTGCCTTATCTGACCCTAACAGGGAACAATTTCTGAAACATCACCACACATGGGTAGAAATATGTGTGTTACGTCTTTATTTTCCACGCAGTGATTAAAATAAGCTTCCTTGTGAGTTCATGACCCATATGTAATGAGTGCAAATCATGCAATTTCCACAGGCAAGCCTTACTGTCATCAGTTGAGTGTCCCATAGAGGGCTTTAAACACTTGGTTTGGATGAATAGAGTTGGAGCAGGAAGCATCATGGCACAGTGAAGAGGCCTGACTCAGAGACAGAACTGGAAAATGGAGAGAGAATAGAAAGAAAGTGGGTGTGTTAGAAGAACACTGAGTGCATGTCTGTGATTACCATTTGCATAATAAGAACGTCCTCATTCCGTAGCTTGAGTGAAACCACAGAGTGACACATTGGCTTCAGTAACACTGATTTCAGGGAATGAGTATGTGTGAGAGAGAAGGAGGGCGAGAGACAGTATTTTTCAGTCAAAACCACACACACACACACACACACACACACACACACACACACACACACACACACAATGCACGCCCGTGTTCTCACATTTAGGACGACTAATAGGGATGAGAGATTGATCCGGTTTGTGTGGTGGCCAACTCGAGGATCTTTTGTAGAGGGACTGATGGACGCTTTATTTTTATATATGAACCTATAAGTCAGTTATTTGGTCACTGCTTTAAGTCACTGTATCACTGTATATTTTGGAGTAGAATAGCATTTTTTTTTTTAGGTTGGGCGTGAAAAAAAAGGTGTGTGCCTCCTAACCTGACTGACCCGGCCCGGTAAAATGGTTCTGACCCAAAGGTTTTTTGGCATGTGGAAAGTGAAAACTAAACCAACCCACCTTTCAGTTTTGTGACAGATTATATTTTCTTTATGCGTCGAGGCACCTGCCAGCTGGTTATTTTGTTAACGTGACATTCACCTATGGGGTCTCCACAATCGCTTCTTAGTTATTATGTTTTTTTATAGTTATGTTGACTTGCAGAATTAGCCAATAAAAATGCGTTTTTATGTGTTTTTATTATTCGTAAAATCATAGTCATGCTGATATTTTTGGATAATAACATGGAATTCCAGGCACAGGCGCTTACTACTATACAGGAAGCTTAAGGAAGTACAGACTGATCCGCACAACACATAGCGAAGGGAGATGTGAGCCAAGGTCTGCAGTGACAAGATTCTACAAGAGCTAGCAGAGCAAAAGAAGCTTTTTTATAAGATACTACCTTGACTGTGCTCGTAGTATGTGATTCTTATTTAAGAGTATTTAAGTTGAATGGTGTCTTTGAAGGTTGATTTTTTTTTTTTCTTTGAAGTTGAACGGACATAAATTCATTCACAGTTTTTGGGGTTTAATATATAGTCAGGGGAACTATATACATTTATACAAAATTTTTTTAGGCCATATACACCTGCATGTTGCGTGAAACATGCTTTCAAGTACACCATGAAGTTAAAGCTTGTGGACACCTGACCTTCACATTCATATGTACTGGCCGAGCATTCCAGATTTAGTCCTGCTTTCCTGCTCCAATAACCTCCACTCTTCTGGGAAGACTTTTTATTACATAGTGGAGTGTGACCTTAGGAATATGTGTTCATTCAGAGCTTTATTGATATCAGGTGAAGAGATCAGTGTTCCAGTTCATCCCTAAAGTGGTTCAGTGGATCTCTGTAGGAAACTCAAGTTCTTCTACACCTGCTTTGAAAAATAATTTTTTCATAGAGTTTGCTTTGTGCATTGGGACATTGTCTTGCTGGAACATGCTCCACATTTTTTTTCCCTGTTTTTTTGGAGTGTATACTATCCCTCCATCCCTTAAGAGCTTGGCTAATTAGCTCCCATAGACTCCTGGTCACAGATGGCTGTGGCATCAACCTGGATTCGAACTTACGAACTTCAGGTTGACAGTCACGCACCTTGTTGATGCGCCAAATGCTCAGTCACATAAGAGTGATTTACCAAATACAATAAAATTGTGGTTAATTTGAGTCATAAGCAAGATATTGCATGTAGAAGTACTGCAGAAGTTACTACAGTCTTCCAAAGTTGTTTGTCTTATCTATTTTAAATAAATCATTTATCCACAGAAATGACCTCTTAACCTAGGCTTGCGTTGTCATGGTTGCACAGCTGTGTTGATGGTCACTTTCATGCCAACTGGTCTATAAATACCTAAAAAAAGTGGCTTTTATTTTTCAAGCTGTCTTCTTTTAAGACCTTTTAAACCAAGTGCTTTATGTCACATTAGTTTTATTACAGCCATATTTGGGGAAAATGGTTGGATGACTGAACATTCCAGACAAAACATTTTGAAGTTTGTCATCATATCTGTGGTAAAGTTTTTATACATTTTGAAGTGTTGCCCAGGAATGAGGTCAGTGTACTGTCTTGAAGTGCTCATGTGCATTAATGATTTCAGCAGGACAGATGATTTCATTGTGTGTGGACACAGAGCAGGAGGCATGTGTGTTTATCCTGAGTCTTATAGAGGTGAATGTCAAATGCTGACAGGTGTTCCAGACCTTAGACTCCCCCTTCCCCGAGTCTGTGAGCCTGTGGCAGTAAAACAGAGCTACTGTCACTTTGAGGAGGAGCCACTGTGCAGATTTAGTAAAAAATGACTGGTATACACAGGCAGAGCCAGCAGGGTGGTCCCAGATGGTGACCATAAGCCTGTCAAGCTTTTACAAGTCCTCACTTTTGGTGATGATAATGCATGTCTATGGATCTAGTGGGCACAGGTTTATGAAAAGGAGCATTTCGGACAGCCCTGAAAGACCGTTGAGTGATTGTGGTGATTATAGAACAAACAAAAACAGTGGCTAGAATTTGATGATCGGTTTCTTTGTTTCCCATTCAGCTAAGTTCATAATCCTTTCACACCTAAGCACACTCTGAATTTAAAGCATGTATTGTCAAAGCAGCTTTTTGCATCAAATGAGCCGTAGCTAGGCTAAATGTAAGCATAAAATATATATAGATTATGGCACTGCCTATAAGTGGAGTTTCCAACAGATTATCAGGTGTCTGCGCCTCGGTTTGCTTTTTAAGTTAATTAATTTAATTTAAGTCATGTTGATTTAAATATCCATTTAACAAGCTTGTGTTCTCTTAAGCTTCTAATATTCTATATTTATTTACCTGCAAGACTGTCTGCCTACCTGAGTTAGAATGTGTATTTTTTTATTTTGTGCAAGTCTGAGCAGTGATGTATGAGCCGCCTAACATTTTTGGATATTCATTCATTTTCTGAACCGCTTATTCCTAATTAGGGTTGCGGAGAGGCTGGCGCCCATCTCAGCCGACTCTGGGC
>JBCNYG010000001.1:8533047-8546651 GCA_039654305.1 Porochilus rendahli
TATATATGTGTGTGTGTGTATGTATATGGTCTTTAGTTTTATCCACAAATGGTTGATATGGCTGCAGACTTTCATTCCAGCCAACTGGGAGATGCTCATGGGGAGTTGATTGGAGTCCAAGATGAACCGATTAAACAAGTGGAATCAGGTGTGGCTCCTGCTTGGTTGGAATTAAAGCCTGCAATCAACCACACCAGTTGTTTATGGATAAGATTTAAGACGGCTGCTTCAAATGGAGGTCAAAACATGCCAAGAAAATGAAAAACAGTGTAACAGAGCACAATGTGTGGATATATGGGACAGTCTACAGCACCCCGAGGAGAAAGATTGGGGGAATGCCAGAATATTGTATGAACAATATTGTATGTTTGTTTTTTTAATGCAAATAATTCATCAAGCTTTGTGTTAGTGTATTTGAACCTTAGTGCACTGCATTCTGTAGGATATAGCCTTCAGCTTCTCTGTTTAGCCAGGATTGTCTATAAAGCATTTCGTGTTTTCTGTGTGCATTTGTCCAGCACGTCCCCTAGTGAATATTTTTGTGAAAGTAGATGTCCTCTCTAAGGACATTGCTATTAAATCAGATTCTGATATTGAAGATCTCTTCCCCCCCCTCCCCCTTTTTTATGAAGTGTGTAACAACTTGATATTTATTTTGCTGTGTTCACTGGTTTGAAAGCGGGCCGAAGTGTAAAATTGAATTTGACACATTGTTATTAATTTCTGCTCTCCTCTAGAGCTTTAAAAGGCACAACTTATTTTAGTTCGATACAACAGTGGTTTGTTTGCTTTAGCCGCTGCGTTTGTCTCTAAACTGATAAGTTGCTCTTATGAACCTTCAGGTGAGTAGCCCAATACCCAGGGTGCATTCATACACTCCCAGTGTTTGGTTAAATCATGAATCATCTCCAATTCAGTGCCAGTAGCTTATTAATGTGTTTGGTCCATCTTAATTCCTATTTCTCATTCATTTCATCTCCCATAGCATATCAGAAAGCGAAATTAGATTTGTATGATCAATTCTCAGGACTCACAGGATTGCATATGATAAAGCAGCACTTCTTTGTCTACAGAAATGACCTAACTATTGATTGCTCAAAAGCTTTTGGGATCACAAAGCACTCTGAATATTTTTTTTTCTCCATGAATTGTGTTTTCCCTCCTCCCCCCATTCCCCACCCTCCTCTCTATTGCCATCTTTTGATAAGACTTAGGGGATGAGAAGAGCAATTATCTCACAATGAGCTCAGCTTCTTGCTGAAGCCGTTTCTGTGCCATCTAGGGAAATACTGTCAGGAAAATGACCCTGCCAGGCCTCTGTAGGCCAGTACTGGTGATGCTGTAGGGTTTTAGCTGAATGCCCGTGTGCTCATCTTTTGCCCGCCCCTCCTGCTGTGAACAGTGATTGTAAGTGTTGCAGTGAAAGCGAGTGCACATTTGCAAAGCGAAGCCCGTCGGTATCTGATCGTGCACATTCATTTACCAGCCAGTCAGCAGCACAAAATGTGATATTTATTTCATTCCTAGCTGCATTGCTTCCATTACACATCTGCTCGCAAGACAAATCTCACAGTTATAAGATTGAGTGTTAATGGATTTTTTTCCCTTAATAATACTTTTATTAGTTCAACATGCAAAATAATGTCAGGCAAAGAAATTGCAAAAGACCGAGGATAAAAAAATAAAATCATCAGTTCTTAAAGCATTCCTTCAAATGTAGCTGTAGTGCTTCCGGGTTTGTCATTAGCATATATATAGCCCGAGAGGCTTTTTCTCATTTCACTTCACGCTGCTTTAAAGCTCCTTATTAGCATTTTTGCCATGGTAACGGTAAAATGATCTTAAATGTGTAGCACGGAGGCCTGTAGTTTATGTCACACATGCCTAGAGGAGTCTTAGCAGCAGAGTTATATTTTATTTTATTTATTTATTTTTTTTGCAAAGCATTAGCAGTACTACCGTTACCAGGGCATCTCCGTGTACAAACGGATCTGCTGGAAGATGCACACAAGCAGCATTGCAAAATTAGCATAATTTCTTAATGTGTTTTCTTTTTTTGCTGGGTTGGAAATCACTTTTCTTGGAATTACATGCACAGCCACTCTGTTGAATATTTTATTAATAATTTTGCTGAGAGATGCTACAGAGTGACAGGTTTAGCTAGTCACTGAGTTTATTGAGAGGTTTGGTACCTCATCTATTCTGAGCACATTAAATCATATGTGAAATATTTTCGACTTATCGTGCAGCTGTGTTTATCACTTTTCCTGCTCTCTTTGTAGGTGCGATGCTCTTCGGTGGTGCTGATGACTTAGTAGGATTTATTGGATGTCAACCAAAATCTGAAACTTTTGTTCTTGTCCTTTAAGTTTTTTTCTTGTTGCTGTAGATGACAGCTTCACAGTGCTTTTGTTGTGTTCAGTAATTCAAAATAGATGCACAAAGAAACCAAGTGTATTTGAAAAGTGCAGCCCTGCCCCTAGACCAGCAATTACCCTTATGAACTATTTATAGTGTGTTTATTGTATTTAGCAGACTTTCTCATCCAGGACGATTAGATAAATACACAATTTATACAACCAAGCGGGCGAATGTTAAGGGTCTTGCTCAAAAGCCCAACTGCATCATCTTGGTATTACTGGAGCTTGAACCCTTCATCTTTTTCAGATCAGTAACTCCGAGACTTTACCTCCATGCCACTGCTGCCCAAATGGGAATGGAAGTGAAAACAGAACCAAAATGTCAAAACTTATCCTATCTCAGTGTTAAAGAATCCTTTAAAAACTTCTTGGATCCCAAAGTTGATCCAGATCATCATCAAAGTCTAATGGATCCTTCTTTGTCCAAAGCCGTAATTCACAGAACAATTAAAAAAATAATAATAAATAAATAAATATAATTTTTTTTTTCTTTAACTTTGTGCTCTCGGACTATAAAATAAAGCTTAGAAACCCTCAAAGCTTTCCTGTTGTCTTTTTTTAGTGACAAACTAGTCAGCTGTCTGTAAAGGCTGATATATATTTTCTTTTTCAAAACCCGACCTGCATAGGTCACATCAGTCTTAATGATGTAACAATGAAGACGTGTGTCTGCTGATAGATATTATATCATATCGTATATACCTTTCTGTATAACTCATTCACAATAAGAAGAGTTATCTTGTTAAAAATTGATGTGAGCAGCCATATTGAGGTGTTCCCAAGTTCCCAAGTAAGTGTTTCAAGTCGAGATACCATAAGGAAAATAGTCCTCAGTGGTCCAGACGCTCCCGCTGAAAGGACCATTTCATTATATGCCAATATAGAACAAGCATAGCAAGTTTAAAAGCCCCGGCTTCAGCCCGCGTCAAGTAAATGTCGGGAAACTTAATATACAGTTTTGCCTCTGTGACCCTGTAAAATAGGTCAAGGTGGCTCACACACAAACTCATCCTAGCATGCATTGTAGTGAACAAGCATTCCAAGTTTGAAAGCCCCAACTTTAACTCACGACAAGGAAATTGTCGAGTCACTTTGTGGGTGGGAGCTAAAATATACACTAATAAATTAGAGAAAGTCAATAATTGGTGCAACGACTCTTTGGAAAGGTATTTATTATTCTCAGGTCTAGTTATTTGGTCTAGTTTTATACGGAAATTATTTTTAGAAGTTTTACTGAGCGTCTCGCAGAAACTGCCACAGTTCTCCTGGAGATTTTGCCATTTGTGTTTGATTTTAAAAATGCTGTCGCACTTACTGGGAAACGAGTGTTTGGAAATCTGAAATGTTTTGCTCCGACTTGATAATGTAGAAATCATCAAATAAAAATCTGTAATAAAGTTTGTACAAACAGTTTGGACTATTTAAATTTTTTTTTCTCCCCACAGTACTCTACATAAGCCTGATCTGATTAATTATTCTGTCAATAATCTTAATCATTACATGCTGTACAAAACATGTTGTATAGCAGAGGATCAGATTGGAAAATGGATCAAATTTACTAATAATGAACTTGTTTCAGGCCAGTTGCTTTTTGTTCTTTATCTCATAAGTATAATTTTGTGTGTACAGTCAGTTTCTTGTGATTCAGTGGGTAGTGGAGGCTCAGTAGTGAAGGCTCAGTAGTGAAGGCTCTGAGTTACTGATCGGAAAGTAAGGGGTTCAATCCCCAGTACCACCAAGCTGCCACTGTTGGGCCCTTGAGCGAGGTCCTTAACTCTCAATTGCTCAGTAGTACAAAAATGATAAATTGAAGTTCTTCTTGATAAGAGCATCTGCCAAGTTCCTACATGATGTTTATTTACTTTTGTTAATCACAAATTTATATTTAAGACTTTACAAAGAGGCAAAGGCGATCATTTATTCAATGTATGGCTGCAGAATGAATTACTTTATTTGTGGCTTCCCTAATGAATTAAAGGTGATCTGGTGCTTTTAAACCTAATGCTGTTTTTCATTTGCTTTGCATAGTATTGTTTGTACAGTATGTAGCATCTACGTTTTATTGAGGCTTACTCAATTAATTGCATTAAGGTACCCTGTTGTTTTTATTTAAAACATGATCCAATTGAAGTAAGCTTCAATATAAATGGATTAATCAATTAAATAATAAGCACATTTCTATTTATTACAAACCCTAATTCCTCCCAAACTATTTTCCTTTTAAATTGGCCCCATGATAGCGATAGTGATATTAGCATTGTGCTTAAATAATGATGATGATCCTGATGATCATTTCAGCCATTATCTTGCAGCCTTAATTGGAAGAGAGTGTATTTTCGGTGTAGTAGAATGTACAGCTGCAATTAGTGCGATTAAGGTGTAATACCACACACATTGATTAGCTGGCACTAATTAATCCTCGTCTGTAATTACACTTAAGCAGGTGGCTGTTAGATGTTAGACATCAGTGCTGATCTGCAACCTTTGGACTTGGGATAATCAGAAGCCTTCTTGTGTTAATAAATGAAGCTTGTGAGAGGTTCAGTTATTTTTTGTATATGCTATTACTGCTGAATTTATAAACCCACATACATTTGTTTTCTCTGTAGCTCCTGATTCACACCAGGTTATGATCTTCCTCTCCCCTGCACTTCTTCATTTCTCATCTGATTTGTATTCTTCGCTCCATCACAATGCAGTAGCCCCACCCCCCACCCCCACCCCCCACCTAAAGAAAAAACAAAAGAAAAATAAAACAACACCCAAACCCTTCACCCCCCCTACTCGTCTCCTTTCACTCTTCCAGCCTTCCATCCTAGCGTACTGGATCTGGGGTTGCCTAGAAACACCGCTGCCTCCTTCTCCAGAGGGGGCAAATGGGGAGAGGATGCTTGCATATGGGGAAACGTTAGCAGAGAGCTGTAGCTTCCTCAATTCTTTTGATGGGTTTGGTGGGGGGGCAGACATGCATTTGTTGCTTACTCCTAATTGACCTAAATTCTACTGTGGCACCCTTAAGCACTGGACTTGCCTATTTCCCGCTCCCCCATTAAAACCTTTAAATTTCTTTTCCTCCGCTTATCGGCTTTCGTTTGAATTATTAATAGAGCATCAGGCTTCTACCCCAATATGTTTAACATCAGGTCCGGTGTAAACTGTAAGACAGGCGCGTGTGTTCTTTTCAGCGCCGTTCTTTAGGGTCCTGCTGCTGAGTATTTCTGACTCTGTTTCTGTCTGTCTTCATGTTTTGCTCCTCCTTTTCTCTCTCTGCAGATGTGTGCCCCCTGCCCTCACTCCCCTCTCCTCTCTCGTACTAACAGACATGGCAGTCTGTGTTTCTAAGCAACCTTGAGACCTCAAATTTAGCTTAGGTCGTTAAGTTCCTTTTTGCGCTTTGTTTCGTTTCATTTCTGTCTTATTTTTTTCTGTAATGTACCATTGAACAGCATTTCCACAGCTTTGACCTATAACAGACTTCTTTCACAGTTCTCAGATCCACTTGGCCTTTTAGCACATTAAATATTGATGACAACTTGGTCAATAGTCTGTACACTATCCGGATCATATGTAAACCGGTAGCCCCATGGCAAATTTCTTATGTCAAACGGGCGTCTTTTGAAACTGGGATGGATTAATGCAGTGTTGATCATATTAATCAGGGTTATTGTGGGATTTGTCCTGTTTTACTTGTGCATGATTTTTAATAATGAGACTAATGTTTTTGTTCTCTCTGTCTCTTTCTCTCCTTGTGTTATGTCTCGTGTGTACCTGGGCCCTGGTGTTGTGACTGTATCAATCATGCAGGTAAGTCTTCTGTTATGATCAACTCTGCTACTTTTGTTTATGTGAAAAATCACATTAAATGCACTGAATGTTTTCTCTCAGGAGGCACCAGCCCTGCTCGCGAAACTCTACGTTACAGCAGTACTTTACTATAATTGAGTCTTTTATTCCGTATTATATCATGTATACCAAAGGGAAAGCAGTATTCCGCTGTTCTTTTGATAATTGATAATGTTCATATAATAAATAAGTAGACAAATAAAAAAATCAGTAATAAATAAAATTAACCAATGAAATATTATAGTAAATTTTATACCAATTTATTTTTTATTAATTTATTTTTAAAAAATCTAAATAACTACATAAGAGAAGTCATAGCCATAGACAGTGAAGGATAACACAGGAATTACTAGTAATAGTTCCAAATTTCATATTAATAACCGTCTACTTTCAAGGCCAGGGTCGTGGTGAATCTGGAATCTAGAAGGAGTCTAGAATTTTTAGCTTCATTCAGATCTGTAATATGAGAAATGTTTAAAGGACTGTGCAAACATGTAGAAGATGATGCCATGGTTTACAGTCTATAATAATAACTAGTAAAAATAACCCCAAGAAATATTGTACATCTCCGTTTAAACATTAGTAAACATTATACCCTTGCATTATTTATATATTTATATATAGTGTGTGTTTACAGTGTTAAGTAGAGCGTGACTGTGCCCCAAAATCCAAGCTGAATACTGTTCATATCATGGAATTATAATTAATGGAAATGAAGATAGTACTATTTACTTTGCTGACCTGTCCATGCCGTCCCACGATGCAAAGCAGTGATTTTCTGAATTTTCCAGAAGGCATGATGCACCGCAGTACTGGCTTTGACTCCAATTCCAAATATTAATAATAAAAAAAAGAATAATGAAATAACATAATTTGCATATTTTGGTGTAGTATGCTGTAATCTTTTTTTTTACAGAACAAATCCTCTGCCTGATAGCGAATGCTTGATAAAGAGCTGCCAAATATTATAGAATGGGCCTTACTACTTGCTAGGTTTGCAAGGTTGCTAGCTAGCATATTGTAACTATAGACAGGCTTTCTGATTTTTCTGCCACCAGTGTGACATAGACGAGATAGAAAAAGTACACTACATGAAAGTTATCATACCGGCACACTACATTTATCTTTATACCCGTACTAAGATGGAAAGTAGTGTGTGGTCTAATGCTCAGGCAACATTTAAAAGGGCTTGTCAGAAAACCCACGTGGGGGTTTTAGGTAACATATTGAGTTCCTAGGTATGCAGGTACCTACTTTTGTGGAATACAAAGCCCTTATTAGTCACATATTATTTTCTTTGCATATCCCAGCTTGTTAGAAAGCTTGGGTCAGAGTGCAACCATGATGCAGTGGTAAAGAGGAAATAGAAGAAAAAGAGGTCTCACTTATTGGCGAAACCAATCCAGTGCCGATCAAGATCTTATGTGATACTGGGACAGCTCAATTTGTGTTTTTAGAAAGGTAACTACCTTTGAATTTGAGTTCGGCCACCGGTGAATCTTTGATGCTGCAAGGTCTTGAGGGTGGTTGTATGACAGTTTCCTTACATAAGGTTGAATTAAAGTCAGACTTCATGTCAGGCCTCGTGGTTTTCATCGTTATGCCATACCTAACGGGAAAAAAGTTTCGTTACTCTTCGGAAAATAACTTGCCGGGCGCTAGGTGTTGCCAGAGGGTTAATGCTGAACCCAAAATGGTTTATGAGCCGGTCCCATCGTCTAAAAAATGGTGAAAGCTCCTACCACCGAAATCTCATAGACCACAGGTGAAGGCTGGGACGTAGAAGGAGTACATTACGAAACCAAACAGCCAGTTTGAAATATGCATCTCTGTTTAAGTCTCTGACAGTGCAGTGGATTACTGGTAAATTATTAAAAAATCTGATCACAATAAATTAAGATTTATCATATAACACTGCTGTGGCAACAGTTTAAAATGTGCAAACAGAATATAAATATTTTATACAGGATCTTCTCAATTACATTAATAAGTGTTAGCCTGGATTATAACCTTTATATTAATGCAATTAAATGATGATGAAAGAGTATGTGTTAAGTGAGTGTTCTCCCTGAATAATGATCATGCGCTTGATAGACGATGTTTGGTTTTGGCTGTATGTAATATACTCTTGAATGTAATTGTGTAGACAGTAATGTGATAATAAAGTGGGCTGTTAGAGCTGCTGTTTGCTCAGATCTGGACGCAGAACTCTCATTAAAATCTGTCGGGCTTTGTGTCTAAGTCCCTAAGTTTAAAGCAGAGTGTTGGGGGGTGGCAGCTGTATTGTTTCTATATTCTAGTAATTCATCACGGTCTCCTTTCTTTTTTGTACATATTAGTGCATCTGTGTTTACATGTGCTGGTCCTGGGTGTGTTTAAATGAGTGTACTAGGTCCACAGTTAATATTTGGATATATTTTTTTATTGAGCTTTATGTCAAATTATATATTTTATATATGTGATGTAGCACATTTCAAACAAATGAAATGTAATCCAAAGTTCTTTACTGTTTGATAGAAAATCACAAATTTAATTAAATAAACTTGGAAACTAATGCACACTGAGCAAATAAATATGACCAGTTAAAATGAAAAAAAAAAAGAATTAAAGATAAAAACAATTAAATAAAAAGGAAATAATACGAGTAATTAAAAAAATCATGTGAACAGTTTAAACGAGTAAAATCTAATATGTAGTACGTGTAAACAATAAAATTCTAATTAATAAATTATATAAACATGGCGGCAGTGTGGTGTAGTTATCACGTCCACCTCGCAGCAAGACAGTCCTGGGTTTGGGTCCTAGACTTGGCTATTTACTTGTTCTCCCTGTGATCAAGTGAGTTTCTTCCCCCAGTTCAAAGACATGCAGATTAGGCTAATTGGGTGTTTCAAGGTGCCAATAAGTGAGAGTGTGAATAATTGTGGGTGTGTTATCCCTGCAATGGTCTGGCGAGCTGTTGAGGCTGAATTCCGCCTTTGCTTCCCTGTGACCCTAGTAGGATTAAACGGTTTGGCAAGTGAGTGTGTATTATAGATAAAGAAAAGCAATTAAACATAAAAACTAATAAATAAGGTGAATATAAAGCATGAAATTATTATAATATGAAACTACATGAAAGCCAGACTGGGAAAAAAAAACCTTTTAAAATTATAATGTGTAAAAGTTTTAAGCCCTTTTACTAAAGGTACTTCATTTTGATTAACATTAGGATTTTTGTAGCATTTTGCATGAATCTTGGGCTGTTTTGGAGTGTACACCTTCAATTTTACAAGTCTTGCCTATTATTTATCTTTTTATTTATCTTCAATTGACTTATTAATTGCATAATTATTTCACACCAGCCAAAAGAACTGAATCACAAAATTATAAACAATTTATGTTTGTTAGAGTTTCTTATTTTATATTAGAGGGTATGTCCTCACTCATTATTTAAAGTTCAAAGTTAGCATTATGACACTAAAAATGGGTTTGCCCTTGTCATTTTTGCGTAATTTATTGAAGTTTAGCAACAATTAGCAATATTCAAGCAAATGTTTGGGAAAAGAGCATTTGCGAAAGACAGTTATTGAACATTAGCAACTGTTAGCAAATATTGGCGACAGTGCTTGTGACTATTAGCAACCATTTGCCACTGTTTGGGAACAATAGGGACCTTATTCTAACTTCTGGTAAAATATGCAAATGTTAGGCGAATCTTGAAATTGAACCACCCAGCCTCCATAGATATATGTCATGAAGAAGCCCGACGTCCTGCTGCCCTAAAGGAAGAATTGTTTTGTCAAGCTGCTGCTACAGCTATCCTGCAGCAAAACAGAAGAAAAGACGAAGAAGAAAAAGAATGATTGATTGGACCCAACACTATAAAAAAAGTGAGCATACCCCGCATTATGTTACTGAAACAAACCCTGACGTAACCCAAAATTAGCATCCGCTAATAGTAGCGCTACAGTGTGCATTTAAGCAATGTTGGCATTTTTCAAGAACGGCACGGCAAGGCAGAAATTAGTGGAGTGGATTTCCGTATATACGGAGTCTGAAAGTGTGCATTACGCACACCGGATACCATGTGTACCTCACGTAACGCATTTCATTTAACGTGTGTTTTAGCTTTGTTTTTTAACCCCTTTGAACATGCACGCATGCGTATGTACAAAACCTGCATTTCACGCTGAGACTTCTGTTTAAATTGTGGTCATGCCATTTAGCAGAGGGAGGAACTTTGGCTAAGTACAGCTGTGTTAGCATGATAGAAAGCTTGTCCACTGTCAGCCATGACCCTGTAGATGTCACATCCTGAATTTGATGGATCAGAATGATCTGGTTAACCAATCTCAGGAAAACGGCTTTGTTAATCTGAATGGCGATCCAATCAGGAGGCCACACATACAGGATGATTGATGGCGTCCTCGCTCCGCCGTTGCTTAAATCATTGTTTCCAGTGTGAGTGCTGCCAGTAAGGAGCAGTGAGCAATAGCTCTGGTGATTGATGCGTGAGCAGTATGTAATAATATGCCTGCATAATGTTTCGCTGATGGTGGTTTTTATTATGATTATAATGCAGTTGTCCATATTTTGATGGCTGGTGTAATTATCAGGCTACGTTTTGTTCTCACACTTGTCATGTCCTTTGCAGGGCGGAGATGGCATTGCATAGGGTTGGCAAGGATGCTGTGGGTTAATTAGTTGCATCACAGATGATAATGTATAGTGGATATGGCAAATATGAAGCTGTGTTCATTTGTTTGTTTAGCAGGATAATGTGTGATTATAGTGTTCAGAGACCGGAAGGTTGTGAGTTCAAATTCCAGGATTGTAAAAGATCCACAGTCGAACAGGAGCCCAAGTTTTAGAGAACAGTGGAACATGGACTGAAAATGGTTGAGTGAATAAGTCAATGAATCAGCCAGAGATTCTGGGAGTCAGAGGGTTAGTGAGTCAGTGAGTAAGTTCTTTTAAGGGGATAAGGCTTTGTTCTATTTGGGGTGATGCTAATTTAAGGTTGAGAACCATTGAAATAGAAACCAGAAGTCAGCAGTATAGTAAATCATAGCATTCCATATGTATGCATTCTATATGTACAAAATGGTGGAAGAAAAGGAAAGAAAATAACTATTTATTCTTCCTAATAATCAAATCAAACTGTTAATTTAAGGAGAGAATTATCACTACAGCCCCTAGGCTTCTTGGTCACTGGTTCAAACCAGGCTGTTAATAGTACCGGTGATATTATAGAAGGTCCTAGAATTCTATAATTTTAGAAGCTTCAGCCTAGTTTTTAAACTTTTCATGAAAAGTTAATCAGTTGCCTTACCTGTAACGTTGTATGATTTCCTGAGGAACTGTTGTTGTGAAAACCACAATTCTCCACAAAATCTCATTTATTTTATCAGTGGAACTTCTCCAGATGCCAGAGGTGTTTAAATTACAGGCGTTCTTCACCCAAGTAGAAGTACGGATAGTTGTATATAAACTCTGGTAAAAGTAGAAGTATTGTTTCATCTTTTTTTTTTTTTTTTAAATTTATGTAAAAGTAAACAAGTACAGGCCTCAAATGTCCTCAGAGTATTAAGGTCCAAACACATTTTTGAAAGACATTTCTATCGGCAGTTTGTGTGAAACCCCCCTGACAACTGTTAAAAAACAAAACCCCAAATCTCGTTCTTTGTCTGCCTCTGTCTGTCTCTGTTTCTGTTTCTGTGTCTGTGTCTGTGTCTGTGTCTGTGTCTGTGTCTGTCTGTCTGTCTGCCTGTCTGTCTGTCTGTCTGTCTGCCTGTCTGTCTGTCTGTCTGTCTGTCTGTGTCTATCAGGAACATATTAGATGTTATTTCTTCATCACCTTCACTCTGGTGGCCGCTCCAGGGATTCGCAGAATCCCCTCAGTGTCCAACCCCTCCTCTTCTATGTGGGAAATTAGCTATAACCAGAATAAACAACATATAATCATTTTATTTACATACAAAAAGAAAGCAGAAATAAATCATCCCCCCTTTCCCTTATTCCATTTATTCATTCATTTTCTAAACCGCTTAACCCTAATTAGGGTTGTGGGGAGGCTAGCACCCATCTCAGCCAAATCTGGGCGAGGGCAGATTACATGCCTCTCCCCACAGACAGAGAGACATAGCGGGCCCTGAACACCCTGAACAGCTCGCCATACCATTGCAGGGCCAACACACACATTCACATACACACTACACCTAGGATCAACTTGGAACAGCCAATTAGCCTAATGTGTAGGTCTTTGGACAAAACCAGAGTACGTAATGGGACCAGGACTTTTTTAATGGACATACCCGCTGCAGTACGATTGGCACACGGGTACCAGGCATCATCTTCTGATCTTGCTCTAGTAGCGTTGTCAGGGGAACCCCGAACAATCCTGACTCTGTAAAAGCATCCCCACAGAAATTACACTGGAAAGAAATGTTTATTAGGCTACATAAAACCAAAATCATCTATAAACCCCCGTCATATAAATGTAAAGTTTTCTGCCCAGGACTGACCTTTGGCCTTTATCTTGAGAGGTTTGTGGGTTTTGAGGTCAATGCCAGCCGTGTCGAACAAAGCGCTAACCTCGATCAGGACAAGGCGCCGAACTTTCTTCATGTCGGCTGGGGAGAGATTTCCCACTTTAGTCATTCCTGTTTTATCTCTCGCTACTGTAAAATCCTACAGAGGAGAGAGAGGGAGAGAGAGAGAGAGACAGAGAACAAAAGGAAGAGGAGGGTTAACAAGCAAGGGGAGAGAAATATGTTAAGAATGTAAGAAAAGATGAGCATGAGAAAAATGGGATAAGAAAAAGGGAGGAGAAAAAGAAAGTGGTAAAGAAAGAGTGAAAGGGAAGGACCGAAAGAAAAAAGTAAGTAAGAAAGAATAAATAAAAGAAGTTGAGTGAGAAGGAAATGAGAAAAC
This sequence comes from Porochilus rendahli, assembly GCA_039654305.1. Classification (NCBI taxonomy): domain Eukaryota; kingdom Metazoa; phylum Chordata; class Actinopteri; order Siluriformes; family Plotosidae; genus Porochilus; species Porochilus rendahli. The sequence goes on from JBCNYG010000001.1 coordinate 8,546,226, forward strand.
GAGGGAGGAAGAGTGGTACAGAAAGACACCGTGGATAGATAAAGTGAAAAAAGGAGAGGAACAGGAAAAGGAATTGAGGATGAAAATTTGAAATGGAAAGAGAGAGGAATCAAGAAGGAAAACAGATTTAAAGATTATTTCACACAGTGTAAAATGAATGGTGCAGAACATGATTATTGACATAAAATTCAAATTAATACAAGATTAAAAATAGATACAGAGAGGGAGAGAGAGGGAAGAGTTCACATATTCTCCCCGTGCATGCGTGGGTACTCTTGTTTCCTCCCACAGTCCAAAAACTTGCACATTAGATTCATTGGCTGTTCCAAATTGCCCCTAGGTGTAAGTTTAAATGGTTGTGTGTGTGTGTGTGTGTGTGTGTGTGTGTGTGTGTGTGTGTGTGTGTGTGTGTGTGTGTGTGTGTGT
>JBCNYG010000001.1:8586807-8606865 GCA_039654305.1 Porochilus rendahli
GTTGCCTTTTCCTGTAACTACAGAATGGCGGATAGCAGTCCGTGACCAGTCACCTTTTTTGCGCTTGTTGTCCCGGTACTTTATACCATCTACAAATGCCAGGGTGTTCATGTCATCATGAAAGGAGACAGCGACCGGGCTTTTATCCACCGACCGCCGTGCTGCGGTTACAAGAAAAAGGAGGCGGAAGTGACGTTCTCCGTGCGTCGGCTAAACACTTCAAGGCATGAAATGCCACATTCAGAAGAAAGTTACAGGTTAAAAAACTGTTAATACAGACAGACTCTGAATACAGCAGATATAAAAGACTGAAGAAATCTCATAGTCACTGACCAGAGAAATCGAATTATTATTATTACGATTATTAGTATTTTCATTATTATCATTTTATTTATTTATTACTGATTGATTGACTTATTTTCTTATTAATTCTTAATAAATTTTTTCATCTCATTTTGTGTTAAAAAAAGATTGAAAATTTATAAACAAAGCTTTTCTTGTAAAAAACCTCCTGTGGCCCAGCCTCACCCATACTCTGCCTCCAGCGGCCCCCAGCTAAACCCCTGTACTAGACCATTATAGAATTCAAATTTTTGCATGATGTGGAAAATTAGTCAGACTGATATAGTGTTATCTGCTGAGGCCAAAGACCGACACTTTTCAATAATTGTTTATTATCTGTACTTACATTTGTTACACGGTTTTTGTTGTTGAACTGATGTCAATCTAAATGTGATTGGTAGTATTCAGCATCAGTTGTGTTCCTAGTTTGGACTAAAATGACCAGAGACCCTTGCCTTTCCTTTTAGCCACCATTGATTATTGCTCATTGTTCTTTCTTCATTCTACAGTAATCTGAATTGACAGCATGGAGCTCCGTGACACACACTTGCTTGCACATGCACGCAGTCTCACTCACACACTCCATCCAGAAGCCCAGGTGTTCGAGCTACGGCTCCAAATTTTTGGTGTGCTACTAATTTATAGAGCTTTGCCGCAATTGCCAATTTAATTACGGCCACTCGGCTCTGTGTTTCTCTCTCCCTTTCCTCTGTTTCTCATCTGGGGTGTGTGTGTGTGTGTGTGTGTGGGTATGATTAACATGTCTGGGTTGTTTGTGATGGGTTTATGAAGCCAACCCCAGGAGTAGAGATGAGCACATTAACAGCAGCAATATCTGGAATCAGCACCGCGACTGCACCGGCGACACCCCACAAACTTGCTCGCCCCACTGCACAATCACAGCTATTCAAACTCATCAGAGCCCAGCTATCCTGTGGCTGTTCTTCCTCTCCTCTCAGCGCACACGGCTGATTATTAAAAAACATGCAGATGAGGTCAAGCAACTAATAATCGAATTGGAGATGAGATGTAAATTGCAGTAATGAATGTAATTTGCTTGTAATCATGTGGAATCGAGGCACGCTTTGACTTGTCTCACGTGCAAGTCTTGTCTTGGGAAGATGAGAAAGAGAAAACTTTTAATGTGTTGCAGTATTTTTGCCTGTTATTTAATCATAATGAGAGTAAATCCAGGCATGATTGCAAATCTGGGGGAGGGGGGACAAAAACAAACAAACAACCTTTCTTCCTCTTGGGTAATGATACACAGATTCATGTTTGGCAATGAATCATAAAGACTTACTTTACTTTGGGACCTTTTTTCCAGTTGGTAATAGGGATTAGTCATATCACGGTCTCCCAGTCTGACATTTGTACCTCACTGAAGCAACCACAGCAATCATTGAAACATACACGTGTAGACACGGTAGACATTACAGCTGCGATGTATGCACTGCCGATGTTCACACCTATAGTTTTGCATGAGACACAATCTCCAAAATTTGCCAGAATGGGCACGGTAATCCCGGTCACAGTGCAAATGTATCATCAATTGAAAAAAAAAAAAGCGGAATGTAAATACAGTGCAACCCCCAAGCGACTACCTGTTATGCAATTTTCAGTAGTTACTTGTTAAAAGAAAATAGCTCTTCTAAGTCCGCAGGTGATCTGTATGAAATTATATTGCATATCCATTAAACCTTCATTAGAACATTGTGGGTGAGCTGGAGCAGGCTGAATGGTGTTCATCAAGCTTTGTGTGTGCGCAGTAGGTGGGTGTTTGAGTCCTACAGGTTTCAAGTGGCCTTAGGGGAATCCGAGGTGCTCATTAGGAGAGGACAGTGCACCTCTGAGGCACCCTTCCCTCAGGCACTCTGGCTTCTGTGCTCCCACACTAATGCTTCCCCTGGCTCTCTTTAGTTTGCTCACCTTTCCCTATATGGCATGCATGCATTCATGCATGGTTTCACATAATTCCCTGCAGCTAATTGTCCACTGTTTTCAATTCTTACCAACCACACCTAAAGAATTACCCCCAAAATAACTTGCAGTTCAAATAGGATGCAGGCCAGTTGACGATACCTTGATGGCAGCTTGGCAATGAAAGGATTGGACATCACATCAGTAGCTCAGAATCTTAACCACTGATCTATCACTGTCAATTGTGACCAGTTACATATGACAAGCAACCAATCTTTCACCACGTCACAAACGGTTAACAGGTTGCAAGTTCTATTGCCGGAGTCTGGATTCCTGCTGGTATAGATTTGATCTCTCTGTGGTTTTGTAGTTAGCCCAGCATTTGGCCATCATAGTACCTGCAGGGGTCCACTTCCCTACAGGGAGTATGTGTCTGGGGGGGCCTGGGGACGTCATGCTGGTCACACACAGGCTAGTGGACCATTAGGGGTTTCCTGCAGAGAAAATTGTGGGCACCTATGGATCAACTGCAATTCAGCCAATCAATTTTGCTTTGTGGATCGCTGCTGGTTGTCTCTCTGTATCTCTCTCTCTCTCTCTCTCTCTCTCTCTCTCTCTCCCCCTCTCCTTGTGTTCATCTCTTCTGGATTGAAACCCCATAGAAGTCATTGAAAGTTATGGAGGGACATTGTCACGATTTTTTGCGAGGATTGATCTACCTGGGGGAAAAAAATAAATAAAATGCATGTAGTCAAGATTATTTGAGCTACTCAAATCTTTCTTTTTACCTCCTGCAAGGGGTATGTACCTGTGGTGTGTTTGTGTGTTTCTTAGCAGGATTGTTCAATAGGTTATATGCATGCTTTTTGTTTCGCCCTAATTTAGTCGTATCCAATTCCCACCCGTCAAGTGTTGCCTTCCTATCACATACGACCACCACCAACCAGCGAGAGACGTAATCATGCAACATGCGATGATGCCACCCCCCTCTTTATGAACTGCTGCACATGCCCTAACACACTCGTAGGGAAAGCGATATTTGCCCCTTTTGTACGAATGAGCTCACAGAAGAAGGAAGGCTTCGTTAGACTTTAAAGATGATTCGGTTTGTATTCTGGATTCAGGAATTTTTTAATGATTCTTTAACATTGCAAGACATTTTGACTTATTTGGGGGATTGCTGGACTTGGTGGAGGTTTACACTCTCCGAGTCCTCCTGGTAGAACTTGAGCTAAGCAGTCGTACAGTTATGTTGTGCAGTCCTTCTCACTGTCATGCCTTTCTTATTGCCTTTAGGCCTGCGTTTGAGGGCTTACCTAAGCAGTACTTTCAGCAAATATAATGTAAATAATCAAATCTCTGGGTAAGCATAGTTAAGGCTGGATTGGATGCATTGAAAGGACTAAAATTTTCTCACTTAGATTGCTTTTATTGACAGCTCTTCCCCCAACTTAAATGAAAATGTGGTGTAATAAATGCAGGCTCAGACATTTGCACTCTGGCTTGTGCTCTCTGCCCCCATGTTATCTGACAGTGAGGGGCCTTTGTAGGAGTGAATTAGACCCAGAGTTTATTAGTTATGGCATCTCTTAATCATCCAGGGTTCTTCCATTATAAGCTCAGCATGTATGAGCACATATGAAGATAGATAAAGATAGAGAGGGACACAGGAAGAAACAGGGGTTGGGCTTCATGCTTGTGTGAGCTGCAAGCTCATCTAATTCCAATGATCAGTCATAAAACTATAAGTGTGCCACAGTTTAATCTAAATCTTATTACAGCTAATTGTTGTAGCCAGTGACACTGTTAAATAGATGAAGAACCGATCCAGTAATGCAGTGCGAAGCGCCCCGATGGATAAAACTTCCCCTAGCACTGATGGGGGGTATGTTTAATTGGTGGAAATGGCTGTCTAAAGAGTTAAAACTTCTTATTTGCCCAGAGACAAATTAGTGCAGTGCCAGAACAGCAACGAAGTTCTTCCTGCCCTCTTTCTACAGATTTTTAATGTCTGTCTGTTTAATGTCTTTCACCGTTGATACGGTGTGATTGCAGTTTGTGTATAATCCTCTTGATCACCTGAAGGCTTTTCTTACCCTTAATCTTCCTCACCCAGAAAACATTAAAATCAACGCACTTCTTTATAAAAACAAAAAATGTGCAAAGTCTCAAACTACACTTGCAAACACTAAGAGTATGAGCTGGAACAGAGCTGCAGGCTTGTCATGCCCTCTCGAGCTCCTCTTCTCTGCATATGCATGTTCGGATCATTAACAGTGTCACCCAGTCATTGCCATGCGACTGACGCGGTGCCTTTCAGGCTCTGAAATTCAAAGCTCTGACTACAAAGCTTTTCCATCTTCTAAGGCTGCCACTTCATGAATGCTAGCGAAGGCAACATCTCATCCACGTCCTCGCCCTGTCAGTCCCTGTGGCCCTGTCACAAATACACCCACATGATATTTGTGTAAAGCATTCAGATTAGTGGGCAAAACTTCTAAGTTTGTAAGACTACTTGCTGACACTGCTGTCACAGCTACCCTTTTTTCTTTATGGTGCTAGTGGTTGTGGAGTTTCAGTAGGTCTAATTGGGGTTCGATCTGTTCAGACCTCTCATTACACTCTGGAATGACTTGTGATTCACTTGTCTTTTTTTATTCCCCACCAGACTTTCACGGTAAAAATAAATAAATAAATAAATAAATAAATAAATAAATAAATAAATAAATAAATAAAAAGCCAAAACAGGAAATCAGAAAGTCACCCTTACTACCGTAAAGTCTATAGAATAAATTTTTTTTTACATATTTACTCACACAGGTTTAGTAGTAATTGGAAAACTTACATGATTGTTTATTCATAATATATAAATTATATATATATTTTTATTATTTTTCGCCTTGTTCTCCCCGTGCTTGTGTGGGTTTCCTCTGGGTACTCCGGTTTCCTCCCACAGTCTAAAAACAAACACAGTTGGCTGATTGGCTGTTCCAAATTGCCCCTAGGTGTGAGAGTGAGTGTGAATGGTTGTGTGTGTGTGTTGGCCCTGCATTGGTCTGGCAAGCTGTTCAGGGTGTACCCTGCCTTCGATTATTTTAATACTTGGAATCCTTTGCAGTCTATGAGTGCTTGAAGTCTGGACCCCATGGACAAGATCAAATGCTGGGTTTTCTCCATTGGGATGCTTTGCCAGGCCTTTACTTCAGTTGCTTTAGTTTTGTCTTTCGTAAGTGAAAATCGTTAGCCGTTAATAATGTCCCAACCTCCACAAGAGGGTTCTTGACATGGCTGGATGTTGTGAAGGGTTTTTTCTTCACCAAGGAAAAAAATTTTGATCATCTGCTTTTGTTGTTGTCTGTGGTTTTCCAGGCCTGGTCTTGGTGGTGTTGAGCTTGCCGGTGCATTTTTTTTCTTTCTTTTTTTAAAGAATGTACCAAATTGTTATTTTGACCAGTTTTGTAATTTCTGACCCCAAAAATTTGTTTTGATTGAGTGTCTTGTTTATAACATTGCTTTTCTGCTGCTATCCAACTCTGCTTATATTTATGGTGTGTTTGATGTATCTGCTTTTTAAAGCTGTGTATGAACTGTGGCACTATAAGCAGGCGAGGTGAGAGCTACAGTTTAGTTAATATGAAAGAAGGCTATTTTTTTATCGTCTTGGGTACAGGTTTAGGGTATAAAGGGCCTGGCAGGATTAGACATGGGAAAATCCGCTGGAATTTGCTGATAGTAGTGTTGATCTGGCCTCTCGAGTGCAATTTTTTTCTGCCTGTACTATCCCACCCATTTTCTTACATTACACAGACTGGATTTGTCTGGACTCTGTGCCTTGGTCATTATAAATAGCCCAAATCTTTAGTTTAGTGTAAAAACACAGTGCAAGTAATTAAGCCGAGTGCTGTTTTGGCCCCAAGATCATGTCTTTGATCTTGAGAAAACATTTTCCCTGTCATTTTTTATGTTGCTATTTAAGTACTTTGGCTTCATCAGCCCAATTCCCAGAACATGGCTGTGTCCTATTCAGGCCCCGAAGACTAAAAGTTTTGACAGACATGGTCTTTATGAAATTATGAAACTTCTTTCTTTATTACTGCAATAACACAACAGAAGTATGACTTATTTTAGTTATGATTTAAATGCTATATAGATTATAACCATTCCTAGCAAACCTTCCTAACATCCCTAAAAACGGTTGAGTATGATGGTGCACCTTGAACTAGCATTAGTCCCCTAATCTCTTCTTAAATTGCTAGCTCCCTGTTGTTCTGTGTTCATCCCGGCACGCCGAATCACAACAGAACCAGTAGGGGTTTAATTGTGTCGTGACAACAGTCATCACTTTTGATGAGCCCAAATTAGAGTGGCAGAAATTGGTTCCTGATGACATCACAGCTTGGTTTCTCGAGCCTGATGACATCACAGCAGGGGGTTCTCGATCCCAATGGCTTCACTGCAGGGCTTCGGCGTCCTCATGACATCGCGGTGTGACTTGGACATACGGAGGGTGGCACTGTACCCACCTGACCTGGCTGGGCCTCTTTGGCAGAGTGTCTACACTCAACATGGGGCTCCAACTGGTTCTGAATTGTTCTGCCCACAGTCGCTGAGCAATAAGAAAATTTTCCTGAAATATGACCCCACCTTTCATGTAGAGCAATGGATAAATATGCATAGGGGGAAAAATGACCACAGACTAACAGAATTAGAAATGTAGGCAGGGTTAGTTTATCAGCAGGACCTTCTGTTTCAAACAGCTTTGGATTCATATTTACGGCATTTGGCAGACGTTCTTATCCAGAGTGGTTTCCCTTTTATCTCATTTTTATAACTGTACAGTTGAAGGTTGAGGGCCTTGCTCGAGAACCCAGCAGTGGCAATTTGACAGTGCTGAGATTTGAACTAATGACCTTCTGATCGGAAGTCCAACATCTTAACCACTGAGCTACCACTACAAATTAATGTTCTAGTTCCACACCTTTAGAAATATAGGTACCAAATTGAGCATTTCCTCTTCACAGGGAGGGTACAATCACAGGTACGTCACAGTGTATACGTTTTGTAGAGATTAGATACCTTTGTACAGCACATGTCTATATGACAAGTTAAATTTTTTTCTCATTGTTTACCATTATAGGAAAAGAATGTAAATTCAACGTAGTTTGGCTAAATTTGCTGTGCGTCTATATTTCTTTGATAATCTACTTTAATAGGTCAGAATAGAGCTTGGCTACATTTTTTGTAGACTTTCCAGGACTACACACACACACATACAGCGTGAAGGATGTTATCTTGGCCTGGTACAGTTTTTGTCCTGCCAAAGTCTTCCTCCTGATACAGCCCCCTCTTTGTGTGCTGCATCGTTGCCTTTGAAGTGGAACCCTTCTTTCTGGTTTGATCGCAGATGAAAGCTCACTATAGAACAGATCGGAGAGTTCCACCACCCTGCAAGGCAGTGTCCGCTCATCAAGGCAATGACAGACAGCCTGAAATAAATACGCTTCTTTATTGTGTCGCCTCATGTCACTGGACAAAGTAGACAAACCAGCTGCAAATCAGTTAAAGTAGTTTTTCCTCTTTTTGAAATCATTATATTTGGTTTGAAAGCCATTTTGTGGTATTTCATAATACTTTCCAGCAAATACTGTTGGGAAAACCCCACTGTTCCCAAGATTGAATGTTACATTACAAGTACTGTATCTGTTTACAGATGCTGAATAAATGTTGTGTGATTTTCATAAAATTGGCATTTCGGGAATGAGATGTATGCCGCAAGTTAGCAGTTCAAGTGATGTCATAAAGCACTTAAATAATCAGTAGCACAATAGAGATTTAATAGGAAATCAGTCAGCAAAAGGAAAAAAATCCAACAGGTTTTTGTGTGTGAATAAATACACCATATGCAGTGCTGGTGAGAAGACTCATGGAATCAACACTAATCCAGAAAGCAGTAAGAGTACAAAATGTTCTGTAGTAGTGGGCTAAGAGAAACAACAAACAAATCCTAACTTGGTGTTAATCTGTTATATCGTGGGGTCGGCACGGTGGCGTCGTGGTCTGCCTCAGAGCAGGACGGTTCTGGATTCGAGTCTTGGGCTCAGCAAGGACATCGCCACTTCCCTTCGTGCTTGTATGAGCTTCCACCAGGTATTCCGTTTCTCTCCCTCAGTCAGAAGATAGGCACAACAAGACTCATTGGCTGTTCCAAATTGCCCCTAGGTGTAATTGTTTCCTGAAATGGACTGGAGAGCTGGTTAGGGTGTTGGATCAGGTAGGTTCCAGCTTCCCAAGGACCCTAAAGCAGATTGGATATCGCAAGAAAGTTATATGGAAAATAGATACTCTGGGGTTCTTGTAATTGACTATTATATAAGTATGTTATAATAAAAATTGTATTATTGCAAAGCAAGATTTTTGGTAGAATATCAAGTTAATATACAGTACATTCCAGTCTAATAAAAGTTTTGACTTTAATGCTATTTCTTGCTTCGCGTGTCACGGGCACATTTCTGTTCATATCACCCTACCCTTCACTGACAAGCTCCAGTGATGTGACTCGTGGCCCTGATCCAGACAGCCAACTTTGAATTGTGGTGACACTGCTGATTATGACTGACGGCGGGGACTAGATATACAACTTTTATCTTTCTTTTGCTTATCCAGCCAGTTTCTTGTTTGGGGAATGAATAGTTGCAGTGGAGCTATGCAGGGATGTTTGGTTAGCTGATTAGGACCCCTTTAGGGAGTGCAGATATTTAGGGAGTATATTCAGCTCAGCTGGTCTGCTCTGCATGTTGGGCTGGCATTCCTGAGTGTCGTGCTAATTATCCTCCCCTGTGTAACAGAACTCTCAGTCCCCACCGGGTAGGAATTGTTGGCCCAGATGTGGCCGCTTTTATTTTGGAGAGTGCTGAAGTTTTTCCCCTTTACTCACATCACTAGAGAATAGGCAAGGGAATCTCTACGCACTTCACACTTCAGTTCACTTTCTGTTCATTGTGCACTGATGCAATTATTTATGCATCTGTTTTCCTTGACACTGTATATCTGTAGATCTGATAGATATTTGCCTCAAATTCACATATGAACACATTTAATGAACAGATATACGACAGCTGTCAAGTGATAGGTTAAACATCCTCATTATATTTTTAGCACTCTAAAGAAATGTAAAAAAAGAGTAAGTTTTCAGATTATATGCCAGTAAACTGTATTTATATTATTAGTTTATTAAGAGCGCTTGGAGAGCTCAAACCTCTGCCAAGCCAGAAAAAAGGTACACAGCACCCTCTGTCTGGCATGCTGTAATACCGTACTTCCAAAAACCTTGCTACCTCACAGTGTTAAAGAATCCCTAAAAAAAATCCTGGATCCTGAATTCTATTCGGATCATGTCCAAAATCTATCGGAGTCTTTCTGTCCAAAACTGCCCCTGTGGTAGAAATTTCATGAAAATCCACACCACTTTTTTTGGCGTAATCCCGCTAACAAACACACAAACTGTGGGTAGGATATAACCTCCTTGGTAGATGTAATGATTATTTATTTGAAGGCAAGTACAAACAATAATTTATTTCCAAGTTAATTAGGTAATGTGTACAAAGCCATATAGTATTGACCTTGAATATACTTGCAATATTTTAATTTAATTTGAACCTTTTAGATCTATTATTTTTAGAAACTGCAGTTAATAATATCCTTTGACCTATCACTGTATTTTTTACACCCCCCCCCCCTTCACTTTAGTTTTCACCAGTTACAACATACCTAGCACTTTTTTATTTGAAAGCTAGAAATATTTCTAGTTTAAAATTCTTAAATTTGGTGTCTTATTTCCTAATAGAAAATTATTTACTATATTTAAGAAAATTTAACTTGCTGAGATGTCATCCGTTGAAGTGTATTTCTTTTTATGTTTTCCAGGTACAGATCTCAGAGAAACTTCTATGAATTTATACATTTTATGAAAAAATATTTGTAATTCACCTATATTATAATGCACATGCTCAATTCAGGGAAATTGATGATAGTATAATTAATTAGGTCTCTTTAAGACTTCGGGCACTTCTGAAGCACTGATGAACTGTGTACGAATTATATTGTACACAATATAGTATATAGTCTTCATTGTGAGACATTCTTTGCATTAGTGATCTTTTTTCTTTCTAATAAGCATATCTAAATGGCTATCATGTTTCTTTCTAATTTATGAGTATAAAGCCTACTTTGTCCAGCACTCCTACTTAGTTAATCTTCTTGGTATATATGTCTATCATTCCCTCCTTCCATTAATGTCTGTGGTTTTGTTAATACAAGCCCAGTTCTTGTACGCTGTGGTTCCATCAGACACATGTGATAGATTTTCCCAGTCCCTCAGCTAATCTCAGGCTTTCTCCTGTCTAAATACTGCATTTGTTTAGTAAAACAGGCTGCTTTTCTCTTCCCTTATCTCTAAAAGGCCTTGCTCCATTATATCGTATTTGTTCATAAAATTGTATTTTGAAATATGAGGCCTGAAGGGGTTTGTTTTCTCCCAGCACTGTGATTAGACAGCGAGGGGAACATGATGCTTCTGTTCGTAAATGGTATACTCTCTCTTTCTGAGACAGGAAGCTCCACTTGACAGAGTAAGGCTCTTTTGGAGTAGTCCATACATGGTTGGATGTGTTCAGTCTTCTTTTGCCGGTTTTCCCGTCTTTTCTTTCCCCACTGTCACTCTCATGCCCCGCTGCCCCCTCCTCCTCCTCCTAAACCCACCTACATGCTGGCTCACTGTCTCCATCCGTCTGTCCCATATCTATTTTTGTTCCGCTCCTCCCTGTTCCAGTTCTGCTCTCCCCATGCTCGCCTGTCCTCCCTGCTCTGTGCTGTGTCCTCACCATCACTGGGAGTTTCTCATGCAGATCCTCATCCGTGCTTTAAGTGCCTCCCCGAGCCGCTCAGCTTTGACACTCCTTTCTGCAGGTCACAGGTCTCTGTTTACACACAGAGAAAAAGTCCCCCACTAGTGCTATATATAGAGCTTCTTTCCAGAAAAGCTGTTCTCTCCCATGTCCAGTTCATGCCAACTACTTAATGTCTGTTGGACATTCCTGTCCTGCACGAACGGCATAAATTCCAAGCATGGGAAAGTGTTCTTACATTTTTTTAGTTTTATTTATTTAAACTTTTTATCCTCTGAATTCAAATGCAAATGAAGGTTGAACTTTGCTTTTGAAGAGATCCCATGTCTTAATCTCCGGGGACATCGATATGGACACAGAATCGACACTTTGCTCTTGAAAAAAGTCCCATCAAAGACATTATTTCATATTTTATTCATTCCGACAGACCTGTACAACTCTCTATATTTCCAGGGCTAATTTATATATATATATATATCCCTTTTTTCTCGTCCCAGTTAGAATACCAAGGTCATTTTCTTGATATCCTACTGAATCCATAAAACTGTGCCCAATTTATCCAGTCACCATATTTGCATAAAGAAAGGAGAGATAGTGAAAGAAGTGAGTGATGGAGTGAAATGGAATTAGTGCGGTGGCCTGCGTGCTGCTCGTCACTTTTTTTTTTTTCCTTCCCCTCTCTCGTGTCCTCTGGCCGAACCTGATCTGTATTCTGCTGTGTGACGAGCCGCTGCTGGCAGCCAGTCGTGGACGCTTTCCTCTGGCAACTTACTGGTCACAAGGACAAAATGGACACTCAGCCAATTTAAATGACTGGAAGCATGCAGTAATGTATTAGACCAACCTGTGTTTGAAAAGGCATACTCAGGCAGTGCGGCACTAGTAGCCATGTGAAAAGTTTTATGACATTCAGAGTTTATTTATGGACCTGAATGTGGCTAAAATGGATTTCAAACTAGGCACCACGTGCAAAGGCTTAATGCAGCAAGCGTCACTCAGACATATCAGACTGCAACACGTTCCGTTTAGCTTCATTTGCTAATACTGAATTCATGGGGAAAGTATTTGACTTCAAAGTATCTTTCATATGATACGAGTTTGTGAAATCCGCATGGGCAGTCACATGGATGTAATGTGATGAAAACAGGCACACTGGGGTCGTGAGAGTGTGTTTCTGTTAGGTTTCACTTTGTATGAATAACTGTTAAGTAGGTATAAATAGCACGATGTATGATAGAGTGCAGAAGCTGTAAATCCTATTAGGTCTGTGTTATTTAAGATGCATTAACATTTTCATAATCACGATGTTAGGATCATTTGCATAACACAAAGTAATGATATTAGGTAGACCGTGTTTTTTTTTTCCTGATGTATAAATCCATTTTTACACATCTGCACTCTTTTAATTCCAAATGAGCCTCCTGTTGGACTGTGTATATATAAAACACTCACATGCTCCAGCCTGAGGCAGTCGATTAGTGATGTAAATATGAGCTTTGTGAGTGGTGCTCCTGTGAGTTGAACCTAGTCTCTGGTGCATGGGGGTGGCAGTCTTCTTAAGTGCTCACGCTGGGGCTGAAATTGCCCTTCCATCTCGTTAGGGGCCCTGGATGTCCCCCAACACACCTGAGATTGATGGCTGAGGAGCTTTGAGTGGTCGTACGGGTTATTAAAGGCAGGGGAAGCCGATTTCTGTGCGGCGAAGAGTTAATCCTATCACACATTAGGAGTCTATATTGGAGAGAGATGGGGAAGGGGAAAGAGCGAGAGAAAGAGAGATCAGGGTTTGTGGGTTTGTATGTGGGTCAGTCTGTATTCACATCCAGGCGAATATTTAGCATAATGGAGTCTCCGGCACAGACCTTCGTGTCTGCACAAAAGCCCTCGTGTCCACGCCTGACACATTTCACAAGGCAGCAATAAAATATCATTTTGGCTGTTTTTTGGATGGCGTAGCAGATATTTTTACAAGAAATGACCATCTGAAATGAGAATAAATACTATGACTTTGTTGGAAAACCCCACTTGAATCCTTTATTCCATAACAAAAGTAAAAACGGGTCGAGACAACCCTGCACGCTTTACTCATAAGAGAGCACATGATGAGCAGCAGTAGTTCCAACAGCACATGCCGCAGGTGATCGTATACGGCTCGACCCACTTTGAGACTTTGATCCTTTTTAAAAATTTAAATTCTAAACAAAAGAATGAACACACTTTGTTTCTGAATATACTGTCACCTGTTTAAGAGAAATGCTCAAAGGCAGTTGATTTGTGCACTGAATGTAGTATTTTTGCTCACTCAAGGCCTGCTGAGATGAAAAGAGAACAATAAAACGAAGGATGAGGAACAGGGAATGTCATCTTCTGCATTTCCTTCAGTCTTCAGCTGTAGCTGGCTCCAGCACATCTGCTGAAGGTTTGACTGTTTCCTGTGTCTCTGCTGGACTTCTCAGCCAGATTCGCTTCATTACAGAGACAGTTTTTGACCGGCCTTTCTTTTTTTGGGGTGGGGGGCGCTACAGGGTTTGGAGGCATTTTGCAGATGCGACTTTGTCCAAACCAATCGTCTCCTCTCATTAATGTTCAACTGAATGTGTTTTTCCCCCATTTTCGACACCACCCCAGAACTATTATGTACAATTTCACATACAGTTCACTCCTGATCTTGTTATTCCGTGCCTGGTATTAGGGTTTTGTCATGACAAAAACATTACCATGGCCAGAATGAGTAATGGTAATTAGACCACCCCCCCAAACTCCTGTTGGTTTTAGCCGTTTTAGTTTGACCTCCCAGTTTAATTTCTTACTTTAATCTAACATATGGGAGGCAGTCAAGCAGGTTTAAAAGCCTCAGAGGCCCATCATCTAAATGTGAACTGGACATGAGCTGACCACAGACAGTGAAGAGCATATTTAAAATCATTACTGTGTTCTGGAAGTAATTTCAGGCTAATTTCAGACTCGCACTGCTGTGAACCCCCTGGGTGTCATGGTTTTCAGGCATCCCCCATGGCTACACGCGCTGCTGCTTCCCTAAGTGTTCATAAGATGACTCTATGACTCAGTATGGCAACATATGGGTGCCTTCTTGAGGCAGACAGAGATCAACAACCATATGTAAAGTATTGCTAGACGGCAGGTGGTTGCTGCAGCATTTGCGTAGTGAGTGGTTGTACAAGAAGTAGTTGTTAGCAGTCGTAAACAGGATCTGAATTTCTAAAGGCCTGCATACCTCCTCCTAAACACTGGTCATCAGACCCTATTTATGTCTGCTGATGCTAAAAGGCTACCACATGTTATGTAATTATAACCATAATGCCCATTCTTGGCCGAGCAGTGCTCATGAACCATAGATTAGCCCTGCTTTAAGCTGATGTACAAACAATAATAGTCTCTTTTACACTGGATGTCCAAATGGTCCTAAACAAGGAGATAAACTGTTTGGATTGAATTTCTACATGCAGACAGTTGAGCCTGTACTTCTATTTGAAATAAATAAATTGTTAGATCACCTGTACTGACACTCCAAACTGGATGGAAAGCATTGCGTAGGTATAAATGGAGATGCTTGTGCTGACAGCAATTAAAGTAATATAGTTAAAGTAAATTAAGAAGTAATTAAAATAAGAAAATCTAGAAATGAACTCCGAGTGCAGACCTCCACCAAGCTAGTGCAATCGCTAAACCTTTCAATCCAGGCTTTATTTTCAGGCATACATTCTTTGGACTTTTACATTTAACTTTTCAATCAGTTATGCATTTGAAAAGTTATAGTCTTGGAATAAAAATAGGTTTTATTTTTGCCCACGCAATGCCAAAAAAAACCTTCAAAACCCTACTGGATCTGGAGCCGAAATGCAATTAGGTCTTCATTGGCCCAACACCCACATTTGGTTAAAATTTCATGGAAATCCATACATTAGATCCATAATCTCCCCCTTTGGTGGCTCTACAAATATATATTCAATAATATTAGCTAGGACAGATTTAGTGTTTTTGTGTAAATGCTGTGATATTTTGTGAATATTGACCATTAGATTAAAGATCAGACATTTAGATGAACATTGTCTCAAAAGCACCCTTAATAACTTTTATCTAAATACCTGAAGTGTAAAACCACCTGGAATTGAAGTCTTAGTTAATTGTAAGGTACAATACTCGTCACACTCATCGGCCTTTTCTAAACTCGTACTACAAAGTTGGGAGCACCGACACAAAGGTCAAAACCTGTTTTAGCATGACAATGATCCTGCGCACAAAGCACGGTCTATAAATGTATAGGTTGCCCAGGTTGGTGTGGAAGAACTTGAGTGTGCTGCATAGAGCGCCAACCTCAGCTCTGCTGAACTCCTATATTATGATCTGGTATTCCGACTGTATCCTGGACGCTATCACCCAGCATCAGTACCTGACTTCACTTGTGCTGTAGTAGCTGAATGAGCACAAATCCCCGCAGTTCCACTCCAAGCTCCAGTCGAAAGCCTTCCTAGAAGATTGGAGGTTATTATCACTTAACTGAACATGGTATGAGAGGCTCAGCAAGCACATATGAGTCAGGTGTCCACATGAATGAACACTTACATGCTGCCTGGTAATTACGTGCAGCATGCGGAGAGAATGCTGCTGTCCATCAGTATAGAATAAAGAAAGAATGTAATGTAGGTTTTAAAGAGTAAACTGTTTTTACGTCATGTAAAATATTTATAATACATGCACAGGCATAATATAGCCATCCATTCATTTGCCTACAAGGGTTAAGGAAAGGCGGGTTCACTTTGAACAGCTCACCAATCACAATGCCAACACACACACACACACACACACACACACACACACACACACACACACACACACACACACACACACACACACACACACAGATAATTTGAAACTGTCTCATGTGCATGTCTTTGGGTTGTGGGAGGAGACAAGTGCACAGTGGTGGCTTAGTTGTTAAGGTGACGGGTTAGTGATCCAAAAGTCAGTGGTTAAATCCCGACTATCACCACTGTTGGGCTCTTGAGCAAGGCCCTTAACCTTTAATTGTTTATTTTATAAGATATAAATAAATAAAATATGAATAAAATGTATAAGTGTTACTTATAAAATACATCACTACATTTATATTTTATTTTATATTTTATATTTTCATATTTATATTCCTTTAACTCTTGGTTTGTCCTTCTAATAGTTATTGTTATTGTTATTTTTCTTTTTTTCTTCTTGATATTAATAGTTTTTTATTCCTCTTGAAATATAGGACTGTCGTAACAAGAATTTCACTACATGTAGTACTGTGCATGATTTTGTATATGACAAATAAATTTGAATTTGAATTTGCTCAGTTGTATAAGAAAATTATAATTGTAAGTCGCTCTGGATAAGAGCATCTGCCAAATGCTGTAAATGTAAATGAGGGTTGATTGAGGAGGACACACGAGAGCACCCATCCCAAAAGAGCTGCATGCCAGTGTATAAATAGCCCGCCTTTTATATGACATCAGATCCTTTTTTTTACGCAGCAGGTCAGCTGTGCTGCCATTTTTAGCCGCAGATGTTGCACCGAGTGATGCTTCAGAGGAAACAACCTATCACAACCGACTCTAGGTGAAGGCAGGGTACACCCTGAACAGCTTGCCAGACCATCGCAGGACCACACCAGACAGGCCACATACATAGCCATTCACACTTAAATTCACACCTTTGGGTAATTTGAAAAAGCTAGTTAGCCTAATGTGCATTTCTTTGGGCTGTGGGAGGAAATCGGAGTACCCAGAGGACTACGCAAGCATGGGGGAAACATGCAAACTCCACACAGAAACGCCCAAGCCCGGGACTCAAACTTAGGACCTTCTTGCTATGAGGAGGGCATGCTAACCAATACCCTGCCATGTCGCCCTTTTGTGTATACTATTGTACAGTGTCGTAAAGTTGAGTCAGGTGCACCGATTTTTCAGATACTCAATGTCAATATTACACTCAATTCTGATCTTAAACTGAAATTATGATATTACCAAAAATGGCCTTTGCTTACATGCACTTTATATTTATCCCTGGACGTTTAAGAATTTGTATAGTTTAAATGTCAGGTAATTAAAAAGATTTATCTTGTTGTTGCTGGCCTTCACAGTGGTGTAGGGTGCAGTAAGTTCCCTCTGTGTACAAGAAGGCTTTATGTGGAAAAAGGGCACGTCAGTCCCAATGCCTGGCTGGATCCCTTTTACCTGACCTCTAGTTCAAGTCCATTACCCCTTACCAATTCAGAGACGTGTGTCTCTGCCTTTATTCCTATCCACTGTCTCCATCCTAGGCTGGGTGTCTCTGTACGTGGTAAGAGGCTAAAGCATGGCTCAAAGATCATCATTGTCAGGGTATTTTCTTTAAGCTGTAAGAGGCTAGGCTTTGTGTCTGACGTGAGTCTACTGCTGCTTTGCCGTCCTGGGTGAGTGTGGAACTGAAATGGGCTATCTGCAGGAAACAAAACAGCCGAGCTGAAGAGCTGTGGGTGGAATCAGCACGGCCATGTAGGCCATGTGCTCCTCTTCTTGCCTGAATGGGGTTCCTATTGTGCAGCGAGACAGCTACATATTAGAACGTGATATTAATCCTCTCTATGTCTTTTTCTTTCTTTCTGTATCTCAGACATGCATCTGCAAGTGAGGCGCAGTAGTGATCCAGCTCTTGTGGTCCTGCCCGAGACTCCGCTTCAACCGGAAGAGCCGTCCAGGAAGAATCCAACACGCTGGTCCACCACGGCTGGTTTCCTTAAACCCAACGTCACCAGTGAAACTAACAGCTTGGAGCGCAAGGTGAGACCCCACATAAAACACATCTCAAATTGGCCTCTATAATGAGCGATACATGGCCGGATGGTTGCTTCACATAAAAAGAAGGCGCCTATATTGGGCATCATGTATTGATCTATTAATAGAGTTATATGTAAGTAGTTTTGAAGGATGACCCCAACTGTAAATTCATGCCTGTTCACAGAAGGTTGGGTAACCCTTATTTTCGCTGTTTCTATTGATAGTTAAGTCGAACACATTCCCAGAGCTTAGAGTCTTTGACCCCTCTAGCTGGTTTATTGGTGGAAAGTACCCCCCCAACCCCCAGTTATTGGACAAATTATTCCATGGTTTGTAAAAACACATAAACACAGCCAAGACAGGTAGTAACAATAATGTAACAATAATAATAAAAACAATAATACAAAAACTGTTGAGAGTTAGGTTACCCTAACTTTAGCATGAGCCACTAAACAGCAGCCGTCGGGCAGCCGTGGCCTAATGGTGAGAGTAGCAGGTTTGGGACCTAAAGGTTGCTGGTTTGATTCCTGAACCAGCAGGAAAAAATAAGTGGTGGGAGTGAGCGAGTGAGCTGCACCCTCTCTTTCTCCTCCTTCATTAGTGCAACAGATAATTGCAAATACATAAAGAGTCATTCAAACATCTATACAAGCATGAAGTTTGGTACATGCACCCTTCATACCCCACTCTTTTCAAAAATACTGCTGGCCATGCAAAAATCCAAGATGGCTCACCCCTAAATCACCCCTAAATTTTCTTTATAACTCAAAATGCATTCATTGTAAGCCCGATAAATGTATAAAAGAATATAAAGTTTGGTTTTGAGGACATTTTGGTAGCAAATGCATGTCTTTATCTCTAATGATTCTTGAGATACACTGCCCCGGTACTTCTACACACTGGGAAAGCAAAACATTTTTACTATTGTTTAAGTGAATTTTGTGATTCGGAAATGTTATTTTCATAACCTATTTTATTTTGAGACTTTTTTTAATTACAGTTATAACGTAAAATTCTAAAACCAAGATGGCGTCCAAGATGGCTGCGATTGACGTGAAGTAATCATTTTCCCAACGATGAAACATGAATTTTTGGTGTGCGCATATATTTTTTTTGTCTATGAATCCAATGGGGCCATTGCAGTACATAATGTAGGCAATCCAGGTCAAAGATTACAGATGCATAAGAGTGAATGTACCAGGGTACACTGGAGACATCACTACTGTGTAACTCAGCATGGGGTTCAGTGTCAGCTGATCTAGATATACTAATCTTTATTAGAGTTGTAGTACAGTTTCGTTTATTGTCCCTAATGCGGTCTGGCCCAATATCAATTAGCTAGTAAACTGTAGTTAGTAGATATAGTTAGATAGCCGTGTGCCAGCGCAGGAGAGCCAAAACAAGTGTAACGGAGCTTCAATTCCCGGGATGGTGTACAGATCACACGGGACTTAAACGGCACTGGATGAATGATCAGGCTAGGTGTGAGGTGACCGAACCTAGTTGTATCCCATATAGGAATGTTTGGTTAAGGTGGTAAAAGGATAGCCCTTCGGCCTTAATCAAAATCCAACATGGTAGATTCAAACTCCATGTTTGCGAAATGACAAACCGCACGGTCTCAATGTTGTCTTTGTGAAAAAGACAGCACAGATGAAGACCTAACATCACCTTAAACTCATTACACCCTTCAACATGATGGCTACGCCATTCTGGCTGCCAACATAGCAATGTTTCATGAAATCCAGGAAATGCCATTGAGCCTGGATCCAACAAGGCAGGATCAAGATGGTGGTATTACCACATCAGCTGCCTGTTGTTGTTTAACAAGACAACATTGGAGCGGGCAAGGCAATGCCGATCTCCATTCACATTGAGTATTTACAGTATGAGACAGGATCATATTTGCAAGGCTTGTGTGCGTGTGCGTGTGCGTGTGCGTGCGTGTGTGTGGGTTGGCCCTGCAATGAACTGGTGTATGCCACCTTCCCCAGAGTTGGCTGGGACGGGCTCTGTGTGTGTGTGTGTGTGTGTGTGTGTGTGTGTGTGTGTGTGTGTGTGTGTGTGTGTGTGTGTGTGTGTGT
>JBCNYG010000001.1:8638981-8652729 GCA_039654305.1 Porochilus rendahli
AAATACATAAATACAAGTCTGTTGGGACAACCACATATTCCTAATAAGATTGTCTGTGGGACAAACAACAATCACCAATTTTGAATGAATTTTAAGGTTTATTAAAGGTTTTATTAAAAAAAAAAGTTTTACTACAAAAAAAGTCAAAAGTTATCAGGTGAGCTTTCTGGTTTTTTAAAGAGCGTAATAAAGTAAAAAGTTATTACTATTCATTAATGAGATATTCTCATTTCTGACTGGGAGAAAGCAATCAAACAAACCTCTGTCTATTAGCCTGTTCTTTGCAGGCTAATAAATCACATTTGGTGTAAAAAAAAAAACAACCAACCAAACAAAAAACCCTGTTTAATTGCAGAAATTTCTAAAA
Source organism: Porochilus rendahli (assembly GCA_039654305.1). Taxonomy (NCBI): domain Eukaryota; kingdom Metazoa; phylum Chordata; class Actinopteri; order Siluriformes; family Plotosidae; genus Porochilus; species Porochilus rendahli. Next base: position 8,639,349 of record JBCNYG010000001.1, read on the forward strand.
CCACAAACAAAAACCACATATGCTTAAATACATCCCTATACACATTAAATACTTCATGACAAATTGTATTACTTTTTTGTGAAATAAATCTCAAATGAATGCAAGAGCTCGCTGGTTATGGTTGGCTCGTAACTTTGCATGAGTCATGACCACTTCTGTTTTGTTTTTTTAATTGGGTGATGTACTAGTTATACATTAGCCATTTAATACGGTATAACGTGTAAAAAAGTGATGGGATGTAAAATACAAAAATATTGCCAGCATATTTGTAGGGCTACCACAAAAGATGAGTGGTTATGGTGTTGTGCTTCATTTTACAGAACATTATTTTACAGTAATTGCAGTGCTGGATTATTCTAGTGTTACATTTTTTGCAATATTGCACGTTAGAGAGTGTCTTGCACACTTTAAAGGACTTCAGTCTCCTCATTAACTGGATATGACTTTTTTTTTTTTTTGTACAGGGTGTTTGTGTTATTGGATCAGCCCAGTTTGTTGTTGAGGTGAAAACCCAGGTACTTGGGTTCCTCAGCACTGTCAATGTCCAAACCCTGAATGTTCAATGGTGTAGACAGTTTAGTCTCTGATGTCCTGGGGTGAAAGGAGGGGGTGTGCAGCAGTATCATTGCCATGCCAGTGCTCTGGTATGTAGGTTCTGGCAATATTGGCATGAGTCTGTTAAAGTACAGTTTAGCAAATCCTAATACAAATAAAATATTACCCCCTTGAGTCCAAGCTCATACTGGTTCGAGTCCCAGACATGTCTAGGGCAATTGTGAGTGGAGTTAATATGTTCTTCCAATGGTTGCATGGGTTTCATGGTATTCTAGTTTCCTTTTACACAGTCCAAAGAGATGCACTTTAGGTTAACGTGCGGGGCCAGGTGATTGTGCATGTGAATGGTTATGTGTATTGGACCTGTTCAGGGTGTACCATGTGTTCGACCAGTGTTGGAATTAGTCATCACACATCTTTGCATCTTTTGGAGTAAGTGAGAATGAGATTGCATGCTTACACTGCTGTCATTCTACCTCTTGGTGTTTTGCAGAACTTATAGCAGGGTTCATGTTCAATCAAAGACTCTGTCCATCCATCCATCAAACAGTCAATCAATCAAACAATCATATATGCAAGCAAAACTTCTGGTTCATGTCCACTTTGTGTTTATATCCTAATGAGTGTAAGAAAAAACACTAAAGTGATTCTGAATTACTTTTCATATTGAATTTTACAGGTGCAAACCTCTGCTGCCAGTATCAGATTGCCTCATGCTGATTTTCCAAAAATGCAGCTGTCCACTCCTTTATAGCAGTTTCATTCAAATATGTCTATGTTAAAACATTTTAAATAAAAAAGATAAAAGCAACCCCTCCCCTCAAAAATAAATAAATAAATAATGTCATAGTAAAATTTCTCACTCTCAACATTTGATATGTTGTCTATGTGCGATTGTGAATAAGGTTTATGAGGTTTACAAATCATTGCATTCCATTTTTGTATACATGTTACATAATGTTCTATCTTTTGAATTTTTTTGGAATGTGAAGGTAACTAAAAATCATTAAAGGGGCCATCTCTCCTTTTTCAGAACCCAGCTTGCTATTTTTGTGTTTAAAACATGACCGCTACCGGCTAGCTCTCTGTGCGGCAGAAAATGGTGGCTTGGTGCATTGTATTCATACCCATTTAATATTCTCTCTCTCTCTTTCTCTCTCTCTCTCTCTCTCTCTCTCTCTCTCTCACTCACACACACACATTCTCAAAATAAATCTAACCTTTATTTAATTCCTCCTCATCGTTAACATCATTTATCAAAGCCCATCAGTGTAGGGTGTTCCTCCCTGGGCAGAGGTCTGTAACCTGAGCAATTCTTTCTCTTCAGCCATCTATTCTCTCTGCAGCTCACAGTAAACAGAGCAAGACGCTGATAACCTTGAGATCAGAAAAGAAATGACCAGATTCTATCTCTGTGCCTCTTTGTTTTTCTCCGTGCCTGTCATTTCCTTACTAACTTTTTTCATCCCCCATCTCTCTTTTCTGACTGGGTGGCATGCAGCGTTTCAATTCAAAGAGATATTCTAATCTTTATTGGATTGTTTTGCATGGATAAATATTTAGTGCTGCTTAATCTAACTCAGTGTAATGATGCATTGATGGAGTCGTTTGTTATTCAATCAGAGGCGGGGAGCTGTGTGATTAGCTGGGTTCCACGGCTCTCCTCGTTAACACACACGTATTCACATGCGCATAGACATGCGCGCGCGCGCACACACACGCACACACACACACACACACACACACACACACACACACACACACACACACACACACAGTTGTTTACTTGATTTTGGAAGGGTGAATTAGCATAAGAATGAAGAGAGGTCTCTTGGTGAGGCTGCATTACTCTCGATGCAGAAACTGAACTAAATAAAGAGCTTATTACTGAAGCCTCTCAGTGCCTGTCATATGCACACACACTCATTCACGCGTGATGGCTTTTTCTTTCTTTCTTACCTTCTTGCTATCTTTCCTGTGTTCCTCCTTTTTTAACTTTCTTTTGTTTGTCTTTTCTACCTTTCTTTCTTCTTTCTTTTCGTCTTTCATCCTTCTTTTAACCCTTTGTGCTTGTGCGCTGTATTGAAAAGTAATGTGTGTAATGTGTACACATTTTCTTCTATATTTATGATGTCAACATTGTGTACTAAACTAAAAGAAGTCAAATTATTTTGCATCATTAAACTGTGGAAAAACTAAGTAAGCTAGCAGTTTTAAAACCCAAACTTTAACACAAAAGACACAGTCCTCATTATTATTATTATTATTTTTAAAATTCATAAATTTTTACTAACTGCTTCATGCTTGTCAGTCTGACCGGGAATCCAGAGCCTACTCTGCGGACACTGAGTGTTTGGCAGGAATGCACCATGGATGGGATGCTAAGACACTGCGGGGCACCTTTATAGATACATGTTCACATGTAAGAGAAACTTAGCACAGACAACCCACCTCCTAGCATGATTCTGGGAGGTGCAAGGAAACTTGAGAACCTGGAGAAAAATCATGTGGGCATGAGCTGTGGATTTGGGAGATATACAGTCGTCCCCTGTAGTGTTTCTTCCAAAACGTGCCTCCTGGGCTAGAACGCCTGAATGGTAGCACAAACCCTGAGCATTTAAAGACAGAGTTGGTGGTCCTCATTGGTGATCTGCATTCAGGTCCTGCATTTCCTCCCATTTTCTTCACAGGCAGAGTTTTCCCACAGATCATATTCATTGCCAACTGCTGGAACGTTCACAAAGTACACATTCTGAGGGATTCATTCTCCTAAATGGTTAAATGCTAAGTAGTTGTATAACCCTCACTCACAGGTTTGTAAAAAGTTCTGATTGGATTAAATGCACTGCCCTTAGTCTCTGTGTGAACACACACAGTGTATATTAGCCTTGGGCTCTAATGCATCCCTGCTTACTCCCCACGGCTTTGTGATTATATAAGTGGTAGATAATGTGATACAGGAATTAGCCTCATTTCCAGCTGCAGCCGTGTAATTAGCCAGAGATTAGTAATGCTGATTTGCTCTGACCTTTGACTGTGTCTTCCTCATAACTGGACAAGCGTCTCTACTACAAGAAAAATGCTGTTCATCACAAAAGTTTGTGACCCAACTGAATGATCTGGTCTGCTGTTGGGCGCATCGGTCTATATGAACATTTTTCAGTGCCTTTTTGTTGATCTATCTGTTTTTGCTCATTGTTTGCCTGTTTGTTTTTTACATCTCCAGAGCACAGGACTTATTCAGACAGGCCATGCGTTCCCCGTTCATCCTGTTTCATGTGGTTCCAGCAGCGAGAAAAGTACAGTACGAGCAGTTCTCGCAGTGTGAGTTGGGCGTCCAACCTGGCCTTGGTCAAGGAGTTCCTGGTCCCAAACCCCTTCCCACTGACCCCAGGCCTGGTCCCGGTACTAATCGGCTAACTCCTGAATCCAAGCCTGGGGAAAGGGGCAGCGTGGTGGTCGGAGGAATTGATTATTGCAGTCCTAAAAGAATGTCTAAGAGTGGACCTCATCCTAACATTAATCACCAAAGCCCATCTTCCCAAAGGGATCAAAACCAACCTTATCCTGGATCAGCACCCATCGTCAGTCCAGCCAGTAAGAGTTCCCTTTCCACAAGCTTCACCAGAAAGATCGGCCGCAAGTTTAACGTCCAGCTCAGAAAAGGTGAGAGGAAAGAAAAATGTACATGCTACTCAGCACCATGGGTAAATATACTTAACGTATGTAGGTCTGTTTTATAACTGTCAGGCCTGTGATGCATCTCTGGTAGTTATATACAAGATTTCTTTTAAAGCAAAGAAGCACAATAAAAAGTACAATAATTTCTTGTGGCCTATACTTTTACGAATAAAGACGCCATTGTCCGGCCAAAACAAATGTGTTGGACCACCATTAACCTTATTTACAGCACGTGTTTGGCATGACATTGTTTCAACAGTCTTCATTTCCATCCAGTGTTGGTTTCATTCTTTTAAGTGATGTCTTGAAATGATGACAGGACATGCGAACCACTCCATAAAGTCTTCTCTAGCACATCCCAAAGACTTTCAATAGGTTTAAGGTCAGGACTTCGTGGTGCCAGTTCATATGTGAAAATGATTCCTCATGCTCCCTGAACCCCTCTCATTATTTAAGCCCCCATTTTATGTCTGTGGCATCGGGGAAGAAGAAATCCATTGATCATTCAGTACGTTCAGATTTCATTTTATTGCCACAATAATGTTATTAAGCCTCAAACTGACCAACTGGAGCAACAATGCCATGAAGATTACACAAAATCAGGCTTAAAGGTGGCCCAAGAAAATGTTAAAATTACATTTTTTTAAAAATGTATGTTTATTACATATTGTATGTCAACAAGGTAGCGATGCACATCAACTAGTCCATTCAGGTTTTCAAGTTAACAGAGAAAAGGTATTCGTACATTCTCGCACTGTATTGTTTTGTATATATCGTGTTTGCTTAAGTTAGCAATTTTAGGCTGGCTTTACTAAAGAGCTAGAAAAACTGTGTATTAACTTTTGAAGTCTCATTACAAGAATTTTACAAATTATTTGAGTGATTTCTCATTGATTGTTTAACAGGAAGAACCTTTTTTTTGGCTATCTAATATCATAATGATAAGTCCAACTGTCAGTCATATGACACTCCATTTATCAGCACCAGCCCTTATCTGCATGCTATAACTCATGGAAATTGATCACCCCTGACTTACACTGATTATTTTGTGCTGTAAGAAGCAGTTTCTTTGAAGCCGTTTCAGATTTCACCTGCTATTAATGTCTGATGGTATCGGTGTTGTCAGTGCAGGGATTGTCTCTATGTAACTAATATAATTAGCACTTCAAAGCACTATAGCAGCCATAGAGAGAGAGATTGTGATGCTCATGCTTTTTGCCAGCCTGACCTGCTGCTCCAAATTCTGCACAACAAACTTATCGCAGTATTTCACACCACCTGAAAGCCTCACGTGTTTATCAGAGTATTGGAATAAGAGCAACTTTAAATTATTTGTACAAAAACATGTGCTTGTAAGGCTCCGAACACCGTGGTGTTGTTTTTTTTACTCTTTCGCCCGACAAGTCATTTGTGCCAGCTTTCAGACATACATTTCTGTAATGGCAAACACAGCCAGGAAGCTGAAGACCCCACCCACTGCAATTTTCATATGCTGCAATATCACATTTCAGCGTTTTTAAATATAAAAGGCGAGATTAAAAAAGCTGTTTGTCAGCAGGTTGGAAGCACTGTAAGGGAGACGAGCTGCGGAGATGCAATTACTCCCCCGACAACAGACAACAAACCCCCGACAACCTGTCCCACTGGGAGAAGTATTCCGAGGGCATGCACATCAGCTGCCTTAATTGAAAAGACAGCTGAAGGCAGAGAGGGGACTGTTGGCTTTGCTACGATTTAGGGTGCATGCACTGCCCTGTGGGGTAAATGGGAATGGCACTGTTTTAGGTGTTAATGTTTTGTTTTATTTTTATTTATTAATTTTTTTGATGTACTGTTAATTAATCCCACAAGGGAAATGATTGCCTCTGCATTTAACCCATCCAAAGTGAGCACACGCACTCAGAGAAGTGGGCTGCCACACATTGGTGGCACCCGGAGAGCAGTTTTGGGTTAGATGCCTTGCTGAAGGCCACTTCAGCCATCAAGGTAGAGGAAGGGAAGGAGCAGCTCAGAAGAAGCTGATTGCCGTGTTGAAATTTTTGTTCTTTTTGAACCCAATGGAAGATACTTTTAATATTTACCAAGCAAAGTCATGCTTGTGCTGAGTCATAATTTCCTCCATAACTGAATGATGGTCTTCGTTGACCAGGGTGTTCTTCCAGGCCGTGCACAGAAGCAAGCATGAATGACTTCCCTGAATGCTTCTTGCTTAAACCCTGAAAGCGTACACCGCCGTGTCCTCCTCGTTTCATCCCAGTGATTTAAACTTAAGTGAGAGAGAGGAATACAGAGTGTGCGTATGGCAGCCTGCCTATTGGCCTGTCTGTTCCGAATGCAGCAGATGCTGAGAGCTGGTGATTTGGCGCAAGGCTTTATCAGAGCTGGCGGGAGGTGCTGAAGGCAGCTCGAACACGAGAGGGCCGTGTTGCAGGCTAATCTGACAGAGTCATCGCACGCCAATTCTAGCTAAACGAGCGATACACAGCTCTTCCCTTCTACCATCCCTACAGCAAACAGCTGCATTTACACAATCCTCTCATTTATAGCAGAGATGGGGAGATTAACCCCACGAGTACAGACCAGAGTCTCATATAAACTCCACAGTCTGCCAGCTCTGACCCGGTTCTGCTCCAGTGGATCTCCTGCTGGCTGCACCTTTATTTACAGTATAACCAACAGCAGATTTTACCAGTCTGGGAGGATTATTGCAGGCCTTTTTTTTCTTCAAGTCAGCTCAGCTTTTTGTGAGCTTTTTTATAATAAAAATTATTCATGACCTCAGTTGTTTTACTTGTTAAGAATATCTGATGAGAATATCCTTTTCCCCCAAGGTGGAGGGTTGCTGGAAAGCCACATGAGCTAGCCAATTTGGTGTTTTCAAAACGTGACTTATTTTAAATTATTTATTTGAAAATTATTTTTGTTCCTTTTATTTTATTAAAAAAATTGGGGGGCAGCATTTATAATGACTCAAGCACTAAAACTCTCCCTCATTCTAATTTCTGGGTCTCTTAGTTGATGTGTCCTAATCAAATAACGGATTATGCAGAGCTCAATTTTCACCTCGGTCCTAACAGCACTTTTTGCCTTATGAGTACGACTTAATTAAATTGTTTAAAATCAGGACTTTTTTTCCTAACTCGGAAAGGAAAACATTTTTTCCCACCATCATTTTCCATTTGCATTACTGAGGCAAAAAAGGGAAGTGAAGACATCAGTGATTAATTAGCCGGCTGTTAGAGAGGCATTTCTCTAATTACCTGATTGAGCACCATGAGCGCTGGACTCTCCTAATGTCCTAAGAGTTAAAAAGAGGACATTGGATTATCTCTAATAACCTCTCAAGCCAGTGTTTTTGATTCTGATTGCCTCTCCTCCGCAACAGAATGTTTAAAATTAGACCCACGAACAGTGAAGATGGATCCGAATGAGCCTGCAGTATGTTTTAGTGCTTCGTATTTACTTTTCCCCTGGGTTAAGTCCAAGAGCAGAGCTTTCTGACTGGCCCAAATAAAGAGGAAGCCTGACTTGATGGCTATAAATGCGTCTTAAAATGAAGATACACGTATCCCGGTGCACCTATCGCTCTTCGCATCGTCTCGGTTGCCCGTCTGTGGTTTCTGAGTAATGCGGGGCTGCTTTGGTGATAAGGTCAGAACCGCCGTACGCTCCCTGCTCTGACCTGCTCTATAGCGCTCTCCAGCTTCTCTCAGTCAGCCCATTTATATTCATTTGCCTCTCCCAAAAAGGTCGCTTTGTGGACGGCGAGCAAATTGCTTTAGAGACCCCATGCCTGAACCCTTAACAGCATTTCCCTAGGATTTAGTAGTGTCTGTGGCAAGCTGTAAAGCTCAATTTGCCTGATGCTTCAGTGCATCAAGTGCCATCAAAAGGAGCCTGCATTACCTTGGCCTGGTAATGAGTGGCTCATACTTCTAGTGCTAGACTCCTTTGACTTGGATACCTAAATATACACTGTCACAATCCTGTTCTGCTCTTCCTGTTCCAGCTCTTTAGGCCGAGCTAAATTTGCCATGCTTACAGATGGGCCTCAAACATTTAATTAGGGTTTGCAATTTGTTCGTGTGTTTAAAGACTTTTGACATATATATGTATATTTTGATGTGTATATTCACGTACGGGCAGTCACGCACTAATGGAGCACATGGTATTCTGAGTTGTTGGTTTTTTTCCCTCCACTTGAATGAAGGCTTTGAAAATGCCCTGCTGATGGACTCTGATTGGTTATTAGGTACAGTAGCTTTTAGGCTTTAGCTTGGGCTGTAATTTTACTGCGGCCAATCTAATGTGTTTGGCAGTGGTTTTTAGTCGGTAAGTCATCGTGTGTCTGCATGTGTGCATATGTCTGTGGGCGTGTGGTTATATTAATGTGCTCTTAGGGAATCCTGGGAAACTGTTGGCTTGTCATAAGAGTATCAAATTTTAGAAAGTAAGACATGCCTTTAAATGTGCATCAGTGTTTGAGGCACTGTTACTGAATTACATCAACAGATGAGTGCAGCTGAGTTGTGGTCATATTTATTACTTTTTTCTTTTTTTTGCCCTTCTCAGGTCCAGAGGGGCTTGGCTTCAGTATTACGTCACGTGACGTTCCCATAGGAGGCTCCGCCCCGATCTACGTAAAGAACATCCTTCCTCGAGGAGCAGCCATCCAAGATGGCAGCCTGAAAGCTGGTGACCGGCTGCTGGAGGTGAGAAAACAGCTTATCACAAAGGAGTCTCTTAAAAGACTTTATTTTGCTTTGAAAAGCATTTCTTTGTTCGATTCTTCTTTCTTTTTTTTTTTTTTTTTTTTTTCCTTATTCTGGATTTTCTAAAGTGTGGCCTGTCTGAGTCAGTCAGTCTTCCTTACAGTCGTCTTGGCTTTTGCTGGAACAATAAATACTAAAGTTATCCACCTGAAGATATCTTTTACTTCTCACTCATATTGCTGAGAAAAGCAAGCAGAGCAATTTTTAAATGTGCTGATTCTTAAAAAAAAAAGGATCACTATTACAATTGTAACTGTATATCGACAAGGAGTTGTATTACTATGATCTGAACTTGATGAAAGTATATAAATTATTTAAAAATGTTTAAAAAAGGGTTTTATTGGAGTCAGATTTGTAATATTATCTTTGAGGTGAAAAGATTTAAAAGGTAAAGGAGCACTTTTTTTGGAGGCTTGATACAAAACCAATAAAGAATAAATAAAATGTAACCCTTCTACGTATATATTATAAAATAGTTTTTAAAAGGTTATATACTAAATATAACCTATAGTTTTTAAAAGGTTATATAATACCAGGGGGGTATTTAGTAATACAACAATTTAGTAAAACCTCCATGTTGTTGTGCCACTGCTGAAACCGTGCCTTCTGCAGAGGCTGACTCAGAACTCACATGCCTCCAGTCACACACTCACATGGCTCCATCAACACACCGCTGTGCACACACTCACCCCGCATCAGCATCACCGCAGTCATGCTGGTGTGTAAATTAGAGCAGTCAGGATCCTTGCTTATACTATGTCTGTAACCATGTTTGGGTGTGTTGGGTATCAGCAGGTTGCGGTCCCAGATGCAGGAGTGAAGGGAAGAAATTAAATCTCAGCGTTTCTTTAGCGTGTATGTTGTGTTTTAATAAGCTTTGGATGGATTCTGAGATAAAATGAGTAATTTAGGAAGGCATCAGACAAGTGGGTACTTACCATACAGACAAAACACATATGCCGTCATCTCCAAAACACTACAGGAAAAGAAGGAGGGGGAAAAAAATAATTAGCATACCTGATAAAAAATGAGAAATACAGTTTGGCCACATTAATAGGAACAGGCAGTCATCCAATCAGCTCATCATATGAACAGGTGTGCAGTGCACAAATCCAGTTTTAAGAGCTTGAGATCATTTTCATGTTAAACCTCAGAATAAGGGGGAAATGTAATCTCTAGGCCTCTGACCTCAGTGTTTGCAGTCAGACAGGCTGGATTGAGTATTTCATAAACAACTGATCTCCTGGGATTTTCACACACAGCAGTCTCTTGAGTTTACCCGAGTGGTGGGGATAAACAATAACTAGCCTAACCGCACTCACTAAGCACACAGGAAAACTGCACCTCAGAATGAAGAATATGGTAATCCTGAGGAGGTAGATCCAACGAAACACAAGATGATCATATCAGGTTCTGCTCCTGTCAGACCACAACAAGAATGTAAGGGTACGGTGTTGGGCTTACATGATTGGCTGATAGGTGTCCCCATTAAACAAATACTTAACAATTTTCACCAAAATTCACCAGAGACAGGTTGGATATCACTGAATCGTCCTCAAGATGGAACTGAACAAATTCAGTGATGTCCTCCGAGCTTGAGATGAATTATTGTTTTAGTATATACTACACAGGAACACAAACTTGAGAGTAAAATGAAAATTAGATTTTTATTGTTTTTTTTTTACATTATAAAAATCTTGACGGAACCAAGAGCTTCATGCATAAGAGCTGTGTAACGGAGTCTCTTTGACAGTCTAAGAGTTTGGGTACATACTACGCGGAAACATAAAGAAAGGCAAACCAAAACAAGATGTTATAGTTTGTTTTTACATAATTTAATCATGGCTGAGGTGGGTCGGGAGAGCTTTGAGCAGAATTAAACGTTTTATAGCTAACACAATCGTTTCAGCGTTTTAGCACATACTGCATGGACACGCAAGTAAATCGAGCTTCTTAAAGGTGTTTCGGTGTATACTATAGATAGACACGAGAAAAATTAAATAAAACAAGACTTTTATTATTATTTTTTGTGATGTGATACTGTGATAATGATAATGCGCCACCTTCTCAAAGTGATTGTGACAAACTGGGAGTCTCCGTCATGTTATACAAGCATTATCCTTTTGGGATAATATTAATTTATTAATTTAATCCAGGGATAGCAGACCAATCATATTGCACCTTATGCTTGTACTGTATACGAATTCAAGGAACAGCTTAACACAAGCTTTAATTATTAATTTATTCCAATGTTTCCCAGTAGACCTGCGATATGTTTCATTTTATTGCTTTTGGTAGATGCCCTTATTCATAGCGACTTGGAGAACTGCTTTGAAGTCTCTATCAATAAATGCATCCCGATACTTGCTAACTAGGTCACAGACAGACAGAGTGTGTTCTCAGCGTCAGTGTTGGACAGGCAAAGGAGAAGTGCTTATTTAAATACTCCATGAAGAATAGAAGCAATAATTCTATAATGGGATTATATTCCTACACATTGTGATCACCATATATTACAATAAACCACCCAGTCCATGATATTTCTTGTGGTTAGTACTAGCCTGCTTTAACCTAGGCATGGTGCAAAGACTAACATTTTCTATAGAGTGTAATGTAAATGGTATGTTTTTGGCATGTGCAAATAAATTCTTTGTGTGTAGGTGAATGGGGTGGATCTGAATGGGAAGTCTCAGGAGGAAGTGGTGTCTCTTTTGCGCTCTACTCCAATGGAAGGCACTGTTAGTCTGCTGGTCGTCCGCCAGGAAGACACTTTCCTGCCTCGTGAAGTGGTAAAACACACACACATTATTTACTTTCTCTTATCTGCAGTCTGATTGTAAAAGTAACAGTTTGTCGAATCACGTCTCTGGACCTTTTGTTTGTATTCGTCTTCAACTCACCTTCTCAGTCATGGCTGAGCTGTAGACTGTAAAAGAATGAGCAGTTGCCTTTGGAATAATGAGGGTGAAAAGCATGCTATTTAGATATGGTTTCACCCAGTCTGTCTTCCACTACTGATTGACTGACAGGTGAGAAATTTAAGTAGTCGCATTCACTCTGCTTTCTACAGAAAAGACTCTGAGACTCTGGTAAGCATTAGCGGCAGTAAAAATGCATGTGTTACATACACTGATCATCTTTAGAGAGTGCGATTCAATGAAGTCTCTCTCTCTGACTTTCTCTCACCCTCTTACACACTTACTTTCACACATTTTCTCTCTTTCACATTCTTACTCACTTTCTCTTTCTTTTTTCTCTTTCATATCCTCTCTTTCACTCTCACTTTCTCACTTGCTCTCTCACTTTCACTGTCTCTCACTTTCTTAGCTCTTTCACATATCCTCTATCTCGCTCTCACATTTTTTCCTCTCACTCTTTCTGTCCCTCTCTCACGTTCATTCTCTTTCTCTCACACTTTCTCACTCTTTCGCTCTCTTTCTCTCACTCTGTCTCACTCTCTCTCTCCCCAATTGCATTCAAAATTTATTGTCTAGTACTTTTTAATTCATTCCTGTTTCACTTTCTTTTTTTTTACTTTTTGTTTATCTTCTGTTCCTTATCTTCATCTCTCATTTGTGGTTCTTTCCTTTCTACAGTCCATCTTTTGCCAACATTTTTTATCTCTTTGCTTATGGATCTTTTTCAGTCTGTGATTTTCAAAGCATCTTGTGTTTTTCTTTGAGAGAAACAGAACGAGCGCGCGAGCAAGCTGGACGCTTCATTACTCTCATTGCCACATTAACATTCAGGGAGCTTTGGCTCTGCAACACCCTCAGTTCAGCTTTAAGCATCTCAATAATCCATACCCTCACGTTCATAAAAATCAGATTAGTGAGCCGTCATTCCACAGCTGAAGGTTACCGAAGACAAAGCAGAGAGAGAGGCAGTTTATTTCATCTGTTGTTTTGAAATCGGTACAGAGATGCACACTGAGTAGGTGGATGAGTTGATGTGGTTGGAATGGTTGGATGTTGTGGTAGCGTGTTGGGGTGGAGTCTGTGCTTGTTGGCTGGAAGGATGATGGAAATGTCACTGCTTTAGTGCTTATGATCCACAAAGTTCTAAATGAAGCTCAGTGCATTATGGGAACTCTAGACAGGGTAAATATGGTTTGAAACAGTGAAGTGGATGCTGTTGTTGGATGTAGTCTGGTGAAACATACCAAGAGAACAGCAATTGACCTGCTCTTTTGTGGAGCAGACCAAGATAAATGGTATGTGACACGATAATTAGCACCTTTCAATGGCGAGTGAATCATTTTGTGATGTATAGGCGCGAAGAAGAACCATGTAATATGCAGGGAGTGACCACTGATTAAGTAAGCAAGCGAGAGAGGAACATAAAATGAGCATAAAATGATTGTAATGGGGTGT
>JBCNYG010000001.1:8657079-8673593 GCA_039654305.1 Porochilus rendahli
TATATATAAACATCCATCGCAGGTTTCCTTCCCAGAATTTTTTACTGGTACTCATTTATACTGCTGGGTGGACAGAGGTACACTTGTGGTTAAGACCTTGATTCGAACCCACGACCTCTCTATCATGAGCCCAGCACACTAATCACGACACCACCGGCCCCACAACCAGCCACACAGGCAACCCAATAAATAAGGAAAATATATTGCGCTGCTTTCAGCCCTGAGTTCAGTTGTACTTTGCACTTTATGTCTTTACTTTATCTATAGATGTTTGTGTAAACTGACACATGCAATCATTCTTGGAGCTTCCCTTTTACTACTATGTTGGCCACAGCCGAGCCAAAATGAGATCCTCCCACACCGCTCAAGTCCACGTCAGTTCTCATATCCTTAGACCATCACTGATAGCCTAATAGGGGTTAAAGGGTTTCCTTCAGCCTTTTTAGGACTGGCATTAATGATATCACTCGTGATATTTATTCACCTTTTTGCTTGTGCGCTGTGCATTTGATTAGCCTTCTCCTAAGCTCAAGGGAGTGTTGAGGCTTTGGGCAGATGCTCCTCAGCACAGCCAGTGACTTATTGAAAAGGGTGTCAGCTCTAACCTTTACTCACAGTATGAGCAGGTCCACAGGGATACGCTGAAAAATGAGCTCTGACGCCCGCGTCTGGCACTCACCATCTAAAAGGATAGGGAGAGCAAGCAAGAGAGAAGCTCCAGTGAACTCCAAAGAGGACTGGATCAATGGAGCACTGCCCTTGAAGAGGAGGTGAAGGGAGGATTGGTTGCAGTCGAGAGGAGTGCGAGACCAATGCAGTGAGGACACAGCCGGAGTGTGTTGGGGAATTCACACAAACTCGCCAGTCTTGGTTAAGTGAAGAGATGCTGATATGCCGTGATCTTGTGTCCTGATATTTATAGCTCTCTCACAATTTACTCTTGGTCAATCTGTACTTTCTTGTATTGCGCAATAGCTACCAGTCTGAAAATGTGCCATGCTGTATACATGAGCTACTCTAAAGGTGCTTTTACGCAGGCAGTGGGAACAAGTTGCACCCAGTACAGACCACTTCCCTATATGTTTACTCGGGCACTCTCAAATCGGTGGCAAGTAGCTAGAGGGGCAACATGCAAGCACACCAGTGGAGAGGAGCCATCCATCTTCCACGGAAGCCCCAAAACAACACAATAAACCTGATGGACACTGCTAGCGTAAACTCTCCTACTTGTTACCGATTGTGTTCTGACGGCAAGCTGTACCCGAAGCACGGTCCATGTTTGGAACAAGTTGCACCATCTTGAAAAGTGCAGCAAGTTGCACCCACCAGTATCATGTTCCGCAAAAAATTTATTTTTACACAGGCAGTTGTGTTGGGGCACAAGAACCTGTGTAAAAACAATTTACACCTGTAATTAACTAGTATTACTCCTGATGGAGAAGGACACTCCGAAATATCTTGTTTCCCATCCTTAAATGATAGATAGAGAATAAATATATATATATAGATAAGATAATGCAGTCCGGCATCATCAAGACTCAAACTCGTAATCTCCCATTACTGAACTCATCTTTTCCATTTTCATCGCTCCTTGATTTTGTCAGCTGTTTAAAGTTTAAAGGCCCTTAATTCTATTTCCTGCCTCTATGTTTATGGCATGTGAGCAGAGCTGATAGCTGTGAAGTTGTTGGAGAAGATGAGTCCGAGAGAAGCCAGGCAGGAGATTTGCCTGGAAATTGATATAAAGGCAACAGATAAGACAGCTGGGATAAGAATCTGGTGCACCGAGGCATTAGGAATCCCTGCTGATAAAAAAAAGCATCGGTCCAAAATACAAAACAAAGCCTGGAAAAGTGCATTGCAGAAAGGGCTGCATGAAATCTTCCCGTGCATCCAAACTCACACACTATAAGGCCATGGCCACACGTCTTTGAATTATTCATGTCCACAGAGGCAATTACCTAGCACACTAATATGGCCCACAGCATGACAGGCAGTACAGAGCCTTAAAACAACTCGCTAGACAGTATGGTTGCGTAAACAAGACCGTCGCTTTGGGCCACCTGACCACTATTGGACATTTATCAGCACATTTTATCTTTCCTGTGTGCGCTGCCATGAATTTGTGTCCACCACTAAACCGCTGCGACGGACGCACGTCGCATATTGTCTTTCATTTGAATTCGCTCTCCGTCTTATCTGTTGTTCTTTTTCTCAGAGAAATAAATCAGTCAATGTCACGCCTCAGCAAGCACACTGGACAGAAGGATAAGAAGAGGAAAAAAAAGAAGTGAGAAAATGAGCACTGTTGCTGAATGCTTATTGAAAGTGACAACATCCTGGTTTTCACCTGTTGAGTCAGAATTGGCAGCAACAAGCCTTCACTACTAGAGAAAAAGTTGCCTGAGTCATGTCTGCTGTGCTCAGATCTGTAATGAGCAAAAGTTCCCCATGCGTCTGTGTTTTTTTTTATATATCTCTTTAAATCTCCGTGAAACCACTGTGTATGTGCCACTTTTACCCGGTTAAAAGAATGTCACTGGCAATGGGACCAGGACGGATGCATATAGAAGAGGTCATTTGACTCGGTCAGTAGTGCATGACATACATATAAATTCTCTCTGTTTAATAGTCAGCATGGTTGCGTTGTGGTAGAGGCATAGGTGACATGGGTGTTTCTGTGTGGGGTTTGCATGCTCTCCCTGTGCTTGCATAGGTTTCTTTTACGTACTCTGGTTTCCTCCGACAGTCCAAATACATGCATGTTAGGCTTATGGGATATCCTTGAAGGCCGCCTAGGTGTGGGTGTGAGTGTGAATGTTTGTGTGTGTCGGCCCTGCGATAGACTAACAGGCTGTTCATGGTGTACCCCACTTTCACCCAGAGTTGGCTGAGATAGACTTCAGCCTCCCTGTAACCCTAGTAGAAATAAGCGTTTTGGCAAATCAGCGAATGAATGAATAAAAGTATCATCTTCATTAGAACTGTTCCTAATCTGTTTTTATGTACATACAAAACTGTCTGCTACTAATTTTCAAAGCTTCAATCAGAGAAACTTCTCGTAACCCTATGTCTGTCAGTTAAAAATCCTTATTTTCACGTAATAAAGAAGTTATATGCTCAGACGAAGTATAATACAAAACTGTTCAGTGTTTAAACCAACAGAGACAGCACTGCAGTTTTCCCAAATGAAGTTCGGGTTGTACCTCAAAGGTTTGTTGAAAGTCTGTTCCAAAAGAGTATCGCTCGCTTTTCCCGTTAAGTTTCTTTCTTGTGTCGTCTCGGAGAGTTAATATTTTCATGACTGTCACCTCTCAGGATCTAAATATCAATCTACCTGCCCATTTCTCTAAAGCTGCTTTGTAACCATGTCTACTGTAAGTGCTTTACACATAAAACTAAATGTTGAGGCATATTGTGTTTGCATGAGCCCCCCTCATTTTTGTCCCCTAATTTTAGTCGTATCCAATTCCCACCCGTCAAGTATTGCCTTCCTTATCACATGACCACCAACCAGGGAGTGGTCTTAGCATGCACATGCCCCTTCCGTGACATGTAATGCTGCCGCCCGCCTCTTTTCCAACTGCTGTGCATGCGTATTTGGGGTTGGCCTAACACACTCGGAGAGAAAGCACTATCTGCCCCCTTGTACGAATGAGCTCACAGAGCTGCCTATGATTGGCTGGTGATCGCTGTGAGCGTATGCCATCCCTCTCTCCCGTGAGAGCTCGCCCACAGAACCTGTTCTTTAGGCTAAACATTCACATCCATTCACACTTTTATTTACACCTTGGGGGGGAAAAGCATTATGGACTCATGTGCATGTCTTTGGACTATTGAAGGAAACCTTTTCACCCAGAGGAAAACATGCAAACTCTACACAGAAACGCCCTCGATAGCCACATGGCTTGACCTCAGGACCTTGTTTTCTGTAACGATAGAGTGCTAACCACTACACTACAATACCTGGCCTCCTTGTCTATTATTTATTTTGTGCAAGGACTACTGGATGCAAATATTTCCTTTCCTCCCACCACTTCTGATGCAATTCATGGACAGCTTGATATTAGACTAGAAGATGTATCATGTGTGTAGGAGAACATAAAATACAGTATGTGAGAACCACCGAGTCACCATGAAAAAATGCTGGATGTTGAACAGCTCCCTGATTGATTTCCGTTACAAAATCAACCTTTCTATGATTTCCAACTGCACTTTATTACCGGCGGTACACTTACTAATATCTTTCCTCAGAAAACCCAGCTGCACTTGTTCCTCTTTCACCAGGCGTTAGCACATCTGCATCATTGTTGCTTGTTGATCCCAGCTATTTGTGCAACTCGATGAAATCGGCGGCAGAGCTGATGCAAAGCAGCTTGCCACATCATCGGATGACAGAGCGAATGGCGCATCATCTCAGTTCAGCGCAGAGTAGTAATTAAACACTGCATTAAAGTCCTCTTTATGATCAGATCGCAGTTGTCACGGATCCATTAGACGCCGGGGCTGCCAAGCAAAGAGAATCTTAATTGCGCAATTAATTTGAGCACACAATTCTACTGACAGTTGGATTTATGCTTTCCAGCGTGGCCAGCTTCAGACAAATGCCTGACAGTTTGTATTTTAACAAGGGCTGGTGTGTGTCTTAGGCTTGTTTACTGAGCCTGAGCACTAAGCCCTGCTGTTGGACCTGTTAAATATATTTTTGAGTCCCAGCTGTGACGTGCAGTCTATTGTCAAGGGAGCCTTAAGAGTTCCAGTCTGTTCTCCTGCATCATATTCGAGAAGTGTCTTATTGTTTTGATCAGGACGGGAAGTGACGTGTTCCCACTTGTGAGTGCCCCTGAAGCAAACATGGGTTCAGAAGAGCATTGGAAAGAAAGAATTAATCGGATCTGTAGACTTTAATGAAGGTCAAACAACACAGCTGGGTAGCTCGTTGTCCTTTAAAAATTGTGTCATTGTAATAGTGTTTGATTAACCTTGCTTTAAAATATTAAATAAAAATCTTATACTTTTACAATTTTAGGAAACCTTGTACAGCTATGTAAAGTTTAAAGGAGGCGTGTCAGGAGTTTTGTTTTCTTTCTTACAATTCTCAGTGCGCTGCTTTGTTGAATTCAAATAAAAGCACCAGATAGATAAGTAGTGCAGGGCTGCGGTTGACACGATTACTGTGTACCTATTTAGGGCACTTATAGAGAGAGCCGGTTGAAATTTGCAAGTCACCCCAAAAAGGCCCCCAAATTTAGTTGCCCAAAAAGTCATGTAAATATGCAATGAGTCTCCAAAATACTAGTATGTGTTGGTTATATAGCCTTATATTTGACTCACATGTAAGCGGTCTTCGTACAAACTCCGTTCCTTTAAAGCAAACACTTAGCGAATGAGGAGGAGCTTCGGGCCCTGAACCAGAACTGTAGACCTTACACACATAAACGTCCTCCTCAGCTGATTGTTGCACACGGACACGTTGCCACTTTACAGGCACTTGGCACTTTTGTACACAAACACTTCACAGATTCTACCAGAAAAATCGCCACTGAAATAAATTGCCTGTACATTTGCATTTATGGTTTATATTTTTTTACTTTTTATATACATTATATTTTTTGTATCCTATATTTTATTTTATATGTATATTTTATTTTATTTTATTTATTTTTATTTTGATCCCTTTGCATTTTTTTATTTATCTGACCTTTAAATCTTTAAAAAATCCTTAAAAAATCCTTTAAAAATCATTTAAAATCTCTAGTTATTGCTCTTTTCTTCTTGTTGCTTTGATAGTTTACTCTTTACATTTTGGACAGTCGTACTAAGCATTTCACAACATATTGTACTGTGTATAATTTGTATGTGACAAATAGAATTCGAATTAAATACAAGCGGATTTTAATTAGAAGGAAATCTAATCAAATCGAACTGGATTTCGCACATTTTTATTCGAGGTAAATGTTCTGTATGATCTGTATATTGTGAAAAATTTGGGACCTGCACATATTTTGATGTGAAATTTAAATTAATAGATATTATTAGATATTTTAAGATATTTAAAGGTTTTTTAAGGAAACTTTTGAGCACAATGGCGATATTTCAAGTATTTTCGGCCGAAAGCAACCGAAAACGACGCCACACTATTTCGCGGCTATAACGCTTACAGGTGAGTCAGCCTTTTAACTTGCAATTGAAAGGGAGTTTAAAGGTTTTAAACCTGATATGGAGCGGATATGGAAATGGATTGCCTTAAGGACTTTGTGGAAATCTTGTTGCGCTGAATAGTTTTCTGATTGAGATCTCTTTGCAAACTCCTAGCAGATTTGTTGTATGAGCCTTATTTTTGTCTAGCATTCTTCATAAACCAAATTTCCATGTATAGAAATGTCTTCCTTAATAAACCCACTGATGTAATTTAGGGTTTTTTCTTTAAACACCAATGACACCGCCCCTTTAATACACTCCGCCTGTTGTGCAGTGTCCAGGTCATTGCGTTAAACCTTTGCACTACAGACGTTCTCTTCGTTGCAAATGGTAACAATTATTCACAGTAGATGATATCTTGCTTTCCTAAATAACTTTATACACATGAAACATGCACACACAACCCCACTGTTTCTCAAGAGCCAAAAACGAAAGGTCATGCCTTAACATTTATGGCTCTGGTCATTTCTTCTGTGATGAATGCCTCCACTGAATGTGCAGGCCAAAAGGAGTAAAAGTGAGAACAACAATTTATTAAACTGTGAGCAGAGCATGGGGCTCACACTTAAACCAGCTTTTATTGGAAGTATTGATGGAAGCACATTGAGGATAACTTTTAGAGGGTGCTAAGCTTAGAGAATTATTTATTAATATTGACAGACCTGTAGAGTATTGGCTGTGAGTTTGAAGTCTGCAAGCATACACTGCATCCTTTCTCCCAGCCCCTCTCGCACGGCTTAAAAATGAACCGGCTCTGCTACCTGATTTCAGTAGTGACATGATGAAGGGGTGGTTCTTGGATGAAGTTGGAGGCTTTTTGTTCTTTTGCTGGAAAGGTCTTTATGCTTCAGTCACTTCATTCGCTTCTGTACCAGCTCTAACAATCTGGCTGTGGCCCAGTCTACTCTATCCTTTAACTCACCTCGACATGATATGCACGGGAAGAGCCAGCCAGCTGTCCGCAGTGTGATTTGAAACAAAAGTTAAGAAGAAGACTTAAATGGGTGTCGTCCATGCTTGTGATGAGCCAGGTCAGAGAGAGTTGTGTCTGCCCCCAGCTTTAATATAATTAGCTGTCTCAGAGAGTTATGCTTTTAAGTCTGCTGCTTTACAGTCAGGATGAGGTCATATTCAGCGGGTTTTTGCTTGCAGAGTACAAAAAATAAGTCCTCCTCAGTACATTCAGCAAACTTCCTTAGCTTCAGGTGTTACTTCAGGCTGAGGGCAAGCTGGGCTTTCGACGGAGAGGAGAAAACCGAGTCAAAATGCCAGTGAACAGGAACAGGGAGATGTGTCTTTTTGACAGTGTAAAAATGAGCATGGTGGGGACACTGGGGCTTTCTCATCTCTCCTGAAAGATAGTATGGAAACTGAAAGGCACTAAATATAAACCCTCAACAGTCAGTTTTCTTTATTGAAAATCCTGCGAGTCATGAATTATAATAAGGGGATTCATGCCTTCATAGCACAATTCTACTGGGTAGCTTTTCAGATATGGATACTTTGAGTTGTATTGTTGTGCAGACAGCTCTTATGGGTTTGCTCAGATGGAAGGCCAAACAATATTTTAAGGGGTCGTGGAAGAGAGAACAGTAAGATGAGATATTGTACCGTTCAAATTACAGTTTTTATGATCCCGTTTAAGATCCTCGGGTGCATTAAGAAAGTGGCCACAATCCTGTATCTGTGTGTTTGTGGAAGCAATACAGTTTCCCATTGTGCTGTATGTACAAATTTAACATTTTGTTCCAGTTTATACAGAATCCACCCACCATCTATTCCTCCATCAATCAAATTTCTGACCATAGCTCGATATTATAATTCTGCAGAGAACATTTAATGGTTCTTGCAGGGGAACACATCAAGAACACGTCAGGTATTCAATATTTAATCTTGTTAAAAATATATTCAGACTTATGTCTGGATAATAAGGACGATGTTAAAGCTGGATGATAGGATGGTTTAATCATTTGTTTAACACACACAACCCCCCACCCCCCATTTATTTATTTATTTTATTTTAGATTTTACAGTTCTGATTTTAGGTTTTAAAATATATCGCATCTTTGTATGTTTCTTAAATATTGTTTTTAATAAATTGTTTTTAAATATTTAAATAATAAGCTGAGCAGATTCAGCTTAATCGTGATCTTTAAAACTTAAATGTTATAGACAGTTCTCTCTCTTTTTGGTGCTAGAAGTTTATTTATTTGATCACCAATTTATTTATTTATTCAATTATACATTTATTTGTTTCTTTGTAAAATCAGTTAAAATTTCTATTTAATTATTAAATAACATGTTGTTTTAACAAAATGCTATGCTATTAATATGAATGTTAATGTGGGGCCAGTAATGTAGTGCACTGCGCTCATGACCCCTGGCTAACGTTTTAACCACAGGTGTGTCTCTGTCCACTCAGCATTATAAATGGGTACCAGTAACAATACTGGGCGGGTAACCTGCGATAGACTAGCGTCCCATCCAGGAGGACTTGAATTGGGGGCAGCTGTAGCCTAATGGTTAGAGAATGGAGTGAGATGCATCTTCCCTTCTCCCACCTTGATGGCTGAAGTGCCCTTGAGCAAGGCACCAAACCCCCAATGTGTATGGCAGCCCACTGCTCTGAGTGTGTTTGTGCGTGCGTGTGCGTGCGTGCGTGCGTGTGCGTGCGCGTGCGTGCGCGTGCGTGCGCGTGCGTGCGCGTGTGTGCGTGTGTATGCGCGCGTGTGCACGCCCACTTTGGCTGGGTTAAATGCAGAGGCAATAATTTCCCTTGTGGGATTGAAAAACTGTATATCAAAAAGCAAAAAACAACAAAAAAAATCAGACACCTAGTTGCTTCATGCTACAGAAACTGGGGATAAGCTCTGGCTGTTATGAACCACTAGGCTCAGGTGTGAAAATCCTGGGGGAATATGATTAATAATGTAGACCTAATTCATTTTGAGTGTTGTAGAATTGTCTGTCTACCTGTCTATTTATTTTAGAGTTGTAGTATTTTGTCTGATCACTGGGTGAAACAGAAAACCTTTGCTTTATTTAGAGTCCTGCTGAATTTAGTATGAATACACTTTATTGTGCAGAATAATGGATAGATTTATACTTTTTTTGGGCTCAGTTGGAAGCTGTCTGAATGTTCAGTTATAGATCAACTCTTCCACAGTACAGTAAAACCGTAATACGGCATGTTTACCAGCAATCACTCACACTTTCTTTTTCAGGACTGATTGTTCTAGTGGTCAGTGTGACATTTTCAGGTTGGAGCACCAATCAAACCCTACCTATGTCTTCAGCATCTCTCATTGTCGGGTGTCCCTGCTGTGAAAATTACCCTCACACCCTTCTTTTCCCCATGCTTAAGATGTTTAACTTCAATTGCCTGTCTTTTTCTCCTCTCTGCAATCTTCCTGTTGTTTCCCCCCCTCGCATTTCTCTGTCTATCCTTCTGATTCATTTCGACTTTCTCTGTTGCAGTTTTGAGGCAAGCCACCTGTACTGTTGATGATGGTTATTAGAGTTAAAAATGTGCTAGAAGTCTTCCCATGGTTCAAAGCAGATGAGCCAGGCGTTTTCAGTAATTAAACCTACTGTTGCTAAGTGCACTAGAAGACAGTGGCGGTTTGTTGACGATTATTTTTTTGTACACCGGTTTGGAACTGCCACCTGTTTTTGTTTAGTCCTTTTTTTTTTCCAGCAGCTGTGGCAGTAATTAGCCTCACTGCTGGCATGGCATTGTTGTTGAGCACTGACAAACATGGTTTGGGCCATTTGGAGGGACACACATGGCTGGTGTTAGTCTGATCTGACGCTTGAGCAGAGTTGAACCTGACATGATGTACACAGTGCTGATTAGTATTACTATTTTAATCTTTTTTTGTTCACCATCTTTTCTTTAGAACTTTCAGTAGTAGGGTACCGGCATAGAAGAGTAAGAACAAACAGAACATTGTAGGTTGAAAGGCGTGAGTCCTGTGAGTAAGAGTTCCAGGATGGACACAAAACGGTCCTTATGATTCCAGCAGCAGTTCTTCAGCAGTTACGAATCGATAGAATTCATTTGGTATTTGATGGCCTGAAGTCACAGCTATAGTAATTTGTAAAGCCAAGGCCTCAAACTGCCGGGATGACTTCATGCTAAATCACAGAAGGTGTTTAGTTTTTCAGGGGCAGCTACCTTGAGAACCGGATGGGCGTGGCTTCCATTTGGGGGAGGTTTGGTTACGTTGAAATGAATTGTGGGCCATTCAACTATGATAACCGTGAAAGCGTCAGTCAATGCATCATACATGGCTTTCATGATGTTACAGTAGATAGCAGTAGACATGACTGCTGTAATATATGCAACGCAGATGCTCATCTTTCTCAAGCAAGTGCATATTTTTGAGTTATTCCAGCTCACTTATCAACTGAGACCTATGTGCAGAAAGATTTTTACAGCATAATTTACATATACAGCATTTTCCTGACGCTCAAACCCGAAGTAATTTACTTTTTATTTTATTTATACGATTTGAGTAGTTGAGGGTTAGGAACCTTGCTCAAGGGTCCAACAGTGGCAGCTGGGGCATGAAACCCTGACCTGCTGATCAGTCACCCAGAGCCTGACCCGTTATGACCACGGCCCTATTTAGTCGGAGTCGCTTTTCATTACTGGACTTACCTGTATAACTTCTTTAAAATCCAAATATCAGTTTCCAAGGCTGTTTCACCCTCACCCAGCTCTTTATTCACTCGAATGAAGCTTTTCTACCATGCATGCTAACGTATACCATTAGCCGATTGTGAACTAGATGATTCTCAAGTCTCGACCTAGCCGTGCTCATTTGTGAATAATCTAAGAATTACTTTGACTCTGAAGGTCCTCTCTGATTAGTCAGTGTTAACAGGTTTGTGACCTATAAGCTTTTTTTTTTTTCTTTCCTTACCTACTTTCTCTCATCCTCTCTCTCTCTAGCCTAGGTGTTTTATATGCACTTTTTTCTTCTCTTTTCTTTTCTTCTTCTTCTTCTCTCTCTCTTTTTTTAATCAGTGCTTGTCTGGAAAGAAAGCGCGGAAATGAAATTCATGATGTAAAAATACTTATCATGCACAAAACCCTCTTTGCAATTATATACTTGACTGATTTCTTTTATGCACTTAAATTTATTTCCAGTGACCTTTATGTCTTTAGCCCATTCAGACAAGAGAGCAGATGAAACACTGCTAATTGGTTCAGCACTGGATTTGTAGGAAAAGTCTGAGAGGTTGTGTGAAAGAGAAACAATGTGCTTTTCCACCTCAGTGTTTTTTATGTCTTTGTGTCTTTCTCTGTGTGCTGTGCATCTCTGAGTGTCTTTATAGTATACTATCTGTTGAAGGTTTCCTTCTTTCTTTCTTTTCTTGATTCCTTCTTCTCTCCCTCCCTGTTTTCTTGTTTTTCCCTGTTTTTACTTTCTTCCTCATTTCTGTATCTTCCTGATTTTCGTTTCTATCTTCATTTGTTACTACTTTTCCAAGCTTTATTTACCAACTTTTTTATTTCCTCCCTTCTTTCATTCTTCCTTTCCTTCCTTTCTTTCTGATTATGAATTCATCAACTGCTGCACTATACAATAGTGTGTCTCTTATTTGTTTGTTTGTTTATTTGTTTATTGTTTATCTTGTGTGTTATTGGGGTTTGCACTAATCACCAGTAAAAAAGCAGATATTTATACTGTGTATATATATAGTTGGATCCAAATTTTGAGACCATCTTGTTAATAATGATCTTGTAGGCTTAGTATTCAGGGTTCCGCACTTTTTTGAAGACCCTATTTAAATGTGTTCAAATTAGTGGTACTGACCATGTCACTCGCTTTGCACAGGGTCAGATTTACCTCTGGTCAGATCTCTTCCACTGAAGCATGTGTACAGATGATGCTCTGAAATGAGTTTGCACAAAGTGTGAAGTCCATGGCAGCTCAAGTCACACTGTTCTTAAAGCAAAAAGGAGAAACTTTCCAAATTCTAAGAAATTCATGTAAATATTACAGTCTACTTATTTCTCCAGTTGTTATCATATATAATTTGTAATGATTAATGTTGTATTTCATTAGAAAACAATGCAAATTGGAATTATTTTCACTTTGGACCCCCTTGTATATGAAAGTGTGTAGTTTTGTATTTCTCTATTAAACAGTGGTGAGGCGCACAACCTAACAAAGAACTAGTGTGGAAAGTCTAATGTTGAGTCAGGGGATCGTATTCTCATTTATGTTCACTCCCATGACACACAGACCTAATTATTCTGATAATAACAAACCTTAAAGATGGCTGTGTGCACTCCTGTTTATTACCAAGAACAGAATCACATTTTAAAGAGTAGAAACAGAAGTCATAATTCAGATTTAAGTTTATTTTCCTTGGCTGTGTATAGATAAGTGTTCTTTAATGATGAAGGCATGAAGAATTATATTCCCCTCTGCCCTCTTTAGAGATTGCACCGATCCTCTGGAATGTTTGGGGGTTATATTTTTCAGTTACTATAGAGGTGCTGGCAATAGCAGCACATCTGTCTGAACCTCTGGTCCTCTATTTAGAAACTCCACGTTTATCCGTCCTGACTGAGAAGCATGATTCAGCTCAAGCATTGGGACTGGTCTCAAATCTTACTTGCTGATCTGCTGGGAAGTGTGGTGGCCTGGGAAAACCCCAGACAATGGTCAAATGATGCAGAGAAATAATGGAGGGCTTTCTTGCGTCAACATTTTTCTTTTTTAACATGTATTATTTTGGGACTTCCCGCAAGAAAATTGAAACAGAATTGCATTTGCTAATTCCTTTCCTTTCTATTGAAAGTCACCAGAATACTGATTTCTCAAAGACAAATGCTATACATTATGTATTACACAGGTTTATATACAGATTATATATATATATATATATATATAGAGAGAGAGAGAGAGAGAGAGAGAGAAATTATTATTCTTGTTTATTGTGAGTGCCACATTACTGATTTCTTATGTCACCCCTAGATGCATTACCCCTCCCTCCCCCTAAAATCCTGCATGATATCCTAATGTCATCATGCTTGACAACTCATTTTAGCCATGACACTTTAAATATCACCTGTTCCCAAAACCTCGTATGACACTGCATCCTTGTATTTTGTTCCTGACACCTCGGAGAAGTATTGCTTCTGAATTCTCTCATCAGAGTTATTGACAAAAAACAGGCATGGCAGACAAGGAGTGCAATCATTACCCGGCTGGAGAAAGGCAGACAACATTCAGGTCTGTAAACATGCAGTAGTTTTTGACAGCTGAATGATAGAAAGAACATCTGAGTGTGTGTAAATAGTGGGTGGGTGTGTCTGCGTTGGTGTGTGAGAGAATTCTGTGGTAATAAGGGGGAGGATAAGCAAGCTTTCTGCTTCTACCTGGCTCCTCCTCTACTACCTGAGCTTGTCTATTGTCTGAGGAGAGCCATCTGGGTTGCCATGGCAACTATAGTGGAACGAGATGGCAGAGGATGGGTTAAAATGAACTCTGGGGTTCTGCTGCATCCTAATAACTCGACTGCCTCTCAAGCTTCCTTGCACGCTGCAGCTGCATTGGCCAGACAATTGGCATTCTTCAGCATGCTGTGTTTATGTGCATGTTCATTGCTTCAGTGTTTGTCTTTATAAGAAGGCATGAGATGAATTGGTAGACCTGTATTACAGTTCATCAGGATTACAGCTGTGCCTCAATCAAAAGTTACAGCTCCACCATTAAAAAAAGGTTGTAGAGGAATAATGCTAAAAGTCGCTTTGCGTCAACTTGATGAGAAAATCATTTGTATGGGAGATATCATTTGTCATGCTTATGCTACCTCCTCTTAAACTGTAACAGTATATGCAGAAGCCTGGGAAACTCTCCACATGCTCAGACTTGGACATTCTCTTCAATATGTATACACTATGTACTGTGGTCAGCTGGAGTGTCTGACTTTGACAAAGGCTATATTATTGTGGCTAGACGACTGGGTCAGAGCACTTCCAAAACCACAGGTCTTGTGTGGAGTTCCTGGTATACTACCTACCAAATGTAGTGCAAGGAGGGACAAATAGTGAACCAGGAACAGATTCACCGGCACCTGGGGCTCCCTGACACACCTGGGAAGAAAAGGCTTGCCCACATGGGTCTGATCCCACAGAAGAAGAAAAAAATGCTGAAAAAGTTGTTGTTGGCTATGATAGAAAGGGGTCAAGAACACAACGTATTACAGATTGCCTTGTGTGAGGCTGTGTAGCTGTAGATTCATCAGAGTGCATCTACAGCATCATGAGTAGTTTCTCAACAACAACTTAATCAAATCATGAAAATCTCACACTTAGCTAGCAAGGTTCTAGCATGCCAGTAAATGCTTGTAGACGCCTGAATCTATTATTGCAGTTATTAAACTGGCACCTTACCAAACACAATCATGATGGGTAGATAGCCAAGACAAGGTTTGCAAATAGCCTAAAAATATTCCCATGTCGTTTTTATTTAAACTTTTTAATTGTAATAAAATTGAACTGTAATTAGATTATTACCTGAGAAAATTGGTGAAAGTCCAGTTTTTTGTCTTTTTTATTGTTTCCAGAACTCCGACACAGCTACATTTGCCAGACTACTATATACATAAGAAACAACTATGTGTGCACCTGACTGTTACACCCATTTGTGTTCTTACCCCAAGCTGTTGGCACAAAGTTGAAAGCATACATCTTACAATGGTGTATTACAGTTACTAGAACAAAGAGGCCCAAACCTGTTCCAGCATGGCAATGCCCCTGTACACAAATCAAGCCCCATGAATTGAATATTGGTGTAACTGAATTCAAATTTCCTGTACAGAGACCTGACCTCAACCCCAGTGAACACCTTTGGGTTAAACTGGAGCATTGACTGCAGCCCAGACCTTCTCATCAAACATCGGTACCTGACCTTACTGATGGTTTTGTGGCTGAACAAACATATCCACACAGCCACACTCCAAATGATCATGAAAATTCCTTCCCAGAAGAGTGGAGGTTATTAAAACGGTAAAAGGGCACTACATTTTAAATAGTATGTTCCACCAGTCCAAAGGTCAGCTGTTAAATTCCCACTATCACCACTGTTGGATCCTTGAGCAAGACTCAAGTTTTTAATAAAACCTCATTATAAAAATGTTGATTGTAAGTCGCTCTGAATCAGAGCGTCTGCCAAATGCTGCAAAAGTAATGTAGTGTATACATATGTATTAACATTCATACGTGAAGTAAGGGAATGTGCTGCGGAGTGCAAGTGCACTCAGTGCCAATGACAGCTGCGCATGTGCACGTAAGACTTACACCCCCCCCCCCCCCATTTTCGTAATTTATTGGGTTGGTTGTGTGGGCTCGTGAGCAAAATTGCGCCAGAGTGTCAAATAACAAGGGTTAACACTTGTGTAATATTTCTCTCTGGGCTGGTAGTAAGTACAAGGATTTTACAGATATTTTATGTATTTATTTCGGTGTGCTCATGCCTGTTGTTCTTTCTGATTCGCTGACCTTCCCCCGTTGTCTCTTCCCATTAAAGTCTGCCTCTCAGCGCACTAAGTGTGGAGCTTTCAGGTGACTGATCACAGCAGACAAGGCACAGAAAGCGGAAGGATAATAAATAGGAGGAGGAAGCCAAACAGGCCGCCCAGTACATTCACTCAAAATCAGAATTTCATAGGGAGGTTGGGAAGCAGAGTTTTTTCCTCCATTTTTCTTCATAACCTAAATGTGTATTTAATTCCTACACATCAAATATTGCCATCCCTATTTCAGAACTGTCGAGTTTTTGGATTGGTGCTACATCGTTGTCTGAAATTATAAAGTTTTGGTTTAAAGGTTATATATCTACCCTTTAAGAATCAGATGACTTGGGTAGTTAGTGTTAGATAATTCTTAGGTTGTTGAGATTTGTTTTTTTTTTTGTTTTTTGTTTTTTTTTTTTTGAAAATGTGAAAGCACCCTCAGTAGTAGATTGGACTATAGGATCTGGGTTACACCTTTGATCACTGATGTGGAATTTAAATGTGGGAAATGTCATGGCAATACCAAAACAGATATATCTAGCTAACATTGTTGATGTGCAGAGACTTATTAATGCATAAATGAAAATGGAAGAACATAGAGAATCTGTACTGGAGGCTCAGTGGTTAAGGCTCTGGATGATCAGAAGGTCAGTGGTTCAAACCTCAGTGCAACTAAGGTACCGCTGTTGAACCCAGGAAGAAGGACCATAACCCTAAATTACTCAGTTGTATAAATGAGATAAAAATTTAAGGGTGTCTGCCAAAATGGCATGAAT
>JBCNYG010000001.1:8686214-8698312 GCA_039654305.1 Porochilus rendahli
GGGTCGTGGGGGGGGGGGGCGTTACTACTAAGTTAGGCTACTAACTTAGCTTCTCACTTACAAACAACATTTCTCAAACTTTCATAGCCTCTCTCTCCTGTCATGGGGAATATTTAGTTTTATTCTCTGGCTGCTGAGAGATTAAAAACAGGCGAGGAAAAAAGTTTATAAAACAAACGGGTCTTACATTCGAAGGCTCACCGAGGTCAGACTTTACAATAAGCCCGAGCGCCGTCTTCACAGTGCTGTTGTAATTGCATTGACCCCGTCCATGTGACTCGAGTCTGCTTTTCTTATGAAGCCAGCCTAGATGAGTCGTCAGCTCCAGACTTGATTAAATTTCTCATCTATAATAAATAGTACAGAGTCCCCTGGCTAGCACTGCTGCCGATGCAGACACGGAGAGGATCAGCATCTGCCGGAACTGATTCCATCATCTCAGACCGAGGTTTGCTGTCGACGACTCTGCTCCTAATGCTTATATAACAGACATACATTTTAATAAGCCCTGAACGGTATGATGTGTAAAGGTTCATAGTGTCATTTCAGTGGCCCATCTATTTCCCAGAGTGCACTGCTACTGTATGTGACGCAGTAAATGATTTCAATGATTGTGGAATGGAGTACAGCTCCAGTTGAGTATCTGTTGAGAAATTTAGCATTGTGTCCTCGTTCATTCTCAGCTAAGGGTGTTAATTTATATGGTGTGCTAGCTCTATTGAACCGCTAATTAGCATTGGAGCTAGGTGATAATTAATTTTTATACCAATACCAGTGTTTCATTTATTTTTATCAGTGTAAGTTGAGAAATTTTGGTATTTTTTTATAGTTTAATTACAGCTTCAGTAGGAAACAACTTTTTAGGCAACAAATAAAAGTAAGAAAAGGTACCAGGTAGTTTAAAAGTGAAGTAAAAGTGTTAAGATTTACTGTTTACTCAACCACAGGCTGCTGTTTGATCCTTCTGCTTAATTTTATTAAGTATGATTAATGTGTAAGCACTCTGGAGGACAGATTGTGTAAACGTGAATAATAAGCAAATTCAAGAACATTGTTTCACATACTCATTACTGAGGTGCTTTACTGAAATATTAATCATAATTTCTTTTTTTCATGTTTCCAAGCTCTACGAAAATTGTGTGTATGTGTGTGTGTGTGTGTGTGTGTGTGTGTGTGTGTGTGTGTGTGTGTGCGCGCACGCATATTCATGTTTTTTTAAGCAAGTAATAAAAGACAACAGCACACAGTTTTACAGGTAAATTAGCATAAATGGGTCAGTGTGATGCAAAGCAGGCAGGATGATACAAAAGTTACAGCAAAATAAGGAAAGTGTAAAATAACATTCACCTGGAGCGGTCCTCGTCTTATCAGTGATTATATGTTTTTGCTTGTTAAATGACAGCAGTTGTTGGTTTTCACCTTTTATTAGATTGTGCCATAAAAGTCCCTTCTAATGAGCTGTTTTTATAGAAATAGTACTTTTTAAAGTGATCACATTTATTCTGTATACAAGTAAACCAGCAATTGCTCAGAAATGGGCAGCATGGCGGTGTAGTGGTTAGCACATCCACCTCACAGCAAGAAGTTCCTGGGTTTGAGTCCAAGGCTCAGCAAGAGCGATTTTGTTTGGAGTTTGCATGTTTTCTCCGTGCTTGTGTGAGTTTCCTTCAGGTCAAGTATTCAAATGAGCCATGTCATACTAAAATTCTAATGAAATTAAATTAAAAAAAAAATTACATTATTATTATTGTGAAGCAGTCTGGCTGTTGTTCTCTGCAGTTTTTCTGCACCATTCAAGTTCACTAACCTGCAGTTGTGGCATTTATCTCTCAGGACAGCAGGTGGCTAAAGGTCTTGCCGATGTTGTGATCGATGTCAGTCAAGGTTAGACCCATATGGGTCCTATAGGATACGGGTCTGCACCCCTTGCCATGTTCTTTGACAGAGCATGCCATCTAAATTCCTTTTTTTGTTTGTTGGTTAATACTGCTAGTCAGTGATGCAGCACAATATTTATGTTTAAATATTCACAAGTAGCTTTAGTGAAGATGACAGCCAATGAAATGAGAGCGGGCATTTTTTTCCTGACCCTAAAACCTCACATGTATCACTATCGGGATTTCACAGATGTCTCTAAGCATTAAATATCATTAGCAGGCATTTTCCTGATGCTTTTCTGTCCGGTGCACAAGGGAATCGCTTTCTAAAGCTGTAAGATTTACAGTGTGGGATGGAGGGCAGCTTGGTGTGTGTGTGTGTGTGTGTGTGTGTGTGTGTGCGTGTGCGCTCTCACTCTTTCACATGACCCTGTTGATTCCCACCCACTCTATCTTTGCAAGTTTATTGAAGTTGCCAGTTTCTACAGTCAATCCATTTCCACCTCTCCCTAGTGTCGATAGAGTGACTCGCTGTTCATATACAGTATATTACATAGTGCCTGTGTCTCATCCCTTTCTGGGGGAAGCTACCAAGAGTATTTTCCACATTTGGCCCAAATACTTGACTTCAGGATTGATTTTGGATTTGGGGAAGAGTTTTATCCTTGGTTTATTTTCAGCACATTGATAAATTTCTCCCAAACTGCACATTGTTCAATTTTCCACTGTTTCTTATGCTGGAATTGCTGCCAGATACATCACTGCAATGTTCTTATTGATGTATATTTAATGATCATTTCTTTACATTTGCTCTGGGGGTCAAGTGAAGTCTGTTTGTGGAAGCTTTGGAAAAATAATTCTCTGTTGCAGTTATATGTGTTTCATATAGCATTAAACATGTCATGAATCTCCGCTGCATTTACCAGGGTAATAGGCCCTCCCAAGAAAACCAATATTCTCGTTGTTTTTAAGACTATAAAAGTCGAAACCTTCTGACATTTATTGTCCCCACTTAAAGATTTTTCCACTGCAATGTTCGGAACGGCCTTTGGAAAGTCACTCCTTCTCTTCCATTAGTGTAAAGTAATGGGTCTTTTTTCCTCACGTCCTCAAGGTGTTCACTGAAGACTGACACTTAGAGAAAGTGCTTGATATGCTGGAGGATCACTTATGTAATCCAGTGACCTCTGAGCAGGCTCTTTAGCATGACTTCTGAGAGGAATCAGTGATGGGAAATCCATGCTGTCTTCGACTGGTCGAGTGCTTTAGTTCTGGTATACAGTCATGCAATGAGTGAGCCAATGAGGTTTCCTCCTTTCTTTTGTCCTTCCTTCCTTTGTGAATGCCTTGACCCCTTCTTTGACTACCTTTATGGCTTCCTTCCTGACTGCCATTTTCTAATGTCCTTTCCTCCTGACTTCCTTCGTCTGGTGTTTCCTTTGTGTTTTGGTTCCTTACTCTCTGAATTTCTTCCTGCTTTAACAACATTGATGATTTCCTTCATGACTGTCTTGACTCCTCCTTTTTACCTTTGTGATTTAATATTTTTTTCTCTTCCTTCATTTCTTCTCTACGTTCTTGACTTTATTTTTTATCTTCATTTGTTACTATTTTCTCAAATGAATTTAACTGACTTTTATTTTTCATTCATTCTTTCTTTGTCATTCTTTCTTTCTTTTTCTTTTCTTATTCCTCTCTTCCTGCCTGTATTTCCTGCTACCTTTCTACCTGCCTTCCTCCCTTCCTTCCTTTTTTCTGTATGTTCCTGACTTTCTTTTTATCTTAATTTGTTACAATTTTCTCAATTGTATTCTTCTTTCTTTTGTCTTTCCTTCCTTTTTCTTCCTTCCTATCTTTCTTTTTCTTTCTCTCTCTCTTTCTTTTTCCTACTTTCTTTTTCTTGTCTTTCTTTCTCTTTCTTTCTTTTTTCTTTCCTCTCGTCCTTCCTGACTGTCCCTCGTTCTCTGTTTTCCTGACTTCCTTTTTTGTCTTCATTTGTTAGTATTTCCTCAATTGCATTTACTGACTTCTTCCTTCCACTCTTTCTTTCTTTTTTTCTTTTTGTTCCTTCCTGCCTGTCTTTTTTTGCTACCTTTCTACCTCCCTTCCTTTCTTCTCTATCTTTCTGACTTACTTTTTTATCATCATTTGTTACTATTTTCTCATTTGTGTTTACTGACTTCTTTCTGTCCTTCTTTTTTTTCCTTCCTCTCTCTCCTTTTTCTCTTCCTTACTTCCTTTCTTCCTGCCCTACTTCTTTTCTTACTTTCTTTGTTCCTCCCATCATTTCTGCCTTCTTACTGTTCTTCTTTTATTATTTGCTGTCATCCTTCTTGTCTTCCTTGCTGCCTGCCTGCCTGCGTTACTACTTGGCAGAAAATTGCTTTGCTTCGGATCATTACCATCCCAAAGTTGATTATTTTTCTCTAACACCCCGTCTTGAAGTTTCTTTCATCATGTCATGAGCCTTTCACAATGCAGAGACACACACACACACATTTATGAGCACTTTACAGTTGCATGTTTTGGGAGGGTACATGGGGGGAATGTGTGAAACTCCACACACACCCAGTTCAGGATTGAACCAGGGATGGCAGTGCAGAGCTGCTTAATGTGGAACAATTTATGGTGTCACTCAATATTTGCTATAATTTATTCATACATTGGTCATTTTCAGTACTCTTGTTGCTCGTTCATAGCATGTAACACTGTCTCAATGCCAAACCTTTTATATACAGGTTTTCTTTGATAAATAACTGTTTCTGCTGTTGCCTCTTGTGTAAGCAGGATGGAGCCAGAAGTCCATCAGTGTCTGAGGTGTCACTGAACCGCTCTCTTGAGGATCATGAGCGACGCATCTCTCACTCGCTCTACCCCGTAGCCGTCGAGGGCCTGGACGACCCAATCAACACTCGGTCCATCATGGGCAGAATGATCGGTGAGCAAGTACACACATGAACGCTGTTTGCTTATGTGGTTTTCCAAATACACACTCAGTCATGAACGTCATCTGTATGCACCTCATCTCTTCTGTCTCAGACACTATTTTATTTTAAATACATGCGCACACTTGTGTTTATTGTGCCCTATTTGATGCGGTTACTTCTGTTTGTCAGGCACCGACACAGTCTGTAAAAAAAAATAAAATAAAAGTCAGTATGATCGTAAATATCTCCCGTGTCAGAGTGAAGTGCGAGTTCCTATAACCGTACTTGCATTTGAAGCATTCAAACGTTCAAGCTCTGAGCTGCCGCAGCAGACGACATGGGACACATGGGCGGTGCAGAAAAGTTAAAGGAAGTTTGATGCATGAAAGATGGGAAGCGTCAGTATTGACAAGCTTGACAAAGTGTCAAGTTCTGGTGGCAGATCGGCATTTGTTTGTCTGTTTATTTATATGATCATATTTGCCAGAATTGCATGCTGCAGTGTGATTTAAGGATAGTGTATGGAATCTAGTTGCTCTTAATGCAGTTCACTGTTAGACACAGTTTAATGTAAGGTCCTAATTTTTACTACACATCGCCATCAAGGTGTTTTAACTTCACTGACCAATTTTGAGATGCATCGGGTTAGTGCAGGGCATTAATGGGTCAATTTCTCAAGTTTGGAGTGGAATACAATACATTTAAAAAAAATTAATAAAAAAAAGTCTTCTCCAGCACATCCTGAAGCCTATCAATAGGGTTAAGGTCAGGACTCTGGGGTGCCAGTACATATGTGGAAATGATCCCTTATGCTCCCTGAACCACTCGCTCATTATTTGAGCCCATATTTTTTATTTTTGCCATCAGGGAAGAAAAAGTCCATTGATGTGAACCTGCTCATTCAGTACATTCAGCTCATCAGCTGACTTCAATTTATTGCCACATTAATGTTGCTGAGCCTCGACCAGACCAATTGGAGCAACATTGACATGGAGATTATGCGCTGAGATCAAGGGTTAAGACTATCCAAGAAAAGATCAGAGTTTTCGGCGCCGGGTAGTGTATATTTAGTGACCATTTGAGAGAGGGCAAAAAACTACTCTGCCGAACTCCTGGAATCTGCGACTTGAAACAGAACATGTAGATGCCTTAACAGTCCTGTAATGGTTGATTGATGGCATCCTAGTTGCTTTGTTTTGCAATATTTAGGGTTTCTGGAAAGTGCATAAGGAAGAACAGAAGAAATAGGATCATATTGTTAGCAACAGGTTTGAATGGTGGGGAAATTGCAGCTCTGAGCTGCAAGTGCTTTATAAGGTATAACAGTGGAATCACATTTCCGACCGTCGCAGGAAACGATTTTCAATAAACGTGTATGAATTGCTGGGATGTGATGTCAGTTATTCCGGTGTATATCACAGAGTGAAAAAACTATCATATTGGTCCTAAAGGATCAAGAATACAGAGATGGGTAACATTTGATGGTGTTTTTAGGGATAGAGGTAATACTGAGGCATCATGGGTATAAAAAGTGTCATCTGATGGCATCAGTGATAGCGCGTTGAAGGTGTCTGAGAGTTACTGATGTCGGAGGATGAGATACGGCTCATTATCGATCCAGATTTTCTATCTTGGTGCTGTTTAGAGGAAAAGAAGGCAGGGAATAAAGCATGTCAGCAGTAAAGTCAGTCAGGTGAGTGGGGTAGAGTGATGGAGAGGTGGGGCAGTTAATCTAGCTCCAGCATGCCATTTCATTGATTGCCTGTAGTTGGATTGATGGTTTGAAGTGTTGGACGACTGTCAGAAGGATGAGCTGGTGTCTGGGAAAGTGTGTAGTGTAAAGACTATATACACACACACACACACACACACACACACACACACACACACACACACTCAGTCTTCTATTACTAGATCCCTCTATGATATTGATATCTCTACCTTTAGCATCCTATCCAAAAGTCTCGACCTGACATAAGTCAGATGTAGAGACCACTCTTCTCACCTCAAATGTGGAAGATCATTTGTAAGGCATGTTTCAAGCAGAACCAGAGAGATCCACACACTTTTCAGTGTCCTCATGCTCTGCAGAGCCATCAGTGACATTAGTGTTAACGCAGGCTGTGCTCATATCTCAGTGTTTAACTGAAAAGAGCAAATTAAAGCAGGATGTCACACTGGGTCTAGTATCGAGGACCCTGTTGATTTCTTCTTGGCTTGTTGTTCTTAAAAAGGTAAAGAAGCATTCATGTGGAAGGCGATGAACAGTATGATGCTCTCCGTCAACAGTTCTGTTTTAGGCTGTTTTATTGAGAGAATGAGGTGAAATGAGAGATGTGCGGGTAGATAGACTGAGCCTGTGACTCAGAAACAAAGATACTGTTATGTGTGGGTTTTGCTGTCATGTTTAAGCAGTCGAATTCGGTGATGCTAAGAAATTGTGTATAATGTTTAAAACATCAGCCAGGGATGAGATTTCTGGCTTTCCGGTAGTCAAAATGGCTATTCTTGAGATAGGTGCTAATGCACACGCCAATAAGCAGTTGCTTGACTGCTGAAGACTCTTGTAGTATGTCGATTAATTCCTGATTGGCCGATGCGTCCTATCGGTCCAATCATGAGTGATGTTAAAACAGACTAATTCCTAAAACCTCTATTGACATCTTATTAAATATTCATGATCTACTCTATTAACCCACCAAGGCTTGTGTGAAGGCATCCCATAATGCCATCCACAAGGCGGTAGGTTGTTATGGTTTTAGTGTTGTGGTGTATGACACACAGCTGACTTCATATTAATAACGAGGTTTCGTGGACATATTGTTTTTAAAAATATCTTCCTATAAAAGTTTTTCCAGTAGGGACTAGATTTTTGTCGGGATGCTGGGTAATGTAATTATTACCACTGTATTTCTCAGAGATGTAATACTTAGTTCAGGTCTGTGTGCACATGTCTGGAAAGATAACACAGTATTTTTACCTTCTATATAAAGAACTGTATAATAAGCCCAGGTAATATGTGGTGTCTGAATTGACATATTGCTGCAGAGTTCA
This sequence comes from Porochilus rendahli, assembly GCA_039654305.1. Classification (NCBI taxonomy): domain Eukaryota; kingdom Metazoa; phylum Chordata; class Actinopteri; order Siluriformes; family Plotosidae; genus Porochilus; species Porochilus rendahli. The sequence goes on from JBCNYG010000001.1 coordinate 8,694,073, forward strand.
GTATGAAATCATTTCAGGAATGAATTTTTTTTCCCTCACCAAAACCAAAAATACAGGAAAGGTTTAAACTAGAACAGTAAAATAAAATGACATTTAAGGGAAAATGACAAAAATGTCAGTGTTGAATGTTTTTTTTTTTTTTATTAGGTTAAGGGTATTTTCAGTCTCTTCGAGCGGTCAGTCACAAAGGGGGTCAAAAATAAAAGTTTTTAATTTGCACATTTTTTAAAGTAGTCATTTTCCTAAATGTTCAAGGTTATTTAAACTTTTTACATTTTGGCTGTAATGTTATTTTATTGGAAGTTATGGTTGTTGAAAGTATGCATGTCCAAAACAATAACATTTATTTAAAAACTATCTTTGTCAATAGTAAGAGTTCAAAGATAAAACTAGTTCAAGTTCTAAATGTACAGTACAGTCGTAAATGGATATTTGTTCTGAGCTTTCATTGGAAGAAATATATTTTTGTGTTAATTTACTGATGGCGTAAACCTAGTTTTTGGAGTGGACACTTGTGGATGGATACACAGTCACATGCTTGTGTAATCAACATTTCAGAATCGGTTCAGATGTGTTTTGCTGTAAAGTTACATATCTAGATGTACTTTATAAAAAGTGCTGATTGAAAAAAGATGCATTTCTTATTATCACAAGAGAGAGAAAATTCGGAGTGGACATTTTGGTCAGTCCCTTCCTGGCATGTATTCAGGTCTGCCCTGTGCAGAACAAATCGAGAATAGTGCCACCAATGCATGATTTAGTTAAATGCTTATCTAATTTTGAATGGAAAAATTTTCCTGACAAATATCTTCTTATTTCAGTTCGAATCCTGAGAATTTTTCAGATGGGAAACTCAAATTTGTCCAAAATTTAACTTCTGTGTACATTTTTAAGACAAGCGGATACTTTTTATTCATTATTTTTTTATGTGAAGGTGCTCCATACTATTGGGTTTATATTCATATAGGACATTTTTATTTTACATAATATGTACAGATTTTGGAACTATAACCCTCATTTTAGGAACCATTTTGGTATTCTAATCACCAACATGTGTTTGTCTGTTGGTCTGTTTCTTTGTTGTATGACCAAAAACCTGACTACACCTGTGCAAGTATTTTCACCACACCTGTTTGGGACACTCCCCTACCCAAGTCGCAGAGGTAGCTAGTTTTGATTTTGGGGAGTAAAGGTCAAAGCAAGGTCACAAAGTATTGGTACAAAGTAATAACTTCGAATTGACTGCTGATTGAACCCTGATCGGAAACCGTATATGGATTTTTGTTGCTGGGTTTTCTTGTATGAACTCATGAGGCAACATTTCTATCAGGCTTAGGCTCAGGACTTTGACTTGATCATTCAAAAACAGTCTTTGGTGAAAGACTTGTGTGAACAGACTTTCAAACATCACTGTGCTTGAAGTGATTTGATCTTTTTTTGTTCCTTTTTTGTAATATGTACAAGAATGTACAAAGAGACACCTGTGTAGTTTCACTTGCACATTTTTTGTGTATTTACAATTTTTTTAATCGTCGATTAATACTGTAATAACTGCAAGGATGTTTAACACAAATTTATCACAGCAGGACAATTTTAAACTATGGCATTATCACCTATCAAATCAGTAAGTGATGTTTAAAGAGAATACAGTTTCTGATTTAACAAGAGCCCATACTTTTCTAGTTAGATAATGTACTATGCGCTCAGTCAAGGGCTCAAAACCCCTCAATGTTCCATTAAATGATTTTAAAATAAGATAAAGAGGTGATTAATCTACAAAATCAAAAGAATCTGAGTAATCAGACAAACTACATTCAAATGTCAACCCAACCATGGAATAATAAAGTCGTGAGCACAGGAAATCACTTTTAAATTGCCCATCCAGATCTATATATAACTTCTCTCATTGAATTTTGAAGGAAATTGTATCATTAAGCCATCAGATAGAAGAGGCATAAGATGATTTAACAAGCCACAGATCACAGTTTTTACAGAGATTTCCAGAAACTCATATTTTACTCATGTCATCACCGAGACTGAGGTCGGATCCTTATTTTATTCTTTAATATCATAATTTATTCCTTAGTGCTGTTGAATTCTTGATTCTACCAGAATTTTAAATTTTCTATAGCAGTGCAGACTATAACCGAAATAACAGGTTTATTTTAATGTGTACTATCCTACAGTAATAGCTCATTCACAGAGACCTGTACTGCAGATGCTCCAAATAATAAGAACAAGTAGTTATTTAAAGAAAAAAGAAAAAAAGTTAAATAGATTATTGTCTCTGGTTGATTCAACTTTTATAAATGTGCACTCTGCAGAGGCTGATTTGTAAACGTCATTATTGAATAACAACCATTAACTGAAACTGCCCTGTTTTGTAGATATTCATCACAGTGTAAATGGTTGAAAAGGAGGAAGTGATGTTAAAAATTGCTGAGGTTTAAGAGGAATAAAGCATGCTGGGACATGGTGCTATGGGCAAATAAACACAGATTTGCACTGTACCTCATTACACTATCCCATCATTGATTATTTTCCTTTCTAACTATGCTGTGAATAAAGGTCTGGTTTAGACCTGTTCCATGAGTAATTTATAATTTAGCACTGAAGATGAGGTAGATCTCACTGTTATTTAGCGACATACACCAAGACTGGGGTGAATAATTGTTTTTGTATATGCTATATGGAAACATAAAAAGTGAACTGAATCCAGATTTTTACATATTTCAAACATCACAGAGGCAGGTCATGTAAGCTTTGCAAGCAGAGCATAAGCATTGTGTAGCTAATGGTGTCTTTTGGTACTGATTCAAAGTTGTTAGTATCCACTGCAATTCAAAAACAATTCAGAAAAAAAATTTATAGGGTTTTTTTCATATGTTTCGACCATTACACAGGCAGGTCAGGTGTGCATACACTTCATACTGAGACTTAAGAAAACCATGTGGGATAACGGCAACTTTTAAATGTCATTCAAAGTGTTTAATGTCATTCACTCCCAGCGATCGTGATAAGATGCAAGTGTCTGTAATTTTGATTCAAGCTTTATCTTCTCTGGTTAATGTCTATGAATCCCCTGATAGCGTACCACTCAGGTCACACTACTCCGGTGTAGCATTTACTAATTCTGTTTATCACAGTTGGAAACCTAAAGCTGTATACTCTATGAAGTTTCATTCCAATGTTGGGAAAATGAGGTGATCGCGTATTGATGAAAATGAGTCATTTCCCAAGTAACCCATTTGTGCGATGTCACTTTTAAAGGATGTTAAATATCTGCACCGTGTGCTGAATATTTTAATTCTAAGTAGTGGTTTCTCTCTGTAATGCAAATCTGTGGTATAGATGTTAAGCCTGTTAAGTTTAAAAGTCAGATTTAATGTAGTTTGAATGCCACACCCGTAACACTAGAATTGCTAAACACAAAACATTGAAATGAGGTCATTCTTTTTGAATGTTTTATGTCTGCTCCTTTCTTCTTCGTGTAGAAGTCATACAGATTTCCCTAGAGCAATAATAATTGTGTATTATAATGTTGTGTTTTACCACAAGTCTTTGGCTCATTCTATATTCTGAACCACATGAAGTCAGTATGGGACATTTCTGAAGCAGGCTAGACATGCACACGCGTGGATGTTGATGCTAGGTCGAAGAAACCTATAATTAATGCCAAATATTGGCCTTTTTTCTTCCTTCTTTAACACGCTCCTAGATCATTACACTTGACCTTATCAATGGAAAGATTTTTATCCAAGGCTTAAAGGTACATGGAATTGACATGCCTCAACCAAGCTTGTTAAGTCAGTTTGTAGTTTAGTTAATGTTATCTGGAGAGTCGCCATGTAGTTCTGACGAAATGAGTCATCTTGAAACGATTCCTACAAAAAATGATCCGTCCTCTCCGCAGCATGTCTTCCCCATGATCACTGGCTAAACAGACAGGCTTTTATCCCTGACAGGATGGGTTAGCTAATGATCTCAGGCCTATTTGCTTCCTGCTCATTGAAGGCTCCAGTGAAAACTTGTGGAAAATCTCTTTGGAAAACTAAAGCGCTAATGGTGTGACTCCTCAGCATGTGATTCAGAGTCAAACTCACCATAAATTGGCTTTTTTCAATGTTACTGGTGATTTTTTTCTTGTGCTTAAGATGGAGGTATACATTTCTATATCACTTCTAATCAAAATAGTTTATATACATACATGTATGTATGTATGTATGTATGTATGTATATA
>JBCNYG010000001.1:8811635-8826372 GCA_039654305.1 Porochilus rendahli
TTATCATTTTTATGATCAATAATTACATATTCTTTTTCCTCTTCTTCCTATTTTTATTATTATTAATGTTATTATGCTGGATCATCCAGTAACTTATGGTAGTATTTATTTGGTATTTTATCTACCTATGATTTTGCTAATCTTGTTACTGACCTCACTAGTTTTAAGGGTGGGGGCTGGTGAGGTGCCAGTGTAGATCTCTAAAAAACAAACTCTTGTCCTGAGATTTCAAACCGAGGCCTGTGTCTCCTCTCTCTCCCCATTTACATAAACACACTCATCTTTCACACTGAGTTGGTGTTGATGAGGTGTGGACAGAGCAGCAGGTAGGAGGCCTTCACACACATTACTATGTCGCACCCATCAAACCTGTCACACAGATGGACCTGCTGCCTTTTCTTACAACTGCGTAAATGTTAGGAGTGTAAGAAAATGACTTGACTCGGGCTGCACAAGTAAAAATATCAAAGGCTAGTGAGTGATCTCAGCATGTTTAAAAGGCAATTATCAGAGCATGCAGAGCTGGATTCCTTTTCTCAGTCGACATCAAATCACTTGCCTCGGACGTAGTGTTGTGTCTTTCTTCACTGTGAATGCTGGGTGATCAGTATGAATTAAGACAAACACAAACCTGGTCGGCACAGAACTGCAGTGTTTTGTGTACTGGAGCTGTAATTAATTTCCCTATTGTCCATCGCTCTGCAGCTCCAATCCCTCATCCTTGGAGAGAATCGCATTAGTTTGTTATTTTCAGCGCTCGTAACTACACTGCTTTTTTTGTCATTCCCCGCTATTGTCACTGCAATTCCTCATCCCTGCAAGCAGCAAGCTACAAATCGAATCATCAGGGAGGCCTTATTGTAACGAACGCAAGTAAGAAAGAGTGAAATGACATGTTTCTGAGTGTGTAAAGCAGCACTGATGTCTTAGTAGGAAGTTACAAAAGAACGTGAAAAGGATATGAATGCTGGGAGGGCTCAGAGTAAAGCCAGACGTTTTTTCTTTTGGAATAATGTTATTTTGGACCCAATTAGCATATTGAGATAAAACTGCACACACACTATGTGGACAAAAGTTTATGGACACTTGACCATGACGATCATGTGTTTCTTGATCACTGGACTTCAGGTTTTGTGCTTGTTGCTGTTATAATAAATTGATCTCTTCTGGGAAGGCTGTCCACCAGATTGTGTATGTGGGCTGTGGGGATTTGTGATCATTCATCCACAAGAGCGTTATTAAGGTCAGGCATTAATGTCAGGTGGGGACACCTGGGCACTTGGCATTCTGGTTCATCCCAAACCTGTTCAGTGGGGTTGAGGTCAGTGCTCTGTGTAAGTGAATCACGTTCTCCCACACCAAACCTGGCAAGCCACTTCTTCATGGAGCTCACTGTGGGTGCGGGGGGACGGTCATACCAGAACTGGTGTGAGCCTCTTAGTTCAGTAAAAGGCCAACCCAACAGCAGATAAAGACATTCTGCACAAGTGTGTGCTTTCAATTTTCTGGCACCAACTTTAGGAAGATGATACATTTGGGTCCGATGGTCAAGAGTCCATACCATGTATGAACTGTATAAACATGACACAAGGTCAATATGTAAAGGAGTACTGAGTCGTACTGAAATATCAGTCAGGATAGTATTTCTGAACATTTCTGTGAAATCAGGTTAGACAGGACGGTGTATGCATGATCCCGGGGTGCTATGTACACCTTGTCTATTAACGGTACCCTATGATCAATAGGCAGTCATGTGACCATTATATGTATGTTTATTAGGAATTTTCCAGGTTTGTTTGTATTGTTTAATAGCTCTGTTTCTACAGGTTATAAAATAATCTTTATCAATAAGTCAGTTCTTATGAATAAGTCAGATATCTATACTTTTTTAAATTCCCTTTACAAGTATTATTTTTAGATAGTGTTAGGTCATTTTTCAAGATACAGGAAAATGCATCCAGTAACTAGTAGCAGTCAGACAGCGGAAACCTCCAACAAGGCAGCTCATTTCCCTTCTTATTTTTTATTATTTTTTATGTTCAGTGCATTTCAACTTTCAAAATTACTTCGGATTGTAATGGATCTTATGTAGATGTTGTACATTATTTCAGAAGTATTGCAGTGTTTGTTATACGTGCATATTAAAATAAAATAAATAAACAATTTCCTCTATCCTTCAATGGTAAAGAATTCTTAAGAAATCCCCAGGTCCGGATCATGATGTTGATCACCACCCAAATCTAATGGAGAGATACTTGGGCTATACACCACTAATCTGCATAATTTTGTCAAAAACAAACAGACAGATGCACAAACAAACCAACCAACATATTGTAAAAATTTCACTGATATTGTAACAGCTACTGTTTGATGCCTGTCTCCTGATGTAACAGCAAGCTGCTTCTTTCACTTAGAGAATAAAGTTGTTTATGAAGTTCGATTTGTTCTTTGTGTGGTCTGATCGGGGCTGTCTTTACAATTCCAAAGTGAGTTAAAAGCACTTTTTGTTATTTTTGATTTTTATATGAAAAATGTTTTAATAATAATAATAGCATGTCTAATAATAATAACAACAATAATAATCATTTGTATATATTCAGCATCAATCATTTTTTCTATCTTGATGATCAGCTGTGCTTGTGCTCAGATTTCTTGCGTTGGCAAATCAGAGCAGAAAAGCTTCAAGGGACTCCGTGACCATCTTTTTGTTTTGTACACTACACTAAAAAAAAGAATGTTACTAATTATAAAAACAAAGAGATAAAACGTGTGGCCCATCTTATCCCCACCTTACTGTATCTGGCCTATAAGGGTGTTGAGATGCACCAGGCTCCAGTGTGGCTGCTGTCAGCATTAATAACTCCATAGAGACAAAGGAGGTAATCAGCCTGCGCACTGCTGTCTGCGATTTCACCAAAAAGCCTAATAAAATCCAAGGGCCCAGGCATCCATTCAGTTTAATGATGCCTGATTGCTGGTAAAATATTGTGTTAGTGTTTTTCCTTTCTTTTCTTTTTTTTTGTCTTTGTGTAAGAACTATGGGTCGCTTTTCTATTGATTGTCCCTAATGGAGCTGTGATGTCATGCATTTTGGCTCTGAAGCTTTAGCGGAGTTGTGTTATGATCAGCAGTGACAGAGAGGCTTTGAATCTCTAACGGAATCAGCCTAATAAAATTTACATACTGATTGGCTCAAGCAGCATGCAAATCACCACAAATAAAGACGCAAGTATGTTTTCTCTGCTTGTCTTTGTTGATGGTTTCTGATTTTTTTTAAATGCACGATACATGTATTTTTTAAGGTTCATCACTGCTTCAGTACAGACTTTCAACCTACACAGAATCCCTTTGGGTTATATGCATCTCGGTGTGTATGAAACAATAAAAAAAGAAGGCTTTATTTTTTGAGCACTAAGACTTTTATAGGGTTATAAAAGTACCAATACTATCCAGAGCCATAGATTACCCATAATGCTGTAATGGCAAGACTTTAAGAACTAAGAACATGTGTAGCCAGATGTGTTTTCTGCATGGAGGAAGAAAGCTTGAAGATTGCTGTTGCTACTGTTTTTGGATGTCCACCATAGTTGCAGTAATTTTTATGTGTCGCTGTGTTAAACTTATTCTACAGTAACCTGAATTCAGGATTGAAACAGGGACTCTTGAGCTGTGAGGAAGTGTTGCAGCTCCTCGGGTGATTGTTTGACGGAAGGTTTATTATAATATTATCGTTTTTTTTTTTTTTCAGGACATTTATTTCCTTATGTGTGCTTTCAAAAGGCTAATCACACATTGTTTGTTGTGGTGCTCACTGTGGAAAAGCTAATGATGGTACAGACATACTTATGCATTTATAGGTTACTCATCCATGCTTATATTCCATAAATTCCTCTGCTCAACCGACATTTAAAATCTAGTGAATAGGCAGCTGTGTGTGTGTGTGTGTGTGTGTGTGTGTGTGTGTGTGTGTGTGTGTGTGTGTTATGACTACAATTTGACCTTGTGTGTGTCAACTAGTCTAGTACTGACAGTTCACAATTTCTGCAATGCACAAAATTCATCTCCCATCCCTCTTGTGCAATAAAAATGGGTGTGATATTAAAACTAATCTGTCTCCAAGGCTTTGGCGCTGAAAAATAATTGCTCTCACTTTCCAGCTTTTCCCCGTTCTCTCTCCTCCTCTGTCTTATATGAGCAGATATTTAGAGATGCATATTCTCGCTCTCGCTCTCTCTCTTTCTTACTTTCTTTTAGACACATTCGCTGTCTCACTCACTCATTGACTCACACCCAAGGGGTTAAGCATAATGAGGGCACTCAGTAAAATAATAATAAAAATAATGGTCCAGTCATTCATATGGAGTATGTGGCTTTTTTAGCTGACTGAGCGCTATGCACAGGCATTACAGGCCTGAGTAGGGGTCAGACCTTTACATAACACTAGAACGGAGCAAGGATCTGTGGAAAAAATTAGGCAGTCCCCCCCCTCCACCTCGAATCCCAGTTTTGTGGTGAGGCTAAAAGCTTTAAGGGACTTCATGACCATCTTTTTGTTTGTGTTTTTAACTCTTAATGAAGCCTATCTCAGCCGACACTGGGCGAAGGTAAGGTACACCTACCATTACAGGGAATATCTCTCACATATAACTCACAACAATTTACAAACACTCTCACTCCTAGGGGCTATTTGTGTTTGAATCGTGGGAGGAAACCCATACAAGCACGAGGATAGCCTGACAATTCCTCATAGAAACACCTGAGCCCGTGACTCGGACCCAGGATCTTCTAGCAGATGTGCTAACCGCTACACCACTGTGTCACCCTGCACAATGCTGAAGACTCTTTAAAATAATACTAATAATATTGCTAAGGCGTTGTCACTAAAGAACAGCAGGAATATTCAAAAATTATAATAAACCATGTTCACTTTTGATCTCTAAGTATAACCCAGACCCGAGGTCACACTGCTCCCAAACCCCCTGTGAAAGGAGTTTAAGATGTTGAGAATGTAACAAGATGAAATATAGAGTAATAAAAACGCACTATTACTGAGCACACGCACACTTTATTTAGTATTATGTGTAGTCTGTAAAGTCAGAAATAAGGTCAGTGCTGTTTGAAATCTGAGCTGAGACAAGCAGGATAAAAAGACAAACTCCAGTTCCTCGGGCTGCAGATGCTTTATCACACCACTAGAGGCATCAGTATGACTCGAGCAGGCCCATTACTGCAGCTGCAGGGGAGGAGAACGTCGTCACAGCGTCATTTCTCCTTCTGCCATTTTTACTATTCATACTTTTGAGTTTATATATAATGTTAGAGAAGTTGGGTTTAAAGCTGCTGGTTTACGTGTAAAAAAGCTTGTAGCTTCATAGCTCGGCTGTCTCAACTCTCACTAAGTGATGTAAATATAACTGTGTTTTACTCTCACTAAATGATGTAAATGTAAATATAACTGTGTTTTACTAAACACTTTATAACAGTACAGAGTGTAAGTACACCGTCACCTGTCCATCAGCACAACAAAATACAACTAATGACTCGCTTTTGATCCCCCCTCTCTCTCCCTCTCCCTCTCCCTCTCATTCTCTTTCCCTCTCTCTCTCTCTCTCTCTCTCTCTCTCTCTCTCACTCTTCACTACAGTCTTTGTTCTAGACTCTCTCCTTATAGTTAGTTAAAAAACAAAACTTAGATGAGACGTTAGTCATTCTGTCCGGTACATGATGTCCAGGTCACATCCCAGCTGGTTTACTGTACCGTTAGACATGTCCGAGGTAGGGCGTTTCATTAAACACAGGAAACAACATTCTTTCACAAGTCCTTCCTTCCTCCGTTTCTTTTTTCTTTCTTTCTTCCTTCTGTCCTTCCTTCCTTAAATTCTTCTTTCTTTCTTTTTCTTCTTTCCTTCCTTACTTCTGTCCTTCCTTTTTTCCTTAATTTCTTTCTTTTTTCTGTCCTTCATTTCTTTCTTTCTTTCTTTCTTTTGTCATTCATTTCTTTCCATCTTTTTCTTCTGACCATTCTTCTTTCATTTCTTCTTCCTTTCTTCTGTCCTTCATTCATTTCTTTCCATCTTTCTTTCTTCTGTCCTTTTTTTTTCTTTCTTCTGACCTTCCTTCTTTCACTTCTTCTGTCCTTCCTTTGTTCTGTCCTTCATTCATTGATTTCTCTTTCCTTTCTTTCATATGCCCTTCCTTCATTTCTTTCTTTCTGTCTTCTGTCCTTCCTTCATTTCTTCTGTCCTTCCTTTGTTCTGTCCTCTTTCCTTCTTATCTTCTTTCTTTCTTCTGTCCTTTATTCGTTTCTTTCTTTGTTCTTTCTTCTGTCCTTCCTTTGTTCCTTCCTTGATTTCTTTCTTACTTGGTTGTTTTTTTATTAACCCCCCTTCCTTACTGTCTTTCTTAGTTAATTGCTTACATTTTTCCCTTTTTCTCTCTCTCTGTGAATTATAAACTTTAAAAATTCTATTATATTTTACTGTATCTGTTTGTCTGTATCTCTTTGTTTTGCATATGTGTAAGCCTATTATTAATAACTTTATTCTTTATATTCTTTCTTTTTTCTTTCATTCTTTCTTTCTTTCTCATCTGGCTGTTTGTTCATACATCGTTTTTTCCTTTTCTTTCTTTCAAATCAGATTACGAGAAGTGCTTTTTTTTGTCTTTTGGAGTTTAGTTGAAGTGAATGCTCTGTGTGCTTTTACTTGTATATCTGAATCCTATTAAAGTGAAATGGCATGGATCCTACAGAAACAGATTTCCATAGAATAAGATTTTCTTCAGCTGAAAAAAACCCCACACAAACCAGTCTGCAAATATGGCACTGCTTTGCGTGATGGATGAAGGATGCTGTATGAATCTAAGCCTGGTTAATGGCTTTTTAATGGCACATTGTGCCATATATTAGATCCCATCATATAGACACGACTTCTCGATCTGTATAAAGGAATGCTTTTGTCATTTTTCCTGTGTCTGGACCACCTCTCGTCAGTGTAGAATGCTATGCTTTAGAATATGGAGAGGAAAAAGGACAAACAACTTGGATAAACGAATCTGACATGCGGATTATGATGCAGGTGCACACAAAGGAATGAAAAAAAAAGGAAAAAGGAAAAACAAGGTTATGACTGAGATGAGGGAGTGTGTAGGAGAATGTCATGAATAAAGCAGCGCGGTATGGTAATGCAGCTGCTATTTATAAAAGATTACTGGTATGTGTTTGCAAAGCTACACAGCAGATTGAGTGTAGAATTCTCAGTGCGAATGTTTGGGGAGACGGGTCGGTCCTCTGGGGATCTCTAAAATTAGGTCAGAATGAAAGACGGAGGGAGGAAGTGCTAGACCGTATTTAGGGATGATAACAGAACGGCGATCAGGAATAGATCAGTGTTGTTGGTGGATAGCAGCGGTGAGAGTGGGGCTCCAGGTGAGAGGCGGCACAAGGCTCTTTGAACATCCACCGAGCTCCTGCGGCGTGTCCGTGGGCCTCAGTTGGCATTTTGGGTGTAAGATGGAAGATGAATCTGAAAAGCTCATTCCTCAGTCTGTTTGCTGGGTGTGGGTGAAAGTTTGGGGAGTTGGTTTATGCTGTTAGAAGGCACATGATTTAATATTCCTCTGCTAGATTTTTCATTTTACATGCAAGTTTAAACCAGAATAAAAAGTTTGCTATATCAGAGAGATATTAACATATTTAACATCTTAAAATAAATTAATTACTGAAACATGCAGTATAAAAAATGTGCACAGAGCATAATTCTGATCTAATTTAAAAAGAAGGGAAAAGGTTTAAATTGCTGTAAGAGATGATGTCAGTGATGAGTAAATAATAAGATAGTCGGGATGTCAAGATGTCGGGATGAGACTATACACTATATACATATCTGCCAGGTCTTGTTCTGAAAACTGGATACAATACAAGTTTGACCCTTAACAATCATTGTTCGTGTCCTTTTATGGTCAGGGAAAAGTAAAAAAAGTGGCTATAGAATATATAAAATTTCTGACAAGATGGAGTTTTCTTTGTTGTGTCCTGAAGCAGGGTGTCATGGTGGCATTGCGGTAAGCAAGAAGATCCTTGGTTCGAGTTCAGGGCTCGGCAAGGGTGTCTCTGCATGTTCCCCGTGTGCTTCTGCGGGTTTTCTCAGGGTACTCCGGTTTCACAGTCTAAAACCATGCACACTAGGCTAAGTGGCTGTTCCACACTTCTCCTAGGTGTGGGTCTGTGTGTGTAGTAGAGATAGGCCTTCCCATAGCCCTAATAGGATTAAGTGGGGAGATGGGTGACTGGGTATTTTGGAGCATCTCAGACATATCCCTGGTCTTTATTTGTGCAGCGGTGGCTTAGTGGTTAAGGTGATGGGTTGCTGATCCAAAGGTCAGTGACATATATTTAGAATTTCACTTTTAGATTTATATTAAACCTATAAAAAAGTGAGTATGCGACATCACTTACTTATCCATCCCAATAATAATAGTCAGTGATTGAGAGGAAAGATGAGAGTGCACGGGAATACATTTTTGTTTAATACAGTTTGATGGCTATAGATTGTGAATAATTCAAACACATATTGGCGAACCATCACACGAGCGGAGCACCACTGATAAGGAAAAAGCGTCTAACCATTTAGTTGATTTTGGCATGCCAATAAAAACACAGTGTTCGTTCCTCTGGCGTACATAATGGCAATATGGAAACCCTGTGTTATTCTTTGCAAATTAAATTTCTTGAAAAAGGAGAAAATAATATAGAGAACAAGAGGTGTATAATACTTCGGTCATGTGATATGATGTCGTTGTTAATGAAATTTTTATTTTTAATTTTTTGCTGTACCATACTGTATTAATCCTGCAAGGAAACTTATTTTCTCTGCGTTTAACCCATCTGAAGTAAGCACACACACTCAGAGCAGTGGGCTGGCTCACATATTGGGGTGCTCGAAGAGCAGTTGGGGGTTAGGCGCCTTGCTCGAGGCATGAAGGTGGAGGAAGGGAAGGTGTAGCTCACTCACCAACCACCACACATTTTTCCTGCTGGTTCGGGAATCAAAAGCCGCTTCCCTAACCATTAGGCCACGGCTGCTCCTAAATAAATAAACAACTAATGATATTCTTGTGTTACTGAAATGATCTCTAAAGCTTCTGTCCTAAATGTTGTATTATGTCGAGAATGTTTGCTTACCTCATTTTTATTTCCTTCTATAGGCAAGTTATTATAATGAATAATTGTTCTTTATGTAGGATACGTGGCACTTTAGCTAACACAGATAGCAAGTATGTTTATAACGCTTTAAAAGTTTGTGTGCCTGTGGTCAGTATACTGAGGTAAATATGGGATATGTGCACTGTGGTGATAAAGATTTTACATAAATAAATAAATAAGCCCATATTTAGAACTCTAGTCAGCAAACACAGATAGCAAATCAAGTTTACGATGCTCTAAAAGTTTGTGTGTTTGTGGTCATTACGCTGAAGTGATGTAATGGGTACTGTAGTGATTCAGATTTGAGTGAATGAATAAGTAAACTTGTGGATAGCACACTAGCTTTCCCAAATATTACAATTATATCATAATTAAAATAAGTTTAAAGTACAGAATGGTATAAAAGTTTGTATAATTGTGGTCTGTGATCATTATACTAAGGTTGATGTGTGAAGATTACACTACGTAAACAAACCCATGATAAGCATGTGTCACAGGCCTATGTTCTGACAACCCATTTGTCTGATAGCCCTAACCATAACTCTAACCCCACTTAACTGGGTAGGATACCCAACTGATTTAAACAAGGTGCCCATCTTATATGAGTAGGGCTGTCGTGACGTAGAGCCGCCCCCCTTAGCATGCTAGCTAGCACATATAGCCTGCCAAGTGACAACTTAATTTTAGAACAAATTTTATTTCATTTTAACATCTTTGACCATGAAACTAATTTAAGCATAGGTGGTTTTCAAGTCTTTACCGTGCTAAGTTTAGAATAGATTATTTAATTGGGTGTCATTTTTGACAGGTAATCCAAGGTAAATATGTTTACAATGTGATGAGTCAGATTTAAAATGCATGAATAAAAAAATATGATTAGCAAGCTAGCATCTGAATAACAGCTTCAAGTTAGAGTGCATTCTGAACAGCTTATTGTAAATTAAACCCCATGGTAAGCACTATAGCTTTTTGAAAATAGATAGATAGAGAGATGCTTCAATCGTTCTGAATCAGAAGCCGGAGTGCTTGGCCTCATCTGGAGCATGATTATTGGTTCAGAAATCAGTTACGCTCGGCAGACCTTATGAATCAGCGCTAATTAGCCTGGAGATGTATCTCTCCTGTCCCCTTCTGTCTCCGCATGCTTGTCAGATGCACATTTAGACAAGTCCCCTTGTGTTAGGCTAATGTGATAAGAAGAGATATCTAGAGCGCTAGCCATGCAAACTAGCTCACAAACCGTCGTGTTTTTCGGAAGGTAGATGACAGTAGTAAACAGTGGTTAGCTTGAGTTCTTTATCGCTATAGTTACTGTTCAGATGTAGTAGTATCTGTAAAGCCTGCTACAACAGCTGGACAATTTCACATCAGTATCCTGATGCATTTTTATTAGTATTGTGGCTCTCATAAGATATGAGTATATGAGGAGATGGGTCATTTTTTTTCATTTCATGTGTAAAATTGTACCAGTTTCATTACCCCTTATACTTTGGTGTAAATTTCCTTGCCACCATTGCCACAGGCTTGCTCATTAGGGATGAGTAGTGGTTGCGAGGGGACTGGTGCCCATCTCAGCCGACTCTGGACGAGGGCAGCGTACACTCTGGGCAGCTTGCCAGGGCATCGAAGAGCAGAAACATGCTGACGGCAACCCTCGACTTTTTTTCATGACGTCACGTGTGTGTGTCATAAAGGTCCAATGTTTCCAAAGTTTCCTCATATTCAAAGAAAATGCACACTTCTGATCAAAGGCATGAAACTTGTAACATCGCACACAGCTACTGGATACACTGACAGTAAAATTTGAGAATCTGCTGAATTAACTTCCCCAGATCACATAAACTCAGGTTCATTAGCTCAATCATTAGCACACATATGCGGCATAATGAGACGTGTCTGTCTCTCCTCCCGTGTAAACGATAAACTCAGCATTAAACTCGAAGATGAATAAACATGCTGCTTCGTGTCCTGTCAGGAGTTAGTGAGTAGTTGGTATTCTCTTTGTTGTGCTTTGTCCAGACTCTTATTTACTCTCTGCAGTCCGTGCCCTGCCTTATCACACCGCCTGTCAGTCAAGGAGCACTGCTTATTGCTGTGCCATGGCCTTGACTGGTGAGGGTTAACGGCATGGATGATGTGACAAGCAGACTAAATGCTTTTAGTTTCACCTTCAATGCACACACACACTTAAAAATACTGATAAGCTGCTTTCACAAACCATATATTTTACTGCTGCTGAGGCCCAGTGAAAGAGGTGTAAAGAGAGCGGTCAAGGGAGACAGGGAAAGAAAAGCAGCCTGGAATATATGTGTGTGAAACTACTGGCGTGGAAGAGAAGTAAAATATGAATTTATTTTCATTCACGGCGTTTGGCAGACACCCTTATCCAGAGCAGTTTACTCTTTTTTAAATGTTTTTTTAATTGATTTTATTTATTATTCATTTTTAAGTAATAACACAAATGAGCAATTAAGGGTTAAGAGCCTTGCTAAGGGCCCAACAGTGGCAGCTTGGTGATACTGTGGCAAGAACCTCTTACCTTTGGATCAGTAACCCAGAGCATCAACCACCGATCCACCCCTGTCCTACATGTAGCAGAGTTATAATCACCCGTCCACCCATCCATTCCTTCTTCTTCTTCTGAACACTACGGTTTTTCTTAAAAAAATTCAAACTTGGTAGACATTTTGGACATATGCTAAGAATGGTCATATTATCATATAATGTTGATTGGGTGATTTTTACCACATTTATTGCCTTGAGATAGTAAGCTTCACCCCTATCCCTTTGTGCCTTCCTTCTGAAATCAATTCCTCCTACAACTTTACCCTGACTTTGTTAAATTTTTCAAACGTGTTACAGATAAGCATATTATCGTATAACAGTGATGAGTTCATTTTTAACACAGTTATGTTACTATGTAATAAACTCATTCACACTCCTGAATAAAGACCATTCTTTCACAACGACTCTGCTTACAAAACGTAATAATAAAAACAGTTAACATAATTATGCAAAGAAAAAACAAACCAACTTTTTTTTTATTTTATGAACTAAAATACAAAAATCAGTACTATGATCCAATTTCATAGGAAAAGCTCATTCAGTGGGGAATATTGTGCTCACTTGAGCTCTGGTTTAATCAGTTTAGTTATGATTAATGTTGTTGAACATCCACAAAAGTTAAAAGTTTGTCATGGCTTTATTACAGCAGCTGTAAACAGTGCTTTCTAAATCAGCTTTTGTTTTTGCCTGTCCTTGAGGTAAGAAAACTAAAACTCATCTTCTTTTAGCACTGACTGTCTTACAACTCTGACACTAGAAACTCTTTCCATGAATGTTACAGGATCATTTCCTCAAAGGTAGTTTCACCGTATCTTTTTTTTTTTTTTTGGAAATATTGTAGTTTTTTTAAAACAAATTTTACTAGTGTTGTATTGTGTAGTGCTTAATCTGATATACGAATAAAAAAAACAAATAAATGACTTTGCAACTGTAGAAACAGTAGAATAAGTGCATCTGGGATTTTCTTTACAATTGGAATTACTATCAAAGGTGCTGGTAAAGAAAACAAATCCACACCGTCTGACCAATCAAATTTAAGACTTGAACATTGAAATTCTTTAACATTTTTTTTATTTTGTATTATAAAATTTAGGTGGATATTTAGATGCTTCTTTGTTTTCTTTCTTTCTCTTTTGTGTGTGTGTGTGGGGTGGTCAATATTACTATCTGCAGATATTAAGGTGAGTTTGTGATCGATCTCCAGGTAATGAGAACACTGTAACTCCTGTGAGACAAAAAGTCCAACATGAAGGGGTTGAGGGTCAGCGGGTATAAACTGATCAGCCGTATCCCTATAAACATTATAACCGCTGACAAGGGAATTGAATGACATTTAATATTATGTTGCAGTGGCACAAGTAGTGGAATATATGAGGCAGAAAGCGAACAGTCGTTTCTTTAAGTCGATGTGTTGGAAGCAGAAAGAATGAGCAAACATAATGGTGACCACAGAACACACAGCACTTTGCAGCTTGCTGTGTAATGGGCTGCCTGTCCACAGACCAGTCATGTGGTTTTAATATTATGGCCAACTGGTGTATGGGAGATACTATAATTTTGATAGGTGTGAGACAGTATGGAGAGGGTGGATTGTCATTTGTGTGTGTGTGTGCATGTGTGTGTGCACCTGTGGGGCAATTGCGTGAAATAAGAGAAAGCACTTTACAATTATGGAAATGCGCTCAAACAAATTATAAGCATTATTTGTTAATGTGTAATGATGGCAGTACAGATGATCTCTCTGGTATAATACAGTAAACAGCAAAGCATAATAAAGTGCACTGTGAATCTTTGTTATATAATTCAAAGGAGAATAAAAAAAAAGAAAAGTAAACCATCTATACAGTGGGGGAAAGAGTGCTTTGAATGATAATAAAAATATTATGAGTTTGGAATATTGGTTTAATCCATAAACAGTGGGATGAAATAATCATTCTATCTTTCTCACCTCATTCAGTCCAATGCCGAGACATCCAATAACCACATTTTCCAAATGTTTGCTTTGATGCTGAATGCTAGGAGATTTAGCACTCATAACCTTAATAGTGTAATAGTAATAGATTACAGTGTACTGTTCAGAGTAGAATAATCCAGGTGTCTTAAATTTAGCTAATCATTTAATTTAATGACAATGATTTAGATGTTTTTAATATTTAACAGCATTTTCTTTTAATAATCCCAAGTGGCATCAGATAGCATCAGCTGAAAACAAACAAATGCTGTTTGGGTCGCCGCGAGGCTGGCACCTGTCTCCGCCAACACTGGCCAAAGGCAAGGTGCACCCGGAACAGCTCGGCAGACCATCACAGGGCCAACATCTTTGTCACACTCCCACCTAGGGGAAATTTAAAACAGCCAATCATCCTTATGCACATGTGTTTGGACTGTGCGAGGAAACCAGAGTACCTGGACGGAAAACAATTTAACTCCACAGAAACCCCCGAGCCCGGGACTCGAACCTGTGAGGCGGACGTGCTTATCACTACACCACACACGCCTCCAAGATTAAAAATTATTTTACTGATAATGACTGTTGATTACAGAAATATGTGTTACTCCATTCTTAGTGTTGGTGCAGAAGCTAGCAGCAGACACAGGAAGCATGCTGCTGCCTCTATGATTGGTGTTTTTACTTTGCTCAAACTCCTGCCATTATCTTAATTCATAAATGATTCAGAAAGTAATACACAAATAAACAACTGACGTGACCTTTGACTCACACTTGTTTAATTCATCCTGTTCATCCTGATGCTGTTGGTCAGTGTTAGTGGACTGCAGAAATCTAAACACATAACATGAATCACAGTGTGATAAGATAATCACATTCATAAACAAGGATTTGCTCTGGATGGAGTTAATAATGATAATATTCATGCTTATACAAAAGCCAATCCGGCACGGTGGCGTAGTGGTTAGCACGTCCGCCTCACAGTAAGAAGGTCCTTGGTTCGATTCCCAGCTCGGGCGTTT
>JBCNYG010000001.1:8846480-8863477 GCA_039654305.1 Porochilus rendahli
GTGTGTGTGTGTGTGTGTGTGTGTGTGTGTGTGTGTGTGTGTGTGTGTGTGTGTGTGTGTGTGTGTGTGTTGGTCACTGCTGGGCACAGAGGGAGAAACTTCCCTGATGTGCTGCCTCACTGCATGCCAGCAGCCTGTTCGATAGAAACACACCTGGCCTTGTACATACACACACACACAGTTACGTTTCCATAACTTGTGGGGACAATACATAGATTTGCATTCATTTCCTGGAAAAGTTTCTGTAAACACTAGAAATTTTCCTAGTACTAAACCTTACCCCAACCTTACCCCAATCTTAAAACATCTTCACCTTAAACTGTAATGATTTACGTCACGGGGACTTGCGTTTGTCCCCACAAGGAAGCGAAGTCCCCATAACGTGACTGTGTAAACCCACACAGTGATGAATAGCTAGACCACACACACACACACACACACACACACACACACACTGCAGAGACGTTAACATGCAGGAGAGCTGCTCTTTAATTTGCTTAGTCATACACACACACGCACGCACGCACACACACACAGGCTAGAAGATAGCTACAGGCTGTAACACTTCTGAGGTCAGATCCTATCTGACCTCCAATCATGTCCAGCAGCTCCACTTGGTCTCAACTTAACTGAGCCTATTAAATTTACTAATTAATTTTTTTCTGTTTAATTTAATTTCATCACCATACCCGAATATCTTTAATTCCCTTAGTATCATTTTGGACTAAACCCAGATTTATCTGAAATTAAATATCATTTATATGGAAGGGTAAATGCAGCCTTCTCTCTCTCTCTCTCTCTCTCTCCGATCTCTCTCTCTCTCTCTCTCTCTCTCTCTCTCTCTCTCCGATCTCTCTCTCCTCTCTCCCCCTCTCCCCTCTCTCTCTCTCTCCCCCTCTCCCCTCTCTCTCTCTCTTTCCCTCTCTCTGTCTCTCTCTCTCTCTCTCTCTCTCCCACTCTCACACACTATGAGTGTGAAAGTGTGTATATGTACGTACACGTTTATACGCCAGAAAGCTCCAACACCCTCCATCACAGACCTGTTTACACCCCAGCTGAATTCTCCACCCTGACCAGCGTTTGAGTTTCTCACAGCAGAGACCTCTCTATTAGGTAATAAGTTGTATGTCAGTGCTTCTCCGACTCCCACCTCGTGTCGGGGTCTTCACGCTGGCCTTAATTGCTTTGAATAGCTCGCCATTTATTTTGTTACTTCCTGAGTGTCTGGAAAATGGACCCTGTCTTTAGCTGCTCGAGTGCATCATTTGAACACAGCACTCCCAGGTAATTGGACCAACGAGAGGGTGAAAAGAAGGTCAGAATTTTTTGTTTGTTTGTTTTTTTCCATGAAAATAAAATTGGTGAAGTAATTCTACAACAGGCACATTCTTGTACTGAATTGTGCAGTTTTCCTTTTTCTTAGCTGAAAGAGTTAAATATTGAAGTACACTGTCGAGAGAAACAGACCTGTAGGAAGGAGAATAAATGGAGTTTAAGTGTACTGTTGATTTAAAGTGATGCTCTCAGGGATGCTATGAATAAAAGAGCAGCATTACAAATCAGGAATAATCACTGTCTGTTATAGAGAGGTTGAAATGACACTGTGACATTATGTCCTCTTCAATGTGGAGCTTACATAGATTTTCTGTCTCACCACACACACACGCACACAATGGAAGCATGTATAATCCATAATGCATGTCTTTGAGGACTAGCAGAGTTCTTATTTTAGGTAGGACAAAAACAAAATACATTGTAATTCAAATATGCATTATTTGAATTATTTATTTACATTTTTTTTCCAACCACTTCATCCTTTATTAGGGTCACGGGGAGGCTGGAGCCCATCTCAGCTGACTCTGAGCAAAGGGATTGTTCACCATTCCATATCAGGGCCAACACACACCCACACAGCCATTCACACTCGTACCAAGGGGTAATCAAGAACATCCAGTTTGCACTTACAGTCTTTGGACTGTTGGAGGAAACAGGAGTATCTAGAGGAAACCCATGCAAGCATAGGAAAACGTGCAAACCCCACACAGAGACGCCCTCGACGAGCATGGGGCTGAGACCCAGAAACCTATTCGAGCTATTCAAGAATTTGTGATAATTAGTAAACAAACAACAATATTAAGTAATAACAAAACTAACAGTCTCTTTTTTGAGGCATAGTGTTCTTATTTTATTAATTTTTTTCACTTGCTAAACCATTCCATATGGTTTGAAGTTCATTAACGCTACGCAAAATAATAAAGAAAAATAATACATTTGCGACACCTTTCAGTTTTTCTGAAAAATGTTTATTTTCAGTGTTTTTGGTTATTATCTCTACTTTTACCTCAATATACTTGTTGGAATCATTTTTTTGGTTCTCACTGCCTACAGTATCATTGTTCAATACATTTTCACCAAAACATTATAGAGAAGTATTTTTTTGATTAGGAGCCCTTTTAGACAACAGTGGTGGTGTATAATCTTCACTATATGCACAACAATAATTTATAATTAATAATTTAATTTATGGAGCAGTGGTGGCCTGGTGGTTAAGGTGCTGGATTACTGATCCCAAGGTCGGGGTTCAAGCCCCACTATCAGCAGGTTGTCACTGCTGTCCCACAGTGCAGCTAACTGGGTTATCAAATGCAGGCCGGGTCTCTCACTGTCTATGGTGAGAGGAGTGTAAAAGAACCATCGCTAATTTTCGTCAAGAGGAGGCTGCATAGCCGGCAGCGTGTTTCTGCCCTGCCATGGCCTGGCGAGCTGTCCAGGGTGTACTCTGCCCTCGCTGAGTCGGCAGAGATGGGCGCCAGCCTCCCCGCGACTCTAATTAGGATTGAGCAGTTCAGAAAATGAATGAATAAATAATTTAATTTATTTTAAAAAATGTATTTATTTGCACACACTTACACTGAGCAGACAGCTAGCCCACCATGTGAAAATATACTTGGAAGTTAACAAAAAGGTCTGTTGGGCCCAAGAGCAATGAGATTCTTCTGTAGTATGGGGAAAAAAGAGAGAAAGAGAAGGATGTTGCGATGCTGTAAATGATGTATACATGACAAATAAAGCTTTTCTTTCTTCATCAAAGCTATCATGCATCTCATGGACCCGGCTAACTAGCTGGGTCGAGTCTCTGCTGTAACTCATTACCGTGACACGGCTCATAGAGAGCAAACAATGAAACCTGAGTGTTATCACTATAAATTATTAGATGCCACTGCATTGTAACCGCACTAGCATTATCTAGCTTGAGGTGTGAGGTCCGTGAAACAGACAACCGCCAACTTCTTACAAAAACTAAAAAATTACAATGAAAACACCCCGACCCAGAGGAGCTGAACAAATCACAGATATTTCAGATTCGGTATTATTTATTCTGTTTAGGGCTGATTTATGTTTCCCTTTAATATGCCAGCTGTAAGTAAATGCCAGGTGTATATAAGAGTTATTTATTTATTTATTTATTTATTTATTTATTTTTTCATTCATTCATTCATTCATTCACTGTTCACTGAGGTACTTAATCCTACTGGGCTTGTGGGGAGGCTAAAGTCTAACTCAGCCAAGTCTGGGCAAAGGCAGGATACACCCTGAACAGTTCCATCGCATGGCAACTTAGCCTAATATGCATGTTGTTGGACTGTGGGAGGAAACCAGAGTACCCAGAGGAAACCCATGCAAGGACAGCATGCAAACTCCACACAAAAACCGAGCCCGGGACTCCAGGCCAGGACCTTGCTGTTAGACAGACGTGCTAACCACTAGAGCACTGTATTATTTATTCTTATTTCTGAAAATGCATTTAAACAGATGAGCAGCTGTGGGCCGGCGTAAGGCAGTTCATGGGAACAGGTAAAAAGGAAAGGAGAAAGAGGGAAATGTACCATCTTGTCTTGTTTTCTGCTTCTCTTTACCTCTTTTGCTAAGAAAGCATCAGAAATCATGATAATTTTAGCTACTCATACTGACGGCTTTCACAGGCGGTGCGCTGTCTCATCCAGCCATGTCATCCTTCTCTCTCTCTCTCTCTCTCTCTCTCTCTCTCTCTCTCTCTCTCTCTGTGGTTAGGCTATACTCAGTGATAGATGTCACTCAGCCTCATCTGTCCAAGTGCATTTTGATTTTCCCACAAGATGACCATAAATCCATTTATCCATTTATAAGCTTTATTTTCTCTCCTCCAGCTGCGTTAGGTCTTCCTGACCACCTGGCACAGTTTTAAAGAAGAAAGAAAGTAAAAATGGGGCATTTTGTAAAGGTTTGGAGAGTAAAAAACAGGACAAAAGAGCACCGTGTTTAAAAAAGTGAGGCTATCACATGTTGTTCAGAGACCTGCTATTATCGAACTGCCATAGCTATCAGAAGAGCAGAGGTCGTTTTTCCCCCTGTCTCCTTCCATTTTTTTCCCTTTTTTTTCCATTGAAAGAAAAGTAATTTTCTGTCAGTTTCTTAAGATGAGGTAGCAATTTTAATGACTCTCTCTCTCTCTCTCTCTCTTTGTCTCCCGACTCCTCTCTCCCAGAAGCGAGGGGATACCTGCCATTATATCTCCCAGGCTTATTCGGACGCCATTGATTTTTCCAGCTCTCATAAGAGACACTCCTCCTGCTCTAGTTGTGATTATTGTGCTGATGATTATTAATCAGCGTTCGCAGGAGTCACAGTGCACCGCAGCAATTTAACACTTCGTCTCCTCGTACTGCAATCCAATGACGCTTCAGCATCTCCGCTCCCATCAAATCAATGAACCTCCTTTTGCTGTAGAGTTGCAATCATGACAGATGATTGAACACAGGGCCATTCGTTCGAGCCATATGTCCTTGTGTTGGTATGACATTGCTTTTTAAGATTTGTGATTTATAGTGTTTACAGTTCACTAAAATTATATCAGTGTTTAATGGTTTTGGTTGCAGTGTGGTTTATGCTGACCATTAATCTGTTTATTTTCTCATTTTCCTCTTCTGCGCCTTATATATCATGTTCCTGACCACACACACACGCTGAAATCATTTTAGCTTGGACTTATTGAGGGTATGTTACATGTCAGAGTGTTCTGTTTAGTGTGCTGGTGGAGCATTAAGGGAAACAACCTGACCGATCATGCAGGACTGGGCCGGCGAGGGAGAAAAACGAAAGAAGGTGGCGTTGGCAGGCTCATGAGCTCTTATCGAAAACTAGCAGCTTTCATAAATCACACTTTACATTTATGTAGTTTCAAGAGCCCATAAACGGCTTTTCAGTTTTATCAGCGCAAATCATTAATTCATTACATTTCCAGAAGGAACATGATCTTTCTTCACTGTTTGTGTTTGTGTTATGTATTTAACCTTTAGGTCAGTAGGCCGTGTCAGTGTGGGTTTGTTTGTCTCTGTCCTTTTGACATTTCAAGAGAAGTAAAATGCATTGAGTTACAGTACGTCAGGCGTGAGTGTTAGTGTACTTCGCCAAGTCTAGCCTTAAGCCGTAACCTCCCAACTAAGACGTTATTTTAGATGCATAAATAACTGTCTGGGATCTTTACTGCTCCACAGATATAGAGTTTCTCTATAGGCGGATGTCATGCCAGCTCTTATACTCTGTCCAAAGCATGTGGTGCTTTTGGTATTATCATCCCTCGTGCTTTTCAATAGATGTGGGGGCATTCCCTTGCCCTGGCTTGGGAATTTCTTGAATGAATGAATAACCAAATACTAATTTATTTGCTTAGTGTGTCGTCTGCCAACAAAGCTGGAGCGACACATAAGGATCATGGTTTGCCGTCTTGTGTCATAATCTGTCATCACACTTCAACCAAACCTTCAAAGAAACTTATTTATATCACACTATTGTCCACCTCTTATTTGATTTTTGTAATACGTACTAAATATTTTTGGCTCTTTCTATAACAAAACATAGACTTTGTAACAGCTCACCATCGTCATACCACTTTATCCCTATCATGGTGACACTAAATCCAGAGCCTTTCCTATGAGTAATGTGAATGAGATGGGAGGCCACCCAGGATGTGTCCATCCATGCTTTTTGACCCCTAGGGGAAGTTTAGCACAGCCCATCCTCCAACTGACGTTGATGTTTACAGAAGAAGAAATGAGATGACAGTAACCTGAACTCACGACCAAACCAGAGACGCTAGGTCTGTCCGGCCACCAAAATATGTCGTCCAGATTTGGCCATTGTTTCCATTGCCATGTGTTCCGTACTGTAATGAAGTATCTGTGTTAAATCTCGTCCTGTTGTGTGATGGCAGATGGGATACTGATACTCACACAGGGTGTAGTTTATTCTGTATTTAGATTAGAATTACAATTGGTCGTGTTTCCATGTAAAGCTCATACATAGTTCATCTCTCCTTTCCTGACATGCATGTTGTATGCTACATAGTATTTGACTATTTCTAAGTAAGCGTGAACTACAAGGAAAAAGACAAAGGAGAAACGTTAGGTGGGTTCCCATGAACCTGCTTATTGTGGCTTCTGTATGCTAGTGTACAGTGTTGATTAAAATGTGCTGAGGTAAATAAAGAAATAAATATAATTATTATAATATTTTCATTTTTATTGTTATGGTATTGTATTTGCTTATTTATTTTTATGTATAATTTGTTATGTTGAGTAAGATAGTATTATAAAATAATACAATATAATATAGTATATCATGATGATGATTATTGTTGCTATCATTTTTCTTCCGCTTCTCTTATTATTATTATTATTATTATTATTATGACTATTAATATTATATCAGAAACATAAAAAAAAAACATTGCAAAAAAAGTTCACTGAAATTCAGTTTTTTACAGATGGTCTGATGATAAATATTTTTTAACATTTAGGTCACATGACATAAATCACTGTCATTGCTTATCAGCTTTCAGAGATTTGTCACAGTGTTTAATTGGAATGATGATCACGAGAGGAAATAACCCAGCTGCAATCGTGTGACATCACTCAGTGGAAACAGACTATTCATAACAGTGTTGAATTGTTTCTTTCTTAAAATTAAGATCACTTGTATTTTGCTCACAACTTCAGTGGAAAAGTGCTATATGTTTTAAGGGCTCCTCCTCCTCTCCTCTCCTCCTGCACCTTTTCTGTTTGCGTGAATCCGGTGGATTAGCGCTTTAAGCCCCATGTTCCTCTCTGAGACAGAGTCTTGCTCAGAGGGAGAAGGATCAGCTCCTTCCTCGTGTGATGTGGATGAAGGATACACCCAAAGCTCTGTAAAAGAACCAGGGGAGCGTGTATGTTTTGAGATGACGCACTGTTTTGACGAAGAGGGAATGTGTGTTTTGTCTCTTATGTGTATAACTGAGACAAAACATCTCATGTGGGTCATTTCTGATTTTTTTCCCACTATTTCATCATTTTTCTCATCTACTGTATATGAAATACTTCCCTTCGAATCTGACACCAAGTCATTCACGTTCTGCACTATGTTATATTTCGTGTGTATCCTTGGCAGTGGGCATGTGATTTCATGCGTCTGTGATATTGATGACACGGTGGTGCTGTTGGATGTGTTGTCATTTTACTGCTCCAGGGTCCCTGATTCAAGTGCGCTCTGGTTACCTCTTGTGTGGACTTCCATATGTTCTCCTGGTTTCTGCGTGGGGCTCCTTCCGGTTCTCCACTTTCCTCTCACTTCCTAAAAAGATATTGATAAATGTATAGCCTCTAGGTGTCTGTGTGGTTACTTGTATTTGCTACATATTGAGGACTGGAATAAATGTTTGACCAGGGTAAGGACTTTTATGAGAATTGTGGACATTTTGGCTGGTCCTCACTTTTTCAAAAGGCTCTTTGAGGTTTAAGACTCAGTTTTAGGGTTGAGGTTAAAATTAGGTTTAAGTCATGGTTGGGGTTCGGCATGTAGTTGTGATGGTTAAGGTAAGGGTAAAGGGGCTACCGAAAGGATGTCAGTGGATGTCCCCGTAAAGGTAGGAGAAAAGGTGTGTGTGTGTGTGTGTGTGTGTGAGAGAGTGTTATTCTGCAGTACCCAGGAGTCTCTGGATGTATCACGAACCTGACCTGGATGAAGCAGGTATGGGAGATGATGGAAGAATCTTATAGACGTATGAAGCAGGCCAGCACAAGGAAAGGTGCATTTGATGTAGCTGCCCGGGGGGAAAAAAAAGTCTAAGATTTCCCCTCCTGTGAAATTGGGTCTTAACAATGCCGGTCTAATGAGGACTGAAGTGTGAAAAGGAAGTAGGCCGAGATTTAATTCACCGTTCCCATCCCACCCCTCCACATGAGGCTTTGTCCCTCCACACAGGAGATTTTACCAACCCAACGTGGCCCACTGTGCACAAATCCCTCACCACACTCTAATCAAAAGTGTTTGTACCTTTCGAAAACCTGCCGACTGGCAGAGCTTAATTTTACCTCAGCCTGACTAATCTTTTTAAATCCACTCTTGTTTTCCGTGACTTCATGACTGTACACCGTCTGTTCTTATTATTGCTGTTTTGTTTTTTTCTTCCTGAAGTCTTTGGGGGGGGAAATTAAATTTTTACTTTTCATCCATTTGTGCAAAGCAAGAGCTCCGTGTAAGCTTATTATAACAGGATATGATTGATTACAGTGTCTTTCACTTGTAACAGTGTGCAACTGACAGTGGACGTGAGTTCACAACTCCAAACATTACACTAAATGAGAGGAATTAGGAAGAAAAGTCTCCCACTCTCTCATTCTCTCTCTCGCGCTCTGTCCCTTTCTCTCGCCCCCTTTCTCTCGCCCTCTCTCTCCCCCACTCCCCTCTCCGTCTCTCATCCCTCTAACTCCCTCCCTGTCTCTCTCTCTCTCTCCCTCTCTGTCCCTGTCTCTTTTTGCAAAGGCTTATAGTATCCTCTTCCAGTCTCGCTCTCATACATGACTAAATTGGAAATTTCAGTTCTGTTCGTTTTTAGTATGAAACTTTGTTACTTCCCACCCAGGCTGATGACAGAGATTACTATTTTTGCACATAGATATGATATTTCTCTGCTTCATTCCTCACGCCATGCCCTAAGGTGATGCATCACAATATAATATAGTCCCATAAACCGATTTCTGCACAACAGCCCCAAGCAGCATTCTAGCAGTAAGAGGCACCAAATCTTTTGAGGAACAAGATGTGTTGCTCCACTCCACTTGGTGCCATCTGACATTCGGTGAAAAGCAATAAACTGTGGGAGATAAGAGGTAATGCAGGATCTTGTGAGAGGCTTAATAATCATCATGTCTATAATGGTATCTTCATGAGCGTCTTCAGTTCATTGGGTGTGAGAGGGAGTTATGTACGTTTTTCTAACGCTGTAGCAATGGGAATAAGTATTTGAAAAAGGCTTCTGTACTTGTGAGGAACAGCGTTTTGTCTGGGTGCGGCCAGGAGGGTGATATCGGCACAGTTTTTGGTGCTACCAGTTGTTTGCTTTAGATCTGCAGTGCAGATGCTGAGGACCTGAGATGCTGTGGCCAATTCTTTGTGTGCTTGTCTGAATTAGACCAGAAAGCATCAACTAATTATGTGCATTACTACAGACTATGCAAGAACAAGTGCAGACTAGAATTCCTGGGAGGGTTGACTTTCTGTAACTCTAGCCTTTATTATTTCCTGTTAATGTCTTTATTGATGCAGTGCATTGCATTTGTGCCCTCAGCAAACAGGCAGCAAATATTTGGCTGTCTCTGTTCATCATTTTCACTTAGCAAAAAAAAAGACACTACTCGTCGTTGGCTTTTGCTGGACAAAGCATTACTTGTTTCCTAATCCACAACACATGGAACTATTCACATGAACCAAAGACATAGTTTGACCATGGGGACATGCTATTTATTTTTATTAGTTCAATATTTTTTCATAAACATTTGAATGTGTGTACTCCGAGCTACACTGGCTTACTCAACATCACATAATGTTTGTCAGGGACCAAAAAAAATCCCCATAGTCCCATCTTTGCGGTGCCAAATTTTATATTACAGGTGTCAAATTCAAAACCTGTGGGCCAAATCTGGCCCGCCAACTTATTCTATGTAGCCAGCAAGAGCTTTCAAAGAACATGATTATCGTACATTTTTTTTCATCGACCGTTACCGTGAAACCCAATTCCACATCCTTCCACTAGGTGGAGGCAGCCTATTTCAAGTAAACAGCTAGTCAGTCATGACTCAAGAAAGATTGCAAGCTAGCATGTCGCTGGTAAGATTCTCAAATGAATCATTTTGGCATGCAGATTTCATGATTACCCTTTTAGAACAGATGTTCTGTGATTTATTTATCCATCAATCACCTTTAAATGTAGTGATTTGGCCCTCAATGAAATGAGTTTGACACCCCATGTTTTACATGTTTTGTCGATCTATCTATACACACTTATAGATTTTTATTCAATGACTTGTACATTAGCAAGTCAGCACAAAAATGTTTTACATTTCCAACCAGTTTCCCAGCAGAAAATTAAATGTTGTAGAAAAACTGTTTGTATGTCATAAAGCAGACACCAAAGTACATAGGAGATGACTTTTCAGACAAAAACATAATGAAGGCTGCTGGGTTTTCTATGCAAATAAAAACACAAGTGTGATAGTCAAAACCTCCAGGAGAACTGTGACTGGTTCTATCAGATGCTCAGGAAAACTTGCAGCTCATTACCATGTAAAACTGCACAAGCTCTACCGGGGAAAAACAAATTTTTTAAAGCAAAGTATCAGCATACCAAATATTGACTGTCTCATTAGTTACTGTTTACTGTGATTTATAGATTTTTTTTAATTGTAGAATATATATATATATATAGACTAGACTACACCTTGGGCTTGATCCCAGCATGTACTCTCCATGGCATTGTTGCTCCGGTTGGTCCGGTCGAGGCTCAGCAACATTAATGTGGCAATAAAACGAAGTCAGCTGATGAGCTGAATGTACTGAGCAGGTTCACATCATGGGACTTTTTCTTCCCTGATGGCACGGATATAAAATGGGGGTTCAAATAATGAGCGAGTAGTTCAGGGAGCACGAGGGATCATTTTCACATATGTACTGGCACCCCAGAGTCCTGACCTTAACACTACTGAAAGTTTTCGGGATGTGCTGGAGAAGACTTTATGGAGTGATTCAGTTTTTCACTCAATGGGAATAAATGTTATGTTGCTTAAGTTTGTTGAAACATGATAACTATGTGCTATAAGCAAGGATAAAGGCAGAACAACATATGTGTGTGTGTGTGTGTGACCTTTTTTTTGGCTGGGCAGTGTATGTGTGTGCATGTAAGAACTACAACTGAACAATTTATGAAAGCTTGGCATAAAGCACATAATCTTATGAACTGTCCTTATGCTTGGTTTATATGTGGCCGTGAACATGGTGAATTGCATCCCGCTCTCATTTGTGGAAATCATTCCAAATCACCCAAACTTTAGAGCATTTCTTAAAAAGTAATAAAACTTTTGATTATTGTCTTTGGCATTTCTGATACATGAGCTCATGTTACTAAGAAGGGAGGTTTTTCTACATTTTGTGCCTGATTCTGGCATGCTGACCATAAGCACTGCCAGCAAACACCACATGAGTTTCTGGGGAGTTGACCAGAAAAGGATCAATTGGAAGAACGTTTAAGAAGGCAATGACAGACAGGTCTCGCTCTGTGAGTTGGAATTTCCAAGGCAGTGCATGGTGGATTAGCACATTATATTGATAAAAATGAAATGCCTCAGCTGTCACAACATACACCCTTGTCCTGATCTCAGAAACACACACACATACTTCATTAGCACCTGTTCAGCTTTCTTTAGAGCAAAGGCCATCTCTTGGGATTTGCATGTGCATGTATGTACTTGCATGCCTTTCTACTGTATGAGGGGGAAAAATCCGCAGGAGATTTGCGAAGCCTTTGGTCAACACTTTGAAGTTCTGAACTTGTCACATATCCATCTGTCTGCTCAGTCTTTATGAAACAGATGTCCATGCTTCTCAGACATCTGCCCTATAGCGTCCACTCCTTATTAAAGAAATTTAGACAGAGGAACAGCTTTTTTTCTGAGAAAATCCAGATTTTATAGTAGCCTATATTGTTATAGCCTTTCAGTAGGCTTTCTTTAACAATGTGGGAAAATGTCAACTTCATGAACACAAACTGTAGCCAGTCTGGTAAATGTTGTAAATATAGACTGTTATGAACATTATTCTTGAATTATAAGGTTAGGAATGAGTATTAGATGACTCATACAGAGTTGAAAGGCTTGAAAAATAGAATGTGGGCAGGAAATACTCGCTGGTTAAGGCTTTGGGCGACTCATCAGAAGGTTAAGAATTCGATCTCCCTGCTATCGTAGACTTCTTAATCACGTAGTAGTATCCACTTGCCTTGCTATGAATTAAAGCATCAGCCAAATAAATAATGTAAATAACATAAACATTTCTTAATTCACTGCCTCTAATCTGAAATCATATTATTTCCTTGATGCATAGTGTTTTTAGTATGACAATAAAAAGTACTATACATGTACAATTAAAAAAAAATTATGCACATTGAAACTTTGTGGAGTGTATAAAACATCGTCTGGACTTGAGAAATGTCTTTAGTATGTGCTACATGGGAATGAGATGATCTGACTGGTTCAGTGTCCATGATAAAAAAAAAAAAGAGAAAAATCTTGTTTTTGTGTGTTTCCCCCCATGTAGTATATATACACTGCATTGCCAAAAGTATTCGCTCATCTTCTTTCACTTGCATATGAACCTAAGTGACATCCCATTCCTAATCCATAGTGTTTAATATGACGTCAGCCTTCCCTTTGCAGCTATAACAGCTTCAACTCTTCTGGGTAAACTTTTCACAAGGTTGAGGAGTGTGTTTATGGGAAATTTTGACTGTTCTTCCAGAAGTGCATTTGTCAGGTCAGACACTGATTTTGGACGAGAAGGCCTGGCTCGCAGTCTCCGCTCTACTCCATCCCGAAGGTGTTCTGTCGGGTTGAGGTCAGGACTCTGTGCAGGCCAGTCAAGTTCTTCCACACCAAACTCGCTCATCCATGTCTTTATGGACCTTGCTTTGTACACTGGTGCACAGTCATGTTGGAACAGGAAGAGGCCGTTCCTAAACTGTTTCTACAAAGTTGGGAGCCTGAAGTTGTCCAAAATCTCTTGGAATGCTGAAGCATTCAGAGTTCCTTTCACTGGAACTAGGGCGCCAAGCCCAGCTCCTGAAAAACAACCCCACACCATAATCCCCCTCCACCAAACTTTACACGCAGCACAATCCACACAGACAAGTACGGTTCTCCTGGCAACCGTCAAACCCAGACTCATCATTCAGATTGCCAGATGGAGAGGACGTGATTCGTCACGCCATAGAACGCGTCTTCACTGCTTTAGAGTCCATTGGCAGCGTGCTTTACACCACTGCATCCGATGCTTTGCATTGCACTTGGAGATGTATGGCTCGGACGCAGCTGCTCGACCACTGAATCCCATTCCATGAAGCTCTCTACGCCCTGTTCTTGAGCTAAAGCGAACGCCACATGAGGTCTGTAGCGATTGACTCTGCTGAAAGTTGGCGACCTCTGCACACTGTGCGCCTAAACATCCGGTGACTCCGCTGTGTCATTTTACGTTGCCTACCACTTCATGGCTGAGTTGCTGTCATTCCCAATCACCTCCGCTTTGTTATAATACCACTGACAGTTGACCGTGGAATATTTAGTAGTTCACGACTGGACTTCTTGCACAGATGGCATTCTATCACGGTACCACGCTTGAATTCACTGAGCTCCTGACAGTGAGCCATTCTTTCACAAATGTTTGTAGAAGCAGTCTGCATGCCGAGGTGCTTGAATTTATACACCTGTGGTCATAGAGGTGATTGGAACACCTGATTTCAATTATTTGTATGGGTGAGTGAATACCTTTGGAAATATAGTGTGAAACATTTATGCACTTCAGGGTCAGTGGATGTTGTTAAATTGAATAGTACCCTTAATGTTGCATCTCAAGGGGTATTTAGCGAGAATCACCTTGCCTTCAGTAACATTTAACTTATTAGCAAAGTGTTATCAGTATCTTTATATGATCAGTTCTTCTCTGAAACATTTTTTGTTACATACAGAAAACACAACAAAGCTTAGAGCATTTGGTATTTGTAGTGCTGAAACTAGACAGGGTTTAGCTCCATAATGCTCCCCTGTTGCTTCCCTCCACTCCACTCCACCACCCCAGTGGATTCGGTGTGGCAGACTGAAGCCACCCTGAGTGAGGAAACTCCGGCTGGATAATTGGGATCATAATGACAGGGTGGTTAGTGCCAGCTGGGTTAGTAAGAAGGTCAGAGAGCAGCATGAGTTCAGTCTTATCTCTGTGCTTGAGCTGGATTCCATATGCCAAGAAACAATGTGCTGCAAAGGACTATGGATCCCCCGTGGTGGTCTGCGTCATTCTTACAGAAGCACAAGGTGTCCGAATAAATCGCAAAACTTTACCCTGTATTATTTTAAATTAAACTCATTTGAGCTACATCCTCATGAAATGGGTTTGCACCGATGTAAGTGTTAAGCTCTACTGAATGACGGCCATATGAAATAGTCCAGACTAAAGTGCTGAGACTGCAGGCAGCATCTCTTCGTAGCACACTGGGAAATAACAGCCAATGAGAGTTTAAATATCTGTGTGACCTCCCCCACCTCCATCGTAAGGCCTCATCCCATGTGGCCTAATTGACTTGGTTGCCATGGGGATAGAATGCCAAGTGTGAACCACGCTAGTGTACACGAATTACACTTCACACCGCTCCACACTTCCTTTTATTCGCCTGTCAAAGACAGATTTGTTTATTTATTTCTTTATTGCTGGTTTTATTATTATTATTCCACCATTCAGGGGCTGTTTCACTTGGCTCATGAATGCACGCATTGTGTTTTAAGAGGGGAAAGAGACTTGGAGGACAATACCCGTGTCCAGACTCAAACTTCCCGAGAGTTCTCCCTCTGCATGACTTTAGATGTAGTGGCGCCAGTGTAAAAGTCATTCCTTTTATTTAAACAGTGGTCGTTTATCGTGTATGTTGGGTGCGATCATACCTCACTTTAAAGGCTAAATTAAGAAGGGAGGCCTCTTTTTCCACTCCCTCTTCACTGGCATTTTTAGTGCAAACTAATTTAATTAAAAGGGAAGTTGGCACTCTGGCACCTATATATTACTTATTCATAGAGTCACTTTGTTTCCAGCGAGGCCGGTCTCTAGCTGTAAAGGACAAAAGCCTCTGTGCTCTTAGCATTTAAAAAAAGAGTTAGGTCACTGATCTAAGCTCCGTGTAAACACAAGTCCTGAGAGGGGAGTCCGAGCTGGCGTAGTGTACTTTGGGAAATAAGCCTATAAACTGAGATTTTACCCCCCACCACACCACCCCCACCCCCACCTATATGCTCCCTATAGGCTAAGTTGGATGAGCCATATTAAGGGCTTCTCACTTTGACAGCGTTACAAATGTCTAGTGTCAAAAAAAGACTGATGTGTGGTACTGAAAAAAAAAAATAGTGAGCTGAGATTCCCCATTACTGTAATGCACTTGAGACCGATATAAAGACTGCTCGGTACTCGAGTGACTGTACCTGAGAGATAGATGGCCATGATTTTGTTGTGCTATGGATTATGGATACTTCAGAAGCATATTCGAGATCCCTCTGTATTCCCGCCATGCTGTTGGAGAAGACCACTAATCATTTTTCCAAGAGGTATTCTACCGTGTTTTTTCACTTCACGTCTGCAGCGGTTACCGTCACCTCTTTGCTGTCCTAGCTGAAATATCACGCATATTAACACCAAAGTGCATTAAGCTGCACAAGCTTCTTTATGGTTCTCTAAGCTCATCAGAGGGGAGTATCGTAATGGCTAAGTGTGAATGCAGACATATGTTATTGAAAGAGACTTGATACTTGCCAGAACTGAAATTACTTGCACTACGCCAGTGACCGGGGGAGATGTATAATGATAGGCTCATACTGCACCCGGACATCTTGCCAAGACAGGAAGAAAACTCTCTGAAACTTTCAGTGCACCTCAGATAAAAGTTGAATGGAATTCAAGTCTCTAAATTAATTGTTTTTTGTAAATTCAGCCGTTTTTATCTCAACCCACGCTTAGTAAAAGTATATATTGAACTTATTCAGTAAAAAAGATGCATTAAAACCAACGTTACCTTAGATCTTCAGTAAGCTCTGAATTTATTTGAGACATTTATTAGGTTTAAGGTTATGGTGTGCAGTCTAGTTCATTCTGTTGCCATCAGCTCATGTTTCACAGGCAGCTATACTTCATCACAGCCAGTTTGTGAAGTTCCCTTGCTAACTGGCAGGCAGGTAGGTTTAAAGTGATGAAAGCCTTTAATTTAAGCCTGTGGTTAATTTCTTGAAGCTTGGCCAGCATCCTGAACAGCAGACTTGAAAGCGTGAAATAGAAACCTTGGAGGTGTCATCAGTCACCGTGGACTAACATGCTCTGCTGTTTCAATTAGAAATGAAGATCTGCTTATTAATAACAGAGAATCAGGTCCGGCCTCAACGTTTATATTTCATTGAGTCAAAAGATGATTAATACTGCATGGGGAATTGAGAGAGGAAGCAATATTACCATGTAGTTGAAGAAAAGGGTTCTGATTAAGGGATCGCCAATGGATTTCAGAAGGTTTTGGGATTTTCCAAACACTACCTCAGATACCTAATTGCTGAACTACCGCTCTAGCACACACTCGAAACAAGCATCGACCCTCTAAACCCTGTGACGTGTTAGGTTCTTGCCTTTGGCCTGAGTGGGTCATCTGATTTATGCATGCTTTAAGTCAACTTCATTAAAAATTATCTATGTATGTATATATTATTTAAAATTATACCCCCAGTGCTGTTTAATGATCTGATTGGCTGCAAGTTGTTATTTAAATGAGATTTTTTATTGCATATATCCATCTATATCTATCTATCTATCTGTCTGTCTGTCTGTCTGTCTGTCTGTCTGTCTGTCTGTCTGTC
>JBCNYG010000001.1:8869967-8901763 GCA_039654305.1 Porochilus rendahli
TGCAACAAAAATGGCTGACTTGAAGATACCCAAGACATAATTAAGAGCTCTAAAGATATAATCCCATTTAGCCACAACATTATGACCGCCTGATTGGTCTGCAACTATATAGCCCCAAATGAAGCAAGTGCACACAGTCATAGGCATTATTAACAGTTCAAGCAGTTATAGAGCTATAGTAGCTCTTCTGTGGGACCAGTCCAGAGATACTAGCCTTCAGACCCTATGCGCATCGGTGAGCCTTGGGCACCCATGACACTCTTGCCAGTTCACTGGTTGTCCTTCCTTGGGACAACCAGTGTATATAGTTATATATCACTGCTTACGTGGAACACCCCACAAGACCTGCTGTTTTGTAGATGACTAGACCCAGTCACACTCTAGCTTCTATGTGATGTTGGTTAGCTTGTTGCTGTGAAACCTGCCAAGGTGTGGGATGTATTAAGCAGAAAGTGAAGTCGTTTCTTGAAGTTGATGTGTTGGAAACAGGAAAAATGAGCAAGCATCAATAGTGACTTGGACAAGGGCAATACTGTAGTGGTTAAAGACTGGGACTATTCATTTACAAAATCCTAGTCTTATAGAGTGCTCCTGGTATCTAATGGTAAGTACCTACCAAGAATGGTCTGAAGAAGGACAACCAGGTAACTTGCAAGATGTCGTAGGTGCCTTGTGGGTGCGGAACTATGGCTAGTACGTCTGGTCTGATCACACAAAGGAGCTTCTGCAGCTGAAATTTTCAATGCTATTTATGATAGAAAGGTGTCAGAACACACAGTGCGTTGCAGCTTGCCACTTATGGGGCTGCCTAGCTGCAGATCATTCAGGTGGTCATAACGTTGTAGCTGATTGCCGTTAACAGGTACCAACACGTACACAAATTCAGAAGATTGACGACTTGTCTGAGCCGCGGTCTCTGCTGTCATCATTATATAGAATTTATCCAGCCTTGTGTTTATTTTCACAGGTTTCGCATATTACCGCTCATGGTTACACTTTAATCCGCTCTTTGTTCGGCTGAGTAATGTAGACCTGTCTGAGCACACCCAAGCTGCAGAATCTCTTCTACAGATTTCTGCTCTCATCACACCTGAATCATGTAGCAGATGTCATGGATGTGGTGGTGGTTGTTTGCAAAAGCCTGGGATGCCGGCATCCAACATCTGCCAAATTCAGCCTCTTCGTCATGACGGGAGACTGGAAGGCCTTTGTGTAGTGTGTGAGGTCAGATGTGTGTGTGTAATGAGCGAGTGCAAGCAGCAGGCCCCCTCTTTCCATTCATATGCTGATTCACGAGCCCATCTATTTGCATTAAGTGCAGCATAATTGCTAACTGGAGTCTGATTATTGTGTGTGTCAGAGGAGATGAAATATGACCTTTCATCTGGTCCCCGGTGTCGCTCAACGGGTGTCGGGCAGGCGTAAATCTACATCTAAAGCTCATTCATGTTTTCAGCGATAGTGAAATATTGCCACTTGAGATGAGAAAGTGGGAACTACGAGAGTGTGTGTGGATAAAAAGCACACACACACACACCTCTTGTACAGCGGCTTCTCTCAGTAGAACAAATTCAGTCTCTGGTTTATACGCCTATTTTCTTCGCAACCGTTTCTGGTTTTTCATTTAGTTTTGTGTCTGCCTGGATCATGTTCCTCTGAGACTGAGTGTGTTCGTCTGGTGGTGTTCAGCACGGTTCAGCATATTAGAGGCTCTTCGGTGTGAGGCAGGTGGAATTTTGATGAGCTCCATAGGAACAGCTGGAGGCTGATGCGGTTAAAGCACCATGTCGCCTGCTCTCAACCAGAGGCATTGCTGAGGCTGTCATCACTTACCGTGTGTGTGTGTGTGTGTGTGTGTGTGTGTGTGTGTGTGTGTGTGTGTGTGTGTTGGAAAAGTGGTTATTTAATATAGGGACAATACAGATGGGACATTGAAGGGAGATCAACCTTATCCGATACAGTCTCTGTGGCCGCAGTGCCAGGCTGGCTGATGTGGCTGACGTTATGATCCTATGTTCATTCTTCATTGCTTCTGTCTGTCATGCTGTTCAAGCCTTGGTAAAGCCATTACCCTTGTTTGGCTAGCGCTTAATTGGCACAGACTTGGCGCAAGGTTTTTGCTTGTACCACTTTAGGCATGTCATCTTGGCTGTCCGCTCACACATGCAAACCCACTGGCTCCTCCATGTCTGCCTGCGCTCGTCGCCATACGCTGACATCGCTGCTCCGATCTTTAGGGAAAGTCTCCCTGTCCACTTCTCACGTCTCCATTGTTAAATGTAGCGAAGATGCTGTTTTCCTATTAAGATGGAAGGCTTACAGGTACAGTCAGGTAGATGTTTCATTGAAAGCTCAAAATTTGAGCCAGTACAGACCCTACCTTTAACCACGCCCTCATTTTTTTCTTAATCATAAAATAATACACCTAAATTTAGGATTGGCCCTCAAACTGCTCAGTTGTAAATGCGATAAAAATATAAGTCTCTCTTAAGGGCCTCATAAATGTCATAAATGTAAATATAATATAAATTATTAATAAATCCAGTGCGTTCCACTCTCATATAAATTCATATGTGTTTCTTATTAAATCACATGACCTTAAAAAATGCATGCACACTCTGGTTTGAGTGGAAAGCCTAAATTTACTTACAACTTATCAGGCTTTAGGAATTTAGAATCTTTTTGTTTGATTGTCAGTGGTCTGTATTATTTTATAGTAGTATAGAGACCTGAGTTTTTCCTGAGCGGCTTTATATTGACGGCTGCAGCAAATGCAGGAGAACTTGACTATACATTAATTCAACAATGAGTAAAACTGTAAAATCTAAAAGCTTTAATTAGTCTTTTCTGTAATCATATGCCAAATTCTTACACGCTTGAATTTCAGTTCATAGGTCTGCTAATTATGCTAATTCCAGTCCCGTTTTACAATTTTGCCTTTACGTGTCTTTTGGATATCAGGAGAAATATTCACACTATGACCACATCTCTGTCCGGCACAGCAGCAAAGCAGAGGTGACCTCTAGCTAATCCTCTGTTTCTATCCTGAATATATTAAACAATCACTGCTACTCTCTTTTTTTTCCTTTTTTTAATTCCCTCTCACACTCGGAGTGCAAGAGGCTCCTGATCAATGAAGCGGGATTAATGTGGCTTCGCTTCAAACCTGGCCTCTCTCTTTGTGGAGACCGTCTCTGTCAGTCAGGCCGGTCCAGCTCTCACCTCTCTGCGGTAAATAATGAGCTTGTAATTGACTGAACTTGGCCTTGGAGAAAGTTTTCTGTGTGTTGTGGCACTTTTTGTTGCCCGACTTGACTTAATGGTTATGGTTATACCACAGCACTGTTCGGGTCTCAACTCTGACCGGGGCTGTTTCATTTTCTCTAACAGCAGCTCTGACATTCAAATCAAATAATGACCACATTATTAAAAAACTAATATGCTATCGCTTCTAGAGTAATAGCTTATTCACTGGGATTGCATAGCACATGAACTACTCAGTCGAATAAACATTGAAGAGATAGTCATGTAATTTTTATTTATTTATTTATTTATTTATTTATTTATTTATTTATTTATTTATTTTAGATTCATGGATGGACAGATAAATTTCCTCCACCCAGTCACTTAGCATACTCTTTTATTATTGATATTATTGTTGGTGGTGTTATTATTATAGTGCTGAGAGAAAAATAAACTTTAAAGGTTACATGACATGAAATGTAAAATATGCAAGAATAATAGATGATCCCTGTCTCAGTGTTAGAGTTCTTTAATAAAATAGGATCCAGAATTGGATCCAGATCATCTCCAAAATCGAATGGAGGCTTTCTTATCCAAGGCCCCAGCAATCTGCACATAGTTTAGGGTGCCATCTTGGCAATATACACTTTAAAAAAGAAAAAAAAAGAAAAAGATATGACCCTGATGGGTCTGCTGTAATTAGAAACTTCTGAAAAAAAAAAAACAAATCCAGATCATCGCTAAAATCTAACAGTGTCTTTCTTGTCCAAACCGTACCGCTGAGAGAAAATTTCTGAAAACCTGCACGTGACATTTTGTGTAACCCTGCTAACAAACACACAAACTGAGAGTTAAACAGAACCTCTTTGGTGAAGTTTAAAATCATAATGTTTGGCAAATTGCTGTTGTATTAGAGGAAGAAAACGTTTCTGAACCTGATATGTAATAAAGGGTAGTAAAAATAATTCCTCTTCCCGTCACGATGCCTCAGGCCACCCCATCTTTGATTATTTTCTTACATTATAACAGCGCACAACTTTGAATTATTCCTTGAACATGTTTCTCTTGAACTCTCCCCAGTCCATGGATTCCTTAAACCACCCCAGTGTTTTTGTTGATGTCTAACTGAGTTATCCGACAATAAAAAGGCCAAAGCAGTCTTAATTTGATTCTGGAGAACGAGTCGACCGACTAAAACAGTTCTTCATGGAGTTTTACCTGAAACTGTGTGTAGATCCATCAGCATGAGTCAGTTTTGCTTTAGTGCACTTCCCATGGCATCTTCATGGACAGCAGCCAAGCACTGTGTGTGAAAGAGATCAGCCTCTTAATCTCCCGGGCAATGAAGACTCAACATTAGTGTAGAAGGGCAAGATGGAGTGCAAAGGTTTAATAATTAATTCAGGACTAAGCTGAGCTTCAGATCACTGCTGTTTACTGGAATGGTTAGCTTTAGATGCCTTGGCTGAGGATTTTTTATTTATTCATTATAATTATTTTTATTTTAGTCATTTTTGTACGGTGCTGTTTTTGTTTTCTGTTATTTTAATACTGTGATTCCTGCAAATGTTGTTTATGAGCATCAGATTGATATTTATTTATTTTCAGTTTTAAATGGAATAAATGTGAAATATGTGCAGCGGCTTGGCTTCCTCGTCGAACAGAGCAGCTTTTCCATTTTCAGCACGGTGCACACTGTTTGTTTGATTCGCATTTAGGGTTAGTGTCAGGCTTTCTCTCGGTGTCCATGCAGATTTCTTTACCAAAACTACTACGTTTTATAACCTGAGGACGCTCTTTGGAACCATGGTGTTAACCGGCATTCTTTAGGAATAATACATCACTCAAACTACCAGAGAAGCCGTCCTACTGGAAGTGTGTGCAGAAATACCACACTCATTATAACTATGTTAAATGAAGCGCAGAAGGATGATTGCTAAGACCCAGAAGATGTGCGTGAACTCTGATGCAGGAAGACGAACCAGCTGTGGGATTTAGTCACACTTTTTAACAAGACATAAAAATTAAGAGATTTTATGAGGAAAAGGAAAACTGACGGTTCGAGAGAGGGAGGGTGAGAAAGAATGAGAGTCAGATAGGGACAGGGAGAGAGAGAGAGTCAAAAACAGACCAAGAGAAATAGGGAGTCATAGAGGAAGAGAGAGAGCGATTCAGAGAAGGAGTCAGGGACAGAGTGAAAGAGTGTCAGAAAGAGAGGGAGTATAATTCAGACAGAGTAAAGGAGAGATTTACAGACGGAGTCAGTAAGAAAGAGAGGGAGAGCTTCAGAGATGGAACAGAGAGGCAGATCAGAGACAGTAAAGGAGAGCGGGAGAGAGAATTAGACAATGGAGAGAAGGTCACAGAGAGAAGGGGAGAGAGAAAAAGAATGAGCGAGAGAAGGAGAGAGATTCAGAGATGGTTAAGGGTCAAAGAGAGAAGGGGAAAAAGAATGAGAGAGAAAGGGAGAGAGAGTCAGAGACCGTGGAGGAGAAAGAGTCGGAGACTGAGAGAGAGTCAGAGACAGACGGTGTGAGAAAGGTTCAGAGAGAGGGATAGGGTCAGAGACAAAGAGAGTGAAGGTGGGTCAGAGAAAGGGAGAGAGATTCAGAGACAGTGGGGTATAAGAGGGAGAATAAGAAAGGGGAGGGAGAAAGATTCAGAGACAGAGAGGAGGAGAGGGCCAGAAAGAAGGAGAGAGAGTCAGGAGAGAGTGGGGGTCAGAGACAGAGTGAGAGAGAGTCAGAGTGTGTAGAAACCAGGACGGTTAGTTAGTGGTCTCGTGGCTCGGTACAAAGTTGGAGGTGTGCTTTTGTGTCTGCTCCTGTCTGTGGTCAAGAGGTTCGAGAGCTTCGTGTTCCTCGGCTTTTATTATCCTCTCCTTTTTATTCACCACAAGAGCTCCTACAGAAGGAGGAGGCATGTCTCACCACGTCTGTGTTTCTGTGTGTGTGTGTGTGTGTGTGTGTGAGAATAGACTGGGTCAAGATGCTGTAGATGAGCTCCCTCCCTTGCTCCTGAAGCACCCTCACTCTTACCCAACAGACCACGGTCTTGCTAATCGTGCCCCCTGCTCCTTTTGTCACGCCTCACGATTCTGTGAATAGAGTGCCAGGGGCCGTGGTGATGGAGGATGGAACAGAAAGAGAGAAACAAAAAGCATGCCTCTCATCCCCAGCGAGGGGGCTTATTAGTGAGCATCTATGGGAGAGTGGGCACTTGGCTAGGGTTGGTGAGGACACAGCAGGGCATCAGTCACACAGGCCATGAATACAGTCAGAGAACAGTAAGTCAGCCGAGTTATCAGCCCTCTCTTGTCTGAGCTGCAGCTGTCACTCACTCGATATGAGAACGAGAGTTTTCAGGCTTTCTGGCTCACAGCCATCAATCCGGAGGGAGAAGAGCCAAAATTGAGGCGAGGAAAAAAACACAGTGAAGGATGAGGAGAAGAATCTAGATAGACAGATAAGATAGACTGAGAGAACTAAGGAGAAAAAAAAGACTATGTGTGATGAAATAAAAAGTGACACAGCACCAGGATTAGATAACACAATAGATAACAAATGATTTTAGACCAAAAAGGCTAACTATTGAAAGACGTAAAGTATTACAGGACAGTGGCGTGTGGACAAACGGACTCTTTGTCAGGTCTGATTGAGTCCTAACCTCAGAAGATCAATTGATGTGCATTGATTTTCTCCGAAGATGAAAGAAAAAAAAAAAGCTACATTTATCCTGAACTGGTTTTATCTGGGCTGCTGAAGATGACCAGGAGTAATTCAGATTTAATCTGTGTGTGGGTGTTGGTGGGTGTGTGAGAGAGAGGGACTCTCAGTGCCATCCCGCAGATATAACAGGCTTTGATGGAAAATGAAAGTCTGCAGGGTGTTGAATTAATATGACTTAAGCGTTCGAGTTGATGCAATTCGGCTGTAGATCAGGCAAGTCTGCACCTCATCCGCCCTGAATAGCTTCACAGGACATGCCGAGAATGAGATGTTGGTGGAGTTTTAATCTGATGATAGATTAAAGCGATTCTTGCAAAAAATTGCAGCGATGTCTTGGAGACTCGAGGAAGTAGTGAAGCCACTGATGTTGACTAGTTTTGCTCTTATAGAGTTAATATAGAATGTAGAATTATCTAGAGAATATAGGGTTCTTTTGTTTACTGGTATATAAAATGATCTACTGATATAACATGGCCAGGTGATTTGGTGGAAACCTCTGTGGATATGAAGGCTCTTAATGTTTATAAAAAGAACATTTCACTCTGAATGACTCCTAACTATAATCATTCATTCATTATCCATATAGCTTATCCTTTCAGGGTCGCAGGAACCTGGAGTCAATCCCAGCTGACTCTGGGAAAGATAGGCTATGCCCTAAAGAGCTCACTGGTCTATTTCAGGCCTAACACAGACATACAACCATTGACAATCACATAGGGGCGATCCAGAATAGCCAATTCGCCTAATGTGCATGTCGTTGAACTGTAAAAGGAACCCAGAGCGCCTGGAGGAAATCCATTCAACCTTGGCTAGAACATGCAAACGCCCTCACTGTCCATAGGGGTCGAACCCAGGACCCACCTTATGTGATGTGAGGCTTGAGTGTTAATCACTATGCCACCTTACACAATTATTAGTTGAGCAAAATATATAATGATTAAATACTGATTTGACTTTTTCATCAACCTGTTGGTCTTATTTGATTTTGGAGGAGGATTTACTCCTTACTTCATCTCTACTCAAGGACCGATGCAGCGGTACTTTAGTCCTTTAGTTTGTCCAGTTCTGTCAATACGTCATCAGCACACTCTACTCAAACAAACCCGTTTCCCTAGCATCCCATCCTGCTATGGATCACGTTATGGACACCGGGGATAAGCTCCATCCCGTTGAGCCAGTAGGCACTGCTGTAAAAAGCCCAACAGACTTCCCTTACCTTCTGCAATATCCTGATACAACATTCCATTTCTTCTATATAACGTCATCTAATCTCTTGTCTGCTCTCTCATGGAGGAAGGGAAACAAAGCATTTACAGCTGAAGTAGGCGTACTGATGGACATTCTGGGATTCCACCTGTTTAACGCTCGGCAAGGTGGCTATGGATCACGGCTCTATCCGCTCGCCGTGAAATTGTCCTTCAAAAGCCCACCACCTGCCTGATCAAGTCCACATCAGAGGGCTAATCATGTGTCAGCTACACCCAGCGCATGGAATATCATTCAGGAAGAGATGTAACACCTCTGTTTGTATCTATATCTTCCTAGAACGTTCAATTTCTTAAGCTCACTTCTGAGAAAATCTTTCATCCGCAACCGTGTGCCGAGCCTATAATAACCGCCTCTTTCAATCGCTGGTATCTGTTGAGTTCATGCCTCTATTGTTTCCTCTGATGATGAGGCCCTTCTCCGTACAACATTATCAGTGTGCTGCCACATCTGCTTTCCTACAGCGTGTGTGCGAGAGCAAGCGAGTGTCACGCAAGATTTCGCAGCATTTAATCTGCCACAATAACATTCCATCGCTGGAGAAATTGCTTTCAGAGGCCCGGGAAGTAAACAGTCGCGAGGTGTTATTCGGGAAGACAAGCAGGAGAAAGAACGGGTGGTAGAGTGCGAAGAAAAAGGATAGTGGGAGACGGACAGAAATAAAGAGAG
This sequence comes from Porochilus rendahli, assembly GCA_039654305.1. NCBI lineage: Eukaryota > Metazoa > Chordata > Actinopteri > Siluriformes > Plotosidae > Porochilus > Porochilus rendahli. The sequence continues at coordinate 8,878,874 of JBCNYG010000001.1, forward strand.
GATGAATGGGAAAGGGGAGGGGTACAGGCAATTGTAAACTGACCTTTCAGTCAGTGAGCACATGACAGATATTGAGTGATTCTCATTGTGCCGGGAGAATGAACCTGTTGGCTCGTTAAATGCTGTGGCATATGGATGTTTTATCACCCTCCGCCTTTAATTGCTTTACTGTCAGGCCGTTGTAGTACCCAGGATGCGTTTAAACATCAGAAGCCTGAATAAATATCAGGGAGGGTTCTTACATTGAAAAGTGTTTCAGTCTCCCAGTCGTTTGTCCTCTACGCCTGTTTCAGCTTTCATGTGATTTGACCTTTTATCCATGTTGATGCATAAACAAGAAGCCTAGGCAGAGCTGTCTGTTTCTCGGTCCTTGCTCATATTCCTCGTCCTGCGCTGCTCTCCGGAGCAGTAGGATGGGCGTGGACGACTCTATTTGTTCTAATCACCTGCACTTTATTGATGCAAATTGCTGCCAGCCTCTCTGAGCTCTTGTTTAGCCAGGCCGCTGGCTGACATTGATACATGCCCTGAAGGCATTTATAATCCTAGGGACACCTGATATTTCATGATTAAGGAGACTGAGCTTGTGTCATGATGTTGAGGTATTCACAGTATCGCTCAGCCAGATGGGAGGATCCATCTGGTTTATGTGTGAGGGATGAATAAGGGCTGTGGATTTAGAGAGGCTGGTACGGCTCCTACTGCCTTTTGGCACTGTTTTCCTTCTTTGATCACCGGAGATAATTTCTTATAATGACAGAGGGATTTTATGGTGAATCTGCTTTAATTCCAGTCTGATTCAATTTTATTTCCGGAGTACTTTTAATTATCGAAACAAAGCATTGATTCATTCACATTGGGATGTCGTATGGAATGAGTAGACCACTTAGTGTTGCTTTACCCGAGGCCAGACCTGTGTCCCTCTGTCTCTTTGCCTCTTTAGCTGCTTTTACATGAGCAACAATTTGTGCCAAGTCCAAGTGCTCACTTTCCTATTTTTACACGGTTACTTAAATCAGTAGTAAGACGAAAGCAAAACACTGGAGAACTACCCATCTGGCGGGAAAGCCTGTAAAATTACCTAATAACCCTGATGGATGCTACTGCACAGGCGTAAACCTTCCTACTTAACACTGATGGTGTACGGACAGCCAGTTGTGGCCGTGCCTGATGCTGTGGAACAACTTGCATCACCTCACAAAGTGGCGTGAGTAGCGGCACATCGTTTTTCTGGCGCAGATCCATGTGCAAAACCAATTTTTTTCCTGACTGTGCATCACATGACCTACATACTGCCACAGCATCACCTACTGATTGATGATGTCACAGAGGGGCACTACCACCCTGGGACATCCCACCTGCGGAGCTTTGCACAATACTACTAGTTCATTCGTTCATTGTTCATACTGCTTATCTTGTTCCGTGTCATAGGTCAACTGGAGCCAATCCCAGCTGACTCTGGGTGAAAGGCAGGGTACGCCTGGGGCATTGACCATTGCAGGGCCAACTATAAATAAAATGAAATAAAATAGGAATAGAAATTCAGGTTCCCAATGAATAAATCAGAGGTGATGATGCAAAGAAAAGAGAACCCCTTGGGAACCTTGAGAGGAACCGGAACCAGTCCTTTTCTGGGTGACACTGAATAGCGGGATTATAAACCTGTTTATTTTAGATGAAGAGGAGCAAAGTCAAGTGCTATGTAAAAAACGTTCAGTGCAAATTCATAGTATCCAGATGAGATTATCCACTCAAGCTTGTCGAGAAGTTTAAGAAGCTGAAGTTAAAAACTTTTCACAGTTTAAAGAAAAAAGGCGTCTGTCTTTGAACCACAGTGGGGTGTATGGGGCTGAAAATGAATTCCCTCCAGCAGATCAGATAGCAGCACGTTCTTTGAACTGCGTCTTTTCCCCGCTCTTCAGTACCCTACCCCACCCATGAAGACAAGCCCCTTGATCCAGTGCAGTTTCCATTTCTCCAGCTCCTCAGTGTCATTTTCGAATTTTAATTAGCTGATGATCTTGTCAGCGCCTTGTGTCTGTTGCTCCATATACAAGCACTCGTGCACTTGAAGGTTGTTAAAGACTGCTCTCAATATCACATAGATGAATACGAGCTGCTCAAGGTCCTTTGAGAGATGGTGTGGATACAAAGCAGTGACTGGTTTATAGTCCCCACGATTGTTCTCATCTCTGAGCTCAGGTGGTCAGCAGACTCCATTTCTCAGTGGCTTATGGATCATTTGACCTTTCGAGGGTCAAATAGAAGCATTACCAGCCGCCTGTGTGCTGTTTGTTTTGCAGCTAGGGGGTTGAGAAGAGACGGCTGTTGCGAGGCAGGAGGATTAAGATAATGGCACCTTTCTGACTCCTCCTCGTCTATCTGCTAATGGATGACCAGAAGGATTCGTAAAACACAGACTAGACTGACATGCCGGTAAAGTGATGGAGGAGTGTCAGATGAGTCTTTCCCACCCTTCCCACCCACCTTTTCCTGGAAAACTTTCAGCTCTAATCCAATCAAATGGCTCTTTGATGTTTCCAATACCAGTCTCAAATTAATCCTACCAGCTTCTAAAGCCATCAAGGCTCCTACTCCAAAATCAGGTTGACGTGTACCAAAGCTGAGCCGTTTGGCCTCTGGATCTTCCCCCTCTCTCTCACTCTTTTCATTTTCACAGGCCTTGTTTGTTGTTCATTTACTCTGCACTGCTCAAACCTTGTTAACATTTTTCCTCCCTGCAAGCATGGACACCAGGCACGATGCCACCAACAGAAATGTGTAATCACACATTTTTACAAGAGCTAATGGCCAAATTAATCCCCCCTCCCCCTCTCATGCGTGGTAATGACCGAGTGATTTGTTGCTTATTTTTCACAGGAATTCATTGCTTTTTAGAGGAGATGCAGCTGATGCAGGTTTGCAAATGGCCAAAAATAAGGGGATCTGCCCAGACGCCAACAATCCTCTCAACCCAATCTGTCAAATTTTTGCAAAATCAGACATTAACAAATTAAGACCCGTTTTCTTTTTGTGTCTAACGTCTTGTCCTACACTTTGACATTTTCTTTTTCTGATAAGATTCTTGATGCTCACAGGAAAGCACCATTTTGTATTACTAGCTAAAATAACTGTAAATGTCAAGATGCAAATGGCACTGTGTGTGTGTGTGTGTGCCTGTAAACAAATTCAGTTTATTCAGATTCAATATTCAGTTCTTTATGCCTCTTGTATGTAAGTGTGTATGTATGTATGTATGTATATATATATATATATATATATACACAGTAGTGTGCAGTGAAGACTATACGCCACCTAATACACTACTAATAAGAATTAAAAAATTACTACTCTATAATTTTTTGGTGAAAATGTAATGAACGTTTAATAATTTACGTTAAATAATTCCGACAAGTATATTGACAGTAAAAGGATGGCTAATAAACAAAAACACTGAAAATACCAATGTTTCAGAAAAATGGAAATGTGTCGCCAATTTTCTTTTAATTTTGCACAGGATGAATAAACTTCAGACCATATGGAATAGTTTAATGAGTAAAGAAATTAAAAAATATGTGAACACTATGCCTGAAAGGTTAAATGCTGTAATCAAAGTAAGGGGTGTTCACACTAAATATTGACTTTTTTTTATCAAAAAGAGAGTTATTTTTGTTATGACTATATATTGTTGTTTCTTTATTCTCATCAATATGATCCAATATTACATGAAATAAAAACTTGAATAGTACTTGGTTTCTGATTTATCTCCATTTTGTTAAGTGTATAATCATGACTGCATCATTGGATTTCTTTTTTCTTCACTCACTAAACTATTCCATATGGTTTGAAGTTCATTCATGCTAAGCAAAAGTAAAAAAAAAAGTAAAATTGTTCTGAGTGAAGAAATTAAAAATCACAGTGTTGCTGTGATCATACACTAGTAGTAATTTTTTTACTTCATTTTATTAGGATCCCGTTTTGACAAAAGTGGTGGTATATAATATTCACTGCACACTACTGTGTGGGTGTGTGTGTTTGTGTGTGTATATATATATAGACATATAAAAGAATATATATATAATATTACATTTCCTACTTATCCTGTTTATTATTGAATGTTGCTTGCATTTCTTGACTGGTTTGAATTAGCCTTAAAGTCCTCCGTGCTTCAGCCTTAGGATAGAATTACAGAGTGTGCACAGTACATACACAGCTCCTGTATTTCCAGATAGAACTCTCCTGTATTCTCATTAAAAGCGTTTTCCCTTTCTTATTGTCTCTTCGCTTCACTTTAATAGTGAGAATTTGTACTAGACTTCATCGTGGTAAGTCACACGGGTCTAATTAATTCGAATTCTGCCTGAAAGTACATGTGAAAAGAGCACTCGCTAGCTACGATGTTGACGATGCAAGGTGTTTGAGGATGTATTTCATATCTGTTTAATCCTAAATGTGCAGAGCGTGGAGTCTTTAAAACCTGTCTGTGAGAAATGATGACTAACTAAGAGTATCGGTTTGTATTATTGAGGGTTTGTGAAAAGAATAAAGGAAAGAATGAAAGAAGGAGGATTTTGTTACTGTGCCAAGCATTAAACAAAGTGTTTAAAAGAAATCTCTCTGATGAGAAATAAGTCATACAGACGTTCATCCATCTAAAATGGACTCAGCCAGAGGTTAGAAACAAAAGCCTACACTGTAGAAACTAATGACCCATTTCATTTACAGAGCTTCATTTCTACTGCCTCATAAATGAACATAACGGCCTTTGAGCTTTTCCATGAGTACATATGCGTATAGGAATGGGGAATTAAATGGGCTATGGATAATACAATTGATTTTAATGGCCTGCTAGAACAACAGAACTGGGATGTTCCACCATGATGTCTCAGCTGCTCTTATTCAGCTCCATTGGTCCTTTATGGGAAGTGATTTAGTTGCCTTTTAATGAAGGCTGATTGGCAAGCATGTGTGAGTGACCATTATCGTCAACGGACCGCTTCTTGCTACAGTGTGAAATTAGGAGAATATTTAAGCACACATCCTCACCTGTCCCTTGGCCTTTCTATCACCTCCTTGATCGACAGCTCATTAGAAAGCTGAGCTCTTTTTTTCTGGGTTTGCGTCCTTCGTAAATTTTATAATAGTTTTATTCTCATATAGAGATGAGTGACAAAGAGGAAAAAAAGACACCAGACAGTGTCTTTATAAAGTGTTAAAGTTTAAAGTGGTACATTCTGCAAAGCCTCTGGAACTGATGACATGACATTACATATTCAGTGGGTAGTGGCAGCTTAGTGGTTAAGGCACTGGGTTACTTATCCGAAGGTCAGCGGTTCAATCCCCACTATCACCTCTGTTGGGCCCTTGAGCGAGGCCCTTAACCCTCAATTGCTCAGTTTTATAAAAACGATAATTGTAAGTTGCTCTGGATAAGAGTGTCTGCCAAATGATCCTAAAAGGACCCTTACCCTAAAAGGAGAAAGTAGTCCTGAAAGTCAAGTGAGTGAGGGAGTGAATATAACACCAGTCCAAAATTTGGCACAGATGTTTGGTTGGGTTGAGACTTTTGACGGTGAAGGCCGTGACATGGTGTTCATATCATTCTCATCCTCATCAAACCCTTGTGCCTTGTACATCCAAGCGTCTTTGACGAGATCACTTTGGGTATAAATGTTTCATCGTAGGGTAAGCGTGATCAATCAGAGGAACTTTGTGTTTCTTTGCACTGACGTTACCATTCGACATGACAAGCTGACCCAAATCACGACAGCGAAATATCTCTCGTTTTTTCTACATGGCTTCTTTTTCTTTCTTTTGTCTTTATCGCTCAATTTCTTCTCCTTGTACAAGTCAGTGTTTATCTTACTGACTGTCATATCAGGACGAAAGTACTGTCCATCACGGCCTGTGTCCGCATGGGTGCTGATAAAAATAAATTAATGAATTAATAAAAAATACACATTGCTTGGTTAACGGAGGCAACTGCATTGATTCTTATTGATGGGCGCCCTTGTGACACTGAATGAAAGTAATTTAAATGAGATTCTTAAGTGCTCCAGGCAAAGAGATGGCCTTGTGCCTGCTAAAGGGAGCCTTAAGGCCCACGTGTCACCGGACATGGATCACTGGGGACTTTTTAACGGGACATTTTGTCCACTTCTTTGCCCCAGGAGGACACAAAGAACTTAAGGCATTCATGGGTTGAGGAAAAAGAAACAATTAACTACATGCAGTGTCTATAGACGGAGATGTAGGGAATGCTGTCAGGAAGGGAGGTGATATTGATTTCAACAGAAGAACTATGAGATTTTTTTCGAACCGCTGTCTCATATTGATTATTATTATTACATGTGGTTTGTACATGATGATTGGGAATTCTGAACACATTTAACAAGATATGTGTGCATATTTTCTCCACCCTCATTCCATCTTTTCTTTGTTCATAAACAGCAGTGAACTGTACACAAATTTGCTCGCAGGTACTTCTCACATTCAGGATCCACAGGAAGATGAATGAGTAGCCTACACAAAGATGCACAGAGATGCTTAATGTAACATGATTATGTGTCCTGTAAGCAAAATGATATAATAATCTGATGTTTGGTGGGTTTTGTTAATGCTGCTTTATTACACCAGGGAAAAAGAGGCAAATCAAGGAGTCGATCATCTCCTTTATTGTCTCTACAAGCTGCTCTACTTATTGATTGCTCTGCCTGCTTCTCACTCCTCTCAGGTTAAAATCTGAGCAGCAGATGACATTAGGGCATACACAAATGAGGATGCATGACCGTCTTTAATTCTTTCACTCTCTCTTCTCCCATAGCAACAGACTGGCGCCTAGCAACCATGACCGGATACAGCGGCTGAGGCAGGAGTTCCAGCAGGCCAGGCACGAGGAGGAGCCTGATGACCGGCGCCGTACTTACAGCCTCCAGCAGCAGCCGTGGGTAAGAGAGAGATTGTCCTTGCTGATTCCTGGCTGTACTGAACCATTCCTACTGTTTCAGATTAATGTACAGTAGCACTGTGCTCTTTTGTGTACATATGCATGACATTGTCAATAAATAAGACCCTGACTTGGCCATTTAGGCATTTTCCAGCCTCGAGTGCTTAGGGCACATCTGGCACAATGAAAGAATCTGGACACACCCCTTTTAATGATTTTGTGCTCAAGCCAGATAGTCATCTACTGTAGTAACCAAAGAGAATTGTAGCTTATTAAAGATTAGCCTTCCATTCTGCTGCTGAGTTCTTGATTCTGATTGGTCAGACAGATTGGTCACTATCTAATGATTAAAATTAATTGTTTCCAGTGGATTTCACAATTTGCTCCAGTTACTTGGAGTGTGTAGCATCATTATTACACTTCATGATGAAAAAATAGGCCGTTAAATGCTTGTTTTTTCTTGCGTTTAAATAAGCTTAGCAGGGAGTCTCACCCTTCAGCCACACCTCTGCTTATGATGGCTTGCAACTAGTTTGGTTTAAAATAACAAAAACAAACACCTAACTCTTGAAAATAAAAACTAAAAAATTAATTCTTACCATCAAATACTCTTATTCTAAATCGTTGCTTTTGGGGATTAGCTTTAGAATGAATGGAAGAGCCAGCTGGCTAGGGTTAGCTTTTAGCCTATTGTCTGCTTAGCTTGGCTCACAGCACACACAGCTCACCTGATGAAGTCTGTCATGGTTGAAAATGTGTAAAAAAAAAAAAACTATCTATAAGCTTTTTGTGCTGGTGTTCCCATATAGTATATGGTAAAACAATTATGCGTGTCTGGCTTGGTGAATGTCTCTGAATTAAGTAGTCCACCACCATTCACCTCACCTTCAGTGGTGCATAAATGACATCTCACAACGTCCCCTGCTGTGATTGTTGTGCATTATTGGTGTTAGTAGGACATGCGTACACATTGTCTCCCTTACCCATTTTGTTCTGGTCTAATTAGGTGTTCTGGGAATAGCGTTATACACCTGTGATTCTACACGTGACATGACTTGGTAATTGCTTGCTGACATTGTACATTGTACTGATCATGCACACCCCGTCATACACATCACCGAGCACCTCAGGAGCATCTAATGCAATTTATTTTCCATTCTGTATACAAAAAGGACACACAATAACACTGACTTAAGGGAAGGGAGCAAGAACACCCCAGCACTGTCTACAAAAAGCTTTCATTTATTTACAAACCTCCAGGAACCCCATTAATTCATCAGTCCCACACTCATGGGTGTATGTTTTAACACTGAGCCCCTGTTTCTCAAGCCTCATTTGTATTTCAGGGTTAGAGGTTAGACATTATTTTTAATGTTATCTCCAAGCTAAAACAATATGAGGCTGGGAACTTGAGCCAGGGACCAGAGGTCACATAGCTGTGTATCTTTGCGCTGTAATGGCTTGAATCGGACATGGAAATCTGTCCTGTAGCTTCCTGTTCGAGGCACTGGGGGATTTTAAGGGATGACAACCTAATTACCTTGAGGGATAGAACTATTTCCTAAATGAGGGGTCAGTTCAGTGACCCTCCTGTCTTGGACACATGTTCCTTCATAGACTGGAATTCCTAAATAGTTCAACAGTGCCGGATTGTTTTAAAGTGTCCTTTAATGCACAGTTTCTCATTGAGGTCTCTGCTGATGGGGAAAAAAATACACCCCCCAAAAAATCATTTAATTTTCAGTCTTGCACAAAAACACTCATATTTATCTGGAATACGTGAAGCTCGAAATTAATTTCCTGCATCATGTCAGTGACAGGTAATTAAAGCAGTGACAGTATTAGTGGAGTTTCTTTGGCTTTTTTAATATTACTTCTTTTTCATACATATGTCTGGATATTCATTGCGGGATTTTTAATTCCTAACCGAGTAACTGGTAGCAGGTGCGGCACTGCCGAATCCAGACACAATCAGAGAAGCAAGCATAGTCTCTCTGATAGATGCATGAATGGACTGGAAACTGGTTGTGTGAATTATGGTGCCACTACCGCAGTTCATGCTAACAAAACTAAAATTCTGCTTTTTGTTATGGTTTATAGATGATGTATGAATATGTATCCTATTCATGTTTTGCACAAAGTAAGAGTAATTAGATGAGCTTTCTTGAGACATACATTTAACACGGGTGTGTGGGCCGGCTAGAAATATTGCAGGTAAAAAAAAAAGTTAGACAAATAACATTAGCTGGCAGTGCTGGAAAATGGTTACGGCTCTAGGGTTACTGATCAGAAGCTCAGTGTTTCAAGCCCCAGTACCACCAAGCGTCCAATGCTGGGCCCTTGAGCAAGAGCCTTAATTCTCCACTGCTCAGCTATATAAATGATAAACGTAAGTTGCTGTGGGTAAGGGCGTCTACCGAATTCCATAGATGTAAATGTCTGGCCAACGATTAATTGCTAAAAATTTATGTGTGCTTATTTACATAACAAAAATCTATGCTGAGAGCTTTTCCTGGTTTCTCTGCACTTTTTGTGAAATTGGATCTTTTTATTTGGTAAGTCTGCTGAGCTGTTTACACCCAAGCCTAGTCACAGAGGGCGCTTATCCTGGTTTCTGTAGTGTGAAGCAGCAAGGAGTTCAGCTCCTCCTGGACGCTACACTAGGCATCCTGGGCATCGCAGGTTAGCTTCTCAGTATTTTTACTGGTCCGCATTAATACTGCTGGGTGGACAGACACACACTTATTGTAGCTGAAACCTTCTCCAGGGGTCTTACAGGGGTTCGAGCCATCAATGCCCTGATCATGAGCCCAGCACCCTAATCACTGCACCACCGGCCCCCTCTTTGTGTAATGGATTTTTTTCAGGTTTTAAAGAAATAAGTGCTAATTGATATTTGAAAGTCATCATTGTAGATGTGGCAAATTTTTTTATTTATTTATATTTTTATAATTGTTTTAATTAAACGACAATAGTGTTATTAAGCATCGTTAATCGTGTAATAGTGCTGGGACAGTATATCACAATATATCGGCTAACAAAATAAGTTATCATAACAGGCCTTGTCACAACCACCGCAGAACTTCTGTGTTCCAGATGATATTCCTGGACCTGCGTTTGGGACTGAAGCGTGCTGTACTTCACTGTCCAGTGGGAAGGTGTTAATCCTAAGTAGAAGTAAAGCACTTCTGCACTACTTTATTTACACATTACACAGTCTGGCCCTGAAGACATCCCATAGCTCATGCATGTTTCGGTAGTTGTAAGTCTGGAGGTATCCATGAAGCAGTAATAAAATCTAGGTAATAAAATCTAGGTTCTCCCCTGAGTTCAGCGTTATTAGTGGCTTGGGGCTTTGATGGCTCATTCTGCACAACATGGGTTTCAGGTGATGAGAAGCCAAGCGAGGCTTTTGAGTCCATCACTTGAAGCGATTGCAGCAGTTTCCAGCAGCTTTTGGATGCAAAGCAACTTTTCTGATTGTAATGTACACCACTTCTACGCCGTCGGTTATGTAACAGGCTGAATTACAAAAGCACTGAAGTGCAGGGATAGAAGCATATTTCTGTCATTTTGTTAAAATATAAAAGAACAAAAAAAAAGGGGGCTCGCAATAGCCAGTGGAACGTGAATGGCTTTGTGAAATAATAATGCAAGTTGTAAACAGTTATTACAGTTATTACTTTAAATTATTATGTCAAATAATTTTTCAAAGGTGAGCATGTGTAGGTGTGTGGGTGTGTAGGTGGAAGTGTTGGGATGCTTCATACGCTCATGTACTCTGTCTGTACTTAAAATTACAATCAGTAAAACATTAGTGTCTATCCCCCCTAAATAACACACACACACACACATACACACACACACTGTATTAATGATTTAGAGCCTTAACAGCAGTCTGTATTAACGAGAGCTCTAATAATATATAAAGAGAGAGAGAGAGAGAGAGAGAGAGAGAGAGAGAGAGAGAGAGAGAGAGAGAGAATATGTGGGCGACAGTTTTAGTTTAATGCTTCAGTGTTAAAGAATACTGTCAAAATCCTGACAAGATGGTGTCATAAAATTGTCGTAACAAGGTAACAAATCACTTTGGAGTGATTCATAACTATTTGAAAGCAAATAACCAAAACATTAAAGAACAGATTTTATAATAGTCCATTGTCAGCACATATCCATTTCTAAGTACAGATTAGTGCAGAGACTAGCAGAGGTTCTCCAAATCTACCCCGTAGAAACATTTCCGCAGCCCACCTTAAAAGCTTTATTTTATGAACCTCATCCATCTGTTCAAAGATTACAGTCAGTGTTTAATCTTCTGGCTCTTTACTGGAGCCATAGAGAGATTTACTCCAGAAATGTTCATTGGCCTAATGCCAGTGAAGTATGAGTTAATAATATTTACACACAATTTGTTTTTCACTTATTGAGATGTGGTGTTTGGGTCAGCATGGTCGCATGGTGCTTAGTTCGTCCTCCTCACAGCAAGAAGGTCCTGGCTCAGGCGTTTCTGTGTGGAGTTTGCATGTTTGCGCTGCGTCTGCGTGGTTTTCCTCCGGGTTCGCTGGTTCAGGGTGTCGCCCGCCTTTGTCCAGTGTAACCCAGTATGAACACAGCCTCCCTTGACCACAGTAGGAGTAAGCAGTTCGGCGAATGAGTGAGTGAGATTTGGTTATTCACGATAAGAGATCGGTTGAACACACTGATTCTTACAACAGATAAATATGAAACATAAAGGCTTTAATAGCCCTTGTTGCGATTTCCAGCTCTGAAAGGAAATTTAAAAAGAAAATAATAGATCTCTTGGCTATGCTTCACAGACTGCATTTTAAGAAACAGTACAGTGAGAGATGTAATTCCATATAGAGAGAAAGACAAAAACAAACTATCATATAATATTAACTGGTGCGCCAGTTACTGATTCAGTGCTCATTGAATAAACACTGAAAGTCAGTGCAGCAGCCACTAAGGACTTAACACTTGGCGTGACGACAATGTGCGGCCTGGGATGTGAACGGAGGTTGTGAAATGATCTACATCATTTAAAAACTCTCTGTAAATGCACTTGGCATAGGAAAATCCTCCCCAGTGATGATTTATTGCCTTTGAAAGGCAGCCATGTGGTGATGCAGACTCCAAAACTTAAGAGCCAAGTCAACGTTAATCACGCCTGTGAAAGTATGACCTCTACAACTCCTGACGTGCATCATCCTAGAAAGTAACGCAGTAAACATATACACTGTCAAACACCCCCATTTCTCACTGTACAGTCCCGGATTTCATGACAATCATGCCATTAGTCATCTCCGTGACCTTAAAATATTGTGTTCTCCTGTTTGAGGTTTAATTCCACTTTATTCTATGATCCCAACCTGCTGCATGAATATGTCACTAATTTATCAACAGGGAGGGAAAAAAAGTCTTGAAAGTCAGATTTTTTAATCAGAACCTCAGGATTAATGTTACTATGATTTGTCTAAATCGGGTCGGCACAGTGGCGTAGGGTTAGGTCCCCGGTTCGAGTCCTGGGCTCAGTAGAACATTTTAGTGTGGTGTATGTATGTTTTCCCTGTGCTTGCATGGGTTTCCTCGGGGTACGCCCGTTTCCTCCCACAGTCCAAAGACATGTGCATTCAGCTAATTGGCTGTTCCAAATTACCCCAAGGTGTGAGTGTGAATTGTTGCGTGTGTGTGTTGGCCCTGCGATGGTCTGGGCGAGCTATTCAGGGTTATTCTATTGGCTGAGACAGAATCCAGCCTCCCCGCGACTGTAGCAGGATTAAGCGTTCGGCAAATGAGTGAGTGAGTGAGTGAGTGAGTGATTAGTTAAGGTGACTGTTTTTGTCTTCACAGCAGGTACCACTCTGCGAATGATATAATTTGCGCTACTCCCCCAATAACAACTATAATGTTTTTTAAGCAGTAAACATTTAGCTCAAGTATGAAGTCTTATACAGTGCTGCTGACTGCTTAGGTCTGATTGGTGATAACAGCAACAGGTTAATAACAGCAGCTCTGACAGTACTCTTCTGTTCAGTATAATCATCTTATTCTAATAGATTGTCATGTACAGAGATTTGTATGGCAGTTCCACATTAAAAATGTGTTTATTTGGAGGAAAAAAACATTCTGCAAATAGACGGCTATTATACATTTTTGGAAAGAGTCCCCAGTGTCAGAGCTTTGGAACAGTCGGAGCTAAAGATCTAATTTTAGGCTTGTCAATTTGGAAACATGTTGTTGACAGATGGCTACCTTTTACAGTTTTGTGTGTGTGTGTGTGTGTGTGTGTGTGTGTGTGTGTTTTTCTTGTTATATTAACTTTATTAAACACGAGAAAAGAGAGGATGATGAGGGAGGGAACATCTGTTTATCACTTCACTAATTCTATATAACGAAACATATAATGACATGCTGTGGTTGCTGTGGTATATTAAAAAAATGCAGCATTAAGGAATAAAACACCTAGAATCTCCCGTCATCCTTTCATCCAGCCATCTATTACTTAGACCGCCTGTACCGGAACTCAGACCTGTTCAGGAGCTCACACAATTATACCTGCCTTGTTTTTCCTTCCACACACGTTCACAGCCTGTAATTTACCCCCAGATTATTGTGGTGTCCAGATGTTTGACATAAAGCAAAATCTCTTAATTGTATTAGCCAGTAAGAATAATTTTTTGAAAGGGGGTGGTTGGGCACACTTTCGCTGCATGTGTATTAGCATTTCTCTAGCAAGCTATTCACATGCAAATGTAGAAAGACTGGTGTTAGATGGAAAGATACAAAGGCTTGCGTTTTTTCAAAACTAAAGATATCCTACAACATCCTCTCATTGTTAGTTAGATATGTGTCAATTTCTCATTTCTCGATATTGTTCTCCATTCATATATTTTTCTTTGATTATTACAACTTTACTGTAATTTATTTGTTACATTTTACTGTTTTGTTTTTTAGTATTCCTTACATGACATTTAAAAAAAGGCTCTCCTACAGTGTTATCTGCCTAAAGCTGTGTGCACACATGACGTTATGAGTGACAAACAACCATGCAAAGTCGGTGAAAGTCAGCAAAATAATCAGAGAGGTAAAATTTTCTTAAACGATGTGAGGTGGTATGTACGGAGTTCAACTAATCTGTATTTTCACGTAACGAGATACAAGCAATAACCGACCGGAGTTTAAAGATGCCATTGATTAACAGTTGCCACCAAATAATGGGTTACCCAAAACATTTTCTGTAGAGAAACAATGAACATGATTTTAATGATTTTCGCCTACAAAAACTTTGCAGACCATTATTGCCGCATACTCTACAACGACACATAGAAATTGTACATGAGTAAAAACCAGAAATACAATACTTGGGTCTGTGTTTTTGAAACAGTTGGCACTTCCTGTGAGCATATATTTATACACGTTTAAATCTTTTTAGTTCATGATGCACAAAACTATCCGTTCTATTCTTACCACTCAATAACACTAATGATAATTGAAGCTAATATTCATGTTTTAACATAAATGTGTACATTTTTATATTGATTTTTTTTGACTAGTTCTGTAAATTTTAATTACTCTCGAGCTCTGAGAAACAGTGTCATCATTAGACTGCCAGCATCAATAATTCATTTACATAAATATATATATATATCTTTAAATGAATTGTCAAGGGTGAACCCAGTTTTAGACATCTTTTATGTTTATGTTATGTATGCATCTTTGATGACTCATCTAAGTTTAAAATTTCTCTGAAATGTCAGTTTTATGAGTAACCATTTTGTTTCTTTTAAACAATTTTCCAGGCTAAGCCACATCTTGTATCTAATGTTAACATCATTTTTCCTATATACTTTGGTGTACACTGTATGTATGTTCCAATTAGAGTCACCTTGTTATCGAGCACGTAACTGGGATATATGTGGCTTGTTGGTTTCAATTTGAATTGAAAAAAATAATAATATTGATAATGATAATATATGCTATTTATTAGTGGACTCTCCTTGTGGATCTACACTTTATATAGGAAACAAGCTGTTCACTGCTTACAATTTCACTCGGAAACATGTGGAAGCAAGAATCATGGGAGAGGAAACTTATGCAACTCTGGTGTGTAACGAAGCGAGTTGCATGTGAGTCGAATTGCTTGTTGATCACTGCTTCCAGTGTGGATGCCAATTAACTGTAAATTAGCTCAGGATTCAGGTATGAGAAAAAAGGAAAAGGTTTTATCCTAAACATAGTTGAAGCAGTGAATTATTTTGGTGTAGTGGTTAGGGTGCTGGACTCATGATTGAAAGGTTGCGGGTTCAAATCCCGATTAGACCTCCACTGTGCTAAGACAGGGCAAGGTCTCAGCCAAAAGTGTGCACTTGTTCACCCTGCAGTTTAAATGGGCACCTGTAAAAAAAAATTAAAAAAAAAACCCTCAGAAGGTAATCTGCGACGGACTAGCCTCCCATCCAGGAGGAGTTGAACTCCTAAGTCTCTTCACGCTACAGAAACCGGGTTAAGCTCCAGCTCTGATGAGCCTCAAGGCTCGGGTGTGAAAGCCCAACAGACTTTACCTACCTTTTACATTATACTTACATAGATTACAGTCCTGCTTATTGTCTTTTATTTTCATTAAACAGTTAAAGCGCTACACTAATAAAAAAAATTCCAGATTGTTTACTGTATTTTACAATTATTTACCAGTTCTCTGAAATCGTTATCTATAAACAGAACAGAATACTAGATCCCAAGCTGGATGTTAAAAGCCTCACCAAGTCAAGCTCGCTGTTTTCCTGTCCATGCCAGGATATACAGGTTAGCTTGTCATTCTATCCATCCATCCATCACACAAGCAGCAGATGTAGAGTGTGAGTTCTATATCCATCACAGCAACCATTTATCCATCAGTGTAGTAAGAGCAGAATATTTGACCCCTGTTCTCTAACACTTAGCCACTCTCAGAACGTTAATCATGAAGTCTCAGGAGCCGCTTTGGCCTCCAAGTACAACACGTTTTTAATTCCAAGTGCAATACAGTATTTTTTCCCCATGCATTAAAAAGCTTGTGAAAAGTGTGAGCTTTTATTATTCTGAGACGGCTGCACAGAGGACGTGTGAATCTGCTGGGTATAGCACAGAGGCAGACAGATAGCTGAATGTTGTTTTACACCTACACTGAGCTGAGGCCCTGCATACAGAGCTGCAATGGACATTACAGCAAATGGAGTCAAGCTACACTTAATAAATTGATGAAACAGGGCCTGCGGGAAGGCTTACAGGAGGAGTTATCACCAAGCAGGGTCTTCCACGGCTCCTCTCTCAGGTTTTCTCTCTCACACTTCATTCTTCTCGCTCTATCTCTCTTCATCTCTCTTCATCGCTCTTCATTCTCTCTGCCTGTCACATCCCATCTCTGTCTCATTCTCCTGACCCTTTCTTACTCTTGCTCTTTTTTATTTTTCCTCTTTCACACTTTCCAATCCAGTATACACAGCATTATACTCAACTCTGGACCAATCGCCTTACACTATGCCAAACTACAGTCTATACTATCTATTTCTTTTTTACACTACGTGTTTACATTTCTCTTTTATATTTTTGTGTTCTGTCTCTTTACAGTCTGTTACATTAGTGGATGAATTTATTCTATATAGTAATGCGTTAAGTAGAACGTTCTAGACTAGGATGTAAATAAAATTCTAAATTAGTTGACCATAACTAGGCCAATGCTAGTGCGCTGTGTATATTGATGCAGGAAACTATGACTTAACATCACAACAATGTGCATGATGTACTGTACGATATTTAATTTTGCTTTTAAATTGCGCATTTTTATATTGATAATTTAAAAAACGCAATAAAAAACCTCATACCGTGTGCATAGTTTGAAGAATAATCTGACCAGGCACTCATCTCCAGTGCTTAGAGTTAAAAATGGGATGGTGGTGTCAATTTAGTGATGCATCGTGAGTCTTTTGTGCAGCGATACATGTTTTCCCACACTGACTCAAAAATAATTTTTTTGTTTTTTAAATTGATATGTTTTAATTCGAGGTAGTGAAACCTTGGCGTCCCTTTATAGTCCTACAGGTGAACCACTCTAAACTTTATATTTTATTATTATTTACTTATTTTCTTGTAAAAGATATTGAGCTTTGCACTGAAACCATCTAAAGTGAGCACATTAACACACGTAAACAGCGCGAACACACAATGTGGCACCAGGAGAGCAGTTGGGGATTAGGTGCCTTGCTCAAGGACACGTGTTCAAGGACACCCGTCTGTCCAGGATTAAAACCAGCAACCTTCTGGACCCAAACCCACTTCGCTAACCACATACTATTCACACATTATCAGGCAGCACAGCATCCCATGTGGTAGGAGAGATTTATTTGAGGACTTTGTGTAGAAATAACAAATAGCAAACTTTTTTTAAATGGTTCAAGGTTTTAAAATCGCAACAAAAAAGTGAATTTTTTAAAAACAATATTATTAGAATCATAATACAAATTGAATTGGCATCTAGGTATCATGATGTGATATATTGGGCGATCCCTGGTGAATCCCATCTCTACTTACATTAACTGTCTACGAGATAAGCAATGCTTCTGACTCATATGCTGTTATTATTATACATTACATTGATGTCTCTTTGCTAAAACAATAATAATACTGACTTTAAATGCCATTCCATTGTAAAAGTATATTTTAGTATTTATCGTGTATGTGTATTTGACATTGTGGTTATTGTGGTTATTAATCTGTAAAACAGTGGTTCTTCTTGCTCGAACTCATGTTACAATAAAAATAATTATTTAATTTAGGGAACTAAAACACTAGACTCTATAAACTCCAACCCACATGCAGAAGTCTCATAGAGCTCATCAAGCAGCACTCACATCTGTAGTGATGTCCGAAGAGTAAATACCAGTGTGTAATTTCACCACTATTCTGTAATACCAGTGGGTAATTACTACACAATTATGTTCCCGAATAGTGCAGCAGAAAAGCATTTGCTGTATCACCCACAAATCGATCCCACACCCATCCGTGGCCAGGGGTCCCAGAGAGCAAAAATGGCTGTTGCATGGGTGCTCTCTCTCTCTCTCTCTCACACACACACACACACACACACACACACTTGTTAATCACACTAACTCTAGACAACTTTTGAAATCTGTGAGCCTGTGTATGCATAAGAGGGTTGATAGTCATTCAGAAAAAAGTGGAAAGCTGGCTACGTGTGTTTCAGGAGTTAATTTTTCTTGGCCCCGTTTGGTAGCTGTTGTGTAATTGGGAAAGTGGGCCAAATCAGGAAGAAATGAAGATGAAAAGGAAAAAAAATCTCGAACCTGATGACCTTACATTACTACTGAATTTGACATTAATGAATACTGAATTCTGATTGGTCATATTTATATAACACATTGTTAAGTATTAGTGCTGTGGAGGACTTTGTTAGCAGAAGCAATAAAATTATTGCAACCTGTAAAATCCTTTTGAATCAAGATTATGTCCCAAATCATTGATTTATTCAGTAAGTAGCCATGTAATAAAAGGTTTAATGTGCAATAAGATGGTCGTTATTGTGAAATAAACCCCTTCAGAGTGATTCACAGCCCCTTAATTTGTGTCAGGGTTAATTTCCTGATAATGACAGGCTCGCTGTACATCATCCCTTATTTAAAGGAGAAGACAATACTTGTTAAAAGGTAATCACATTCAAATCTCTAGATTAATATCTTTCTTTTAGGCAGGAGAGCTTTGGTTTTTATGATTTTATGGGCAGGTATGAGGGCCCAAATTAACATATACAAGTATAGGTTCATGACATTTATTGAAAGATTTGTTTATGTATAAATTATGTTGACAATGGCAGTGGTGGCTTAGTGGTTAAGGCATAGGTTACTGATCTGAAGGTCAGCGGTTCAATCCTCACTATCATCTTCTTGTTGGGCCCTTGATTAAGGCCCTTAACCCTCAATAGCTCCGTTGTATAAAAATGATATTTGTAAGTCGCTCTGGATAAGAGCATCTGCAAAATGCTGTAAATATAAAACTTGGGTATTTCTATGCCATCATTCAGAGATTAGGTTTTTAAATATCCCTCGTCTCATCATATCATTCATTTGCAGAACTGCGTGATACCATTAGGTTCATGGGCAGGTTTAGCCTTTCTCAGCCAACACTGGGGAAGATGGGGTACAGCCTGAACAGCTCCAGACCATCTCACGGCCAACACACACAACCATTCACACTCACACCTGGGGCAATTTGGAACAGCCAGTTAGCCTAATTTGCAGATCTTTGGACTGTGGGAGGAAACTGGAGTACCCAGAGGAAACCCATGCAAGCACGGGGAGAACATGCAAACTCCATACAGAAACACCACTGCACAGCCTGGGACGCTAACCCAGCACCCCTATGCCACCTTGTTTCCGTGTTTTCAAATAATCACCAATAAAATCATTTAAAAAGCATCTAACATTCTAAAATTTTGCACACAAAGAGGTTTTTATGTAGAGTTTTGATTGAATTTTATATTCAGAACATTCGGTCTTCTCCTTTCACCATGCCAGTTAGCTTACTACACTACCTGATATTTGAAAGCATGCTAAGTACAAGTACTCCAAATATTATGCTCTCTTCATTTCCATTTATCTGTTAGCCCTCATAATATATTTTATCTTTCCTCTCCAGACAGAAATGTGGGTGCACAAATGCTCTCCATGTGTTTGGGTATACAGAAGAAATGTTGAGAAAGCGTGTAAACAGAGAAAAAGCCTGATGTATGATGGTGTATAAAGGGAGTTAGCATGCATACAGGTCATGATCCTCATCCACCCAGCTCACTGACCTCGCTTCGATATCAAAGTCTTTGGGTTGCCCCACATGGTAATCATAATTATTATCCTGTGCTTGGCTACCACTCAACTCTTTTACTCTTTGCTCATTGAATTTTAGATTGCTGCAAACATTTTTTCCCACAATTGCAGCTTTGTTTGACAGAAAGCGCTTGTGTTTGAACAGATGGGACAAGTTGCATTGTGATGTTTTCTTTATCTTTAAAGATAGAAAACAATTTAAATGGAAAGAAAGTGGTGGGAGGAAGTTTGACGTCCTTTTGTTTTGGCTTGGAAATAAGAAACGGCATGTGCCATTTTGAATGTGCATTGGGGAAATGCTGTGTTTTTATAAAGCATTGTATTTCACATGGAGAATAAATAATCAGATTTAGTCTCAGCTAATACAGTTATGCAACCCAACTGATCACTCCCTCAAGGCATGTTTCAGAAAACATCCACATGGCATAGTCTCCAGTGACTGACGAATACACACACACGCAATCATACACAGAATTTCAGGATAATTCACACCCTCACACTTTCTCCTAGTTTCTATCCTCAGGCTGAAAGATTGCGAGATCTTTTTTCCTTAGATCTCATTTAAAAATGTAATTTTTGTGGCTGTTTCTTCACTGAAATCTTTGTCTCTGGTCTTTAGTTAGTTTGATATCCGTTGCTTTATCTTCCAGATATGTTGTTTCTAGAGGAGGTTCTTTACTCCTGCGTTTATTAGGCACACATATAATTGCCTAATTTCCCTGTGTTTTAATGAATCCGGCTCCACTGAGGACTCTAATTCCTCTGTTTTTACAGCTGTGTGCTAAGACAAAGACCTTTTTCAGAGGACAATTTAAACCCTTTCCTTTGTCTGAGACCTTTTTCCCTCCTTCTCTTCCAAACATTAGTGCTGCATTACCATCAGATCTGCGGGCCAGCCGACACTAGCCCAGGCACAAATGGATAATTATGCTGACATGCAATAACAATGTTACTCATTAGAGCAGTCTTCTTGCATGACACGCTAACCCTAACCACTCAGGAACAAGCATTTACATGACTAAAAGTAATACATATGGGGTGAAGTTCAGGGGTTAGGAATATACATGGTGGTGAACTTCGGGTATGACTGTGGTTTGGGAACAACTAATAGTGTTTTTCCACAGAATATCTTAGCTAACTTTATTATAGCACATTACTCTGTGCTAATATATCCAACTAGCTTTCTTTGCTATTGATCCGTGAGAGCATGCTAACAAGCTAGCTGAGGCTAGCTCACTACTAGCCTCTGACTTCCTGCCCAATTCGTACTGAGAATCTGGTATTTATTGACCATATAACTAGTGTCTCAATTTAGAATACTTCCATGTGCTGATAATGTCCATAATATTTTAATCAGTTTTCTGTTTATCCCTCTCACTTCCCATTCCACTTCCCATTCCACACCCATGATCCATTGTGCCGCTCTCTCAGGTAAAAGCATATATTGCAAGACAGACCATGAGAGTGGCACAATGGATCAATTTAGAATAGCATTTTGAACCTAATATGCATGTCTTTGTACTGTCGGAGGAAACCAGAGCACTCTGAGGAACCCCACACAAGCATGGTTAGAACTTACAAACACCACTCAGAAACACCCCAAGCCAATCTTAGGGCTTGAACCCAGGACCTTCTTGCTATGAGGTTATGCATCCCTATCACAAACGGCCACCACCAACCAGTGAGGGATGTGATGCGTGCACATGCCACCCTCAGTGACATGCGATGCTGCCAATCCCTCTTTATAAACTGCTGCACATGTGCACTAGGCGGGGGCCTAAGACTCCGAGGGAAAGCGATATCCTCCCCTTTTGTACGAATGAGCTCACACATGACCATGGATTGGCTGGTGATTGCTGTGAGTGATGGGAGCGTATGCCATTCCTCCCTCCCATGAGAGCTCGGCCAGTGAGCTCCCATGGACTCCCGGTTGTAGGTGGCTGTGGCATCAACCTGGATTCAAGCTTGCGACCTCCAGGTTGATAGTCACAAACCTTGTCGATGCACCACTCAGATTGCGGCATAACTCCATTATGTCCTTTACGTTATTTTACAATCTAGGTTGAAGCAGTTATTTGTGAGCAGACACGGTTTTCTTACACATTTAGCAATTCTTGTGTGGATTAAGAAAAAAATGTGTGGATTAAGTGTATGAGTGGAAGTGACGGGCCCAAAAATAATCAAACCCTCTATCAAAACCTTGGTCTGGTTCGCCAAACTTGCACCTTCAAGTAGTTAATGTTAGTGACTGTACAGGATCTTAGTCCCCTATAGTAGCTAATATTCAACAAGCTACTCAAAATTGATTAATACTGTTATTCCGTACTGAAGGCTTCACTTTCATGTTGGATCTTGCTGAAGCGTAGATCATCTGTTCGCTTTCAGTCAGGGCTTTAAGCCTGGTCAGGAACGCAGAATATCTACAGCCCTTTGGAAACAGGAACAGCCTGGATGCTAGTTCTTCACAAGCCACTGTGTACACTCACTCACACCTAGAGATAATAATACAGCTAGTCTACATACTGGTATGTTTCATTAGAGAAGAGAGGACACCAGAGAAACCAGACGAAATCCCACCAGGCTCAGGTAGAACATGTGTAACACCAGACAGGAATTGACGCGAACTCAGGATCGAACCCGGAACTGTAGAGCGACCTTCTGTGTAATCCATGTGTGTGTATTCATGGGGATAAATTCACAATGTGTAATGAATGAGTGTGTATTTTGGTTGGGTTTTAATGCTTCAGCTGCCATCCATAATAGAGACAAATCTTTGTGTGCATTTTGTGCAGGCGAATGCTGGAGGATACAGTCAGACAGGACGGCATTCAGTATCTGTGGATGTTCAGATGCAGAAGCAGAAACAAGATGACCAAGATGCTTTTACACAATCCCAGAGACAGTACAACTCCTTACCACGGTAAGAAAACACACACCGTCTCACTTTCAATCTCCACAAGATCTATTTACTACAATGTCACAGTCACGCTTCCGAGAGCCCACACACACACACACACACACACACACACACACACACACACACACACACACACACACACCCACACACACACA
>JBCNYG010000001.1:9088599-9099223 GCA_039654305.1 Porochilus rendahli
ATAGATAGATAGATAGATAGATAGATAGATAGATAGATAGATAGATAGATAGATAGATAGATAGATAGACAGACATAAATGGAAATTATTGAAGTTATTGCTAGGTGTTATTTTTATTTGCAGTTTCATTTGTTTGGGTAGGTTGTTTTTATTCCCTTTGTTTGTTTGTTTGTTTGTTTGTTTGTTTGTTTCTTTCTTTCTCTTTTACTCTCTCTTTCTCCTTCTCTCTCTCTCTCTCTCTCTCTCTCTCTCTCTTTCTTACTCTCTCTATTTGTACCTGTGTGTATGTGTAAAGGCAAGCAAGATGAATTATGGTGGATAGATATAAGGAAAGAATTAAGGTATGCCCTTTTATGGTATGGAGATAAAAAAAGTAGTTAGATTTATACTCTATGCATTCTCTTTAAACCAGGTGTCAGGCGCACGACAACAAAAACAGAAAGTAGAAAGTAATTTTGTATTTCTGCATAGTACATTAAAGTGAGTCTTCATATTGCTGCTTGTTAGCTGCTGAATTTTAACATGACATGAGGTTAATAGGAAATATAAATTAAAGGGTCTGCATGCGAGCGAATGTTTCACTCCTCCTGTGCTTGACAGCAGTAGGAGATGAAGGGTGTTTGAGCTAATGCTGCTGAAATGACAGAATGCAAGTTCAAATCTGAGGTCTACCAGCTCAGCACCCACATGTGCCATCTCCAAATGGCACACCGTATGTGGCGCTCTGCTCCCTGATGGTCTGATGATGGCAGTAGCAGGGGTCTTTTATCCCACATACAGCTCTCTCGGCAAACAGCCTGTGAGTGGATCTTCCCGTCATCGCACTGTCAGGCAAAAACAAGTGGGTCCCAAAATCTCTTCATCTGTGCCCCAAAGAGCCACTAGCACTCTTTCATATGCCTCATGCTGGAACCCCAGACCTGTAGGGAAACCCCAGATGAGTACTAGGCGCGCAGGGATCCAATGGGAAGTATCAAAGGCAATCTTATAATTAAAACAATTTAGAAAGTTGTAAGAAAATAGTCACTCAATCACTTATTTGCTGAACGATTTAATCCTACTAGGGTCGCAGGGAGGGAGGCTGGTGCCTATCTCAGCCAACACTGGGCGAACGTGGGTACCCTGAATCAGCTCACCAGACCATTACGGGGCCATCATACACCACCATTCATACTCACACCTAGGGTCAATTTGGAATAGTCTTTGGACAGTGGGAGGAAGCCAGAGTACTGGAGGAAACCCACGCAAACACAGGGCGAGCATTCAAACTCCACACGGAAATGCCTGAGCCTGGGAATCAAACCTGGGACCTTGTTCCTGTGAAGCAGACATGCTAGCACTACACCACCCTAAACTTCAGTAAACGCCGATCTATGTGTAGTATTTGTACTTAGATTTTTAGTAATGACAGCTCTGGCTGATTTGAGGGTTACTGCTTAGACTCAGAAGACACAGATGGGTATAATGCAAATTTTTTCATTCACTCATTTTCTGAACTGCTTTATCCTACTAGGGCCATGGGGACATTGCCAGTCCAGGGCCAGCACACACACAACCATTCATACTCGCACCTGGGGGAAGTTCAAAACAGCTAATTAGCCTAATGTGTATGTTTTTCGACTGTGGGAGGAAACTCATGTAAGCACCCAGACGAAACCCATGTAATCACAGGGAGAACATTCAAACTCCATACACAAACACTCAGGGCTTGAAACCAGGACCTTCTTGCTGTGAGGTGGACATGCTAACCACTACTCCACCAAGATGTTGAATTAACAGCAGGGTTAAGGACCTTGCTCAGGGACCCAACAGTGGCGCATTGGTAGTACTGGGGCTTGAACCGCTAACCTTTGGATCAGTAATCCAGAGCCTTAACCACTGAGCCACTATTGATTATTGATACAGTAACGTGTCTGACTTTTCAAATTCAATGAATTATACACAGTTTTTTAACAGAATGTGTTGTGTGTGAGACCATCATGCTTTGTTTAATAGATAACCATCATGTCTTTGTGGTATATTATAATATGACTATGTACAGTATGTATGCACAAACAATACAACAAACTTAAATGTCACCACACACTTAGATTCTCATTTGGAGTGCAAAGTCATCTGAAGATCTCTGTGTTCCCACGACTTGAAATGAGGCAGAACTTTCCGGTGGGTTGGAACTGGCAATGACTTAATTGGAGGAAATGGGCTAATAATAGAAAAATTATAACTTAAACTATTACCTTTAAGCTTCTACTAGCATCAACTGCAACACAAACAATTATCTGACTTTCTGACGTGTGACATTTTAAAGAGTTGTAATTAATTTCCCCTAAGGTTAGCCTGGAAGTGATATCATCCCAAAACTTCCTGCATGGAGACTATAAATATCTCCTTTGTAGCAACGGGGATGTTGACTGTTAGTAATGTTAGAACTCATTATTGATTGACTCAAGGGAAAATTTTAATCTTTTAAACCCTTTTTATTTAGCTGTATATATTTGGAGTTTTGTACCAGCTATAACTTTTTCAGATACAGTATATATTTGCCTCCAGTTGATGGTAAAATTTAATTTTCCAGGAGTGACTATTTTATGTGGGCAGCACGGTGGCATAGTGGTTAGCACGTCCACCCCACAGCAAGAAAGCCTGGGTTCGAGCTGCAGACTTTTAGGCGTTTCCTGTGTGCAGTTTGCCCGTGTTCTCTTTGTGCTTGTATGGGTTTCCTCTGGGTACTCCGGTTTCCTTCTACAGTTCAAAAATATGCAGAGTAGGCTAGTAGTTCCAAATTGCCTCTAGGTGTGAATGTGAATGGTTGTATGTGTGTTGGTCCTGCAATGGCCTGGCAAGCTGTTCAGGGTGTACCTTGCCTTCACCCAGAGTCGGCTGAGATGGGTGCCAGCCTTCCTGAGACCCTGATTAGGATAAAGCAGCTTTGAAAATGAATGAATGATAAATAAAAATATTCACACATCTTACTCATTTGCTGAGATGCTTAATCCTAATATCAGGGTCACAGGGAGGCTGGTACCTATGTGAGCTGTCACTAGGCGAAGGTGGAGTACACCCCAAAAAGCTAGCCAAATGGTCCCAAGTCAACACACACACACACACACACATACACACACACACATGCACACACTGGGACTCCCTGGACCTCCGTGCTGTGAGGTGGATGTGTTAACTTTAGGCCATCAAAAGTCCTCAAATAAACATCATAAAAAATGCTAAATTGAATTAAATGATCAGGCTGACATTATGGTAGACTTTAAAGCCTAATTTATCTCTAAAATTAAATTGGCTATCACATAACTAATAAGAAGGATGGAGTACTGATGTAGCGATTACTGATGTAGCGATTACCGATGTAGCGATTACTGACGTAGCGATTACTGACGTAGTGATTACTGACGTAACTATTTCCGACGTTGGGTGTTTCTGTGTGGAGTTTGCATGTTCACCCGGTGCTTGTGTGGGTTTCCTCCAGGAATTCCGGTTTCCTTCCACAGTCCAAAAATAAGCACAGTTCCGAATTGCACCTAGTTGTGAGTGAGAATGGTTGCAATGGTCTGGCAAGCTGTTCAGGGTGTACCCCGCCTTCGGCCAGGGTCTGAGAGAGGCACCAGCCTCCGCATCAAAACCATAGCAAGAATATCAGCCAAGTCCTGAAATGGAAACTCATGAAATAGATGGTAAACTTTGAGTTTGAGGAATTAGAAACTGAATAGTGTGAAAGCTGAGACTTTGCTGGCTCATCAATATTGCATAAGAATCTTTAAATAGCATCTATTTATGCTTCACTTACACAGCCAGCGTAGTGCTTTGAGCAGAGACACAAGGCATCAGAGAGGCGCGGGACAGATTTCTCCAGTCTATGCACAGAGCACATGGATCTGATGAGTATCTGATGATGCCTCATCCAGATGTGTGTACTATTGAAAGATGCTGTATACACATCAAACCAAACTAGCCAAAAGTGCCAAAATTTACCGTTCAATACTTCTGAAACCCTTGGCCATAATCTTATAAAAATGTACTGAATTTGCCAAGCAGATGTTTTTAGTAATTCCTGCAAATATCAAAGTAATACCATAATAGCTTAAATAGCCTTTGAATGAGAGCAAAATCAAAATTTAATCTTCAAAATTATAATATAGCCCTACCTAATGTCATTTAAACCGGTCCACCATTTTTCTTAGAAACAGCATGCAGTTGTTTTTTTTCAGGATCCAATTGAACCCAAATCTCATCTTTTGCCTGCATGCTTTTATTCAGGCCTTTCATTCCTCCTTACTGAATTTTTCCCTGCACCCTTCATAGACTTTTTTCACTGAACGAATTCCAAATTGAATAGTCCATAGGGTTCACTCTGGATTTTGTGGTGGCCACACGTCTTTTTGGATAAATTTAAGAGCCAATCCCTATCCCCAGATAACACCTGAGTGACAGATCAAGCACTTTTTGCAGCACTGCTCTTCAACCTGACATGTTGCGTAATGGCTGACGAAGATGTCCGGTACTGTAATATTTAAATTTTTGTTTTTATTCAAAGGCTATTCAAGATATTACGTTGATATTTTTAGCAATTGCTAAGAGCATCTTTGCTTCATAAATCCAGTACATTTTAAATAAGATTGGTCATATTGTCCTTGTTTACTAAGTCTCGTCAACAAAGTTATTGCGTCTCCTGCTCCAGGTAGAACAGTGCAGGTCCTCCTGGTGGGTATTACATTTTTTGGAGAAGAAACACACTGGGTGTTCAATACCATCATCATCATCGGGCTGTGATAGTATGGCACCTGCACCAGTATCACTAGCATCTATGGTCAACCTGAAGAGCTGGTTAAAATCTGGAGCTCAAAGAATGGTTTGGGCACATAACAGGGACTTGACATTGTCAAAGGCTTTCTGAAAGGAATCGGACCAGACATATTTTTTGTTTTTCTATAATAAATCTGTCGGTGGGGCAGTGATATCAGCAAAGTTTTGGCAAATTTTTGGTAGTAGCCCACTGTACCTAGAAATCTCATTAGGCTGCATTTGTTTTCCAGTGCTGGGAAGTCCACGATAGTTTGGACCTTTGCTGTGATGGGAGCTATCCGACCCTAGCCGACAGTATAGCCCATATAGGTCACCTTTGCTTGACTGAATTCACTCTTAGCCAGGTTAATAGTCAGATTGGCATCTAGTAATCTAAGCAAAACTTTTCTTAAATGCGATAGGTGTGTATCTCATGTGTCACTGTAAATAACAATGTCGTCTATGTACACCCCAACATCGTCAAGGCCTGCCAGGCACTGGTTCATCATTCTCTGGAATGTGGCTGGCGAGTATTTCATCCCGAATGGTATTACTTTATATTGGTACAAGCCGCTTGGTGTCACAAAGGCTAATATTTCTTTAGCATCAGCGGGACACCCCAATATACTTTTAGCAGATCACACTTGGTAATATGTTTTGCTTCACTGATTTGGCCTATGCCGTCATCTATCCTTGGTAGTAGATACGAGCCAGTCTTTGTGAGTGCCTTTACTTTTCCGTAGTCTGTGCAGAATCTGAGTGAGCCATCTGACTTGGGGACGAAGACACAAGGTGAAGCCCAGTTGCTTTTGCTTGGCTCGATGATGTCATTCTCCAGCATGTAGGAGATTTCCTTTTGTAATAGATCGGCCTTGTGTGGTCTGACACAGTAGGGAGAAACAAGGGTGTTGTTTGATAGGTCATGCACTTCCGACATTGACGTCGTGTTGGGCGATGTGGGTCTTGCTAGGTACATCAGAAATAATGCCCTAAATTCCAAGAGGAGATTGGTAAGTTGATCCCTCTATTGGGCAGATAAATAGATTAGCTTTTGTGGTAAATTAGCCAAGATGTCAGAGTTGTTCAGTCTTATTGGACGATCTCCATCAAGCTTCAAGTCGAGTAGGTGCTGTCTTTGACAACTTCTTTTAACCAGTTTTTCTTTAGAAGTTTCATATTGTGTGACCGAATATCAACTGGAATGGACTGAATCCCAGCAATAGTGAGACGCCTTCAACTTCTAGGTATGGCATAACAGCAAAACCACAGGACCTGAAACTAAGTCAGAGTTTAATATGACATTGTGAAGGGGGGCTGTACTCGAATATAAGGGTAATACTTCTTTTGTAAAATAGTTTGAGCCGCCCCAGTATCGCGTAATATTTTGATGGGTATAGGAGTATTTGTGCCAGTGAGTGACACGGTGCCCTCGGACACATAAGGAACATTCTTCTTTCTGATATCAGATTGCTTGACATAATTCTTAAGCATCATCGTATTATTTTTGTGAGGCTTTTTTTCCCAGGAAGCTGCCCCTGGATTTTAGATGTCTCTGTACAGAGGGATGCCCATTTAGGGGGTTACTTGGGTCTTTTGTTTTTTTTTTTTAGTGCATGAGGAGATCTGTCTCCCTATTGATGAGGGAGCTATTCCCGATAGTCTGTAGATGATGGGTGTTTGGGTAGGACAGAGTAGAGCACCTAGGGGCAACTGAGTATATCCAATCAGCCCAATGGCAATGTTACACGGTCATCCTGCGAAAGCAACTGAATCATAATCGCCTTTTTTGACACCGCCCTAATTCTGCTTCATTCTGTACAATTTGTTGCTGAGCCTGGAGTCACAGGTAATCATCCCAGGTGACATGTTACATGTGGATAGATTTTTTGTGCAATAATGTCATCAATAAAGTCTTGTCTTTATTATGTCTTTAGTCTATGGGAGGAAACCAGAGCACCCAGATGAAACACATGCAAGCGCGGGAAAAAAAACATGCAAACTCCACACAGAATTACCCTCGCCGGGCATAGGGCTAAAACCCAGGATCTTCATGTTATGAGGCAGAGGCTAACCGCTATGTCACCGTGCCGCCCCAGCAGTTTTCTGATTTCATGTGTGGTTTGGTTTTGTGTGATTTTAATTTATTCTCTCTCTCTCTTTTTCTCTCTCTCTCTCTCTCTCTCTCTCTGTCTCTTTCTCTCTCTCTCTCTCAGTATAGTGGCAAGCTGTTTTGCATTTGCTCTAATACCGAGTGCATAAATGCAGGATTAAATAAACAAATGCTGGGGTAAGCGCTGAACAGTATCAGAAAGTCGGCCCCTGGTGCCAGGAGTAATGCTACAGTGGCAGTGGTGAGCCCAGCACATAAAAAGAGACAGAGGGAGGTGAAGGGAAGGAGGGGAAAAGAAATGAAATGCTAGCTAATCCCCAAGCGTTATCTCCAAGGTGTTGTGCAAGCTCCTCAGTATGGAAAGGCTGAAACCAGGCCAGCATTTCATTTAGAGTCTGGGGTCTTCTTTTCTCTTTTTTACCCTCTCCCTGCACAGTTCTCATTCCATCTCTTCATCTCTCCTCTTTTTTTCTTGCACTTTTTTAAGGTTCCTTCAGAATCAGGTACAAGCCTTGCAGTTCCTTTAGAAAACTTGGACACAACAATCAGCCTAACCCATTACAATAAAACTGCAAGTAATTGCAGCAAAACTAACACTAACCAGTACAGTATGACATTATCCCTGCTGGAGGCTTCACTACATCACTTCTAACAATGGCCCGAGTGGAAACAGACTATAAAGACTGTAATTGAATCATCTTGTGACAAAGGATATACTATACACACTCTGATGAAAGCAGACAGTCATCTGATGAGCAACAATGTGCTGGAACCCTGTATGAGAACTGTGTTTCTGGTTCTATAATAAATGTCACCACATCCTTTCAGTGTTCTGTATGAAAGTAGACTGTCGCTGCAAGCTTCAAAGTCATTCAGCAAGAGTTACTGTGCAACAGCATGGGCCACTGTGACTGAGTCTGTGAAGTGTCATCCTGCATCATGACTTAGATCCGGAAAACTGACAGCCTGGATACTGAACTCCTGCAGGTTCCCTCATTCAGAACAATAAGCCACCGAGGACGATGTACTCAACTGATCCACACTTTCTGAACTTGTGACTCATGTTCTGCTTTTGCTGAAGGTCCAGTTTAGATGTAAAACCACTTAATGCCCAAGCCTCAGCTTTACTGGATATCTTTTAATACCTATGAACCGCTGCTGTAATCGAAAAGTTGCACATAAAAATTGGAGAGAAAGACAGAGAGAGAGAGAGTGAGAGAGGGAGAGAGAAAGAGAGAGAGAGAGGGAGAGAGAGAGAGAGAGAGAGAGAGAGAGAGAGAATGCTCGCTCTGCCATTTTACAATGATTTTGTGCTGATATGCTTTTGGGAAGCTGAGGCCTCATTGGTAAGCACTTGATGAGTCAGTGTATTAAGATGTCTATTAAAAGCACGTCTTGTTTGTGCTAGTGGATAATCTCACCCAGATGCTGTGCATACCTTCAGGACTGCTGCTGCATTCATAAAATCTGTCCTGTGCTCATCCCAGCCCTCTTCTCCACAAACTTCTCATTCTGAACATTTTATTTTTTTTCTTTTTGATACCACCCCCCCAAACCAATTCCCACCCATCAAGTATCGCCTTCCCTATCACATGACCACCACCAACCAGGGAAGGGTGTAAACATGCACATGCCCCCTCCGTGACATGCAATGCACCAGCCTTTTTTCGAACTGCAGGGCATGTGTAATTGGGGGGTGATCTAACACACTCAGAGGGAAAGGCTGGTGATTGCTGTGACTGACAGGGAAGTGAGCGTATGCCATCCCTCCCTCCCAGGAGAGCTCGGCCAATTAGCTCCCATGGACTCCCGGTCATGGATGGCTGTAAAAAAAAAAAACTTTACAAAATAACTATTTCCTTTTATTCTACTCCTACATTTGTTTACTGCTCGCATGAAATACTTAAGTCTACACATGAAGCCTGATCTTCCACATTCTGCAGCTTCCTGTTCCATATAACACTGGACACCCATAGCCTCTCATGTGTGCCGTAGGGGTTCAGTGCTGTGTGAATCAGGGAGCAGTCACTTTGGCTAATTTTACACTCATCCTCTAGGCCTGGCTCCAGAGTAGGGCCACGGTATCATTTTTTTCTTGATAAGACACCATGATTCTCTGCTCTCTCTCTCTCTCTCTCTCTCTCTCTCTCTCTCTCTCTCTCTCTCAAGGGTCTTCGGAATTGCATTACACACAGTCTTGCCCCTCACCTAAAAGCAATTTTTCTTAGGAGACCCTACCTATGGCAATTTGCCTCCAACCCTAGCAAGGTGGTTGTTCTTGGAAGTGTAGAGGCAGGGTGATGAGTTCAGGAATCCAGGTAGCAGCTCAAGGTAAAGTTCGAGCAACTGTCCGGGATGCTTCCTGGATGCCTCGGAGGCAACAGGTTTCAGGCAGATCCAGGAAGATCCCCTGCGGCAGACTTTGGACGCACTGTAGAGATTGTACTTATGGCTTGGGAACACTTCGGTATTCCTCCAAGCTTCAGGAAGTGGCCAGAAGGAAGCTTGGGACTTTTTACAGATGGATAGATGCGGGAAGGGGGGAGGAATGGATGGATAATTAATCACCTTTGCTGGTTTAATATTTTTAATCAAATGATCAAATACCTCACACTATAATATCCTGCTGTTTGTTCCAATAATGCAAACTGTTTTTGCTTCACAGTGCTGTCTGCATGAAAATCTCATTTGAAGCCACTGATACACCTCCGTGGTAGATTCAAGTGCAGTGTGTTTTAATGGGGAAAAAAAGATTAATGCTTACAGAACAATAGGAGTTTAATACATTATTTTAACTTATCTGAACATAAATAAAGTGGATCTCTGTAAAGCTGCTTTGGGTCAGTGTCGGTCTGTTGTCACTCATGGCCTGCCTCATTTATTATTCATTAACTATACTGAACTCTTCTGTCCCTCGAAGTTCTGCAGTTTGTATTACTGAGTGCATTTCATATTGAAAGCTGTTGCCGAAATATTATCGGAGCTGGTGCTATTCGTGCGTGACGGGAGCGTGAGCTTCTCAGACAGATGCATTACTTTGCATGAAGTGCAGAACCCATGCTGAGTCCATCCAGTATATCAACTGCTTCCTGGAGGAAGCATACTTCAACCCTACAGGACGCAGGAATCTCATTTTTACTCAGAGGTTATCTGGAGTTGAGGCTCTTTAAAGTCCAGACATGAAAGCTTGAAATCAGCAAAACATTGCATGCAATATGAAATGAGTTGGGTTGGGCTCCATGGCGCAGTAGGTAGCTCATTGGACTTCTAGGTTTGTTGTTGAAGCCATTCAAAGATTGTGGGTTCAAATCCCACCAAAGTTAATAGGGCAGCACTGTGGTGTAGTGGTTAGCATTTCTGTGTTACGGCAAAAAAATGGGTAGTAGTGGCTCAGTGTTTAAGGCTCGGGGTTGCTAATTTGAAGGTCCGCATGTCAAGACGCAGTATCACCAAGTTGCCACTGTTGGACCCATGAGCAAAGCCCTTAACCTGCAATTGCTCAGGTGTATAAAAAAAAATTACTCTGAATAAGCCAAAGGCTGTACATGAAATGAAATGAAAAAGGTCTTGGGTTTGGGTACCATGCCAAAGAGTGTGTTTCTGTGTGGAGTTTGTATGTTCTCCCCATGCTTGTTTATTATATAATAATAATAATAATAATAATAATAATAATAATAATAATAATAATAATAATAACAATAATAACAATAATAACAATAA
>JBCNYG010000001.1:9100808-9114238 GCA_039654305.1 Porochilus rendahli
ACACACACACACACACACACACACACACACACACACACACACACACACACACACACACAAAATCATTCACATTCACATCCACCTAGGGGCAATTTGGAATAGCCAATGTGCATAATATGCATGTCTTTGGACTGTGGGAGGAAACCGGAGTACCCTGGGGAAAACCTGAGCAAGCATGTAAACTACATACAGAAACACCCAAGACTGGGACTCGAAACCAGGCCCTTCTTGTTGCGTGGCGGACATGCTAACCTGTGCGCCACTGTGCCGCCTTGTTGTGATTCAATGCTTACATATTATTTTCTGCATGTTACATACTATACGTTAAGCCTATGTTAATAAAATGCAGGGTAAATAATAGCAATATTACGAATTGGTAAATGCAATGGTTTGAAGTATAGTGCAAGGTGTCAGTGTTGTGTAGCATCAGTTTTCAGTTTTGACAGTTTTATCCACCAGGGCACAATCCTGTGAGAATCTCCCATCAGCTTTAGACAGCACAAACAATTTTATTTACTCTAGGTCTTTGCAAGGCACCATGGGAAAACAGGAAGATTGCTAATTGAAAGCATTGCTGGGATGGAAAAATGAAACTGGAACTGTAGGAGATCTTCTAAACTAAACATGCTCTATATGATTAACTTTATCTCCATGCCGTGGAGTTTAACGTATTGGTGATATCCAATGTTCTGGATGATGGTGAATGTGTGCGAAACAGGTTTATTGGCACCAAGAGCCTTTCCGTCTCCCCCTGTCCGTGTTCTACAGCTCTCGAGGGCCCGCAGAGTGAAGATGCACCTGATTAATGGCACGAACATCTAGCCACACAGGATTAGTCTTCATGATACATATTCTCCAACGGTAATGGGAGCAGTTGCTTAGAATCTCGTACAGGGAGCCATCAGTCAGACAGCCAGATGAGCATGTAGTGTAAGCATAGTTTGGGAATGCCGTTTGTAGTTGTGTTTGATGGGGAAATAAAATCCTGGGTGTATGAGAGAGGGATGTCCTCTGTCTCCTTCTTTTTCTCTCTCTAGTGCCTTGAGCCACCACTCACCATCTGCTCCAGCTGACTTTGCTGTTATTCATCGAGAGTCTGCCAGCTAACAGCTAACTCATTCTGACATGTGACAACACACACACACACACACACACACACACACACACGCACACACCTGATGCGTCTTTGACACAGCAAAAGAGTAAGGGGAAAATGAAAAAGAGAGCACCATCAGAAGTCACTCGATTCCCCAAGGCTTTCGCTAAATTATTGGGAAAGGCTAAATTGCATTAAATAAAACTCTATATTTCACTGCTTCTCTTCACTTATTGGTCAGATTCCATGGCCTACAGCCAATCATTTCCCGCCTAATGAATGCAGACATGCCAGCCATGTGTCCCGGCTTTGTCACACTATGCGCCAAGGTGAACACCCCTGGTTTGTTTTGCCATTCTTCACTTGTATTTATGCTTAGCAGGATTAAGACAGGCTCTGACTCCATACAATTCACAAATCAAACCCCCGGTTTGGGAAAACAAGGCCCTACATTGAGAAATCACTTCTGTGAAACAATGCATCAACACTTCAAATTGCATTCCCAGCTCTGTTCATTTTCGTGTGTGCTAGAGTGTGAGTGCTGTGTGCGTGTGTGTGTGTGTGTGTGTGTGTGTGTGCGGTGTGAATAAAATATCCAAGTTTATCAGAAAGAAGGATTAGGCCGAAGGGCTAGGGACAGACAAACTAAGGCAGAGGAGATTGGCATCAGGAGTGAGAGAGAGGAGATAAGCCCTACTAGAGGCAGGAGATAAGACCAAGCCTGATTGGATGGGTGTGGAAGGCAAACACGCAGGCGTGAGAGAGTGTGTGCGTTAGGGGAGAGGGGGCGTCTGTATTTAAGATGATGAAATTTGAGCATTGTTAAAGGTCAAGCTAAATGACACATCTCTAGTCTCACAAAAATGGAAAGAAAGAATGATAGAAAGGCTATGGTGAGTTGTTCCAACTTGACATTCGCACACACACACACACACACACACACACACACACACACACACACACACACACACACACATGCCCACATCAGCAAGAGTAATACTGTAGTAAATGCCGAAGGCACAACACTTTATCTGTTCCACTCATCACAGAGAAAACACAGCATGGTTACCGAGTGATGAATCATTATAACACAAAAACAAAATGAGAAAGCATTAGGGTGTTGCGAAAAAAATGACTTAAATTCTAAAAATATATCTAAAAATTACAAGAATTATTATATTTGTTTTGCGTCGAAACAGCTTTTTTGTCGGATGTTCTCGTTTTGGTGGCATAGTGTTTAGCACTTTTGACTCACAGCAAAAAGGTCCTGAGTTAAAATCCCAGGCGTGGCAAGGGCATTTCTTTGTGGACTTTGCATGCTCCCCATTTCATCCGAGGGTTTCTTCAGGGTACTCCAGTTTCCTCCCACAAGCCAAACACACCTATTAGGCTAAGTGACTGTTGTAAATTGCCTCTGTGTGTGAGTGTGAATGTAAATAGGTGTATGTGTTTTTGTCTTGTGATGGACTGGTGAGCTGTTCTAGGTGTACCCTGATTTTACCCACAGTTGGCTGAGATAGGCTCCAGTCTCCCCATGACCCTCCCTAGTAGGATTATGCTGTTCGGTGAATGAATGAATGAACGAATGTGAGCTTGCATGCAGACTGGAACAAACATGACTATACTGGACTCAATGCACTGATGAAGTAAAGGCTTAATTTTCCAGATTAAGAGCTTCAAAAAGTTAAAATTGGTCACCACAGCCAGGCTGTTTGTAGGATTTTGTGGAGCATAAATCTACCTATTTGCACAAATGAAAACTAAATCTCTGTTATAAACAACACTTTTTTGGATGTTGCTTTCTAAAGAACAGGTAACTATATTTACGGAAATATATGTAATGATAAACCATATTATATTTTATCATATTACAGCTGCACCCTCCTGACTGTGTGCACACCGAGTACTCTAAAGGGCTATCCAGATGTCTTCCCAAGGATTGCATGTGGGTATTTCACCCTCTTCTCTTCAGTACTCTCTGATAGTATGCACTGGGCATTTACAATATTGTACATTGTGTTTCCTGGGAGAGCATTATCATCATCATTTCAAATATTCATATGCCCTTAACTGGTCGTATTTACACCGTGCGTCTTTGTTGAAATATGGGTTGTCACTCTGAAGTAAATACTGCGTTATACTGCCAATATCAATATCGCAAATGTCCTGCACAATTTATGACCACCCCTTCAACAGCTAAGTGTATGGTAGTGTGAATTTACAGTACACATATATCTCATCGGAGTCCAAACAGTGATTGTTGGGTCTCGGGACTTTCACATCACAGACACGGATCCTGTCATGGAGATCCCGGATTTATTCCAAAGGATCACTTCCAATGCATTCCTCGTGATGTCTGTGGTATCCTCGCCATTCCTTTTACACAAACATGTCAAAGTCATAAGTTAGAGCAACTTAATTTCTATTGAACTTTTTAGAAAAGCACAGTGTTTCTTACTCGTATAGCACGCCATCGTGGCCTTTGTTTATGCTGGTTCAAACGGGAATCAGTACAAGGTGCAGCGCCCTGTAAACCGTCTAATCCTACTAGTGTAGTGGGGAGGTTGGAGTCTATCTCAGCCGAAAGGTGAGGCAAAGGTGGGGTACACTCTGAACGGCTTACCAGTACATTGCAGGGCCAACACACACACACACACACACACACACACACACACAAAAAAAAAAACATTCACATTCACACCTAGGGGCAATTGGAACACTCAGTTAGCCTATGTATATCATGTGATTGTAGGAGGAAACCGGAGTACATGTAGGAAACCCACACAAGCATGTGGAAACTGCCTCGCTGAGCCCGGGTCTCAAACCCAGAACCTTCTTGCTGTCAGATGGACATGCTAACCACTGTGTCACCATGCCAGTGGGTGACTACAAGCATTAGAGACTTTGATCATGTAAATCTGTGTCATACAAATTCATATATGATATGTCGTGATACATGAAATATATATAAGTGATATACAAGCAATGTTTATTTGGCAACAGGCCAGAAACATGATTGGGTATGAAGAGTAGTATTAAGGCAGAATCTTCAAAAAATAAAGAATAAATCCCTGCCGCTACTAATCGTAAAACTATTTTAGGATGATGCTCCACTTTTTAAAAGTTGAAAGACTTTGAATATTTCATCACCTATTGTAAATGATGTGTGCAAGGACTTCAAACCAATGCTGGATGCATTTGGATTTCCGTGCCCTCAGGCAGCACTGCATTAAAAACTGGCAGGATTCTTTCATGGAAATCACCGCATGGGCTCAGGATCACTTCCAGAAATCACTGCCTGTGAACTATGAGCTAATGAGCTGATATTTTTCATGAAATAGTAAAAACTGGTCTCACTTACTGATGATGATGATGATGATGATGATGATAATGGTCTCACTTACATTATTAGATATGTTTTTATTAATTTTTTTTTTTGGCAAAAAATACTGGTTTATTAATCTGCAGATCAATGCATTCTGTTTTTATTGACATTTTACTAGGTGTCCCGTTTGTTTTGGAATTAGAGTTGTAAAACTGCCATTCAAATTCCATCCAAACTTGTGTATGCAGGCGTACAGGAGCTGCATTCATTAATATGTTATAAGCCTTATGTTTTAACTCACTGGACTTCCTTAACTTTATATAAACCCTTGTTGCATAATAAATTCATTAGTCTTGTAACTATGAACAATGGCATGATATGAAAACCTTCTTTCTGCTCATGCCTCACTCATCTTTCTACATCAAAAACTGGACAAAACTGAAGCACAAATAAAAACAAGCAGCTGGAGATCTCTGTCTCGTCTCTGTCCAGGTTGCTGTCAGCAACATAATGATTATGGACTTTCAGAAAATTTGACTTTCCACGTTTACAGTGTGACTGCCAGTGCAGCACACTACGACTTAGCAGTATAACACGGCTTGATGTGCTGTTATGTTTTTATTTTGAACTTGATTGACGTCCTTTGAGTATTCTGCAGCATTTGGGGCCTGCTATTGAAATTTAAAACAGCCACATCATGCATAAAAACATATCCGTGTTAGCAATCTAATAACCTGCCTTGGAGTGTCATTTTTCTACAATCCGCAGCAAGTTTCCATTTGCATGTCAATAGCTGAATCATTGCCCTCTTTTTCCACGTCAAGTGTTGACAGAAATGAATCTTGTTTTGGCAGAAATGGTTTGCTTTTCAGTGTCTCTGTCTTTTATTCATTTTTCAAAAGTTGAATGAAAATCGAGGATAGCGGTAACAGCCTGCCGTTGGGAGCTTCACTGACCAGGTATGATGATAAAATAAATCCCTTTAGGATGAATACACTCTCTCGGACTGCATGATGAAGACAGGATTAAGTTAAACAATGCTAAAATTCAGGCGTACATATCCAGACACAGCACACAAGTAAACAAATATATCGATGACATATTCCAGCTTTAGGTGCAAACCATATGCTTGTTTGGCTATTGACCATCTTCTAAGGTTCCTTAAACAATTATCTGTGAGGATGAGCAATCAGTTCAGGGAGTTTACTCAAGAAAAGCCAGCTAGCCCTTGCATTAAAAGAACGGAAGTCCTGCTAAATCCTCTCAGCCCTTCCAGGAACTGCTAATCCTTTAATCAATATAACCAACTGAAATCTAGATGCCAGACATCCAGCAAGATTCCTTGCCCTCGCTCGCATGGAACAATAGAAATGTGAAGCAGAGCATGCACGTTGGGGTGGATCCAATCTCTGGGACATACATTACCAGATTTACAGCGAAGCTAAGCTCAAAGAATTTGGATCCAGCATGGAAGAAAGGACCGAAACCAAACAAACAAATCGATGGATGTGCCGGGAATGATGGGGCGAATTAAAGCTTAAGGATCGCTGATTTCTGTGTGGGAGCAACATAAGAATGTGTGAGTAATTGGACAGCCGAACAGTGAGGACGTTTGTTAAGTAAGGATCAGTGAAAATGGATTCCAATCAAGAGCTTGAAGTCAGGAGGATCAGGATGCCTTATGGTGAGCTGCGTTGTTGTCACATCGGAGACTGTGTTTACTATCGAGTCTGGCATGAAAGAGAGAAAGAGAGAGACAGTGACAGAGAGTGAAAAAGAGAGAGAGATAGAGACAGATACAGAGAGAGAGACAGCAAGAGAGAAAGAGAGAGAGAGAGAGAGAGAATGAGAATGTATGGGTACGAGAATGCATCGATGGCAAGAAGCCTGGGCCGCAGTCTCAACCACATTAAAGAGTAGCTGCTCTCAGAATGTTCTCTTCCCCAGAGAGAGTAATAGAAGCCAGGCTGAGATGGCAAACTGGGCAGCAAGACTACAGAGAAACAGGCTTCTCATGGGGACAGAGTCCATGGTTGAAAAAAGAGACACCACATGAAACAAACATGTTCCTGCTGAGCAATTATTTGATTTGCTGCTGCATGAGTCATTAGCACACATTTGTCAGTTTATTTAACTCCTTGTTGTTGTTGAAGTTGTCGAGAGTGTTCTATGATATGTAAGGATTAAAACTCCTTCAGACAAGCTGTTATTGGAAAATAATCTACCAGAGTGGGGTTAGCAAACAGAGTTACTGGTACCTGAAACAGAGTTACTGTTACTTAGGCAAATTAATTTGTTTAGCACAGCAACCATCTATCTATTTACCAATATGTATATATAGCTTTGGGTAGTGACTGAAAGAACAAGATTGCAGATACAGGTGGCTGAAATGAGCTTCCTTCGTAGGGTGATGGGGCTCTCCCTCAGATATAAGGTTAGAGGCTTGGACATCCAGCAGGAGCTCGGAGTTGTTCCTCCGCACTGTGAGGAGCCAGTTGAGGTGGCTCAGCGTCTGATTAGAATGCCTCTGAACACCTCCCTGGTGTGGTCTTTCGGGAATGTACAACTGGGAAGAGACTCTGGGGTCGACCCAGAACACGCTTGGGGGACTATGTCTCGGTGTCCCCCCTGGGGTGCTGGAGGAAGTGGCTGGGAAGAGGGATGTCTGGACCTCACTGCTTAGGCTGTAGACCCCGCAACCCAAACCCAGATCAAGCGGAATAAGATGCTGATGATATTTGGACCTGTTATCAGCCATCAACAATCTTTCTCATTTTATCCTTTCTCTTTCTCTATACGTTCTCTCACTCATTTGCCCTACCGTTTACTCCTGTCAGGGTTACTCGGGTCGACACAGCAAAGGCAGCGTACACCCTGGGTCACCAGGTACACAACCATTCACACTCACACCCACACCTAGGGGCAATATGGTACAGCTAATTCGCCTAATGTGCACGTCTTTGGACTGCAGGGGACAAACGGGGTACCCAGAGGAAACCCACATGAACAAGGCCAGAACATGTAAAGTCCACACAGAAAGGTCATCATCTTACAAGAAACTACAAAGCAATCCATCCTGAAGACACTCCTATTTCAGGAAATGTAAAAGTAAAAGCTTTATAGTAACGCTGTAAAAAAAAGCTCAGAAAATAAACGTCTTGAAAGAAAACATATCAGTGATCTCACTATAAAGTCATGTATAGTATTGGCGATACAAGTTTGTTTCAGTTAATATTAGTGTGTAAACACGGGAAAACCACAACATGACTGGTCCACTTTCTAAGGCCTCTTACACATAGTCACAATCTGCTGAACTTATGTGGAAGTATGACAAATTTCTATTAAACGCTTGCATATGCTGTACTATCAATGTTACTCCCATTTTGAATGTATACATAAGTTATTGGTAACTTATCTAGAACGTATAGCTAACTTATAATGTACTTATCTCCAACATATATTGACGTATGTAGATGTATCTAAACGTGTTAAAATTGAACACAGAACTTTTATTGAATGTCTTACTAACTTACAGCTGGCATATGATGGGTGTATTGGCAGCGTTTAGGGGGACTGATACATAAAATGGGGTTCAAACGAGGAACTGGGCAGTACTCCTCAAGACTCCATGGGGAGCAGCTGTCCATGTCATGTGAGAGATGAAAGGTCCAGCAAGGCTAAGATGAGAATACCTACTAGCTGTCCTCCAGCATAAACATGACCTCATTGATTCCTTCGACGTGACGGAGATGTTGATATTGTGATGTGTAGTGTGGATCTGATATGAATCAGCAAGCGGGAGCTTTTTATAGGCTACATCAGGTGATCGATCTTCGGGATACACTGCTGCATAAGTTAGACTATCGTTGGTCATAAGTTGTGAACGCTGTCAATACGCTAGGTATTCCTTGGTATAAGTTATACACAGGTTCAATGTATGCGAGACATATTCAACTTATGAGTGCCTTACAAATAACTTTACAAACAACTTATGGCCAGTGTATACGGAACATATGAGCCATACGCTAGCCTACTTCAAAAGTTTTGTCCATACAAAAAGATTTTCGATGACCTCACCATACTACGACTTATACCTGCACACAGTAGACTTACATTTACATTTATGGTATTTGGCAGACACCCTTATCCAGAGTGACTTACATTTATCTTTTTTTTAATGCAGCTGAGTGTTAAGGGCCTTGCTCAAGACTCAACAGTGCTAGGTTGGTGGGACTGAGGCTTGAACCACTTGGAGTAATCCAGAGCCTTAACCACTGAGCCACCACTGCCCTTAACTTACCCATACTTACCCATACTTACTCACTTACCCATAACTTATTCGATGTACGCCAGAGTATTCGCCAAATTTCTCATATGTCGCCATACACTGGCTAAATCTTCAATGTGTGACAGGGATCTAAGTATTAAAAACATTATCCAGAGTGGATAGTGTTTAAATCTAAATTACTGCAACAGGCAGTGTCTTCATCACAGCATGTGTTTTCACATAGTATATACTAAAACTTTTCAATGCGTAATAAAACACACCATCAGGGAACACAGATTACTTATGTTTTCATGAAAGTGAGTGTATGAAACTGAATGTGTTTTTAAAGTCACCGTTAGCTACACAATGCTTATGCTGTATTTGCAGAGCTCACCTGACCTGCCTCTGTCACGGTTAACATATGTAAATATAAACTATAAAGCTCTCAAATTATTGTTTGCTTTTATGTTTCCCTGTAGTATATACTAAAAAAAGATTCACCCCAGGCTCTGTAGATGTGCTCGGGGACTATTCGGCGACATCCAGCTCGTCTTTGGCGAATACTTGTTAATTACAGAACTGATGCAGCAGTCATGAGAGCATTAAAATTAAATCTGTGGTTTGAGATTTGCTCATAGAACGGCTGCCAGTGCTGAGCAGTAATTGAAAATTAATTAACACTTTCTGACCAACCACAGTTGAGAATTCAGTAGTGCTCTTATATAAATGTACTGTATTTCATGTTCAGTTCTCTTGATCTTCCACCATATAGAACTATGATGTTTTTCATCATTGATGCATTTTGATTACAAATATGATTATTTGTCTTGTGCAGTTAGCTTGGAATTTCCCTGCATGCTTCTTCAGCCTTATGCATGCGATGAATTCGTGCTTTGTTTTGACCGTTGCCTGTAATTAGTCCAGGCAGGGCCGGCATGTGGCGACTGTAGGAGGGAAGTCCCCTAATTCTTTTTCACCCTGAAGTCATACACATTGCACTGTTCAGACAGAGCCATTAAGTAGTATAGAGCTACTCCTCCACTCGTATAAAACACTCTTCCAGTCCGTAACCAGCTGCCCTGTCAAGCCGTTCACCTCTGCTTTCCACCTGCTGCCTTCACAATGAGCTGCTTTTGTCCTCTGGAAAAGTTGAAGTGATGATGTATGGTGGTGACATATACTAGACTAAATGCATGGCAGATGTGCTGAGTGCATACTGGTCTCATTACTGCAGCTCAGTCTCGCTGGTGTTCCCAACAACATAAAATTTCCACAGTGTACATGCAAAGACTGAAACACTAGTTAAATTCAGCATTGTAACATACACTATGTGTGATTACTACAAAAAGAGATTTTGACAGAGTTAAACAGAGTTTCTGCCCTGCGATGGCCTGGTGAGCTGTCCAGGGTGTACTCGGCCCTCGCCCAGAGTCAGCTGACATGGGCGCCAGCATCCCGGCAAATCTAATTAGGATTAAATGGTTCAGAAAATGAATGAATGAATGAATATAAATAGATTTGTAAATTGTTTTTAGGAGCATTTACAACTGGTTAAAATAAAATAATTCTGTATCTGTTAAGAGCTCCTGTGCTTGTGTAACTTTCAGTTCACGCTTACTAAAAGTAAACTGAGACTTCAAATCATCTACTGTATGTAAAACTGGAAATGATTTAATGCAATTGTCTGTGCAAATTACCTTGACCAATTTATTTTGGCTACACACTGTGTAAACTTTGTGATATTCAATCATTTCAGAATAAACACTGTCACTCACTCACTCATTTGCCAAAGCGCTTAATCCTATTAGAGTCACAGGGAGGCTGGCACCAATCTCCAACAACACTGGGTGAAGGCTTGGATACACGCTGAACAGTTTGGTAGACTGTCGCAGGGCCAGGACACATAACCATTCACGTTCACATCCACGCCAAGGGGCAATTTGAAACAGCCTGTTAACCTATTATGCATGACTTTGGAATCAACTCGTCAGTAGCTCTACTATTTAAGTATAACTTCCTGTAATATAACTTCCTGTTTGAGAGTTTTTTGAGATCATTTTAAGAACCACCAGCAGAGAATCCGAATCTGATTTATTGGCCAAGTAAGGTCACACTTACATAGAATTTGACTTGACTTCTGCTTCAAGATGAATACTAACAAGACAATAACCATTCAAATAAAGGCCAAGGTATAAAGAGAAGTCAAAATGTGGTCGCATTATTATTTTTAGGGCTAACATTTTGTTGCTAATAATAAAGCACCCTGGCCCTCAAGCTGTGTCTATACAGTAATTTGTACATTAAACCTAACTGTGCTTGTGTAATTTCAAACCATCTTTACACTACAATGATATAGAGTTGTAAACAGACCTACAGTAGTAATAAGCGCATGTGCACTTTAC
Source organism: Porochilus rendahli (assembly GCA_039654305.1). NCBI lineage: Eukaryota > Metazoa > Chordata > Actinopteri > Siluriformes > Plotosidae > Porochilus > Porochilus rendahli. The sequence continues at coordinate 9,111,899 of JBCNYG010000001.1, forward strand.
TACAGACTAGAGTCAGTTTGTGTATCCAAACCCTAGACAAAAGTTTATGACACTTGACCTGCTAACACTTGTAGCTTCTTTCCCGAGATGGTGGCACAAAATTGAAAGCACACAGAAAGTCTTCGTCTGCCGTCGGGTTACAATTTCCCTTCACAAGAACAAAAAGGCTCAAACCTGTTCTAGCATAACAGTTCCCCTGCTTACACAGTGAGCTCCATGAAGACATGGTTGGAGTGGGAGTTTTGGGATAAACTAGAATGCCAAGTGCCCAGGTGTCCCTGCCTGACATTAGTGCCTATCATTAATAATGCTCTTGTGGATGAATGATCACAAATCCCCACAGCCCACACTACACAATCTGGTGGACAGCCTTCCCAGAAAAGAGGAACAAAACCTGCAGTGCAACGATCATGAAAACACATATAAGTGTTATGGTCAAGTGTCCACAAACGTGTGTCTGTCTAGTGTATAATGCTATTTTTGTGCTTAATCCTTATTAGGGTCACAGGAAGGCTGGCGTCCATCTCAGCCGACCCTGGGTGAAGGTGGGGTACACCCTGGATAGCTCGGCAGGCCATCACAGGGCATTTCTGAGTATTATGGATTGCAGTAGATTGAGTCCAGTGTATTTCATGCTGGCTCGACACCAAGTGGGTTTTCAAGCGAATTCAGTGATGCAGATGAATTTTGGTGTGAAGTTGTTTAGATTGCAGTCCAGTTTTGACATTCGGATAAAATACATTTATCTAATATCATCAGAACTTTTTTCTCTTAACTAATGCATAAGTGGCATGAACAATCTTAGCAACCAATAGATGAGATTTCTCAGCACCGAACAGGAAGCAGCAAAGCTGGTAAAGGACATTAGACTTGGAGAAGACTATGGGGAGGCATTAATTCTGGGTTTTTTATTTTGAATTTTGAATTTTTTATTTTGTTTTAGCATTACCAGTGTACACACAAAGGAAGCTGTGGCCAAACGCTGCTTCTGTTTCTGCTCTGTTGCTCAAAAGTTTCCCCAGCAGGAAGGAAAATAATCTCAAAGGGATTTTCCGTACAGTTTTGCAAATAGTGACCCTGCAAGAGCTCCATTCTTTGCAAAATCTTGATCTGGGTGTAAAACCTTCTATGACAATGAATACTCTGTGTTTAGGTGTGTGATGTTGTCAGGCCCCTTCTTAAAGTCTTTTAGTTTATGGTTAGTGTGTGTTGTACATGGTGGCATACAGTACGTGTATGAATGTACACATGGATGTGCAGTCCGCAATTAGTCTGTTACTCATCATTACTGCTCATACATTGTTGATATTTATTTATTATTATGAAGCTTGGAACAAAATGGCAGGCAGTTTTAACTTGGCACAAAGCTACTGCAGCCAGCCAGAATCAACATTTATTAGGAATTGCTTTAATTAGCAGCAATTATCTCTGGTTAGTAAAACATCATTATTGTATTGAAATATGTGTAGCCAGAAAATAAATAGAACAAATTAAGCAACTTGTGTCATATGCAAGTTATTATCAAGGACAAATTACTTCATAACAAGGTCAAATTATTACAAGGGAAATGATGTAATCAGATTGGGATAAAATTATTGCCAAGGGTTGCTTTTGAAGAGTGTGTGTGTGTGTGTGTGTGTGTGTGTGTGTGTGTGTGTGTGTGTGTGTGTGTGTGTGTGTGTGTGAAAAATGCTTTCTAATCGGTTCTAAAATCTCTTTATAAAAAATACAATACAAACATGGTCAAAAGAGGGGTACAGTGGTGTAGTGGTTAGCATGTTCGTCTCACAGTTAGATGGTCCTGGTTTCGTGTCCCGGGCTCGAATGTTTCTATGTGTTGCTGTATCTTCTGGGAACTCATTTTTTCTCCCGCAGTCCAAAGATGTGCACATTAGGCTAGTGGCTGTACAAAATTGACAATAGTGTGAGTGCGAATAGTTGGGTGTGTGTGTTGCCCTGCGATGGTCTGGAAAACTGTTAAGGGTGTACTCCGTCTTTGACCAGTGTCCTGTGTGATAGGCACCAGGCTCTCATCGACCCTAGCGGTGAATTTGCTCAGCAAATAAGTGAGTGAGGTGAACTGAACCGATCACTGTTATTTATAACATATTAACAGTTTTGTTATTTTTGCTACTATAAAACTAATATGTAAAAAAAATATATCATAATAATTATAGTTACAACTTTTTGTTGTAAATTTCTAATATTATTATTATTATTATTATTTGTAGTAGTAGTAGTAATAGTAGTAGTATTGTTATTATAATTATTATAATTATTATAATTATTATAATTATTATTATTATTATTATTATTATTATAATTATTATTATTTGATGT
>JBCNYG010000001.1:9137267-9159251 GCA_039654305.1 Porochilus rendahli
CTCCCCGCGACCCTAATTAGGAATAAGCGGTTCAGAAAATGAATGAATGAATGAATATGAAATCAGGTTATTCTACAACCAGACACTATACATTGGTCATTTCCCCCCCACAGTGCCATGGTGCTGCAGTGCACAGCTCAGATTCGATCCTGATCCCAGGTTCCCATCTGCCAGGTTCTCCAGTTTCTTTTCAACTCCCAGTGGAAGCTGGATGGGGAATTTTAAATGTCCTCTACTTACTGTATGTAGGACTGTGTGAAGAATGTGTGTGTCCATGCTGCCCTGAGATTGTCTGGTGTCTCGTCCCATCAGGGGCAGCCGTGGTGTAATGGTTAGAGAAATGGGTTTAGGACCCAAGAGTTGCTGAATTGATTCCTGAACCAGCAGAAAGATATTTGTGGTGACAGGGGAGTGAGCTGCACCTTCCCTCCCTCCACCTTCATGGCTTAAGTGCTCTTGAGCACAACTGCTCTCCGTGCACCCCAGTGTGAGGCAGCCCACTGCTCTGAGTGTGTGTCTGTTCATTGTTTACATGTGTTTGTTCACTTTGGATGGGTTAAATGCAGAGGTAATAATTTACCTTGCGGGATTAATACACTATATCAAAATCAAGTCCACAGAGTATTAGTACCTCATACTCAGTTTTTCCAGAACAGTCCCAATGCATCGCAGACTGGGATAACCCTGGGTTTACACTGGTGCACAATGTCCGTGATTTGGGAGAGTCGTGAGGAGCGTGGGAGGTCATGGAATTGAATTGTGATGATCTTGAGGGAACTTGGAACTTGAAATTTTCTTATGTGGATTGTATTTTATGGTTTCACCCAAATAAGGACCGGTTTTCCTCCTGAGCCTGGTTCCTCTCAAGGTTTCTTTCTTGTGTTAACTGAGGGAGGTTTTTCTTGCCACTGTCGCCGCGGGCTTCTCATTAGGGATGTGTAGGGGGTTGTAGAGAAATTTTTAGATTCCTCCCCAATTTAATGTTGCTATGTAAAGCTGCTTTTTGAATAGAATTGTTTTACGGTGAGCATTACTGCATGTACTGATTGTTTCTTCAGCACCTTCTTGAGGTTCTTGCTACATGACTCATGTATTAAATGGCTCACATAAATAGATTCAGTCTTGCATAGTGTGTGAACAGTAATGTGTTAGAAATCCCATTAAAATGTACTTTCCCATTAAATTATACATATTTATTAATGCCAATAGAAGAAACCAGAGCAGGTTGTACATTACACCACATTAACAGACTCGGTGTATATTGTTTCACAAGGCGTCACAAGAGACTTTTCGAAAACTTTTTATTATACTATTCAATTGTTATGTCATGTGTTGGGGTACACTCTGCACAGCCAACACACACACAACCATGCATACTCACACCTAGGGCTGATTTGGAACAGACCATTAGCTTCATATGCATGTCTTTAGACGGTGGGAGAAAACTAGAATACCTGGAGGAAACTCGTGCAAGCACAGTGAGAACATGCAAACCGCACACAGGAGCGCCCGAGCCAATGACTCAAACGCGGACGTTCTAACCACTACATCACTGTGCCGCCCTGTAATCATTCAGTTGCATTAATTATATTATTGCTATTTTCAAGCTTTTGATCGTTTAAGTATAGTATATACAGCACATAACGTATTCTGGTCCATTCTTTTTTAAATCAATCTAGGTTATTTAATCATGCTGTAAGAGTAATGTGGCCTTGTGGCACAATGAATAGCAAATTGGTATTCCGGGCCATTCAAAGCCTCTGGGTTTGCGTCCCACCAGAGTCATTTGCTTTCAGATTTAAGCTGTGTTATGCATGTTGAACTTATTTCTCATATAACTGGAATTACGTGATTGATGATTTATTTTTTTTTTGTCTTCTAGTTTTCACCTATTATACCACAAGTGTTCTCAGCACTTCACAAGACCTGGAGGGCTACCTTGCCTCTGGGAGGGCTTCGCTTCCATTTATAGTAAGTTTGGTCATATTAAAATTAACCATTGGTCAACTGCTGGAACCACTGCAACCATGTATACCATGTCCCTTGTACTATGCATTCATGATGCATATGTGGCTTACTGGATGTTACAGTAGATCTCTGTAGAGGTACTAATGTACACGAAACAGTGACTCCGTGTATACATTGCAGTTACTGCTGGTAGACATGACAGCTAGGACCTGTGCGTCACATCTCTCAGGCAAGTGCACATTTCGTCTGTCAATATTTTTGCATGCGATTACCTCCAAAACCCACCGGAATGGCCACGGTAATCCCAGCCACGGTGTTCACGTATCAACCAGCTACAGGAGACCTATGTTTTCAGTTCTGTTATTTCAGACATTGAACTACTCATCAAAAAGTCATGAGTGCAAATCCCAGCACCTCCAAGCTCTGTTTGAGCCCCTTAACGATAAGTGAAGTAAATAGCATGCTGGGTAAGGGTGTCTGCACAATTGCTCTAAATGTAATGTTCATCTCTCGTGACTGTTGCCAAATATCATTCTTTGTCATGGTGATGTAGGGAGCAATTGAATGTTGAAAATTAATTTGAAAAAGTACCAGGACAAGAGTACACTGGTTTGCCTGGCAGGGTTGCTCACTAGCCTGTGCAGTCGATGCCATCGGTCTGCATAGAAGAGAATTTTAAGATCTCTTACTGTGTAACAGTCAATAGCCAGTGAATAGGAGCACATCTCCGAAAGACTGTGGGCTCAGTATGGAAGCAGGCCCATTAAAGCACAGCTCTCCCGCTGTTTCCCAATCTGCCCAGCAACAGATCATCCAGGAGATATGGGAGAAGGAAAGATGGGGTGGCACGGCCTTAGGCGAGGAAAAAAAAGATGAACGTTTAAGATTTATCAGGATGGAGAATAAGGGTGTGCATTTGTCAACCAGGGCTTGTATCATATTCGAGATACCACATTTTTATCTCACAATTCTTCCTCTATCCCCGAACTTAAATCAGGCCGTTGGCTAGAATCAGCCAGGCCAATCTGTCATTTCTAACCTCTGAAAGTAGACTCGGGTGGGTTGGTCAAGGTGAGGGGTTCTGACATGATGAGGCAGTGCTGGCAAGAAAGCGGAAAAAGCTAGAGATAAGAGTCAGGTGATTACTTTAACGTGGCAATACAGAATTGGAATCCATAGAGGTGAACAGCGGGCCACGATGTGCTCCTGTATATTTTAGGGCAGGAGTGAATATTGTCATTGCAACAGTCTTTAAGGTTAAGTTTACGCATATTAAGCTATAAAGGTACAGCATTTCCTCACCAGGTGCTCCAAAGCTATCTAAAGCTACCCTTGAGGATAACACCCCGACGGTGTTCATGCTTCTCTAATTCTCTAATTTTGCAGAGCGCAGTATCATTAATTCACCAGATAGTAAGATCGTAAAGTTGATCTACCCTTCTGTTAATTAATTAAGAAGTTTTGTTTACCAGAAGGAAAATGTCTTCTTAATGTGCCCTGTGAAGGAATGAATAGTTTATAGAATATTATACAATATTATCAGGAAAGTATTTCACAATCTTTAGTTTTACTGAATCCAAAGCCAGAATGATGTTTTTCTAACATCCCTACCAAATCATCGAATAATGTTATTGGCCATCACATTGAATTTAATAGCACGCAATTCATTGTAGACAATGTTGTCAATTATTGTTAATGGAATAAAATTAACAATAAATAATTGACCATCCAGAGAGCAAAGTTTTTTTAAATAATTGGTAAATCAATAACAATAAAATAAAATCGTAAATATTAATAATTATATAAAAATAAACTCATTCATTGGTTCATTCATTTAGGGCGGTGGTGGCCCGGTGGTTGGGTGCTGAAGTACTGATCTGAAGGTTGGGTGTTCAAGCCCCATTATCACTGAGCAGTTATCACTGCTGTCCCCCCAGTGCAGCTAACTGGGTTATCAAAGGCCAGCCATGTCTCTTCCTGTCTGTGGTGAGAGTCGTGTAAAAGAACCATAGCTGTCGTCCGTAAAGAGTAGGCCATTGGGTTGCCGTCAGCGTGCTTCTGTCCTGCGATGGCCTGGCGAGCTGTCCAGGGTATACTCGCCCAGAGTCGGCTGAGATGGGCGTCGGTCTCTCCGCGACCCTAATTTGGATTAAGCGGTTTGGAAAATGAATGCTGCACATGTGCTACCCCAGAAATCGAGTCGCTAATGGAATTTTGGGAGGTCATCCGAGCTCCGAGCTCCGAGCTCAACAAACATTGGTTTGGTCCAGGTGGGAAAGCAGAATTCGTGTTGCTGTTAAGCTTGCTGTGCTTGTTTCACATCAATTCTTATAATAAAATTGTAAAAATGTTTTAAAAATTATAATTATTTCAATAAAATAATAAGAATTGATTCATAACTACAATGTATATGCAGATGATTTAATGATTTTATGTATTTTCATAGTCAATTGTGTTTTTTGCATGACTGACTATCAGGTAATTTATTTTTTACCTTCTTTCCTTTACATTCTTTATGAGCACATTAGCTAGGTCACTTTAATTTTCCAACCAGTGCCAACATTTCTTGCACTTATTAAGCAACTGCCACTGTCGAGTGACAAACTGGAATGAAAGAGCGCCTTGGAAGCTGATTATTGTTAATTAACTTCTTCTGCCTTCTCTGGGTGAAGTCTGTAAAGGATTAGAGTGAAGAAAGAGAATAACAGTGGATTTAGCTTGTCACCTGGGCTTGGCAGCAGTTACGTTTCTTTCAAGTGAAGCTTTGGCTTTTCTCATAAACTCTTTGGCAACACTTGATATGTGTAGACAGCTTCTAGGCAGAACTGTTTGAAGGTGCATTATATCTGAGAGGGGGTTGAGGAGATTAAGTGGAAAGGTTTCCTAAGAGAGAGAGAGAGAGAGAGAGAGAGAGAGAGAGAGAGAAATATGCAGGATTCTGAATCTCTTGTCGTGTTCATACAACTTCAGCAGACCATGAAGCGCTTTCACACTACGTGTGCATTCAGCCGTGACCTGCTGGATCACAAAAATGTAGCAAAGAGAAATCTGATGAAAGGTAAACAATACACCTCTATTGGCTCAAAGAGTCATAACAGTCTTTATTTTGGTTAATTCTGCTGCTGTAGCTTTTCTTGCCCTCCAGACAAGCCTGATTCAACCTGATGCTGTACGTTCCACACATGTAACTTTGCACTTCACAAAAAACTTCATCAGTGGCGGCACGGTTGCACAGTGGTTAGCATGTTCGCCTCACAGCAAGAAAGTCCCAGGTTCGATTCCCAGGCTCGGGGCGTTTCTATGTTCTCCCCATGCTTGCGTAGGGTTTCCTCCGGGTACTCTGGTTTCCACCCACAGTACAAAAACACACACAGCTTCCAAATTGGCCCTAGGTGTGAGAGTGAGTGTGAATGGCCGTGTGTGTTGGCCCTGCAATGGCCTGGCGAGCTATTCATGGTGTACTCCACCTTTGCCCAGAGTTGGCTGAGATGGGCGCCAGCCTTCCTGCAACCCTAATTAGGATTAAGCAGCTTAAAAAAGTAAGGAATGAATGAAAAATCTGGTTTATAAGATAATTCCACCAGCATACTGATGCATATAGCTTAGAACTGCTCCTGGAATGAATACTTTTTGATAAAATGTTTGTGGATGCATGATGCCTGACTTGTACTGTAGGATGTACCCATACGTGATATGATTTTTCCACTCTGATGCTACAAAATATTTTGCATGATGTAGCATTAGAATGGATCGCTGAAGCTCACATAGCCGGAATTACTTCAGGGTAGATGATGGTTGGTGATTTTTTTGCCTTCTGGGACTGGGACTTGCAATATCCCATAAGTGTTCTGGGTGCTTCAGTTGGAATACATGAGAGCCAGGGAGCTACCTTGAGAACCACGAGGGCATGGCTAGCATTCAGGGAAAGCTTGGGTATGTTAAAAACTGCCATGAGTTAAGCGGTATGATCAACCATGATCAATTCAACCGTTGCAGCCTTGAAGGCATCTAATCATACATGGCCCACCACAGTGGTTCCTAAATCTGCTCCTGGAGAACCCCCTGCCTTGCACACTTTAGACTATTCCTTGTTCCCAACACACCTGATTCAACTTAATTATACCTAACAGCTCTTCTGTCTTGACATCATAACAACTCTTAATGACTTAAAGTGAGTGCGACAGACCACTCACTTCAACTAGTAAAATGCGCAGGACAGGGAGTCCTGGATTTGGTTTGGAAACCCCTGGCCTACTCAATGTTACCATAGAATTCTATGGAAGTACAAGCGTACAGGTAACAGTTACTGATGCTCATGTTTCTGCCCATATATTTGTTAGAGATCGCCCCAAAAAATGCTGAAATGTTCATAGCGGTCGAGAGGTCATGGGTTTAAATCCCTATTAGTCACCCACCATGCTAAGACCCATGTGCAAGGTTTTAACCACATGTGTTCCTCTGCCCACCCAGCGGTATAAATGGGTACCAGTAAAAATACTGTGAACGTAAACTGCGACAGACTAATGTCCCTTCCAGGAGGAGTTGAACTTCTAGTCGCCTAACGCTAAAGAAACCAGGGATAAGCTCCAGCCTGTGTTTAAAAGCCCAACTGTCCCAGCCATGGTTCTCAAGCAAACGTAACACCATGCCGGCCTTTGTCTATGGAGTGAGCTCCATGAAGACAGGGTTGATCAAGTTTGAAGTTAACAAACTCAAGTGTACTGTACAGAGTGCTGTCCTTAACACTAGTACACATTTTTTTAAGCAAACTGGAACTCCGACTGCACCCCAGGTCTACTCACTAGACATCAGGCCACCCAGGAGAGAAACGTTCATTACACAGCAAGGACACATAGGTTTGATGGTCTGGTGACAAAATGTTGGTGATTTACTACAATTTATGTCTATGTTTAAATTTTCAATGTTTTTAGGCATTTGTCGTGACCAGCAGTACCATCAGTGTAAAAGAAAGACAAGAAAACAATGATAATATATAAAAGATTAAAGATTTAGCAACACACCAAAGTGTTGATCATTAAAACTGAATTAATTTTTTGGAAACTAGGGGTGGGGTGGCAGGGTGGCGGGGTGGCATGGTGGCGTAATGCTTCTCATGTTTGCCTCACAGCAACAAGGTCTAGGGTTTAAGTCCCAAGCTTGGCAAGGGTGTTTTTGTGAGGGCGAGCTGTTCAGGGTGTACCCCACCTTTGCCCAATGTTGACTGAGTAAAGCTCTGGCCTCCCTGCAAGCCTAATAGGATGACGTGGTCCGGAGTCAAACTAGGGGTGTATTTTATGTCTCTTTAAGACACCAGTAGCTATCAAACTAAATTCGATTCCAGGCGCAAACACTTCTAAAAACTCCACCCATTCTGATGCAGATGGGAAAAAGCCTTAACCTCATGGGATGACCTAAAGCCATAAGGCACAAGTGTCAATCTTTCTAAAACCTCCCAGTTCTCTGGCAGATGTGGGTTACCCTGAAATTAGTAAGGGCACCACCTCCAAGCACACCAGTGGGACAGATGTGGAGATAAGAAGGAAATCTATTTCATCCCTCTCGTGTACCTCCTCGGGGTGGACTGTGACCTTTGACCTCTAGATCTGAAAGGCAATAGCTTTCAGAACTTGCTCATTTTTACTCACTTTCTTTTCCAAGTATATGAATTGTGCACATTTTCTGCAGTGTTGACAGGACAGAAGTCTACTCTTCAGTCTCACAGGCTTGTACGTAATGGAAATATCCTCAGAAATGTCCTCTATGTGTCGTGTGACAGCTGAATGCATACTCAAAGGACATGTTATTTCGCATCACCTTAGGGCATCAGTTTGACCTGTGACCTCTCGAACAGGAATAATGACAAGTAACAATAACACAGTGTGAGGCTCTGACCTAAAGCGCCAATCATCCTGACATGCATGTCATTTCAGTTTAAGGGATTTCACTGCAGTGTGTGATAGGACAGAGATATGCTGGAATAATAAGCCCTACATGAAATGAAACTTTCTGAAAACAAAAAGCTGTCAAGATAAAGGTCTTGTCACACAAAAGATTAATAAAAGGACACAGTGAAATTACAAGAATTTCAACTCTTGTGAACTATGTTGCATTTATGGAGATGCCTTCTAGGCGAAGGAAACTACAATGTTTTATACCACAGCGTTGCAGTATTCTCAATTCCGATTGGTCAGAAGGTGTTGAGTTTCTATAAGTGCGGCTCTTATGAGTCTGGTTTAAATTTCAATCCCTGTGAATTGAATGGAAAGTTGAATATAATCTAATTTTATCTAATCTAATGTAATCTAATCCAATGCACCTGCTTGATATTCATGCTTATTAATACCAGTTATTATCCTGAATGGGTGGCACACAGTGTTCATCACGTCCACCTCACAGCAAGAAGGTCCTAAATTAGAGCTCCGGGCTCTATGAGGGTGTTTCTGTCTCGAGCATGATCTCCTTGTGCTCCGAATACTCTGGTTTCCTCCTATGGTACAACACCATGCTCATTAGGCTAACTGGCTTTTCCATATTACCCCTAGATGTGAGTGTGAACGTGAACAGTTGTGTGAGGTTGCCCTGTGATGGACTGGCAAGCTGCTCCGAGTGTACCGCGTCTTCACCCCTTTGCCAAAGTAGGCTCCAGCTTCCCTTCGAACCTAAGCAGTTTGGCAAGTGAATTATTGAATGACATTGAGTTTTTCACATTTTTGAAGTCTGCAAATGTTTTTGTCCCAAAAATGCATTATTATCAATTTCTAGCTACTATATGAGCTTCTTTCTGCTGCCCCTATGCATTGAGAGGAGCCAGTTGAGGTGGTTTGGGCATCTGATTAGAATGCCTCAGTTATATCCAACTGGGAAGAGACCCCGGGGTCGACCCAGAACACTCAGAACATGCTGGAGTGACTATGTTTCTCTGCTGGTCTGGGAACACCTCGGCGTCCCCCTGGAAGAGCTAGAGGAAGTGGCTTGGGAGAGGGACGTCTGGACCCAACCTCGGACCAAGCAGAAGAAGATGAAGATGATGGGTAGATACTATAATTTAAATGATGACAGGAGCTACGCTGTTTTAGGGATGTTGTAAAACATTAAATATAACCAAGTAAGGGCATGTGTCCACCAAATGCATTTTTTTTTCTCTCGCAGTGAAATGATGTTCAGTGTTGAAGCACTCAAAGTCCTCAGTGTAAAAAGGTGCCAGTGTACATCTTTGTTCCCCACTGGGTTCAGGACTATAAGGGTTATTTTCAACTGAAAATAGTTTAAGCTCTGGAACACCGCCTAGTTCATCAGTGTTACCTTTCTCTCATCAACCAATCAAAATCAAGAAAGGATGGGACATACTATATTTGCACATAACTCTTGCAACCAGTCAGGTGTTTTCTTGCTTGGTATATCTCATCCATCAAGAATCTTCTTTTTAAAGGACTGTCAACTCCCATGGAAAAAGCTGCTTCCTTCCAATGCCAGGACACGACTGCTTTCCATCGTTTTTAACCAATTTCTAAAGAAAATAGAGCTGATATTTACAAAAAAAGAATGTGGAGAGGCTAGATGTTTTTTGTATCCTAGCAACAATAAGTGCTTGAGAGGAGCACGCAGGAAGTGCTTTGAAAAAGTCGTGGATGCTGCCAGCGCAAAAAATAAATAAATAAATAAATAATAAAATACATCTGGTGGACACAAGCTCTAAACTATTAATGGATAAAAAATGTGATGTGTTGTTGTTGTGGGTTTTTTTTTTAGCATTTATTATTTTTTTTTTTTTTAGCATTTTTAATTTTGGTGAATTGCTGCTGAATGAAAAAAAATAGAACATTGTGTTATTGGAAAATAATCAATTTGGGGTGGTACCAGTAATGTGGGCTTCATTTCATGAGCCTGTTGTTGGTTATTTTCTCATAAAAACACCTCCTGTCATGGTTCATTCCTTTGATAATACATTTCTGAAGACATGTTAACCGTACAGTATGAGGTCTAAAAATAAATAAATAAATAAAAAACCCAGAAAGTTATTGAATTCCTTCCCAGTACACCTTATGTTGAAACAACCTTGATGAGCTGTTAAGGAAAAACAAAAAAACAAAGATATAAATAAAGAAAAAGAATGTAACATTGGCATAATGTCCAGGAGGAACGTTCTCTAGGTGATAGAAGAAGAGAGAGAACGAGTCAGTCATCGAGTCTGAAGTATCTATGGTTACCTTGGCTTTATTGTCATTTGTCTTGGATTGCAAATGGTGTAAAGTGGGAGTGGGAGGGATGCTTCAGTGCGTACTGTTATCGCACAAGCACGCTTTCACACAAAACCACCAGAAACAAGGCAGGAGTCCAGACTGTCTTACTATCTCTCTCCCTCTGTCCGTCTCTGCCATTTCCATCTGACATACATGTTTATTACACACACTACAGACTCATTCAAGGGGATCGTGTACGTTATTTTCCCCTCACAGTGTCCAGTGACATCATATATCACCTGGTGTTTTTAATTAAGATTTAGCACCGCAGGACAGGCAGGTACTGTATGTTATTAAAGAAATAGAATTTTTTTAAAAAAGAATGAAGTGTCTCTCAATGGCATTATGTCTGACACTGACACAATAAGATCTAATGAAATTTCAAGCTTGTAATTCATGATGTGAGAGGGTCAGCAATGTAGGAGATGGGTTACTCATTCAGAAATCCCAAGGTGTAACTGAATACATCTGCTATTGCACACACACACAAACACACACACACACACACACACACACACACACACACACACACACACCAAAAACAACAACAACAACAACAACAACAACAATAACACTGTGGTGAAAAAAACTTACTGCAATTTCATGGTGGTGCTCCAGCCTAGGTCCTCTACAGTCTCTGCTCGCCAGCGGGGAGAAGTATTTTGGGGCATTAGTCCTAGCCTGCCTACCATGGCTCAGCCAGCCTGTGCATCATCCTCAATGTCCAGTCCTGCATGTGTGTGTGTGTGTGTGTGTGTGTGTGTGTATTTGTATATCCTCAGCCCTGGACATCACCCATGCTGCACTGCTGTCAATGTATGCTCCACTGCGGTTTCTCTCACTCTTCAAGGTACAGCTAGACACCAGGCTAAAGCTCAGTTCCGCCTCTATTAATTCTCTTTCAAACATTTACACTCACTCTGTCTCTCTCTCAAAATCCTCTTCTCTGACACAAAAAAGTCAATGTTATCAAACGAACTTCTCTTTCAGTGTTTGCGGGCACATGAGCTAAGTGAGAGTGAACTCTGAACTCTCCCTCCCAATCTCCTGCTTGTTCCTCCACTTCTCCAAAACCCTCCCCCCATCTCTCCATTTCCAGCCCAACCCCGGTTTTAGCCAGGAGAAGGCCACGACCACCCATTAGCATAAACATAGGCAGCACAAATGTAAGAGGGGATGGTATCCTACTGTTTACTGTTCTAGAAGCATTATCCATGCCATTATCTATGCCATCCTGAAGCAGCAATAGGAAGCCAATCAGTTTAACAATGTGATTAAAGAGATGCATTCTTGTACCTAATTGATTTTAAATGGGCTACCCTAGGGACATTTTCCAATTATGGGCAATACTGGTTATCCAAGGGTAACCAGACTAAGTAAGGATGCAAGATCATAATCATTAAGTATTTGTTTAATATCTGCTGAGGTAAACCCAAAGCACTAATAATAAGTGTTATATATGTTTATAATCATCTTCATTAAATAATTACTAATCAGTACTAATAGCCTCATATATTAACCCCTCTAAACCATCTAATGTGTATATAATTGTGATATACTGCACATTAAAAACAAAAGGTCAATGTTTACTCAGGCATCACATCATATCAACGCTTTATAAAATAATTTATTAACCTAAAATTTACTGATTTTTAAAAATTAAATAAACACACAATTCCAGTTAAACTGTGGCAAACATTGTTTTTTTCTTTGTTTGTTTGTTTTTTGTTTGTTTGGTTTTTTTTTTTTTGTTGTTTTTTGTAAAGCCTGCATTGCTGACTGGAGCAAATCCCTACCTTGTTCCTTTTCTATGCCAGAGTCATGTTCGTTCGACACATGCTATCAACTTACCTTTGTATGTACTTGCCAAAAATCTTTTGTTACTATGGTTACTCCCTAGGGCCAGGGCATTCTGTCAACCACAAAGGCCAAGCTACGTCTGGGATAGGTCTGGATTGTTATGGGGTAATTATGGTGGAATTCCTACTCCAATCATAGTCATTACCACCTAGGCTCACCTGGACAAGCAGCTGGCTGAGGCCATGATCCTCAGTTCCTCATGTGTTCTGCAGCCAAACAGCTGCCTGTGTAGACGTGCACACAATATAACATTAAAGTATTCAATAAAACTAAAGGCGTAAAGCAATGCTAGTATCTGCACATGTTTAGGGCATATCTGTATCTGATTGTATATTTCAGAAATGTGAACCAAAAGTAATTTTGCTGTTGTTGTTGTTGTTGTTGTTGCTGCTGCTGCTACTGCTGCTGTTTTTGTTTTAACTGAATATGAAGCTTACCAACATACCTGCAGGAACACTAGAAAACACTGGGGGAAATCCAGAAGTATGTACAAATGCCAGCATTGTCATGTCAGCATGACATGTGAATTCTTCTCACTCAGTTCTACACACCAGTATTCCAGTTCATAACTGGTATCAACTAGTGATGTGCATAAACTTTTGTTCATCCAACTTGACAGTGATTAATTAAAAAAAAAGTTATTTAGTTGTATTTTCCAAAAGTACAAACAAACTAGTAGCTAGTAAACTAGTAGGACGGATGGAAAGCCTCTGTGTTTGTATCAATTTAGAACACATTCCTTGTTCCAATTGAATAATGTGTTCATATTTGGTTATATCCCTACTGGATACACAATCTCTATAATAATGAACTTGCTTCCAGTATTAAATTACAACTTTTCAATCCTAGTGCATAGCCTGCTCTTAGACTTCTCGACTTTCCCATGTTTGCATGCTCACAGACAACATTATTCAACACTGCTTTCTAGGGCTGTCCATCCTTTCCAATCCAATACCGACAGTCCCTTTGTCTCCCCACTATAGTGCTCTTTACTTCTCATCAATTTAAAAACCAACGGAGCATAGGCCGATCCTGAACGGTATTACAATCTATCAATCAGTTCTACTTTGGTTCACATCTACTACAAGCCTTTAGCTCACTGCACTGCAACTGAGCACTGCATAAACCTCGAGCATGTCTTGCACATCTGTCTGTTTTCATTATGGCAGCTGTAGACAAAGTCAATATACTAATAATATGCTTTGTCAAACAGGAGCATTTCGTAATGTTGAGAGCTTGAAAAGCCATCTATCACTCTCTGCTGGCTTTCAATATCTCCTCATACATCAGCAGCATCTGCCCTTATCTAATTTCTTAATCCATTCATATTAAATTAGTCAAAAGCATCTCCAAGGTTAAATGAACAGGCTAGAAGAAGGGGCAGGTATCGTTCGTATTTTATGGATATCAATACTGACACAGGTGATGCTTATTGATACAGACGCTTGTCGATACCCTTACTGATACTCCATGATATGGTGCAAAAAAACTGAAGAGATGACTAAAAGGATACAGTAAACTTATTTGCACTGTTACCTTTACTTGACAGGGTTGAGGCAGTCACATTTTGCATATTACCTAGGAGGCTTCACTAGGACATGGGGAATGGGAGTTAATGGCATTCCTTCAATGCACATTCAATATGTTTTTGGTGTTTTAGTGCTGTATGTGTGAATCTTTTTAATAAAGTTTCTTCTTTCACTTTAGAGACACTGACAGTAATCTTTCTTAATGTTAGCTCTTGTCTAACTACAAACATTCTAGGAAATTTAGATATATGTGCCGAGTCAGTAATGTATGGCACTCAAATAGTTCATGCTGAGAAAAAGCAACAAGGAGCAGAGAACAAAAAGAGTGATGCTAAGCAAACAAGCTGACTTTCATCTCCCCTCCTTGCCACTCTAATTGCACTGTAATTAAAATTTCATTTACAAGTGATACAGCAACCCTGCTTCATGTTGTACAAGTGGGCATGAAGCTAGCACACACTGGTTGAATGGAGATGACCTGGAATTTCTCACTTCACTAATATTCTCTATTTATTTAACTGGATAAAATCTATGAATTATTAAAAAAAAAGAAAAAGAAAAGAAAACTACTGTATTTCACATTGTGTGAATGAATCATGTTTATTTCGCAGCTAGCTTTTCTCGTTAGCACCTAAATTCTACTACACCCCTACAATGAAAGAAACATGGTTCCACAAAGATTTTTTAAATAGTTTTTTAAAAATGTTCAAAATTTAAGAGTGATGTCATGATTATTACACAAATTCAGTTAAGTAAATAAGCAATAAATGTCCTAAATTCTTGTCTATATTTGTCAACTAACTCCGTAGCTTGAAAAGCTAAAGGAGTTGAGATCTTTTGATCCCACTAAGGAGCAGATAGAATTTGATTGCAACTTTTTGAACTTTTCTAACTTCTTGTTAGGCTGAACACATGCAGAGATCATATTGCAAACCCCTAGCAAGCCTAATGTAGGAACTCAATTCATATCTAATATCCTTCATTTCCATCTATATGAATGATTATGTCTTGTTTGATAATGCCACTCATAATACTTAGGATTTTTTTCCCCAAACAACTTTAAAGAACTTTAAACCAAAAGCTTTAACAGGTATCATCTAAAGAACTACTTAGTGTGGAGAATTTTTATATATTGATTTAGGCATTTCATAAGGTCTGCATAAGGTCTTTGTAAATTGCTTTTCTTAATTATCGCACTGTTGTTTCCTGAAAAATCAACTGGAAAGGAAATTAGGATTTAAGCTAATACTTATAATTAATTAATTTAAGTATGGTGCCCCCTTAAACAGACCTTCACCTAATAATTAGCAATCATTAATATAGGCCTATACCTGTTCTTCATACTATACCAAATAAGTGCTGTTATGGTTACTGATAATATAACCATTATGTCTGAAGTTCTTTGTTTCCTCAGGTTGCACTTGATGACTGATTGGGGTTCTTAAGGTAATAAGTACGTGCAGTGCCAAGAAAAACAACAGAAATTCTTGGCAAAAGCAAATATTTGTAATGTAATGAAAGCATGCAGCCATCATCTTTTCCCATTTCTCCCTGCTTCTCCCTTGAACATGTGAATAAAAGGGAAAAAACAAGTCTATTTTCCCACCCAGTAGTCTCTTCTAGTGGCAAAGCAAGGCCTTCCAGCTTATCCGCTCATTTGAGGTTATGTCCAAAGAAAACACGGATGTGCTTACGGATTAGGCTGCACAAATTAACCCTGTCCTATTCCGAGGTCTTCTCTCTCTGTTTTCTGCATGATCTGGATGTATTTTTGCAGGTGGCAGTGCACACTGTTGCACCTCTACTATCAGAGTGATTTTCAATACTCTTCTTTGCTCTCACCTGATGAAGAAGGAGGTTGTGGCTGAGGTAGGCTGGCTAGACGATAGTGTTACTGCTGGACCAAACTGGACTTGACTTTTCTGTTTGGATGGGTTAATGGAGACAGAAGCAGTAGCCATGTCTGAGAGTAGAGCAGGGTTATCTGGTTCAGTCACAGGACCATGTGTCTGGAAGGAACATGACAGAAATTGAGTCAGGGCTGCTGAAAATATCAATAATCCACATAAACAAGCTCATATATAGACAGTGTTTATATTTATTATGTTAAGTAGTAGTTTATTTTAACAAATTATTCCTACAATGTTTAAAATGGGAAATTGAAAACAAACTCCAAGAGCAGATGCATTACACTGCCAACAGAAACATCTATAGAGGGAATAATGAGCCACAGAAAAAGATTAAACATATTGCAGATGGAAAGGGACTTGAGTGGATCTCTAAAGTTGCTGGAAAGAGTTCGACCAATAGTATGAGATAGAAATGTGCTCTGCATGACCAGACACAGTGAGGGCCACTAATGTCTGTCCTCATCACTGAAAAGGCTCTGAGTACATGTGCTGAATGTCAACAAGACAAGGTGGAGAGTACAAGCTGCCAAAGATCTGTCTGTGATACCAGTGGAGCCTTACAATGGAGACATGTGAGACAAGCTGTGTGCCAGTAATGCCTTCTCTGATGGCCTTCTCTGATCCTCCAAATTAAGTTTCTCCAGTATTTCCAATTGTGAGTCTGAGCACTGCTTCTCAAGGTACTCAGGGGAATGTGGAGTAAATCCTTCAGTTATTTACTTGAAAATGAATATAATACATGTTCTGCCTGTGCCTGCATGAGTTTCCTCTGGGTACTTCAGTTTCCTCCTACTGTCCAAAAACATGCACATTCGATCAACTGACTACTGTAGATTACCCATAAGTGCAAAATGTGTGGTTTTATACCACGATTTCCAGATTTTCTTATTAGCACACAGTGGGTGTACTCATGCATGAAAAGCCTTATGCCCTGCATTGACTTACACAGTCATGCATTTAAAATACATCATTTTGTATGTTCCTATATAGCAATACAGGTTTTCCCTATAGCGCAATGCTTAATTGAATGTATACTGACTTGAAGTGATTTCACAAGAAAAATCTGGCTAGCTGTATGACGTTCTCACTGCTACTCATTTTGTAATGTTTTCGAAAGTGGCTATTAACTGAAATAAAATTTCAGCAAGCTATTATTAACAGTGTAATTTATTCCATTTTAAATGTCTTGTGAGCAGCAGTGACCATGCTTAATCCTACTAAGCTTGTGGGGAGGTTGAGGCCTATCTGAGCCTACTGTGGGTGAAGACAGGGTACACCCTCAACAGCTCACCAGCTCATTGCGGGAAAAACACACAACCTTTCACATTTATAGTGCCACCTTGAGGGCAATCTGGAACAGCCAAATAGCCTATTGTGCATGTCTTTGGACTGTGAGAGGAAACTGGAATATCCAGACAAAACCAGCACAAGCACGTAAAGAACATGCAAACTCCACACCAAATATGGCCACGCTGAGCCGAGGACCTTCTTGAAGTGAGCAGGACGTGCTAACCATTACGCAACTGTGCCAACCTAAACCGTCTTTTCAGGAATTTTTTTATGTGCAGAGAACTAAATATTACAAGTAAAGAAACTCTGAATATTATTAGTATACTAGGTAAGGTCCAGTCCTGGGTAAAGTATACAGTTTGCGTTGTTTTATTAATAGAATACGCCTAACTTAGTGATGTCTAAAGGGTAAAAGACTTGCCTGTTCCTACAACCTAACCTTACTTCAGTGTTGCAAAATGGCTTTATTTAGCCAGGCTCTTTCTTTGTCTGCTAACTGAGTTAGTATCTAAGCAGAATAAGGTTGTGATCGATATCAACTGCCAAAAGCGTGTTTTGTATGTAAGCTTTTGGGCCATTTCCCAGACTCTGCCAAGACTTAATCACTTTGAGCAGCTGACATCTTTTAACTTAAACAAGGCCTGCCATTTTAAGAAGATGTGTTTTATCAGTGCATTCCAGTCACTTTCTCCATGTTTACCCTGGATTAACAGTCTGGCAACTACAATAACATAATTTACAATCTTTCTATAAAAACAGCCTCCAGTGCATGCAGAGTGCCAGCATATCCTGACAGAATGACTATTTATATACAGTAGATACGGTGACATGTGAGCTCCAGAATACTCCATGCTTAGACACAAAAAAGCAATAAACTTTAACTCACTCTTAACACTGGATAACACTAGGAATGCATATATTCTGAGAACAGAAGGCAAAACCAGACAAACATTTGCTTTTTCCCTCTTCAAATGAGGCAGGTTTGTGTGTGAAAACCAGCTAAGTTGAATAATACAAAGAAATATTGTGCTTAATGCATAGAACCATATATCAATAAAGTCACGTATCCAGCTTGAAAGTGTAGAAAATATTCTACATGCATATTCTCATGTTTAAATGTTAGTGGAAAATGCGAACAACACTATGATTCCCCCACAACATGACAAACATGACAAGGAAGGAGATCATTTTAGTTTGGCATACACTGTGAAATAAAAACAGCTTCACACTTGTGCATGTGTGACTATTTGTGCGATACATAACGCCCTTAACACAGATAAGGCAAGAGCAAAGCCAGGCCCCCTATCAACAGGATGAATGTTTTATGGGGCCATGCAGACCTAAGAATAAATGTGCACACTAGCAGCTAGCACATATGCGCACACACACACGCACTGTCAGACTGATGTCAGAGAACCCCATGATTTGACAGGCATGGGGTTTGAGCCCTTATGTCAACCTCATGAGTGGCGGACAAAGAAAGAGGGCTACGCATGCCATAGCCTGTGGTCAGATCATTAGGTTATGTCTGCATATGGTGTTCGTATCATCTCAGAGACCTAAAAAAAGACAACGAATAATAATAGGCTCATCTGAGGAGCCAAATCAACCATGCATACATTTCCTGTCCTGGTTCCCCTTGCTTTCACTCCCTATCCACCTTTCTCTTTCTTCTTGTGTCAACTAGTTTGAGGTTTATGTCTTGCTGCAGATACTCCCTAATGAATCCTGATCCTGATCTCCCAATCAGCAAGTGGTTTACTTCAGCACATGAACTGTATAATCCACATAGTAAATCCTAGCTAGCTCTGCTCTAATAATTACATTTTGCTGCAGAGTAAACAGTGAGGTTGAAAGAAAAATGAAGCCATTGTTCAAGATGAGAATGGGAGTCTCTATCATTCTCTGTTTCGAGTCAGTTAATGAAATAGACTGTGGAGCAAAAAACAAGTACATGGTCAAAATATGAAATTACTTTCATGAAATTTTTTTCACTTGCTGTATGAATGACTCGAGAAGGGGTATTCGGCTTCCAAAATGAAACAGCTGATACACCATACAACAGAAGTGCCCATAGCTGACCTTATGGAGCACAGCACAAGATTAACCAAACAGAGCTTAGAGGCAGTTTGTCTAAAACTCCTGCTGCAATGGATGAGTGCACCTGTTTACAGATCGTGAGATTGAAACTTAACAGTTTTAAGGTGTAACTATTGATCTCTCTTCTGACAAACCATTTATGATTAGTGGCTACAAATTTTCCACAATCAATTTTGTACCCGTCATTATCATCATCATTATGATCATCTTCTTCTTCCGTTTACTCCAGAAAGGTTCTACTCCGAGCTCCTTCCCGATAGCTGAGCTTCTCACCCTATCTCTGAGGGAGAACCCCTCCACCTTGTGAAGAAAGCTCGTGACCATAGGTGAGGGTTGAAACATAGATTGACTGGTAAATTGAGAGCTTTGCCTTTGGGCTCAGCTTCCTCTTTACCAAGATATACCAATGCAAGCTCTGCTTTACAGTAGAGGCTGCACCGATCTGCCTGTCGATCTCTCATTCCATCCTTCCCTCAGTCGTGAACAAGACCCCAAGATACTTAAACTCCTCCACTTGGGGCAGGACCTTGTTCCAGACCCAGAGGGTGCATCCCACTCTTTTCTGGCTGAGAACCATGGCCTTGGACTTGGAGGTGCTGATTCTCATCCCAGCTGCTTCATACTCAGCTGCGAATCGCTCCAATAAGAGCTGGAGGTCCCAGCTGTGCCTAGAAATTCTGTCCTTAAAAATTCTGAACAGACCCGGTGACAAAGGACAGTTTCGGCAGACTCCAACAATCACTGAAAACGAATTTGACCCGTTGTTACAAATGCGGACCAAGCTCTGACTCCAGCAATACAGAGACCTAATTCTGCCATTGCAACGGGTCCAGTACATCGTACTACCGGAGCACACCCCATAAGATAGCCAAAAAGACACGTTTGAAAGCATTCTCTAAACAAAGCACATGTGGACAGATTGCAACCATACAAGACAAAACTTTCAACAAATAATATATCGATTTAGGCACTGTCTAAAAGTGGAGCACCCAATAGATATCTCTGTTAGTAGGTGTCCGGGTTGGGTGCTTTGAGAGAAGTATGGCTCTTTTATGGGATTCAACAGCTTGCACATGCATTCAAGTAAGTGTGTATTTAAGCAAAAGAGAGAGCGAGAGAGGAAGCAAGTGTAGGATAGCATGGTAACTGGAGCAGACATAAAATGTAGCAGTGAAGTTTTAGTGAATAGCAGTAGTGAATGAACAGTGAAGTTAAATGCTGCTTATTATTAAATCCTGCAGCTTCTCTGCATCAAAAGTCTCTCCATTTTGCTTCTCCATTGATGACCCGCCCCAAGTCATCACTGGAGAAGCAAAATGCAAAGACTTCTTGATGGAATTCTTCAATTCAGTTTTCGATTCAGTTTTATTTGTATAGCGCTTTTTACAATTGACATTGTCACAAAGCAGCTTTACATAGTAAAATTAATTTAAGGAGAAAAAGTTTTCTATGACCCCCCTGCACAACCCCCTACACATCCCTAATGAGCAAGCCCATGGCAGTTCAAGGAAAAACTCCCTTAGTCGACACAAGGAAGAAACCTTGAGAGGAACCAGGCTCAAAAGGGAAACCCATCCTCATTTGGGTGAGACCGTAGAATACAAACCACATAAGAAAGATTTCATTACAGTCCAACATGTAGTACGGTTGGTTATACTACAGAATAATTATACCACAATTTTTTTTATTCTGTGCGAGTCTGAGCAGTAGTGTATGAGCCTCTATTTTTGGGTTCCAGTTACATTATGAATAATATGTTTTTTGTCCATCATGCAAGTGAGACACATAAGATCCAATCAGCATCAGCTCGCTGATACAGCAGTATTGGGTTTACGGTGGTTGGTATGCACAGACGTGGGACAACTATCCAAATAATTTCCCATGCCAATGGAGCTCTGCTCAGGAGCTCCAGTATTAATTTTCATCAAGTTTCAGAAAGAAATCAAGATTGTTGCTGTTCAGTCAAATAAATTTCCACAATAATGCAGACAACCCAGACAGTGAGTCGGAGATAGCCCACAGAATCACTTCTATGCTAATATACACTGCACTAATTTGGGCAAAAAAGAAGATTAATGAGTGAATAATGTTTGTCCATTAGAATTGTGTGTGAAATATTTGTTTCCCTATGTAAATGCTGAAAAAAAAGATAAAATCTTTTTTATGCCCATTGCCATGTTATATTTTTAAGAGTTTCTGTGTTTTTGGAAAATTTTCTGAAACCCATCACCCCTGGTTAAGAATACTACCTAATACACAGTGGAGCAAAGGTACTTCTAAGCCTCTTCAAAAACAGATTGCCCAAGTATGCCGTCAACTTAATTGGGGCATGGTGGTTCTGCAGTTAGTCCCATCGCCTGGCAGCAAGAAGGTTCAGAGTTCAAGTTCTTAGAGCCATGCTCTCACCATGCTTGGTATGGTTTCTTCAGAGTACTCCGGTTTCCTCACACAGTCCAAGGACATGCCTAATGTATATTGGCATTAGTTGTGAATGTTGGTTTGAGTCTGTGTTAGCCTTAAAACAGACTGACGTAACACCCCCCAACACACACACACTAAAAGTCGGATAAGATTGGCTCCAGCTTCTACAGATAATAGATATATGGATACATCAATACTAACACCCTACCACAATTATCTTTTTTAAACATCTTATTTACTAATTAATAAAGAAATATCACTAAAATATCTATTATTTCAAACAGGTTCCTCCAGAAGCCAATTCAAATGCATGCTGTATTTTATACACATCTTATATCAGAGATATCCTCGGTCCTATCTGTTGCCTTTGTGCTTTGAGATTTACTTTGTCTTCTCCATCTTCCCTGAAGCAGTATCCTTTGCAGATGGCCCATTACCACGGTGAGCAGGCCAAACCCCCGAGGCAGTAAGGTACCAGGAGCATCTCTAAAGGCTCACTGTCAGACTTCGTCCATCTCCAATCCTTTGTGTGTCACTCTTGTCCACAGAAATCATGCCACCTTTCTTACAAATTAAACTACCTACCGTACCTCTTGCTTCTGCACCCTCCACACCAACCCCTATTCTCCCACTCCCAACCCACACACTGTGTTTTTTTTTTTGTTT
>JBCNYG010000001.1:9305237-9318975 GCA_039654305.1 Porochilus rendahli
ACACACACATACACACACACACACACACACACACACACACACACACACACACACACACACACACACACACACACAGATAACGAACAAAGCTGGAAGTTATTAAATGGTCAGCGGTGGCACTCTTTCATTAAATGAATGTGTAAGAAGTCATGGCCCATCTCCCCTGTTTTATGAAGCCACACACACACACACACACACACACACACACATACACGCTTACTGATTACTAAACAGCTCCCTAGCACTATTTTACTCACTCACCCAGAGAATTCACCATCTCTCTTCAACTAAAGAGACACTCAGACTAAATATATTCTATTTTACGAACGTACCGCCAACACACCACCGGCATGATGCTTTCATAAATCACGTTCCTCTCCATCTCTTTTAATGAACCTGAACATTATATCATTATATATTTTGAGTCTGCCAGCCAGGATTTCCCGAACATCACCTTTAATGAAACCCTCTATAGTGAATGAGCTATACGTGTATGCTAGATCAATTAGCATATATTATTATGAATGGAATCTGACGTGTATATATCAGTAGTTATTAAGATTCATTTCGAAAAAGCATCGGCTTTCGTCTACACTGCTTGTTTTCCGCCCTTGATGGGGAATTGTTTCTGTGTCTGCCGAACTGGAGCTGGGAGACGCAGACGCGAGCTATCAATTATTTATCACCTTCATAAATTTGCATTCCACGGGCCTCCTCCTCGCCTCGGTGCCTGAGCAGGGTGCTGCAGAGGATGCACTCACATGGTGGGGGGAGATAGCTGTAGGTTAAACGTTTAATGTGGTAGAGTCAAAGAAATGTAGCAGGTTTATACGTACAGTTGGGAATTTATTACTTCATAATTTACATTCTAAGTCTATATACCGTAGCGAGTGGAGATATAAAATACATACATATAATAGCTCTGCGTTCTATTTACCTTGGAAGTCGGACCTGGGATTGACGTCACACCCCGAGTTCCAGTACAGAAAATCGGAAACCAGTGCCAGCACTTTCTATCCGGGTTAGCCACTGTTAGCGTTATCAGTTCATATCCATGTAGTATGTTGTAATTAATAAGCAGAGCAGCCTGTCACAGCCAACATCGGGCGAAGGGAAGGGTATACCCTGAACAGCTCACCAGACCACTGCAGTACAACGCTCACAACCATTCACACGCACACCTAGGGCCAATATTAGCCTAATATGCATGAATGCAGACTGTGGGAGGAAACCGGAGTACATGGAGGAAACCCACACAAGCACGGGGAGAACGTGCACACGACCCAACACAGACATTTTCGAGCCCAGGACTGAAATCCAAGACCATCTTGCTGTGGGGCAGACATGATAAGCACTATACCACCATCTTCAACTGGTACCAGAATCCTCAGAATCAGAATACGTTATTGATCCCGGAGGAAATTTTGTGCACACAGTTGCTCCATACCAAGTAAAGAATAAGATGAAGATAAAAGTCTTAATAAGAAAAAATTACGAATATAGTACGTTGAAAAAAAACTTTTATCATGCAAACTCCACACAGAAACGCCCGACCTGGGGAATCGAACCCAGGCATCCTGCTGTGAGGCGGACGTGCTAACCACTGTGCCACCGTGCCACCACGTCTTGGAATCAGATTTCTTTTAGATTTAATCAGCAATTACACTCAACAAGGAACCACTTTTTTCATCCTGCCACTCGCTGTTAAACTGAACTCAATCTCCGAACTCGAAAATGGCTTTTTTTCCTTGAACGTTTACTCTATTTTGCTTTTTGTTCTTCATGTTATATTCACATTCATGTCTTCCACAACTCAGCCGAGAAGCTCCACTGTGGATACAATAGCCTGTCTGATGGTTTTGTTGATGGTATGGAAAATCCAGTGAAAGTAATTCAAATACTTGATACGCTCGTGTCTGTGATCAGGAGGCAAGAAACCAGTGTTTCTTTCATTTCACATTCTTCTACGGTAATTGTAGATTCTAGCTCCCTCAAAAATGCAAAGATGGCAGAACAGCACAGAATAAACATTATTGTAACTAGAGTGATATAATCCTGGCTTCATGACAGAGAAACAAAATAAGAGAAATGGAGAGAGAGAGAGAGAGAGAGAATGATGAGAATACGGAGATGCAGTGTGTGAACAGTCAGTGTGCGTAGCTCAAACTGCTGTCTATCAGATAACACAGATGCTCTGTCCATCTGTTACAAGTATCCAGACCAACGTCTCGCCGCAGCACGTGTGTGTGTGTGTGTGTGTGTGAGTTGGTGTGTATGTGAGTGTGTGTGTGTGTGTGTGTGTGTATGTGTGTATGTGTGTATGAATGCTAGTTTAGCTGCATAGTTAGGCAATGTGAAATTGTACCCACACTGCATAAATACATGTGCGTGCGTGTGTGTGTGTGTGTCTGGGCATTAGGTCTGGGTAATTAATTCCACTGTTAATTAGTGATAATAAGTGCATCATTGTGCATATGTATGCAGACTGATAAATTAGCATGATCTTTCAGCTCATTCACGCCCCCAACCCCCACCTCAGTCTATCTGCGTCTAAAGAGTGACCCTTTGGGGTCAGGGGTTCAACTCAGAACAACCTTTTTGTCCCTAGCCACCAAGCCAGGATGCCTCTGGTCGATTGGCCCATGCCAAAATAAACAGTGCGATGCCCACAGCCTGGGTGGCAGGGTGATCGGAGTGATATATGGTCCTTTCCCTGGCTTCCCATTCCAGCAGCACAAGCCTAAACAAAGTGGTTTAATGTTTGCCAGACACATAAAATGCCAAAAGGGAAACTATTCCAACGCGGTACAACTGTTCTGCACACTCTCCGTAATTCCTGTTCTGTTTTTTAAGCTTCAACGTAAATGTTTAATGAACAGCATTTTACATGGATACATGACTGTTAATAAATATGTATTGAGGTTGTCAGAGATGGAAAGCACAACACTTGTAGGCGGTCCAGTCCCTGCAGGACAGCTATGCTTCGAGGTCACACATGATGTATTAGGTGTTTTTATCATGAATTCATCTCTAACTTTTCCTTTTCTGTCTCAATCCCTTCCAGACTTTGACTGCATGGAGCCATTGGGTGTAGAATCCGGAGAGATTCCCTCAGAGCAGATCGAGGCGTCATCGGAGTATAATCCCAACTGGTCTACGCAGCGCTCCAGACTCAATAACTTTGAAAATGGCTGGACGCCAGTGGAAGATTCCAACAAAGAGTGGATTCAGGTAGCTTAAAAGAACCTGCTTTGATTAATTCCAAATGAAGGCATTCCTCCTTGAGAAAAGTGTCCATCGGGGCCTTTTATGGTTTTTAAATGCATTTTATGTCATAATATTTCAGGAAGATTGTAGACCTTCAAATCTTCTTCACACATTTTTAATGGATGAACTATTTCTGTTAGCACATTCAGCTCACAGCAAAAGGCTCGATTCCTGGACTCGGGTGTCTCTGAGTTATCTGCATGTTCTCCCTGTGGAGGAGAGGGTTTAATCCGAGTACTCCAGTTTCCTCCCACAATGCACATTAGGCAATCTGGCTGTTCCAAATCAGTGCAATGATTTGGTTTCGTGTTGGCTGAGATAGCCTCCCCATGAACCCTAGTAGGATTAAGCAGTTCAGCAAATGAGTAAATGAGTCTGCCTGTGCTAAACCATTACCAGATTTAAAGTCTGGTGTCATTCCGTACTAAAGAGCATTCTGGTTTGAATCGCCTTTTTGTTGACTTTAAATCCCTAAACCCTCCGAATCCTTGAAGGCCACATGTTGATCCCCAGGCTCTACATTTCTGTAACCACAACAGTATGTACGTGACAAACGCCATCTATTTGCTCCGGAACAGGATGCTGGGATATATATTCTTTCTCTTATGCACATCCAACTTAATCCAAAATCAGTTTCTAGATGAAACTGTTGAGGAGGTGATCACTGTGTGACAATAGTGCGCAAGCTTTCATTTCCCTCCGAGTTGCAGTTTTGCTTTAACTCATGGTCTGCAGTCATCGTCACAACCTACACTTATTTATTTTACAATCTTCACTTTTCCGGAAAGTTTTAGGCCTCATTCCTCAGGGGGCTAATATCCCAGTCGGCCCTCACTCAAATATTTGCAGGGGGAGGCCTACAAACAGTCCATAAAAAGATCTTTTCCTTGTTTCTATCAAAATATTGTCTGGGAGGCCCCATGTTCTAACTTGCAGACTAATTGAATCAATACAAGGAGCTCTTGGTGCAGCAGGGAGGAGGAATCGTGGTGTTTTAGGCTGCTTTTGATTGAGGAAGAGGCTTTTAGTGCTTCCTATGAGGCAGAAGTTTTGTCTTGGGGCCACCATGTTAAGAAGGGGAATTCCTTCATGCAATAGAGAGAGAGAGAGAGAGAGAGAGAGAGAGAGAGAGCGAGAGAGAGTCTCTTGGGTACAATGTAAAGGCCAGACAAGAAGAAGGCCGTCTGTACTCCTGCTGTTTCCATCTCTTCTCTCTATCCTATCACTAGCTGTCCATCTCCCAGGTTCTTCCCCTATTAAAAATGTCTGCCCTGAAACACTCCTCGGCCTTGTGGTTTATTGAATCCTCTGAATATGGCATTGATTGGGTCTTCAGGCTTACAAAATGGACTACACTTTAGAGTACTGTTCCACTAAGATGTCTGAAAGACAATCAATATTTGACTCAGCTTTTTTTATTATTTTTTTTAAAAACGCAACTGAAAGATCTAAATATCGCCCTGATTTCGTCATGCTGAAATCTAGGCCTCCAAACGTGTAGCCAAAACGATATGGAAGGTATCTAACTGCAGGAGAGATCTGAAATGTCAAACAATTTATTCTCTACATCGGCTGTAAATGGGTTTCAGTATGGCATGGCTGTGATAGAGGCAGGGAAAAAAAATGGCTGCCTCTTTCAATCAGCGTCTCGGTTCCACACTGTTTCACACTTGCCATTTCATATTTTATCTAGTGTAATTAAGCAGCCCTCTCTACTTAGGGGAACTTCTTTAGTCATTTTGGATTTTAATGAAATTCTAAATGGACTGTCTCCCCACCGAGTATAAGAGGCAAAATCCAGCAAGCGCTTTAAATCCTCTGAAGAGTATTGATTAGCGGGGGTACTTTTTGGCAGGAAAATTTCAGGCAAATCAACCGTATTCTGTTTCAAGCCCTGATCTGATATTCCCATGCTACTCCCTCTCGGGCCAATCAGATGTCAAAGTTTAGCCCCGCGCATCTGTTTCCAAGGGAACAAAGCTGGAGGACTACCGAGAATGAGTAAGGTTGAGTGATTTATAATTTAAAGAAATCCCCCTTCTCTCCCCCCCGGTCCTTTTCCTTTCTCTTTTCAACCTGCATTTATGAAGTGGTTTAATTATAAGCCTTATTAAGGGAGACGAATTCTTCATTAAGGCTTCATTATGTTTGCTGGTGAGCCACAACAACAATCTCTCGTCCTCTAATGGTGCAATCCACTCGGCATGCACAAATCACCCACTCCTCCCTGCTTCACCTCACCTCACTTAGATCAGCAGTTCATTGTTTGTTTCATTAATTCTCCATAATGCAGTTTTGTATTTGGGACTTGTGTCGCTAAGTTTGAACTTTATTTGAAAAGTATTTTACTATATATTTTTATCCTACAACAATTATTGTTATATAATACTACATATTATATTGTAACTATACGGTCTAAGGCATAATCATATACCGTAAAATACCCGTTCCCATCAAACACATATTGCAGAAGGGTTTTTTTTAATGTTGCACACCTAAAACATAGACCTCAAGAAAGGTGTCCATGTATTTCTCTAGCAAAAGGGCCGTGTTTAGGATTTTAATGGGAAGTTTGTGCTGAAGCATGGCATAGGCCGAGCAGGCACCTGAATCTGTACAGCACATTAAGATTCTCCAAAAAGAAACTTTGTCTTTTTTAAGAGACTTTGATACACTACATCCCAAAAACCAAAGAAGCATTTCGTGAAGCTCCAGGAAAGACAATTTCCTGTCTCTTGAGAATGCCAAGTAATGAGAAATTGCTTTTGTCAAGCAGCAAATATTCCTGCTGAAGCAAAGACCCGAGTGCTGGAGCAAAAGCAGTCTGAGATCGTAAGTCCGACTAGCTCACTCTGACAGTCTCCATTGATCAAAGCAGAAGCATGAATAATGCATTTTATCTGGGAAAAAAGTCAACTGTCAATACTTGAAAGCTTCTGTAGTGCCTTTGCTTCTAATGGTGGGACAGAGGGTTCATAGAGTGGACAGCTTGTTTTGTTCCATTAATCCAAACCGTTTAACAAGCTCTGTCCATCTCTCCATATTAGCATATATAAGCTAGCCTTTCTGGATACGCAGCAGTTCATTTATGTTGATGATGCCCTGCGGTTGTCATGGATGATTTGATCCGAAGGGAAGTCAAAAGCCATATTCGGCCCAAAATAAGAAGAACATGATCCCGCAGGCTGATTAAAGGGTACAGCTACTGGTATAAATGTATGAGCAGTTGTATTGCTGTCTGTTCTTTAATCATCTGTTAGATGTAACCGAATGAATCAGAGAAATAATATTCAAAGTGCAAATCTATATATAATGGCATAAAAAAACACACAAAGCATTAATGTTATAAGGAAACTTATGGCCCTCTTTATCGCAGACCATAATCCTGTCCAAGTAAATCGAGTGGATTTTTCAAAGCCCTACTGGAGAATGTTTGGTTATCAGAAACAAATCAGGAACAGGATAGTACACTGAAAAGAATCAAGGCCCGTGTTTTGGCATAGGCTTCTCATATTCTCCTGAAGTAGATCGCTAACCGGGGGCACAGTTATCAGCAGGAAGCCAGCGCTGTTTGATTGATGGAACTGAGGAGAGAAAGTGCCAGGTCCAGAGATGGTAACGATAATGGAGTGACCCTTTTACTCAGCCATTATGCCATCATCCTGTGTCCCTGAGACTTATTTTGCTTAAAAAACCCCAAAACAGACCAAGATACCAGACAAGGCCACTGAAACGGGCACTAATTGCAGACTTCTCTCGAAGCTAGCATACCACGCAGGCTGTTGAGCAGACGTTTATCTCGAAGCGGCCAGAGAGAGAAAGAGGGAGGGCACAGAGTGTGAGCTGGTGTAACAATCCCAGTCGACCAGATCCTGTTTTCCCTTCCTTTTCTCCAAATGTGCTTCCAGTTAGCTGAGTACGCTACGGTGTCCATTCTCTATTGTTTTGCTTTTTAAGCTTTTTCATTCATCAATTAAAGCTGCTTCTATTTTGAGCCAGGAGTTGTTCTCTTGCCAGCTCATGACTAATTGCACAATGTGCTTGTAATTAACATAAGAATCTCTGATGGTGAAGCCTGTGGAGCTGGTGTCAGACTAAGTCACCCTGCTAGCACCACACCTGTGCTAGTTGCATTCTGTTACTCTTAGAGAGGTAGCTAATGTGTTGCATTCTGTTACTCTTAGAGAGGTAGCTAATGTGATGATGTAGTGGTTAGTTATCATGTAATAACAATACGACAGGTTACACTTTACGATAACCTTATTTAATAACCCCATATTTATGCAAGAGCAAATCATGAACAACTAGACGGGCACTCATAGAGTGTAAAGTACCTCCCCACACAGCATGGAGAATGCAGCAAATAGGCTCTATATGGGTAGTGGTTTTAATTACCCATACGATGTGCTCTAAAGTACATGGGCGTGAGCAAATTAGTGAAAAATTTCTTGTTTAATGCGTTTATGAGATGGCTGTTGTCACGCAAGATCAAAAGTACTTATTTTATGTGAAAGTCTCTGTATGCTGTCCTAGTAGTGTTCCATGGTAACAGCATGTCTATCGGCACTGGCTTCAAAGTTATACGTGCTCTATATTCCAAAAAATTATCATGACCTTACTCTGACCTTCACCTCTGACTTTGGCGTTCCAAAATCAAACCATCTCTGGAACTCAGATAGGGTAGTGCTCCCATCAAGTTTGGAGAAAATCGATGCAAGGGTTTGATGCCACCTCCATCAAAACACTGTACTAGACAGAGGTGAGTATAGGATATCATGCAAATACTGTTAACTATCAATCAAGGCTTAGTATTAATTTTTGCACACTAGCATAGTGACATCAGTGCATGACAATGGCAACACTAGGAGTTCTTCTGTCAGTTAAGGAATTCCAACGGCTAGCCTTGTAGATGTGAATGTACGTGTCATGACTGTAATTACTGCACCATATTTAATGAAATTAGGTTGGATGGAGTCATTCTACCAAATCAGAGGTTGCAGGGGTTGACAGATTTCTGACGTAGACAGAGGCGGAAGTCTGTTGATCAAACCAATAATGTCATCAATACAAGAAATATCACACTGCGCAGACCAAGAGCTGCCAGGCTGCTCAGTAGTTCATCGACTGTGCTTGGGTACTGATGTGTAGTTAGAGTGCTAACCATGGAACAATGTTCACTGAGCTGAAGACATTACTGAGAAAAGGACTGTCTAAACATCACACAATGTTAACTGATGGCTTCATATTTCAGCTAATCAGCAGGAATAACAAATCGGCAAGCCTCTCAGTGTGGATACAGCCCAGTGAAACACACTTCTCTGCAAAGTGAGGATCATTTTTACGACTATCATTTTTTCATTCTCATGCCACAAGTGTGCATGACTTCTAGCCTATTAACCAGAATCTTCTCATTCCTCACTGTCTCAGAAATAGATGATGATCACACAGGAAAATATGTATAATTTATTGCCATTAAAAAGAGGCACGAGGTGCTAAAAATAACACAGGCTAATTCCAGCAAGTAGATTCAGTGATGAATGGAATTGCCTATTGGTCTTGCAGTGCGTACTAATACAATTTTCATGAAAATACGAATTAATTATACCTGTAGTTAATGGAATTTTAGAGCAGTCTGTCATGACAGCCAGGTGGTATGGCTGAAGCGCGTGAAAGAGAAGCATGGCTTGATTGATGAACCAATCTTTGTCCTATGGTCACTGCCAAGCGAGGCTTGTGTTTGCTTTGCTGAGGCACTTTGGTGCCCTGCCCTTCAATTCTTCACCATTAACTGCTCTTGTCTGACCCATGCCATATGGTATTTGGATCTGAGACACAGGACAATCTGTGATCATACTGATCAACTACACTGAGGAATTTTTGGTTTTTGTTTTTGTCAATCAAACACAGATAAGAAGGTTGAGCCTCAATGAATATCAAATAATAATATCAAATTTACAAATAGCATGACGCCTAATAGGACTTTTAGTAAATACTACATGAAAACATAGAAAGCAATCTAGATCAAGTTTTTATCATTTATTTTGATATGTTTTAACCATTACAGAGGCAGGTCAGATAGTGCCGCATGCTCTGAGCAAAGCATAAGCGACTTTTTTAAACCAATTCAGAGTTTATGTATGTAAAGTACAATAGAACTATTTTTATAAATAATTTTTACGTAATTTAACCTAGCTTACTGATCTGAAGGTCAGGGGTTCAAGCCCCACTATCACTGGGTTGTCCCTACTGCCCCACCAATGCATCTAACTGGGTTATCAAAGGCCATTGTCTCTCACTGTCTGTGGTGAGAGGCATGTAAAAGAACCATTGCTATTATTCAAAAAAGTAGGCCATTAGTTTGCTGTCAGCGTGTTTCTGCCCTGCGAGCTGTCCAGAGTATACCGCGCCAACTCCCATAGTTGGCCGAGATTCGTGCCAGCCTCCCCGTGACCCTAATTAGGATTAGGCAGTTCAGAAAATGAATGAAATTAATGAATATTTTAACCATGACAGAGGAAGGTTTGCATGCTCCGAACATAGCTATGTGCCGTGTAGTCAGCTGCACCTGCTTAAACCCATTCATAGTTTATTATATACTACTCAGAAACATTCAATGTTATATTTAAAGACAGGAAAAGTAAACTAAAGCAAAAAGTTTAAACCTTTAAAGTGTGGCAATGGTGACGCCGCCTGCTCCAAGTCACCATGACAAACCATGAGTGTCTGTCATTTTGAAATCAAGCATTATTCACCTGGCATAATGTTTTGTAATCTCTACAAAAGGGACCAATCAGATTGCACCATTCTTGTGTAGTATATACTAATTTACAACATAATTATACATTTAGATTGTATTTACCCAAGCTGTTCGTTTTTTCTCCACATCGTGTTGCTAAAAGCTTCCAAGTGAATGAGCTCATTCCCATAAGTCCTATTAATAAAGAAATTACAGTTGGAATCAATTTTTGAGGCACCACGGACCTTTAAATTCCCCAGATTAAACCACCATAGCTGATGTGACCGGCTAGACCAGAAAGACTTTGTATAATGCCACACACTCACCATAGAGAAGGAATAATGAGTGTGTGGTGGGGTCATGACGAAGATTTAATAAGTGTAAAACAGAGTTAAGGGAGGATTACAGCATATTCATTTTATCCACCACCATCAGAGTAGCCTCATCAAACACGGATGCACTCCCTCCACTCCTCGTATTCCCCAAATGTGGTGAAAACACACTCTCCTTGTTAATCTAATTGCATACCAGGCTTAACTGGCAGCCTACAAAGCAAACCCAGGCTAATTCTGTTCCCACGTTTTGGCTTTTATTTAGCAGTATTATGAGTGCAGCCTCTGTTCTTCTGCTTGTGGAAGCAGATGCAGCTTTTAAGCTCACGTTCTGTGCCAGGTCGGGTCTTTGCGTCTTACATATACTGGATACTCAGGTTTGGAAAATGAGCTTCTGATCCAACAGCTGAGCCTGTACTGTAACAGCAATGTAAGCTATCTTTCTAGACACAAATTAAGCTTGAATTAGATTTGACATACATTACACATTCACTGGGAATTCTCCAAGTCTCAGCAGACATATATGTGTGTGGTATAAGGAAAAAATAACTACAATTACATCCCTTTATATATACACACATATATATATATACATATACACATTATATTATATTATTTTTTGGTCTATGAATAAGAGCATTGAAGTTAGATAGCTTTTCCAGTTGGCTGATTGTATTTATTTGGATCAGAACAGATAGAAACTGATCCATTTTTCTACTGAGAAGATGTCATACTGCCTGTACCCTGTGGCAAAATGACATTTCTAGTGTATTAGGTTATGAGAGGTTGCCTGTGGTTATGTATGCCGTCTTATTTAATAATTAACACACATAAAAAAAAGTAGGATTTTTCTTCCCCACAGAACGGTACTGGAAACACTATATCAATATATAATGTCATTAACGCATTTGTGGCTAACTCTTACAAAAGACATGGCATGATTTTTTTTTATATATATATATATTTTTTTTTTTTACTTGAACTCATGCTCTCGGTACTATTAAAGGATGTTTGTTATAATACTACACTCAAATCTTACATTGTGTTAGCTTGCCTGGATAATGATTGGCATTTCAGCAGCTCACGTCGTGTATAAGTGCCTCATATCTGAAGAAAAAGAGTAAATAATGGAGGTCGGCGTAACCGGCACAATTTTCAGCAGACTTTAAGGGTCACAGTGGCTGCAGCCGCGAGCAATTCCATAAATTTATTCTGTATTATAGTACATACTTTCACAGATGACTGATGTTTTTACTCAACAACGGTCCGGAAGGTTTGACCTGACGTTTCCCAGGCTGTACACCGAGACGGCATGTCCAGATATAGAGACATACAATCGTGGTCATGGTGTTCTCTGTGAAAAAGTCAAGGTCAGGGAAATGTGCTATACAGTAAGTGCCCCTTTCCTTTTATGGTACTGTAGTGGTCTTTTGGAAAGCTTCCTGTGCATTCACGCCAACATCTGGGAGGATGTTTGGTAGGTAATTAGAGCTTTTTTTTTTTTTAACTGTGCTAATGCTGCTCTCTGTATTGCCATAAAACACAATATGATGAGGGAAAACCATCAGACTTTGTACCTGTTCCTCATACTCCAACCACTATTAGGGTTGCGGTGGGGCTGGAGCGACACTGGGCGAAGGCGGGATACACCTGTGTACTGGGTGCATATCTGTGGATTGTGGGAGGGAACTTAGGTACCCGGTGGAAATCCACACGAACATGGGAAGAACATTCAAACTTCACGCAGAAACGTCCGAGTCAGGGACGCACACCCAGGACCTTCTTGCTTCGTGCTAACCACTACCCCAATTCTGGATAAATATTTTATCAGACTTCATCAGTGATAATGGATAAGTTGTTGTGTATATGTTTTTTGTAAAGCCCTTGTCACAAGCATCACACAACAGGTATACAACACGTCCACTTTAGAAAATTGGGCAACTTCCTACTACAGTTGTGGGTGTGTCATATGAAATTCATGTGGTGGAAAATAAATTTTGTGGCGTTTTGAGCATGCTCAAATTAATTTCCTTCTTTTAGGTAATTCTCAATGTCATGTCCATTTCCTAGGCCTGTTGTGCAACATCCTATGGCTGTGTTACAATAGACATACAGTGTTACAATGGACATAGAAATCGATGTGCTTTTTAGGGTCATCTGATGGACTCAAAATCATACGATCTTTTTACATCGGGCTTTTAATTGTCCTAAATTAAACCTACAGCATTTTTTACAACAGTGTTAAATTGAGGCACATCATGGAATGTACATATGGTGGTCATATGACAACTGAGTATCACAATAATATCATACAATGATTTTTTTTGTATTGTAAAAATCCTAAGACTTTTCTATGAACATCATATGACCTCATTTTCCCACGACAGACATACAACACATATTATGTGTGAGCGCAATGACACACCTTTCAAATCCACTTCACTCAAACCTATATCAGTGCTATAGCTGTTTATGACAGAAAAAAATCGCATGCTGCTGTATAAGGGGTTTAAGGTAAGAATATTGCATTGTTGGACCTTCACAAAATCAACTTCACGAAAATCAATCATTTCTAAAAGGATAATGATGCTAAAGTTGGAATTTGGAATCTAAAGGTCACACAGGCTTCATCCAGGCACACATCTACTCAAATAGACAACTCACAAGCCATTTTGGTGTTTCTTTGTGTTTGTTTCCACTCTTATTAAATATAAATACATAAAACCAGAGGATCAAATTCGCTCAGAGTTCATCCAGCAGAAGAAATCTGAGACTTTATTGAAAGCTGGCTGTGCTCTGAGACAGCAGCACCGGCGTATCTGGTTCGATTCCTTTAAATTTGCATTATACCCTGTGAAATGAGGCATAAAAAAGCGAACTAGACGGTTTGTGCACATTTTCCATCTGTTTTTGTTCTTAGCTTGGATGTCTTGGTACAGTAGAATGACTGTTTAATATGAAATGAAAGCCATGTCAAGAAAAACAGCCAGCGATGGTGTGCTTAAAGCCAGCCAGGATTTAATGTTCAGTCAGTATGGCTGCTGAATGAAGACTACAGCACTTCCACAGTTTTGAAAAGTACTGGAAGTTCAAAAAAAAAGAGATTATTTTAATGGATAACATCATTGGTTGGTTGATTTCAGTATAAAGTGAGTGCTTTTCATGCTTTGGACTATGCTGTGTGTAGTAGTGTGTCACAGAACAGGCCCTGGAATTACACATATGAAGTCCATTTGGCAGATAATCAGCGATGAAAAATTTAGTAGCATATTTCTTCTTTATATCTCTTCTTTATATTTCTTTACATGTTGGACAGTCGTAATAATAGGCGGCACGGTGGCGTAGTGGTTAGCACGTTCGCCTCACAGCAAGAAGGTCCTGGGTTCGATTCCCAGCTCGGGCG
>JBCNYG010000001.1:9434780-9447535 GCA_039654305.1 Porochilus rendahli
TCCAGGGTGTACTCTGCCCTCGCCCAGAGTCGGCTGAGATGGGCGCCAGCCTCCCCACGACCCTAATTAGGATTAAGTGGTTCAGAAATGAATGAATGGATGTCACCCCTACTGAGCATTCATTTAACATAGTGTGTGTGTGTGTGTGTGTGTGTGTGTGCACTTTTATATTCTAATCATCTCACTGAAGCCTGTTTTACGTACTGCATCTTTTTCACTGTTTTATTTAGATCCTAACAAAGAATTTTAAACAGATAATCTTAAGACCAGTGAATTATTCTCATTATTATTATCATTATTATTGTAGTTGTTGTTATTATTATTAATATTATTAATCCTGTGGCTCTGCCTGTTTTCACTTGCTATTTCACAGGGTGAAAATCCAATCTACAAGAGTGCTGTGACAACGGTCGTCAATCCCAAATACGAAGGCAAATAATGCACACGTCCCCTGTGCTCGGAGCAGAGCTCTTCATTTCAGTTTGAAATATTTTCTCCCATTTCATTTTCTTTACTTTTTATTTTGTAGAACTAAACATTTATATTGTAGAACTGCAACACAGCATTTTGTGTTTTGTTTTGTTTTGGTTTTTTTGCAAGTCATGTACAGTTTGTAAAGATTTTATCAGCATCTGAAGCTTTTGTTTAGAGGACTGTTTGTATCATTTGTTTTTGTGTCCTTTGTTTCCCGATACCTACCGATACTTACTGCACGTTCAGCAATGCAGAGGCAGTTATTAATCCTGAATAAGTGGTACATAATGGATGAAGCGAACACTTGTCAAGAAAGTTCACTATCGTCCATGCTCATCTTCATTTCTATTAGACTCGACTACAAAGCGTTACGCTGCAGAACCCTGTGTGTGTGTGTGAGACGCCTGACATGACAATCAGGAGAACTGTTCATTTGTATTGGTGTCTCTTTATTAAGCCAT
Organism: Porochilus rendahli; assembly: GCA_039654305.1. Lineage (NCBI taxonomy): Eukaryota > Metazoa > Chordata > Actinopteri > Siluriformes > Plotosidae > Porochilus > Porochilus rendahli. The sequence continues at coordinate 9,435,716 of JBCNYG010000001.1, forward strand.
GAACCCCGAGATACGCTCAGTATGTTTTACAGAAGTGTTACAGGATTTCAGAATGTATTCTATACTCTTTTTAAGCCACACTTTAATTTTTACGTTTTTTATTTTATGCTTTCAAGGTATTTCATTTAAACACACACACAGCTTTTAGTTAGATTATCAATTTCTTTTTGCTTTAATTTTCTATCTCCAGTGTTATATAGCGAGCAGTTTTGCAACTTAAATAAATATCTGAGGTCAGCCTGTGTCCGGGGAAGATCCTGTACGTTACAGAGAATTGTTTGGATGTAGTCCTGAAATCAGAGCATCTACTGATATCTGTAGTTAAAGCCTCCTGAAAAATTATATCAAAAGAAAAATGTGTCATTAAAAAAAGGTAAAAGACAGGATTTCAGGAAAACTGCTGTTGAATTAGACTTCATAACTGGGGGCTCTCAAGTGGTGCGTGACTATCAGGGTGGAGATCACAAGTTTGAATCCAACTTGCTGCCGCAGCCATCCGAGAATGGGAGTCCATGCGGGCTCATTGGCCGAGCTTTCGTGGGAGGGAGGGATGGCATACACTCCCCTTTCACCCCTAGTAATCACCAGTCAACCCATGGGTGTCTGTGAGCTCATTCATACGAAGGGGATGGATAGTGCTTTCCCTCCGAGTGTGTTAGGCTGCCTCCAAATGCGCAGCAAGTTTGTAAAGAGGCGGGCTGCAGCATCACTTGTCACAGAGGAGGCACGTACATACATGTGCTTACACCCCTCTCTGGTTGGTGGTGGTTGTTGTATGTGACAGGAGGAAATACTTGATGCATGGGAATTGGACATGACTTGAATTTGGGGCGAAAGAAATAGGAGGGAAAAAAAAAAAAGGAGTTGATAACTATTATAAAAATTATCACTGGCGTGTGTCAGAGTGTAATGATTGACAGTGCCGTCTCCCTGACAACACAGATCTATCATGGCTTGCCCATTTATTTTGGCATACTAGTACAAACGTAGTTTTCTCTGATACAGAAGAAATGATGTGAAGAAAAAGAAAAGAAACCACTAGTGGCATTTAATCACGACGGTGAAACCTTTCATGGTGCGTGCATGTGTGGTTAAAGTTTTCTGTTCTGTTTTAGATGGTGTGTTTACTTTTAAAATTAAGAGATTGCCATTTTTATGTCTTTCTTGCAACTACCAAAATACATAACAGGAAAATTCTGATATTTGATGTATAACGCAGTATTTTATTAACCACAATGCCTTGAATCTTTGCTAGTCCTTTATTTCAAGTGCCTTTGCAACATGTTCACTATTGCCATGCTGTTCTGAATTTATTTATTAAAACCGACTCTTTAAACATCATGCCTTCGTTTATTAACCAGGATCATCATTTTATTCAGGCATGAGATTAACTTCTGTAAGGTCTTGAGAAGCTGGAGCATTGTGTACTTGGATCAAGAGCACAAAATTTTTCACGTCATCTAATACAGTCCACAGGAAGTGTAGTGAGCCAAGTGATTCTGCAGAGGGCGGCAGATGGACAAGCTACTAAAGAACAATTTAAAGTCGGGTGGTTTTGTGCATGTTTTATCATAACCTTATTCATGCATACTGCGGGTTTATTTCTCTCCAGTTAAAAAAACCCCTCATTATTATTTTAATACCACCGTGGGGCAAAGACAGACTAATAACCAGAACGCTAAACACATTTGTTCCACAAACTCGAATATGTAAGTAGTGAGAGACAGTCATACACGATGAAAGCAAGTGGAACAACAGTCTTAATCTCTCCACACCCACTGGATTGGAAGAAATGAATTATTTTTAGGTATTGATTTAATTTCTTAAAAATTATTTTATTTATTTAATTATTATTTTTTGGAATCAGTTTTACCTTCGAATACTTAATCGAATACCTGTGCGAGCACGGGGAGAAGATGTAGGTTCCACACAAACACCCTTGCCAAAGCCTGGGATTAAATACTTTCATCCCAAATTTGGTTAAATTCCATGGAATGAAGTCTATTAAAAATGTGCTGGCTGGCTATTGCAGTTAGCTTAGCATGAAGTTAGCTATAATGAGTTGTCACACACACGCCTTCCTTTTCTCAGTAGTGATGTAGCTACTAATAATCCGTACAGTCAAATCCTAGTCCAGGTTTAGCCAACCTGAACATCCACTTTCTCATATTCAGTGGGAACTTATAGAATCCTTGACGTTACAGTGACACTTCCGTAGAGTGGGACATATTAGGCAGAAAGTGATCAGACGGTTTTTAATGCTAAAGTGCTGGAAGAAATTGAGCAAGTTATATAAGGATCTGAGTGACTTTTTGTCAAGGGACACACTTTCTGTAATGGCTAAACTGGGTTTATTGATTTCAAAAACGGAAGCCCATGTGGGGTGTTCCTGGTATGCAGCTACCTACCAAAGGTAGTCAAGCAAAGATAATCAGTGTCATGGGTGCCCAAGGCTTATTGATGCATGGGAGCAAAGTCTTGTACGTCTGATCTAATCCCACAGAAGAGCTTCTGTAGCACAAACTGGGTCTGATAGAAACATGTCTGACCACACACTGCATCACAGCTTGCTCTCTCTAGGGCTGCTCAGCCACAGACCAGTCAGGTGGTGTTAATGTTATGGCTGATTGGCTTATAGATGATCCAGGCAGCTGTTTCATGCCTTACCTCCACAGGTGTCCCAGAAAATATACTATTGCCTTGCTGATGACACCCATCTTCTGTCCTTTTGCTCTCAGTAAGGGGTTTTGCACAAGTCTTGGCTTGAGCCAGCAAACATCTCATGGATGGAACCTGAAACTAAACCTCAGCAAGACAGAACTGCCGTGTGTCCTCTGAGATATTCAGCAACCCCATATCAAGATCTTGTGATGCCTTGCAATAAAAATTCATCTGATCAACAAAATCTATTTCTTAAGTTGATTTTCTAGTTTAAACATTCAAATACGAGGTGGTAAAAATGTCGTTCCGTTATAGTCCTACAGGTGGCGCACTCGAGACTTTACACACTGACAGGCAGCACAGCATCCTGTTCGATTCTGTTGTGCAGCTCTTGATTAAAGGCTTAAAGTTTTAGGAAATATGACCCAACTTTCTTAAACATGGTTTAAGGTTTTAAAATCAAAACAAAAAAAATGCAAAAATTTTTTGTAAGATTAAAATCTAAATGTAAGAATCGCGATACTTGCAGAATTACGAAACAAAGGAAATCGGCATTCAGGTATCGTGATGTATCATGTGGGCTCTGATGAGTTCTAGCCCTATGCAAAACACCTACTACCTGCTACCCACTTCCACCCACTGCTTGGTGCACAGAGCTACGCTTGTAGTTAAGACCTTGCCCTGGAGTCTCAGCTGGAGTCTAACGGGAATTCGCACCCACGACCTCTCACTCATGATCCCAGCACCCAAACCACTACACCACCAGCCCCACGTTAAGGAGGGGGTGTTTGCTTATTCAAATATGTTGGGAAAAACCCAATTTCCATGGGATGCACTTTCCCCTCTCACATGATCTACCTGCAAACGAAGCCCTTAAAATCCTTGACTTATACCACGGTCTTCGCACTGTACTCGACTCGGCACTGTACTGTACCACGATGTCAGGGCACTCACCTCTGCTCTGTAAGACGAGTCCGCTTACATCAGCAAGACCAAGGAGCTCATCGTGGACTACAGGAGACTGCAGGGTGGAGTTCACACCCCTATGCACATAAAGGGGACAGCGGTGGAGTCAGTTGCTTCAGGTTCAGTTGCGGCAGCTGTAATGTTCTGAATCACAAAGCTTTACAGCGGGTGGTCAGATCAGCACAACGCATCACTGAACTGCCACCTCTACACTCAGCGGATCCTCTCTGATCCAAGCCACCGCAGCCACACACTCTTCACACTCCTGCCATCAGGCAGCGGGTACAGAAGCATCAGGACTCGCACCAGCAGATTCAGTGACAGTTTCTACCCACAAGCCATCAAGCTACTGAACTGCTGTCTCACACACACACACACACACACACACACACACACACACACACAGCTGGAAGACTCCACTAGAGGGCAGCCTGGGTCACAATTATTCTTCAAAACCTTCGACAAGTTTCTGTTGCTGCTCATGTGCATCAACAATGTTATACCCCAATACTACTCCCCTACTGTTCATATTGAACTTTATGGCTGTTGGATGGAGGAAACATCTCTCTCTCTGTCTTTCTCTGTCGCTCTGTTCAGGGCTGAGTTGAGTGTTGGGCCCCATGTCAGCTCATAAACTCAACTTGAGGGGGTGAAGCTTTTGGAAGAAAGAGGAGGGAAAAAAGAAAATAGACTACATGGCTTCAGAAGCTCCGACTGAAAGGACTATTTCATATGTCAATATAGCAAGTTTGAAAGCCCCAGCTTCAGCACATGGCAGGTAAATGTCCAGAAACCTAATACAGTTTTGCCTCTGTGAGCTTGAAAGGTATTTCAAGGTCACTCACACACAAACTCATCCTAGCAAGTGTATTAAACGGACAGACAGACCACATTCCTAATAGCTCCGGAGGGGCAGAAGCTAAACAGATAACGGGTTCAGACGCTCCTGACAACTCCGATATATATAAAAAAAAAAGGTGCTCAGAACGAACAAGCCAGGGACATCTTCACATGAAAGGGCTGCCTTTCAAAAACAGGACTTTACAGCCACAAGCCGACGTTGTTCGGTGTAATGACGTTGACCGAAGGAGCCAATCAAACCCCAGAAATAACTCAAAGGTGAAAAGGCTTCAAGCCACAGCGAGAACAATCCAGTGAATCGATCTGTTATCTACGGTGCCGAATCAGTGCTGTAAGAACACGGACAACACAACATAACATTGCTGGCATTTCTTTAATAAACATTTGCCAAAGGAACAAAAACATTTTAGTAAAAAAAAAAAAAAAAAAAAAAAAAAAAAAAAAAAAGGAATAAAGACATTGCCACTCCTCTCCTTTCTGAGACTGGATTCAACTGGTCTCTTTGTTTCATTTTACAATGGCTGCAGACAATGGCTGGTGGAACTGGTGAGTACAAGCTTTGCTTCGTTCAGTTGTTCGGTAGACAAACCGAATTGAAGGAGCCTCGGCACCCAAGTGCTGCCGATCTCGCTGGAGCCGAGCGCTTTTTTAAAAAGCTTTCTTCCTCCAGTGAAAAACGGACCGAGCCCTAGAACGTCAAGTCAGTAAGGGCTGGGGGTGGGGACGACGATTACATTACTGGTCATTTCAACTTGTGCAGATACAGCACATGAAAAATCATTTAGTTGTTTCCACCTACTTTACTTAGTAGTGCAAAACACTGTAATACTAGTCTGTCCTTAAACAATTAAAGGTGCCACTAAGGTACAGGTAATAAAAACACTTACCCGGGCTGGTAAATGCACACTCAAAAAAGGTCCATATTTATTTAAAAGACAGCAGTTTGATAGATTACCAAGTCATACAGAGGGGTAACTAATAGAAAAACAGGTGAAGAGGACAAGGAATCCCTCTCATGTCACACCCCTTTAACTGCAGCTTAAGCCACAATACTCTACTGAAATGCCTGCCTGCATCCATAATTAGAATTATTACAGATTAATTGTGCCTCTCTAGTGCACTCAGTGCTGGCTTGATCAATCGCAACTGCTTCTGTCTTTTACAGTCGTCCTTTTCTGAGGTGTGAGTTAGACACCGTGTTGTCCCTCCCGTATTTTTTGGGAAGGATCGATCAATATGGGAGTCCCCTGCCCCTTAGTGCTGCAGTGTTCAAATGGGGGACGTACCCAAGAGGAAGGGGCGGAGCCCCCGACTGAGATGGGGAGCCCCATACTTGGCCTGGAGGAGGTGGAGGAATAGAAGGGGGTGGTGCTCCTCCGTCTGTCTGGCCAATAGCAGGGTTATAGAGATGTATGCTCGGGGGGTGGGAGGTGCCCTCCACAGGTATGGGGCTGTGATTGTACTCAAAACGATGGTCCTTGTCTCCGCTGAACACCATGGTGCTGCTGGCTCCTGCAGGAACTCCACTAGTACTGCCACCCGGTGGTGCTCCATGAGGAAAGGGTACCGGGGCAGATGACGTGGCATGAGCATGCGCATGAGGGGGTATTCCTCCTCCCATCATGTGGCTGAGGTAGCTTTCTCCGAAGCCTGTAGGGGGAAAAGGTGGAGGAGGCAAGTGGCTTCTCGGTGGAGGAGGAGGATAATCCGCCTCGGGTGGCCGTGCTGCTTCTCCTAGTCCCGCAGAGCTGGAACAAGACGACGAGAGGAGAGCTTGGCTCTCAGGAGCCTGCCGGTAGTCCAGATCTGCACATGGAGGAGGTTCTGGGGGTTCCGGGGGCCTCTGATCAGGAGGCAGGATAGAGAGCGGCTCAGGAGGTCTCGAGGACGATCCGCTCCCTTCAGTCGCTGAAAGAGACAAAAAACAAAACACTTTCATCAAAAGTTGGGTTTAAAAGGTCCAAATCCACAATCAGGATGAGTTAACATTTACTCACATCATTTTTATCATTACTTAAAAAACCCTGTATTTCCTTTTTACAAAAAAGACCCCATAAACACCACCTGACTAATTAACCACCTCATGTAGAAGCAATTTTATTTGTGTTGCATTGTTACGTTGTATTAAAGGTTTCTAGTCAAACTTTTAACGTCCGTAGACGAGGCACATTGTTGTAGTATATACTACACATGAACATAAGCAAAAAAAACACCATGATTTTTATTATTTTGGAAACTAATTTTTTTTTGTTTTTTTAGTTTCCTTTTTTACATTTTAAAATGCGATAATGTTGACGATACATACTCCAACTAACCATGAGTGTCTCTCATTTAGATTCATTATGCCTTGTAGTTGAAGCAACTGTTAGAGCAAGTGACACAAAAAACTAATCAACACCTGACCAATCATCATTCATGTTCTAAGCTGCATAATTCTAATTAGGATCACGAGGGAGGAGGGCATTAAGCTTGCTAGATCACTGCAGGGCCAACACACACACACAGGGGCTATTTCGAACTGCCCGGCAGCCTACTGTGCATGTTTTTGGACTGTCTGAGGAAACTGGAGTACCCGAAGGAAACCCACGCAAGCATGAGGACGGCATGCACACTCCATACAGAAACGCCCTGAGCTTGGGAATCAGCCTTCTTGCTGTTAGGCGAACGTGCTAACCACTGCGCCACCGCGCCTCCCGTCTGACCAGTCAGTGTGGGATTTCAACGTCACTGAAATGTGGAATCTGATCATTGTTTACACTCTTTGAATGCTGGAATTCAGATCCAGTTCCTGAAATTCATTTCGTCGATAATTTTTAAAATCTCAATTGAACGCCATCATCACTTTAAACCCCAAATGAATGTTCATTGTACGTAGCTTGAAGGAGGTATGGGTTTACCTGGTGAGACAGGGCTGGGCTCTGGTGGAGGTTTGAGCTCTGTCGGAAGAAGGGTCGGAGCAGTCACCCCTGGCGCTGACGAAATGTTTGCATCCGCCCCTTCCGTCCCGAGTGCTTCTGAGCTCTGCTGGACCTTTAGGAACTGCGCGAGCAGCATAGTGACAGCTGTTTGCGTTGCTGTGGCAGACACATCTCCGTCGGGTTTGCCCTGTTGCTGCGGTGTGGGAGGTGAAGGAGGCTTGGGCAGGGGTGGGGTTCGGGGGGCCCCTGCCGCTGCTGGAACAGGGAGTGGGGGTTTGGGGGCTTTGGACTGGGTCTGGGTGGGGGCAACAGGCTCTGGTGGCCTCTCCGGCTCAGCCGCTCCTGGGACAATAGCCTTGGCTATGTGCTGCAGGGTTTCAGGGTTTACCTTAAAACCCATGGCCTGGGAGAGCTGCGCAGGACCCGCTGGGGTGCTTTTAGACTGCAGTAAGTTAAGAAGCACAGCCAGCTGCTCCTGGGTCAGCTGAGAGTTCGGACCTTTGGGGTCTGAGGCAGACAGAATAGATGTGTTAGGGTGTAAAGATATGATTAATCAGGATGAGATTTAATTATACAACAGTCATTGCAAAACGTTATTTAAACATCCAAATAATACATATTTATACCTGGTCACTTAGTTACAGCCTCATCTATAAATCAATAGTTGGCTTGGTACTTAAGGTGTGAATTTAACAACCGTGCACCTCCCCAAAATTAACAACATTCAAAATACACGCTTGACAACGACTAGAGCTAATTGGTCTATACCCAAAAAGTCCACAAAGACAGATCCCTCTATGGTACAGAACTGAAAGTTCAGTGGCATGTGTCAGTGAGCAGTGGAGCAGAGGGCATATTAAATTACCCAGCATGGTAGCGGCGTTGGCACTGGGTCCTTTGTGTCCTCCAGCAGAAGGGAAACCCTGAGGTGTGTTACTGCGACTGTCGTCAAGTCCCAGCTCTTTCCGTGGAACTTTTGGTGCGGCTAGTTCTTCCGGCATTTGCTTCTGTCTGCGACGTTTTTTACTCCACAGCTCGTGACAATCCTGCCACAGAGGGAGACTGGAGACAGAGAGGAGAACGAGTGCATACATGAGTAAAAAGCAGAGAGAGAGAGAGGGAGCGAGAGAGAGACTAATAGAGAGAGAGAGAGAGAAAGACAGAGACAGACAGAGCAAGAGAGAGACAGACAGAGAGAATTTCCAGATTGACACTGACAAGTGTGGTCTGTGATCAGTAGTGGACACATCAGTAACAACTACAGCACGTAGTACAAGTCACTCATCCACAAACATGAGCAGCTCACACTAAAGCTTTTACTTCTCCAGTGTGTTTTCTAATTTATGCAGTACTGCACAAAGAGGAAGAGGTTTATAATTAAAAGATGTCATGAAGATGGGATGGATGAATAAAAAAATGCTCTAATTGCTAATCAGCACCATCCACCAAGCATAAGGCGAATTCATGTTTTAATATATACTACACAGGAACATAAGCAATAAATGTCGAAGCTGGATGGCAGCCATCTTGGTGAGACCACTTTACGGATGAAAGTTCTACTCAAACAGCATGAAAAGATGGGGAAAAAGTAAATAATTACATCCAAGATGTACATATAATTTCTAATTTTTTTTTGTATGTTTTCAACGGCTCCATTTTGAAATCTTAAAGCAAGGTGGTCTCACCAAAATGGCTGCCACCCAGCTTCCAAATGGAAACACTAATGAACAATCTAAGGTTTTTTTCTATTTTCTTTTAGATCAGTGATTGAAACAGGTGGAAAAGGTGTGGCTACTGCTTGGTTGAAGTGAAAACCTGCACCCACCGGCCCTTTGTGGCTAAGATTGGACATCCCAGTCCTACAGTGTCCTACACTACACAAAAAAGTTACTTTTACAAAGCAAAAAATTGACCAGCACCCTCCAACCTCAAAACACTTGACACACAGCACACCGCACAACGTTCTCTCAGATCCTCTAGCACTGCTAGACTGGTCCCTCCTTCTACCAAGGAACAAGGGAAGTACTTTTTCATCCGTACTTAGCCTGGTACCATGTTACGCGTGCACACACGGGGGAAAAAAATAAATAAAAGTACCCCACAGAACACCAACCCAATGAGTTGTGACTGACGTTATACCTAGTCTGTGTGCTGATGAACCAGTATATGAATACATTCACTGATAGTGACTTTAAAGCACTTCTGTAAGTCACTCTGGATAAGAGCTTCTGCTAAATGCTGTAAATGTAAATGTCTAGTACGCCAGGTCTGGTGAGCTCTGTGCTTAGCTAAGAGCAGCGGTTTAGCCTGAGTGTACAGAATACATTTACACGCAGCTAAAACCAACTAAAACAAGACATTTCTTTTTCCTTTTTAAAATGTGATAATGACATTGCCTGCTTCATGTGACCGTGACAAACTGGGATTCAATCCATACCCACTTGGAACAATGTTTTTTTTTTTTTTAAAATCCCATGACAGCAGACAAATCAGAATGCGCCGTTCCTGTGTAATAAAACTACAAAAAAAATAATACAGGAGTTTTTTTAACGAATGGCACTCTTACTCTGGTGGAGGCATCTTAGCTGGGTCCACATCTCGGAGGAAGTCGCTGCTGAGAGCCTGTTCCGCTGTACAACGCTTACTAGGGTCCAGAGCCAGCATGTGATCAAACAGGTCCAGGGCTGTCGGAGGAATACTAAACACAGTGGGGCAAAAAGATGGAGAGATGGGGAGGGAGAGAACAAGAGAGAGAGAACGAGAGAGAGAGAGAGACAGCTCATTTAGCAGTGGGAAAGAAAAACAGTGAAAGCAAATCAACAACAGAATAGTTTGTCGTTTTGGGCAACAGCATCACTGTGTGGAAAGGATGGAGAAAAAGCACCGTGTACTTGTTTTTAGGATTACTTTCCAGTGATGGGATGAAATGTGAAATAAACACTGTATTGTTACACTACTGCTTTACTTTTGATCTCTTTACTAAAACCGTGTGTGTGTGTGTGTGTGTGTGTGTGTGTGTGTGTGTACAGAGATGTGGAGGTCTTGAATGCATTTCAATGCAACATTAGGCCAAAAGTGATATGGTGATAATTCACAACAGCAAGCAACATCATGTGAGACCAGCAGCGATTGCTTAAGACGACACAAAGCCTGGCTTGCCTTAACGTTTCATTAAAATGCAACAATGAGATGTTTACCAAAGTGCTCATATTATTCAGTTAGCCTCAGATGTAATTCAAAATCATATTAAGTGACAATGATTAAGTTTCTCACTGCCGTGTCACGCTGCGCTTTCATTAATCTCAAACTGTTTTGTTGCACAGCACACAGTCTGAGTTAAAAATCGCTCGTGTATCTATTCTGTGTTTGTGTGTTCCCCAATGTTCGGGGACTTTAGTTTAAATAAAGAATACAAAGGTTTAAATACGGGTCGTTCTCTGAAACTGGCTCAAATCTAATGATTTACAATTCGAAATTTAATTCAGAATTAAAAGAGCAATCCCTGCCCCAAACATACCACATGGACACTTAAAACATGTCAGCACAAATAGTTGAAAAATTGATCATTACACTGAAACGGACCACTTCACTTCCATGCCTGATAAGGGGTCTCTGACAGCACAGCGCTGTTGAATTCTCAATTCTTGGTGATCCAATTCACAGGTGCTTGCATGGCAGATATGCACCACCAAAAGTCTGAAATGCGTGCCTGTGGTGTTAAAGTTATCTTGGAGGAGATGAGATATTTATTTTCACAGGGCAGAGCTGCGTCAGGGTGCTTATAGATAATAAGAGGTAAACCACATCGCACTGGAAAAGTCATTGTTTATCAATGAAAAGGGCAGCACCACTTTTGTGACTGGCAGCAGTGTACGTTCTGGTTGGTGCACACAACTCATGTGACGCCATGGCCCTTTTTTTTTTTTTTTAAAGAGACATCAAAACCAGAACCATTTTTGATCTGAGTTTTAGTTAAGTGCTGAATTTAGACCTGGCTCTATAAATGATCTGTACATTCAAATGGTCTGATACGTCACCATCTTAGCCTTGTTGTTAAAATGCTTATTAGTAGTATGATTTGTTTGATTCTACCTTAGCGCCAAGTAAAGCACAATACACAGGTATTCTGAACACGGCATTAAAGTTCATTCACACCCTTGGTTAAAGACGGACGTGAATACACACAGAGCCTTCTATCCATGCTTTAGAAAAGCTTGCAGATACGTACAGATCAGAGCAGTACCACTGGCAATCATGGGGGCGCTATAGTCAATAATGTAAGAGACGGGTCAACAGTAGCCTAATACTCTGAGAACCGAGTCTGGGACCAACATGTTGCTGGTTCGAATCCCGTAAAGTGTAATACAATGTAATGCATAGCATTACATTATATTACACTTTATATATATATATA
>JBCNYG010000001.1:9448361-9461331 GCA_039654305.1 Porochilus rendahli
TATTTTAGTATCCTGTATTTTATTTATATATTTAATTGCCTCACAAACCGCCACCACCTACTACGCTGCCCCTTTTCTAATAAAGTACATTATATTATTATAATCCCCTCTATCATCGCCATGTTTGTACATCGTTGCCTTTGAACTGCCCCCTAGTGGATGTATCGCGTAATGCATAGTGAACGTTGTATGGAAGTATAACTACGGTGGCACATGTAAAAATATGGACAGTGACGGTTAAAACATTTAAAACAGACGTATTTACAGCTTCATGGCTGCTCAGTAAAGTCACACAGTGCAGTTCTGTCACTTACTGCAGTCACATAAATGATAACTATAAAATGGTCTGATTCTGAGAATGTTCCAAAAGAGTAAAGATTGTTGTTATTAGTAAATTGTTGAAAAATCATCAACAGGGTTTAAAAGATAATTGTTCTCTTATGACAACATACCATAGGGTGTACCTACAAAAATACTGCACTGCATTATGCATGGAATGTTGCGTTACACCTCTCCATAAGAAAATGTTCAAGTCCATCTACTTGTGCAGTTACTCACAAAGCAAACTCTTCGCGGAGCCTACGTCTGTACTGTTTCTTTGGTTTCATGGTGTTGAAGTATGGCAGCTTGATGACGTCGGGCCATACGGCAGGACAAGGACTGCCACAGATACGACTGGAGAGAAAATGAGATGGTGTTAGTTCCTAACAGTGTGCGACATAAAACCAGAGTATGAGATCAGTGATGACTGCTTCAAGACTACACAGGAAGCCTAGCTTTTCCCTTTACATTTCACGAAAATACAAACAAAGATACAGCTACCAAAGTATCAATACTAATCTTCAGTCTTGGGGTATTTTAGTACTCACTATCACGCCGCAATGTTTGTGTAGTAACCTCAGTGCAATTCCTACAGAACACCACCGCCTACGTAAAAATCCTGTGCGGTTAAAATCCGCACAGATACACAGCTTGGGGACATCCCATGTTCACTACACAATGCGTTTTGGCTCCAAATTAATTGCTATGAAGTAAATTGGGAATCATCTTGGCTTTAATTTGAATCTTGAATTTAAACACATCAGATCCAGCTGTGGTGGTGTAATGAGAACACTGAATAAAATAAAATGTATTCAGTTCTTTTTTAATTTTTGCATTCATTAATTAATTCATTCATTTTCTAATCCTAATTAGGAAGGTTGGCGCCTATTCCAGCCGTCTCTGGGTGAAGGCAGGGTACATCCTAAACAGCTCGTCAGACCATTGCAGGACCACAACACATACCCATTCATATTCAAAATAACCGAGGGGCAACTTGGAACAGCCAATTAGCCTACTGTGCATGTTTTTGGACTGTGGGAGGAAACCATTCACGGGGAGAGACCCAGGCCCAAGAAGTGAACCCAGGACCTTCTTGCTGTGAGGTGTAAGTTTGAATCACTGTGCCAGCCATTATTTAAATTCATTTCTAATATTTTTTCCCTTTGTAGTCTCACTGATGAGCAAGTTGTCTTCAGGAAGTAGTTCACACTACCTTGGTATTAACCAGGCTTCCTGTGATGTCATTTTAGTAGATGGTTTTAATGCTCACACTTATAAGGAGAGGACCATTTAACAAGGCAGTATCATAGAACAAAAAAAACCCAATATTTTATGTCTCGCATTCAACTTCAACCAATCCTTCTGCATTCTGTGCAGCGTTGCAATTTTAACCAATTACCACAGCTGTTCTGGAATTTTGGCCATTCACTGGATTATACTGAGAGATTGACCAATCAGCAGTCCCCTAAAAAATGCTAATCCATATCACCATATGTCACTTTCTTGATTATGCTTCTGAAGACAAGATGCTGGCTTTAGTAAGTGGATACCCAACCCGAGCCCGACGGTACCCAACAGGTCAGGCCGGGTTCGGAACTTCGGAGGGATATTTAGAAAAATGATGCTCAGGTTAAGGTCGGGCTCAGTCACATCAGCGTCATAAGGCACTAAAAATTTTGAATTTAAAACAGCATATTATGTAGGCAGCCAACAGGCCTGTTTAACTTGAACTGTGCCAGGCCCAAACAGAAATATCTTAATGCTTGTCAGGCTTGGGGTCGTGTTCGGAGTGGCTGAAAAGTCAGGGTTGGTAGAGTAACATCAGTTGTTTATAGTTAATGCTAGATTAGAATGAAGTCCATAATGCTTCCCTTTTTAAAACACATGCAGCATGTGAGAGAGATACATAATAAACTGTTGACTATGAAAATGTGGACAATGCCCAAATTACCTAATTAGCTCTAACTGTGCCAGCTCTTGGTTGGCTTGGAAAATAGGTTTCTTGGTAAAGAGTTCACCCAGAATGCACCTAAAAAGAGAGAAAAAAGGAAACAAGGCAGGAAATTAAACCATACCAACTGATATGCGCTCTCTTTAATACACAGATCTTGGTGATAACGTTCATCTCTTACCCGCAGCTCCACACATCAATGGCCGGTGTGTAGCGCTCTTCGCCAAGCAGTAGCTCAGGTGGACGGTACCACAGAGTGATCACCTTATTGGTGTAGGGGCGACTAAAAATGCAATTAAAGTCATGAATGACATGGTGACCTCTGTGCAATTCCAAAAACAGAGCAATTTAGTCTAATTATAGTCTTTTAAAAGCTAAAAATGACAACACTGACCTTTCCTCAGAGTTGTAGAGTCGAGCCAATCCAAAATCCGCCAGCTTTATCTGGCCCCTAAGGAACACCGAGTACAAGATTCAAAGCATGTCGGATTGGACGTGTTTCCCAAACAACGTCATAAATGCATTCAAACGATAGCAGACACTAACTGTCTTGGCTATTTTGCATCACAGACTTTCTGAAGCACACTGACTTGTTATTGAGCAGAATGTTGGAGCACTTTATGTCTCGATGTAGAAAGTTCTTCTTGTGGCAGTAGTCCAGACCCTCCAGCAACTGCCGCATGAAGGATTTGATGTGACTCTCATTGAAATGGACTAGGCCAGACTCCAGAAGCCCCATCAAGTCATGGTCCATGTACTCAAACACCAAGTAAAATGCCCCTGTCAGGCAGGCAGAGACCACAACTTCAATCAGGATCACAGAAATAATGGTCGACACATGACTACTACGTTGATCAAGCCCATGTACACGGCACATAATGTTAATTATTAATCTACTGTACAAGTCCATGTGTATGACCTGTTACTATGGAAACAAATTATACCAGACACATTCAATACATTTCAGAGTTGACCATCATTCAAGACATCTACTAATTAATTCCAATCTGTTTTATATTAATGCTAAGATCTAACCTAGGAAACAATGCGTGGTTTTCCCACCCCGTTAACTCATGTACCTTTATCGTTCTTAAAGTCCAGAGCATCCTCTTTATCTGTGACAATCTCCTTCATATTGATGATACTCTTGTGGTTGAGCTGCCGTAGGATCTTGATCTCCCTGATGGCTGTGATGGGAAATCCCTCTTTCTCGTTGTCTAATCGCACTTTTTTCAGGGCCACCATCTCAGCTTAATGAATGAGACGGTGAAACGAAACGTAATGAATTTCAAATACTCGTCAATGTATATTTATATATATCTCATGCGTTCATTTAAACAAGCAGCTGCCTGTCTGATGTATGCAAACATAGTACATTGTACAAACATAGAGGTGTGCCTATTTTTATTTTACTCATAACTTCCCTACTATATATATGATTTGTTAGTTTAATATCTGTATACTGTTATTGTTGCCGGCATGTTGCCTTTTTGGAAGGTCCTATTCTTGTCATTGGAAACAAACTACAAATGGAGGCATTTTCAAACCTGCTAATGCAAACTATTTGGCAACTTCACATATGTAAGTAAAAACCACCTGATGATAAAAATACATATTTTTAGTGTAACAAGAGTTGGGACGGCTTTCCTTTCATTCTGCTTTAAAATATAAATCAGAAGTACTACCAAAACTATACGCTGTTCTGGCTGCTTTCATTACAATAAACTATGACTTTTAAACAGATCAAAAGAAATTATACAGCATATCTGGTATTCAGTGAAAATCTTACCCGTGTCTTTATCCTTGGCTTTATACACCTGTCCATAGGTACCTTCTCCAGTAATCCCAATGATTTCAAACTTGTCCACACATCGCTTTCCCCAATCTATCTCCGTCTCCTTGATTTCTCCAAAGCGTGGACCACATATTCTACACATACACACACACACACTTTGATGACAAACACATCATTGCTGCTGGGCTTTCACACCCGAGCCTAGAGGCTCATCAGGCCGGTGCTTATCCCAGTTTTTGTAGTGTGAAGCGAATAGTAGTACAATTGTTGCTGGTGGGATTAAACAAGTTTTTTTAAAGCGATACAGTACTGTTTACCTTGCTGGAATATAATTTGGATTGGACATGAAATGCTTTCTGTACAGAACTTATTGCTCATTAGCTTGGTGTCCATCAAAAAGTGTCTTCCCCGGAACACCACAATGATCGTCACTGATAACATTAATGTAACTGCAGTTAATAATAGGAGCCCATTAGAGCAACTGTGGGCGAAGTCCATTTTTGTGAATTTTCAGGAGAGCACTTTAAAGTTTTAGGCGATAAAAAATAACCACTATGATCCATATTTCAATGCCTTCTGTCTCACTGAATACTTCTCCTAGATACTTTTTTTGGACTAAATTGCTGTGTTGCTGGGACTTTGGCATTTTGCAATACACCCAGGTTGAAATTGTATTTTTCAGTGCAACATCGAACCAAGTCCAAATGTCCAGGAAATGTAGCAATATTATGATAAAATAATGAATAGCACTAAGATAAATACTAGCGAGCAGATGCAGTGGTGTCCTAGCTAAAGTAATACTTACATCTCTGAGTCCCCTATTAACTGAAGAACCTCATTTTCAGGTACGATTTTTAGGTTGTGGAGGCCACACACACATGGGTGCTGCCATCTTGTATTTTGGACTTGGATTTTGTCAAAGTTGGAACTCTACCTGGATTTAGATCAGTATTCACCTGAAGGACTGAACTTTTCCCCTGTTCATTTCTAACACAAATGGACTTAGCCCTCTGTTGCTCTAAGGGGCTCATATAAAACTCTAATGTTGCATGAAACCTGCTTAGTTAATGTGTTTGGTATGTTTTTATTGTTAATGCTGTACCAGTGTGTGTTCGCATGTCTAATCTGAAAGGATTTACAGACACACAGTTTAGTGAATATATAAAGCATTATTTGTGTCTTTTTAGATGTGTATAAGCTTGAAAGTATATTGACTTGATTTTTTAAGGAAGATGGGGTTAAAAACTTTTGTTCATATCTAAATTTAGTTTTATATTCCACCTGTGTTTTTATAGACGTGTAGATCAATAACAGTAAATATCAATACTAGATTAGTTTTGTTCAGATCCTACTGATATGGTAAATTTCTTGCCTTCTCCAGAAAAATAAGTAAATAAATAACATCTGGTTTTAACATGCTGTAAAATTTTAAAATCTTGCAGCGGCAATTTGAACTTTGGAAAACTACTTTCAGGAGACAAATTAACATTTTTTTCAAAATTGTGAGCAATATAGGCAAGTTTTAACAAAAGATAAGAGGCTGCTGCTACTTTACTTTGAAAAAAAAATCAGTTTTAGTGCATTTTATTAAACATGATCTTCAGTGGTTTAGTGAGTAAAATTTTTTTAAAAAACATGTGAACACTATGCCTGAAAAGTTAAATGTGGAAACAAAGTAAAGGGAGGCAACAATAAATACTGTTTTTTCCTCAAAAAACGGACTTTATATTTTAATATTTTAGTTATTACTATATACTGTTGTATGTTTACTTATTCTCATCAATACGGTCTAATATTACATGAAATAAATACAGTACTTGGTTTCTGATTTATCTTCATTTTGTTAAGTGTATAATCATCACTGCATCGCTGAATTTTTTTATTTCTTCACTCACTAAACCATTTCATATGGTCTGAAGTTCATTCGTGCAACACAAAAGTAAAAAAAAATAACATTTGCAAAACCTTTACATTTTTCTGAAAAATTTGTATTTTGAGTGTTTGTTAATTAGCCATACTTTTACTTTAATATACCTGTTGGAATTATTTTCTTGGTTCTCTACTGTACTTCAATATCAAATCTGTTCGCACAAACTCATTTTATAAATGACACCCCACACGCCAATCAGGTTTAAAATAAAAGGTGCAGCTCAATCACTGAGCACTTTCAGGACGAGACGTGAAAACGGTAAAGCATTCGTGGTCGCGTTAGAGCTCTGTGATTACATACTTTGGTCTCCTTCGTAACGCGGCAGCTTTCTTCTCTTCCGGTGGGCTTGGGGGGGAGCCAAGCGCACTGCCGGGGAGTTCTGGAGGGAGGGGGAGGTCAGTCAATAGGTGGCGGGTCTTCTTCTCTGGTTTCTTCTTCCCTGAGTGTGTTGAGTTCTTCAAGCTACAGAACAGACATCAGATTCACTAATCAGCAACACAAAACACATTCACAATGAAATAAGCCCCACAACCAGAGAGTACTGACCTTTCAGTTCCATCTATGTGGTCTATGAGGTTGGGGAGAGGCAGAGAGGACAGTGAGGACAGTGAGGACACCGGAGCATTCCCTTTCTCCTTCTCCTTCCCTTGAGCAGCTTGTGCTTTCCTTTTCTCCTCCTTCATCTTGCCCTCCCTGCCACATGGAGGCACCTCGGTGCTGCCCTTGGTGGACTTTTCACCAGGAGACTGCGGTTGGCTCGTCGCTGGGCTTCTGGGGCCTTTCTCCGGTGCCGGAGGAGGAGGAGACGGGGGCCGTGATTTCTTCACTGTGTGATTGGGAACGGGGCTGGGCTGGGGAGCAGTGGACGAGGACGACGAACCCTTGGTTGGGGTTGAAGTGTTGCTGGAGCTCTTGGCACGTGCGGCCTCAGCGGCCTTGGCCTTCTTCTGTTTGCTGAGTTCGGCGGCCAGGCTGCTCTTGAACGTGAGGGTGCTGGGTGAGAGGCTGGAGGGCCGTGAGTGCGAACGTGAGTGACGGTGACGGCTGCGTGAGCGAGAGCGGCGTGATGACGTGTATGGGCTGCGCGAGCGTGATTTCCCTGGACGCCTGGAGAAGCAAACAACAGTTATAATGAAGATCATGTCAGCACTCACTTTCTCCACAGCTTCATTAAGCAGCAAGTTCATTTCACCTGGATGAACTTGGCAATCATTATAGCAATAATTAGCAAAAGAGTAAAAATACTAATAAGGATTGTTTTATTCCAGGCATCACACAGGAATCGACAAGCAACCATGCAGAGTCAGTGATCACCAGTGAAACGAGCCACAGAAATTTCTCAAGCGGAGTTCAACTGAGCCGAACTTTCACGCAAGTGATAACCAATCAGCGCTTAAAAAGATGCCATCGATTGACGGATGCTGCCTAACGCCGAGTTCCCCAAAACCTATTCGCTTCAGTAGACCGTGCAAAAAGAGGTGACTTCGCCTGCAGGTCAGTGCCAAAGTGATTTGTGTGTCGCTTCCTGTGTGAATGCAGCTTAAATTATGGCGTTTAAACGGACCTGGACTGTAAAGTAGCGTATAGAAGACGAATCCCTCACACTCAGTTTTACAGATCAGTTTCAACATTTTATGGATTCCCCCCTTGGGATGATTAGAATATTACACTGTGCTAATTTCTAGGTTAAATCGTCACAAAAACAAAAACAATTATCTGTGAATCCACCAAAGGTCATCTGATGTTTATTCAAATGTAATAGTTTATAAGGTGTTGATGACGGTGTGCTTCCACGGCTGGATGAGTAAACGAGTTGTGTAATGACTGGTATTGGTAAAAAGGGGCCGACTAAGTCTTACACACACACACACACCATACAGAGTTGTCTTCAAGTAGGTCAAAGTTCAACCTCATGACCTGTGTGAAAACTTTATGCAGACATTATGGGATCAATCCAAGGTCAGAAGTTAACCAGATCACATAATCACGTCCCTTAGGAGACAAATGAGCGCCCAGACTTTACGTGTCCCATAAAGCCTTTCAGGTTCTCCCACCCATGATAACCAGGGGATGCCATGCAGGTTATTGGTGTCTGAACAGACTGGTGAACGAGGATCACCCCAGAGACACCACGGCCCCGATGTTTATTACTCAGAACTGATGTTCAGCCGAGTTTTAACCCTTCACTTCAGGACGATGTGGTATATTTTGGTTACGGTACAACCCTGGGTTACTTTTTACCCTTTTCACAACCCCCCCACCCCCCCAAAAAAGCAACAGGTTCTAGTCAACTGTGGACTAAAAGCCAGGGCGAGATGTCCCCGTATGAACCTGTGTAAGCGAACCTGATCTGCTCTGGTGGTGTCTGTGGGTTTACGGTACGAGGACTGAGCCCAGTTGGACCGCACGTGCCCCGGGTCGGGTGTGTGGATCAGAGGAGGCTCTGGAGGATGCCACGCGGTGCTTTCTGATATGAGATCTTACACAAAGATAAAAATAACAGGTGTAGAACGTTACCTCTGTTCCGGACCGGGGCTGGTGGATTTTCTGAAGGGGCTCCGGGAGCGTTTTCGGCTGTACGGGCTGGAGGTGCTCTCCCACGCCTCGTACGGACTCGGAGAGCGGCGCCACGCGTACGGGCTGCCCGGGGAGCGCTTCCGCTTGGAGGGAGACTTGGAAGCGCTGTAGCTGCTGTAAGGCTCCGCGTCCCGGCCGTAGTAGGTCGAGCTGGGCGAGGGCCTTTTGCTCCCGTAACTCGAAAACTGGTTGTAGGTGGGAGACTGGTTGTAGCCGTACTGGTACGAGGAGTACGGGCTCTCGGCTTTGTTGAAGCCCGGGCTCCTCCGATAGGCCCGGAGCTCGTCACGCTCGTCTCGGTAAGCTTGCGGCGTGTCCCGGTAGGCGGACGGAGGCTCCTTGTCCGACTTGGTTCTGCCCTTGTGCCGCCTGGCCTCGCGCTTGTTGACCGCGGAAGACTTCTTGCCGTTGCTGTCGTGGTTTCTCGTCCGCTCTCGGGACTTGGACAGCGCGTCTTTCTCTCGACTCGGCTTCTGCTCCTTGATTTTCACATCCCTCTCCTGTCGGCTTCCCGACGACGAGTCGGGCTCTCTTCGGGACTTCCTGCCCGGCGTCACGCCGCCGCCGTCTCGGAGCTCGGTCAGACCGGCCCACTGGTCCGCTCTGGGTGACGGGCTGCCCGAGAAACGCTCCGACTGCGAGCTCACGTCGTCGTACTCCACCGCCAGACCGTGGACGTCCCCATCGAAGCCATCCGGCTTGTCAGGCGAGCGGCGCACTTCCCGCTCCCTGCCGTGCTTTCGCCTCTTTCGCCGTGACGCCGACGACCGCCGCTTCCCGTCCCGGTGTCTCTCCCGCCGGGCGGCGTGAACGCTAGCGCCGCCGCTCCCGGGAGCTTTACTCCGCCTCTCGTGTCGACGGTTCCTTTGTGCCGAGGGGCTCCGGCCCCGACCGTCGTGAGAAATCTCCGGATTAGGCATCGATCGAGTTTAATATCCCCGTTCTGAAAGGTTTGTTTCCAGGTGACCGGTCCCCGGTAAAAACAAAGCAAAACATTTGAAACAAATATAACTGGGAGCTAGCTATACAGCTAGCCGATCTAGCTAGCTAAAACAGCCGGGGTCTCCTCCGGCCGCGGGTCTCGTCACTTCTACACAAAATCCGATCCACAGCATCAGTACCGGAACAAACAATCTGTCGAGGAATATGTTCTTTAAAGGGTCCAGAACCAGAGACGGGGTCTTGGTGATCCGCTGGCGAGCATTTCAGCATGTGCTAGCCGGCTAACTGTGCGATTAGCTTGGCGGTGCACGAGCTAGCGCTAACTCAGCGAGCCGTCTTCTCCTTCCTCCTCTTCAAAAGGTCTTCCATGGCTTCACACCGCTCGCTCTTTCTCCGTTTTACGCAGGGACGGTGTCCGGTCGCTGCTCTAACTTGTCAGAAATAAAACCGCTCGTGAAAGCAAGCTGGGGGAAAGAATTCATGTACACTTTCCGAGTGAAACTTCTTGACGCTTTTGCCCTCACACCACTGACTCGCTCTCACTAACGAGGAAGTAGCTACACGACGCTCGGCTGGCTACCTGACATTCCCGATCCGCAGATTCAACAAAATAAATATATAGCTAATAACAAAACAAGGATTCTTGCTTTCAGAAAGATGATTTATCACATCTGTGTGAAAATCTAAAATGTTGTCTTTTATTTCTCGGAGACTTTATTGTAAATACCATTCTACACTAAATGCTGTGCTTGTGTGTAGCGAAATTGGTGTTTGTAACTTTCCTACTTCAAGGCCGCTGTGTGTGTCACAGTGAAGGCCTTAACCGTGGCACTGAACTTCTATTAACTGCGTAAATCCTGCAATACACCTCTTTAACACCAGGGGGCGAGTCCGGCTTACATCAATAAGATTCTCTCCTTTCGCCCAGCAGTCGATCAAACCTTTTATTTCAGAGGAGGGAAAAAAAATGTAAGTGAAACAATAATATCAACAAGTGAAAGTAAGATACACTTTAATACTTAAATGCTTGTTTTTAGGCACAGAAAAATCCAGCACACCCCTTCTCATCCAACTAGACACACATGGCCAAATATTTGTGCACCCCTGAGCATTGCACCCTTCTGGGCTTCCTTTAGTCCCCATTTGTTGTTATAAAAAATTCACTCTTTTTTCAGCTTTCTACAAGAGTTTGGAGCTTGGCTGTGGGAATTCGTTCATTTAGGCCCAAGAGCATTCGTGAGATCAGACACTGATGTCAGATGAGGAAGCCTGGGGTTCATTTCGTTTTCTTGGGACGCAACCCTAATGGTTTTAGGGGCACAACCCTAATGGTTTTAGGGATGTGAACCTAATGGTTTTAGAGACGCTACCCAATGGTTTTAGGGACACTACCCAATGGTTTTAGGGACACTACCCTAATGGTTTTAGGGACTCAAACCTAATGGTTTTACGGACGCAAACCTAATGGTCTTAGGGACGCAACCCTAATGGTTTTAGAGACACAACCCTAATGGTTTTAGGCACCCAACCCTAATGGTCTTAGGGACACAACCCTAATGGTTCATCACACAAGTGTTCAGAGGGGTCTGTGACACAGTCATGCTGGTACATGGAAATCTACACCAATGTGTGCTATCAACTCTGCGGCAATTTAAGTAAGTAAACCAAATGGGTGTGATGATCGGATGTCCACATACTTTTGGGCGACATAGTGTCTATGATCAGATGACACTGATTTTACTGGTGCAACAAGAAATAGTAAACTATATATAATAGTGTCCTCACTGGGCTTTCTTTTCCTTTTTCTGCATGTAATATGTATGTTAAGATCATAGCATGGGTTAAAATCAAGATTATGTCACCGCATTTACCACCACAGAGTGAAAAAACTGTTTCTTTTATATATATATATATATAAAAAAAATCATCTTCTCCAATTTATTTTTTTTTCCAATGGCTCACAGTACAGTAAAGTCAAATAGACAAGCACACAGGGTTAAAAACTGGTGACAGTGCGAGGGCATGGTCAAGTGCTGCTGAGATCCAGGGGGCAGAGCTAAAACAAAAGGGTTTAGAGTTAATCACCTGGTAATGCAATTAAATTTCAAAATTAGAACATTTTGGGGTGGCACGGTGGTGAAGTGGTTAGCACGTCAGCATCACAGCAAGAAGGTCCAGGGTTCATGTCCAGGGCTTGGCTTGGGCGTTTCTGTGGGGCGCTTGTATGTTCTCCCTGGTTTCCTCCCACAGCCCAAAAACATGCACATTAGGCTAACTGGCTGTTCCAAACTCCCCCAAGACGTGAGAGTGTGTGTGTCGCCCTGCGATGGCCTGATGAGCTGTTCAGGGTGTACCCCGCCTTTGCCCAGTGTCTGCTGAGATAGGGTTTCAGATTCCGGCAACCCTAATCGGATTAAGCAGTTTGGTGATTCAGTAAGAAATTAACCTATGACATGTTCATCATTATGATGTGATGCATGAGAAGCCTATATACAGTACAAAAAAAATGCATAACAATTTACATTAATTGTAATAAAATAAAGATTTTAAACATGCATTCAATTATAATGATTTTTGCCAGAAAATGAAAGCTGGAATAACTGAGCTGTAAACAGGATTCGAAAGAAAAACTTTACACTTTAAAAGCTTTTAAAATGCCAATGATAAAGAAGCTTCTCTTCACTGCTTCTATAAAAAGGAACAATGATTCCTACCAAGTACAAGGCGGAGTGGGTTACACACCAAAAAAATCATCTCAACAAATGTGTACATGAATTAAACTGGGCTGTATTAAATTCAGTGTAATAATTCGGACATGTACACAATTCATAAAGTTATTAAACGAATCACGTGTGTATGTGTGCACGTTTGCACACACATGAACAGATCAGTCTGAGCCGTTACAAACAAGCAAAACTTAGCACCATGACAGGATTAGTAAACAAGTAGGCAAAACATAGCTTAGGAATTATGCTACAAAAGAAAAGCCCGTCATGATTATTTCACGTACGAATCCGACATACAGTACTTCGTATTCATAAAGCATAAACAGTTCCACATTTGATACCATATGAACCATGGCTCACAATAAACCGCATCATGGGTAAATATCTTAACTGATTTCCAATAGCAATTTTTTTCAAAAATTTCAAAAATAAAATCTACAAAATCGATTTAGAGCAGAGGTTCCCAACACTCATCCCGGAGGACCCCCTGCATAATGTTTTCCCTGCTTTAATACATCAGTAATGGCTGTTGATGAGTTTCTGTTGGTGCGGTGGTGGCTCAGTGGTTAAGACTTCGGCTTACTGATTTGAAGGTCAGGGGTTGAAGCCCCACTCTCAGGAGCAAGGCCCTTAACCCCTAAATGCTCAGTTGTATAAAAATGTAGGTCACTCTGGATGGGGGGGGGGGGGGGGGGGTGGAGGGGACAAAAAAAGGGTCCCCCAAGGTT
>JBCNYG010000001.1:9590731-9601321 GCA_039654305.1 Porochilus rendahli
GAGAGTAAGAGAGAGAGAGAGAGAGAGAGAGAGAGAGAGAGAGAGAGAGAGACTAGAATAGATTTCAATCAGGGTTTGTGCACATCATAAGTCACAGAGTTGTGGAGATTACACAGATTGATTAGACAAAATGTAGGGTGGCATGGTGGTGTAGTGACTAGCACGTCTGCCTCACAGCAAGAGGATCCTGGGATTGGTGAGAGAGTTTCTGTGTGGAGTTTGCATGTTCCCCCCGTGCTTGCATGGGATTCCTCCAGGTCCTTAATATTCCTCCAATGTCCTCCCACAGTCTAAAGGCATGCTCATCAGGCTAATTGGCTGTTCCAAATTGTCCCTAGGTGTGGGTGTGAATGGTTGTGTGTGTGTTAGCCCTGTGTTAAGTGAGATGTGCACCAGACTCCCCGTGACCCAAGTAAGAGTAACCATTTCGGCAAAATGAATGAATGAAACAAAATGGAAGCATATGGGATCCATCAAAAGTATGATGAATAGCACCTGAGAAACATGTTTTGAGTTTTAATGTGAGGAGGTGTTTAGGTGCTACCTGATTGCAGCACTGGCTGAACTGTCCGCAGATGAAGCAGAAGTAGAAGACGATGAGAGTTCCACTCCCTGCAGGCGACACAATTTGGGTCGATGTCTCTCACTTGTTCTGGGCACACGGTCCACACCAGTCTCACCGGATTCCAATGTGGACTGACTGTATGCAATTGTGGATTCAGTGTGTACACTGCAAACACAGCCATTAACAAAAACATACACATCTGACCTCTTACAATCGCAGGGTATTTTGGTGACTGACAATTCAATGACTCAGACTTTGTAAAACAAACTAAAGTCACACTGATGTGTAAGTGTTAACTTGACCCCAAATATATTAGTTAATTCTTTTTATTTTTCCAAATTAATATAATTTTCCCCCCTTTTAATTAGCCTATTTTTAGACTTAAGTTTTTGGTTGAATGCATTTTACTTTATAGAATTCCCATGACTGTTATATAGTAATGTGTGTTTTAAAAAAGGTATTCTTTAATGATCATATCAGTATTATTGTGTAAAGTAGTACCCAAATACACCAATCAGTCATTATATTAAGACCACTTGACAGGCTTGCAGCTAGGGACATGGAGGAAGCTGCAATGCATTGCGTGTCGGGACACCTTCCTCTCACATCCAGCATAAACAGGGTTAAGCAGGTTGTTCTACAGAAGCTCTTCTGTGGGATCAGACCAGGCATACTATCCTTCACACAGCTTGGGCACTCACAACACTCTTGCCAGTTCACTGGTTGCTCTTCCTTGGACCACTTTTGGTAGGTGCTTCCCACTAAATACCAGAAACACCCCATAAGACCTGTGAGGCCATGGCCTTCGTCCAAGTGACTCAGATCTTGACACTTGCTGATTTATCCTGCCTCCAACACATCAACATCAAGAGCCTACTGTACACATTCTGCCTAGTACCCTATATCCCACTCCCTGAAATGTGCCACTGTAATGAGATTTGTGTTTTTAATGTTAAGGCTGATCAGTGTATAAACTAAATCTGGTCCAATTTTGTTCTGTTACTATTTCAGAAAATTCTTATCAGTGTTTGGGATAGCTGGATCATTTCAGCATAACAACACAGCCCTGTTTTTGTTCTGTACAGCACAAAAACACTTGACTTAACCTGAAGATGAAAGCTTTTTTATTTGGTAGAACACTGCATAGTTTCCCTGGAGGCAAATCCAAATATAAAGTGTGCTGAAATGTGGCTAAAGTGGTCTGTCAGCAAAGGAAAGCGGTGAGGAATACCTGCTGGATCTTAACTGTCTGCCAAATGACAAATGTATGGTGCTTTAAGTAGTATAAAATCCCATTGACTTTACTCATTATGTTATTTTATAGACCTACTCTAAATGGATTAAACATATTCCTCCCCAAAAAATGCTGCATAAAAATCTTATCAAAACCCCCACCAGACTTTGTCATTTAAAAAAAAGGGGGGGGGATTAAACCAAAAGTGAAGGACATACTGCATGGTTGCTTTGTGATAATATACCTGGTCAGACTGTCTTTAGTGGGAACAGAGTTGATGCTGTCATTCTCTCTGTCGCGATGCTGAGCTGAGACAGAGCCATGCTGAACCTGCAGCCTATCTGCGCCATCCAGAACAGTCTCAGAGGACGAAGGTCTGCACAGCTGCTGCTGGTAGTACATGTGTATGATCCCTCGTGATGGAGTGTTTCCCTGTACACATTAGAGAAAAACATTTTAGTACCACACATTGGGTTCTATTTCTGCATCTGGTCTCAGATCAAATGAATCCAAAGGCTTTCTTGCTTTCTTTCTTTTTTATGTGAAATTTGTTCCTCATGTGTTTAGGCCACATGATGCTACAGTTTGTTGACTGCAGTTATTGAATAAATAATAGCAGTTGGTAAATAATCTGTTGTGAAAAAATATAAATAACAACAACCTTGCCGTTGTTGTAAATAACAACAATTTCCCCCTTTCACCCCTAATTTCACCCCTAATTTTAGTCGTATCCAATTCCCACTCCCAACCAGGGAAATTGGTGAAAGCATGAACATGCCCTCTCCATGACATGTGATGCTGCCACCCGCCTCTTTGCATATTTGGAGGTGACGTAACACACAGAGGGAAAGCGCTATCTACAAATGAGCTCAAAGATGGACTCGCAGGTGGCTGTGGCATCAACCTGGATTTGAACTGGTGAACTGGTTGATAGTCGCGCACCTTATAGACCACTGAGGAGCCGTGATTTACATATACTTTTTGGAGGCTGCCATAAACATTAACCTTAAAGGCTTCAAGAGTTTGGGTTTGGTGGGTAAACACTTGTGCTTTAAGGTAGTCTCCAGAAAAAAGTCCCAAGGGTCGAGGTCAGGTGAGCAGGCCGGCCAACCATCAAAATGAAAACATTTCCCTCAGCACTTCCAAAGATCTTTGAGCTGTGTGTGCTGTAGCCCTATCTTGATGAAACCACACACTGTGTTTTTCATGCTCAAGGTATTTAAATGAGGTTGACCTCCCAACAGAGCTCAGCACCACCTCTACTGCCTCACTAAGTTTCATGTGTGTAAATAATGATGAATAAAAACTGTACTGAATGAAGTATAATGTGTGCAAAAATTATTTAATTAACTTTAGTCTTTTTGGGTTTTTGTTTATTAGGGTTCACCTGTACGTTCTAAGTATTTATTTACTTGTTTTTATGCTGTGGATTGTATGTCTTTAGAACCGGTTAGTTTATATAATCAGTACTGTTACAGAGGCTGTAAACAGTAATAAAAATGAACAGTCAGTCCATAAAGAGCTTTTCTTACAAAAATCTTGTCAAACAGAAACTATAAAGTCCTTCATACTGAAGGCTACCGGCTAGCTTTAGCTATGGTATGGTACTAGAGAGTCATTCCAAAAACTACTTAGTAAACATCTCTACACTATTTGTTCATCATAATTACTGTGAGTTGACCTCTCAGCAAGAAGTTGCCAGATGAGGTCATTTTACTAGTTGTAGCATGTCCTCCCACAAGCTATGGCAAGTTAACAATGGCTAAAGACAAACAACAAACAACAAATGACTAAAGACCCTCTGAGAACTCAGTAGTTTTTTTTTTTTGTCTAATTAAACAAGCCTGAGCACTCTAAGCAAAAGCCATGTTAAAAAAGCACAGATCCCACAGCCTGGTAGACTTTAGTCAGATGATTTGAAAGCCCACAAGTTAACTCTTTAACATCCCACGACCCACTGCTGCATACACTCCCTATCCATTTTCCCTCACAGAAAGCTTCACCATATCAACAATTACAAAAATTTCTCTTATGTTATATCCATGTCCGTGTGCAAGTTGTTAGTATTAAGTAATGGGTCTGTAACAATCTGTTAAGGTCTGTTAAGCTCTACTGCTACGATATCCATTTTCTATCATGATTGACGTCAAATCGTAATACATTGTAATCAGTCAAAGATTTTGCCACGATCAGTGCGATCATCACAAATCCACCATATTTCCCTCAAGATCATCACAAATCAACCAATTTCCCTTAGGCTCATTACAATTCCACCAAGTTCCCTCAATATCATGACAATTCAATCCCACAACCCCCATGCTCCTTACAATTCTTTAAAATCGCAGACAGGTTAACACTTATCAATGCATTGTAAAATAACAGACCACTGAATGGTAGGACTGCCCAATCGGAATCGATTATTTAAAAAAATGTACAATAACCAGTAAAATCACAATTAGTGCATTAATATAAACCTGACAGCTGGAACTCCAGTCTGAATTGCTGTTATAGTGAATTGAAATCAAAACCTTCTGACCATCCAAACTCAGGATACCAGAAGAGTTGTCATGTATTGTCCATTAACATAAGTTTCATTTGGTAATTTGGCTGGTTCTTTGGCAGTATCAGTACCTTTTTAACCTCATGTGTGAGCATACAACGTTCAGTGCGCAGCACAGTGGAGATATCAATATATTCCTGGCACATTGAGTTAAGCCAGGCAGTGAAACTGTCCATTAATGCCAGGAAAAGCACCCAGGAAAACTTCAGTATGTTAAACACACGCTTCAGGATGTTGTCTGGGAACATAAAAGGAAAACTGCAAGTTAACAATCAGTGTATAGATAGTAAAAATAACATAAGTATAAGTGAAATGAAAGTCAAGCCTTCCAAACTCTCTGGTTACACATGAACATATGCAGAGTTCATTCTCATTGAGGTTTAATTACATTTTGGAATTACAAGCTGCTAAAATTCATTTGATAGTTTCCAGTATCTGGTTTAAAAAGGCTGCTGTTTTACTCTTGCAAGAGTGCAAAATTGCGAGAATAGCATATGAATCCCTCAGTTCACATAAGACAAGTTAATGACAATAATAACAGTATACAGATATTAAACTTACAAACCAGATATAAACTAGTGAATCTTTGAATAAATTAAAACTAGACAAAATACATAGAATGTGCACTTCTGTTCACATGCACCAAACAAGAGACCAATCATACATATGAAAAAAAAAAACAAATACAGCACCATGTATCAATATGCAAATTAGTTCTGTATTGCAGACAACAACAACAAAACAACAACAACATAGGGTGATCATGTGATTTTTCATTATTTTTTGCACTACAGTGCTACTCCTGTGTGTGAAGTTATTGCTTGTTCTCATTTTCTACACAAAAAACGGTTTATAAAACATGACATGATTTATTAGAAACATAAACAACAGACTTGGAAGCTTTTAATAAGTTTGTGTTTAGTTTCCTTTTCAAAGGGCCCATCTCACCCTTTCCGGAGTACAGTTTACTGTTTTCATAAAGGCCATGGTGCTGACTGTTTAATATATCATATAGCTGATATATTCTTTCCTTTGTAGTCACAAGTGAGATAGTTAAGTTTGAGTTGGTTCTGATCCATTACAACAGAATAACTACACAAAAGCCCAATGGATCGGTTGAAAAAATATATATAATGCTATAATATTTATAGCATTGAAAACTCCATTTTGCTACTTAACACATAGGCTCCTTGGAAGGGTTAACTCACCCCTTTAATATGTCAGGCTTCACTATGTTCAGTATAATATAGCAATGATGTACCTGGGCCATCTGATCTCTCCTCTTCAACCGTATCTTCCACCTGATCTCCAACCTCAATTGTTATATGAACTGCTGAAGACGAATGAGAAAAACATCAGCAACTGTTATTAAGCTTTCAAATGACAAAACATTCAATAAATATGAGGATTAGAGTAATGAACTGATGAATGGTTTTGAACGCAAAACTAGTTGATTTATGAAGGTATTCATTTTGTGCTTCGGTTTTTCAGTTCCCAGTGACTTTAAGTGTGAGCTACACTCAGAAAAGTTTGTCTAGTATCACTACTCTAGGAATCACTGTAAAGTGATTGTGTATGATGTGTTTTATACAAAATAAATACAGATTTGTTTCTTGTATAATCTTCACTGCACACTATTCTATAACACCACTTTTTTCTAAAAGGGCTCCTAATAAAAAGAAATAAAAAATTACATCTTTATAATCTTAAGTGAAAATGTATTGAACAATGCTATTGTAGGCAATGAGAACCAAAAAGAATCATTCTTACAAGTATAATGAGGTAAAGGTATGGATAATAAACAAAAACACTGAAACTACCAATTTTTCAGAAAAATTTAAAGGTGTTGCAAATTTTATCTTCTTGACTTTTGCATAGCATGAATATACTAAAAACCATATGGAATAGTTTAGCAAGTGAAGAAATAAAAAATATACATAATAAATAATATAAAATAAATAAAATTAATAATATGATAGGTGGCCGCACTAAATATTGACTTTTTTTCTCCTCAAAAAAGATTGTTATTTTTGTTATTACTATTTTACTATTTACTATTTATTTACTATTGTTGTTTGTTTACTTATTCTCATTAATATGATACAATATTACATTAAATAAATCATTGAATAGTACTTGGTTGATTTATCTTAATATGATAAGTTGTATAAGTGCACTGTATTTTTAAATTTCTTCACTCATTTCCATTCCATATAGTTGGAAGTTCATTCATGCTATGCAAAAGTTATGAAAAATAAAATTTGTCACACCTTTCAATTTGAATGAAAAACTGGTATTTTCAGTTTTTTGTTTATTAGTCATACTTTTACCTCAATATACTTTTTTTTGGGCCACTACAGCCCATTCCAGTTGACTCTGGCCAAAAGTGTTGTACACCCTAAATGATATTGCCCATTGCTTGGCCACCACACACATGCAAGCATTTACATTTAGACTTAGGGGCAATCGAGATGGAAGGAAACCCACACAAGCACATGGAGAACATGTAAACTCCACACAGAAATGCTCTCACCATGAACGGGGCTCAAACACAGGAGCTGCTTACAGTGAGGTGAAAGTATTAACCATAACACCACCATGCCAGAGATATTAATCTACTGCATATTTAGCTATGGTTAAAGGGGGCAATAGTGGCTTAATTGTTAAAGGATCTGGATAACTAATCAGTAGGTCAGGATTTCAAGTTCCAGCATTTCTAAGTTGGTATTCTTGGGCATTTGTCCAAGGTCATTAACCCCATCTGCTCCAGGGGTGTGGTATTTTGGCTGACCCCAACTTTATGACCGTATCAAAAATGCGAAGAAAAGAATTCCACTGTAAACAATGTAAATGTGACAAATATAGATGTCTTTCCAACATCTTAACTAACTCTATACGGCACATTTGAGCTTTTTTTAAACAATTCCATTTTTAGTGACCAGTGAAACTCATGCTTGCACAATTAAACGCTTTCTAACTGGCCTATCCCTTTCAATGTCACATAATGCTTTGTTGGGACTGACCAGTTCCTGTGAACTGCATGTAATGCCTTCTTACCCGAACTGACCAATCCTGTATTATCTTAAAAACAAAAGAAAACAGGGCAGTGGTGGCTCAGTGGTTAAAACAATGGGGTACAGATCTGAAGGTCCTGTACTACCACAGTTGGCCCCTTAAACAAATCCCCTAACGCTCAGTTGCTCAGTTAAATATAAACGATAATTGAAGGTTGCTCTGGATAAGAGCTTCTGCCAAAAGCCATACATGTAAATGCTTGAGTCTGTGTCAGTAATGGTATGAGGTCAAAGTAATTTATATGAAGGTGGGGTTTCTGTGTCTGCATGAAGTTATCTTTGTATTTGATTAATATTCAGTGAACACTTAATTAAATGAGAAAACAAAAACAACAACACATCCATATCTGAAAAGAACTGCGTTCAGTGAAGGGTTGGCCAGCCTCAAGACAGGACATAGTATGACTCTCGTTTAAAGCTTGTGGCAAGAAAACCATTAAGGATCTACATTGAAGATTACAAGAGATGAACAACTGCAGTAAGCGAAGACAGAATAAAACATATTGCTCTGGGCCAGTCAGTTCTTCTCTTTGTTCTGAATAGAAATATCTGGTTTGAATCTTTCATGTACCCTCCCGCTGGTCCTTCTTGGTTTTGCGTCCCTCTGTGTATCTCTGCCAGAAACGCCGCCTCTCTTTGCTGCGTTCTTTCATGGCTGTTTTGGAGTCAGTGATCCATGCATGATACACGAACTGAAGAGACAGAACAAGAGGTAAGGGAACAGATTTGATTGGTTAGTGTTTGGACTTCATGTTCTGGATTATTTTTGTGATCTCTTTTCAAGTATGCAAGACAGTTTGGCCACTAGGAATACACAAGGCGTAAAACAAGGCTCAGGGTGTGTTTTAACCCAGTGTCACAATTGTTTTTATGTTTTAAACTATGCAAATGTGTTTTATGTTGGAGAAAAAACACAGCCTCGGCATCAACCAACACAAAACCAGGTCTCCCCTCTAATGTCCTTTTTTCATGCATCCTACAGCAAAGCACATTAGACTTTATTTCCTTCGCATGCAAAGCTGCCCATACGCCTCTTGATAGCTGCCTGGAAAACAGACATACAAAGCTATGAAACATTCCCCAACAATCAGATACCAGTTTTCCTGAATGCAAAGAAATAAAATCAAGTGTTGGGAAAATGCTGTGTGCAGTGAAGCACAACAACTGGGTATGACCAAAGAATGAAAGAAATATCACACAAGGAACAATAGCACAGAATGCAAGAAGAGTAGAGATATATTAGGCCTGGTAGAAGTACCTTAGCTGCCCTGATTGCATACTGCAGTATAGTTTTTGGGAGCTTAATGACAGACTTTGGTAAAGCCAGCAAAGCAGAGGCAAACATTCGGATAGCTGTCTATAAGGAGGACAAAGCAGGGCGTGAGTTAGTAAGGACATGGCGTGTATCTTTACTGTGGCAGTTCCACAGTCCCACACAGGAAGTTAGCAGTTAGTGGTCTGACAAATTAAGAAACATTGTTAAATGCAGAGAAAACAAAATGTCGACATGATCGCAGTGCTGCACAGCCATAAGGGGAAGACTAATGGTCAATATATAAAGGGCAAATTTAATGCACAGCAAACCAGAAGGTATTACCAGGAGAAAACCCAAACAAAAACTAAATAAAAGTATTAAATGCAACCAAAATTGGTCATATAACCTACTTGAAATGCAGATTTCTTAGGTGGTTCGTCCTCTTTTTTCTCTTCCTCTTCTTCTTCCTCTTCACTGTCCGTCTCAAACAAATAGTAATTCCCGCTTCTCACCACTGAAACAACAGCTAACAGTCAGATTATTGCGGAACATAAAACATGTACTGTACACAGTCTTTTTGGTCATTTCTTGCTAGCACTCCACTATCACATAATCAAGGAGGCTGAATGTTGAACACACAAAACCAGCATATATTTTTGAACTACTGCCTTTGTGATGTAGGGCGGCTGAACACACTCAGAGAAGAGTGCTAACTTTGATTGATTAGTGTTGGTATAAATGACCAAGTACAAAGCAACACCCTCATGCCAGCTCTGATGGCACAGCCTGTTTTGCTTTCTTGTACGCTTAGCCATCGCCAGCTCTCACATTATTGGGAGTTACACTTGTAGTCACCATATGGTAGGATAACAGCCCTAAAAGCATTTCTGTTGTGCCATGCTAGAGTTGTTTACTTTTCTAGTAAGTTCTGGGTTCATCTTTTTTTTTTTTTTTTTGTTAAAACTACATATGATGATTTACGTTTTGTCCTTTGTCTTATATTTTGTCCTTTATGTTGCACCGTTGGTATTGCACAAATGTTCTTTCAACCCTACTTTATACTTTAATATGAACAGGCTTACAATAAACATCTCTTGAATCTTAAATTGTAAAGATGACAATTGATGAGCACTCACTTGAAGCATGATCAACCCAGGGTCTCCACCACTGCTTCCTTTTCCCTTTTCTAATTTCTTTAATCGTCTCTCCTGCAAAACCCAATTCAGTGAAGCACACATGAACCTTAAGAAGCACCATAAGGATAAAGGAGTTTGTTCTAATGTCTGGTATGTGTGAGCTCATATGTTTTCAATTCTGCTGCAGAGCATTTAAAGCGGTAGTTAAGCTCAGGCACCTTTGGAATTTATGAACTCGTTGGTGTTGTGAAATTTCAGTACACTCAAATCTAACCCTGACTACTGCATTAAAGCTTTATTTCTGATAAAATGGTATTCGCCGCTGAATAATGCGGAGCTGTATATTTTAAAATAGCACATTCCATGTAAAAGACTCATGTCTGGTGTATATTATTTAAGTGGATGTAATTAAATGAATATGCAGTCAGTGTATCAAAACACAGGTCAACTAAATGAGTCACATCACAGTCTACCACACACCGTCATCTTCCACTTCTTCTCTGGACAGTGACTGACTTTCGCCACTTTCCTGTGCCAAGCTTAACATCCTCTCCTTTCCCCTCTTAAATTTTTGTTGCCGGCTTTTAATACGGTCCATCCTGTAAGAGAAAAAAAGGGGGGGGGGTGGATTGGAGAAAGAAGGAGAGAGAGACGGAGAAGGAGAGAGAGAGAGAGATAGTGAAGGGGGGAGAGCAAGAGAGAGAGAATGAGACAGAAAGAGAGAGGGAGAGAGAAACAGAGATAGAGAGTGAGAGAGAGAGAGAGA
>JBCNYG010000001.1:9704930-9724521 GCA_039654305.1 Porochilus rendahli
CCCTCATATACATGTGTGTATGCGTGTATGTAGGGGTGTGTGTGTGTGTGTGTGTGTGTGTGTGTGTGTGTGTGTGTATATATAAAACAGAAAAAAAAAAAACCTTAAGAAAAGAAAAGGAAAAAAAACCCTTCTAACCATGTATGTTTTGGAGAGCATCAATACAGTAAGCATCTGCACAAATTACTGGCATCACTGTAAATGAAATTCTATCCAAGACCACTCCACCCTGACGCTATGCACAAATACAGTACTACATCATTCATTACTCCGACCTTCTGTGTAATTATTTAAATCTGGCTTTTGTTTTAGGGCTTCATACTTGAATAAAAAAAATATGGGTTAAAGTGCAGACGTATTTTTAAAGCATGCAGGTTGGGTGTCCTGTGGAAGACGCTACTCATCATACATTTTTTTCATAAGTTGATGACACATGAGAACACACTGGGAAATTGTTGTTATTATTATTGGCTGCTTTTCAAGTTGGGCACGGTCCAAAAGTCAGGATTCTTGCACCAGGACAAGGCTACTGTAGCTTACACATACACCAGAGAGGTGAACAATAGCTTATTAATTCACACCAATGAGTTATGACAGGAGGTCACACAGAAGGGAGGGGGGCCTCAGTGTGTGCTTTAAGAAAGTTGATTTTGTATTCTACAATTTGCATTTTAGAATGGCTGGAGAAGATTTTGTGCAAAACTATGCTCACTCCCACAAGAATTTTTACCATCTGAGAGCTTAAAACCATAGGAACTGTTTAATGTGGTTATGAAGTGCTCTTCTAGAGGGCGTCTAACTGATAAGCAAACCAGATAATTATATGCAGAACCTTTACATTATGTAGTCATATAAAACTCACTGTAAATACCAAAGTTAAAAACAAACAGCACCCCCCAGTATAGGGATTGTAGTTAATCCACAACAAACTAAAATAAGATATGTATGAGAATATTGATAAAAATCTTACAATCCTCTACATTGCATGATTAAGTGCTTAACTCTCAGAGATCTCTACCTACTTTAAATACATACAGTAAATCTAATTCTTACAGTATATAAGATCAATTAATATGGTTTACAACTCATATGGACATGTACAATGCCATTTTATGACTGTAGAGACTGAATGACAAAGCTTCTCCACAGCACATTCAGAATTCACTACACTTCTCAGCAGGCACCTCACCAATCTACTGACACTACAATCAAATGCCTGTCACATGCTCTGACAATCTGGTTCCATTTCCTCTAATTACCTTCAGTATTTAAGGAATCTGTTTGGACCTTTGCAGTGTAAACTATTTTTGTATAATTCTGTGGCACCATGCGAGACAAGCCACTTGACCATTAAAATGAGTCAAGTGCACTACTGTAGACCTTATACACATATATTTTATTGTCTTTCTTATTTTTTCTTGTCTGGACTCAGTATTTTGACTTTTGTGCGCCTTCTAATTTTTTGATGACTGTTTTGTCTGTAATTATCTGTCTACCTGATTAGTAGAACTCTGCCTATTTTTGACTACATTTTTGGATTGTATCTTTGGACTCTCTACCTGTGTTTTTAAGAAAAGTCTCGGAGTCACGTGACAGTGAATAACAAAATTGCATTATTGGTTCAAAGTTGTGGGTAGTTTTTAAGGCATAGCCAACTTGAATTCCTTGGAAATTGACCAGTAAATAAATATAAATACAAACTTTCAGTGGAGTGATTAATTATAATAGGACAAAATAACAAACAGAAATTTTCATTACTTCACTAGGAAGCCAAGAGTGGATTTACAATCATGATTTCTTTTCCCAAAAAAAAGCCACACGACTCTCTGTGTCGAATAAACAAAGTCTTTATTAAGCAGAAAGTAAGACATGATCTCATTTTCTAGCCTTAATTTGATAAACTTTAATTATTTTATACAGCCATTGACGTGCACCTGTCTTTGCATAGCTGAATTACACAAAGCACGGTTAATAACCCTGATATAGATGTTTCTCTTATTCTTATTGCTAATGATTTACTACATTCATGCATACATAATAATGCATTTTGTGTATATTTATCACGCTTTAATGTTGCTGCCAAAAATTTATAGATTAGGTGGTTAGAGGGAGTGAAGCACTTCCAAAAACACTGAGGGCTGTTCCAAGAAGAAGTCTGTCTTCATTTATTTTTACTGTTAGCACACACAAATACAAGTGAGTGCCCTTCCAACCATAGCTGGCGCAATCTTTAGCCAATATCTCACTTGCCAAACCAATCACAGCTTCATGGCCTCCAGTCCAATCTTGAGCTCAGATAATGTCTGTATGAATTACTCCAGTTTGTTCCCAAAAACATGCCTGTTGGTGAAGCTGTGATTCGAAATTGCCCCTGGGTGTGAATAAGTGTGCTAATGTGTGTGCATTATGCACTGCAATGGACTGCTGTCCCATCCAAGCTGGCCTTATGCCCAGTGTTTCTGAGATTGGCTGTGGATCCACAGACCCCTGACCAGCATAAAGAATAAATGAAGGAGTATACTGTATAGCACTTTTAAAAACAGACATTGTCTCAAAGCAGAATTAATTTTGTCTTTAGATTTACATCTCAGGCACCCCAGAGTGGCAAGAAAAAAAACCTCCTACTTGATGTATGACAATGAAACAAAACCTCTTCTCAGCAACACCAGATGATACCAAACAGGAGCCAAGCCTTGTAGTCATTTGAGGCCAATAACAATTTCTTAAAAGTGGAATCAGGCTCCAACTTGTTTGGACTGAAAACCTACACCTGCACTTTGCAGGTAAGAAATTTCTTACACTATGTTCACAAGCCAGCCAAGTGGCCTGAATCCGATTTTTTCCCAGATCCAATTTTTAAGTGGATGTTCACATTTTTTATAGATGTGACCTATAACAGACTGCAGTGTGGACAGTTTAAGGCCCCGATGTGGCCCGTATGCACAATAGAAACATATGAGTCTGACGTATCACGGTGTTCACGGAAGTGAAAATACACAGAAGTCTGAGTAGAAGGAGTTGAGATATGTCAGTGTTGACAGTTTTATTTTAAAATTATTACGCAGTGGAGGCAGAAAAATGTGTCAGCAGATGACTGAGAGGATGAGAAGAATGAAGAGAAAGAACGCCAAAACTCAGGCTGCCGTCGCATAATTATGACGAATGTTGTCTAAGAGTGATGGTGATGTCGAGGTTGCATTGAATTCTAATACAGGTCACATAACTGTTCAGATTGAGGTCGCATTTAAAAAAATCCGATCAGTATCTAATTTAGTATCACATATGAAAGTGACCCAGACCCGATTTGAAAAGATCAGATTTGATGTGTTTTTTTGGTGTTCACATTGGCATGAAAAAAATCAGATATGGGTCACACAAGGGGAGAAAAATCAGATTGGTGCCACTTGGGCTTGCAGTGTGAACTGCCCCCAGCTCCCCGTTACAGAAAGAGTGCTTGTTTTCCTGTAACTCACTGCGGCTCAGCTCAAAGCGACGCACTGCTGAAGCACACAGGCTCTTTTTTTTTTTTGACCACTAGCTGAAATGTAGTCACTGCCATCAGCTATCAGGTGTGAGATGTCATTTTTGGCATGGGTATGGCATCTAGCATTGTACAGAGATTTAAGATGATGGTAAAAGAGGTTAGGATACAGGAGATCAAGCTGCTGATAAGCAGAACATGATTCATTTAAATGTGTTGAGTTATTGCCTATGCAGTTTATGTGTTTGTATGTATAAACCATGTACAACTAATTAACAGTGCAACAATAAAAAGTAACTGCTGACATTATTAATTATTTTTTATTTTTATGCAGTTGAATACCAAAGACAAAGGGAGACAAGTGACTTAAAAAACATACACTACCTAGGTAAAAGGAAGGGCTAAAAATGACAGAATTTGTTATCCTGTATTAACTCTGGCCATGTGTGTCTAATGTGGTTTGTCCAAAAACCAGCTGTTTTCAGACGACGTTTGTAGCTCAACTGCCACTTCCTTTTGATGGCGTATGGATGAGGACAGAGCAGGCGCTGACCTTCTCTACAGTACTGTACTGAGATGAGCCTATATGTGTCCATCATAATATCCTGCTGTGTGAATGGAACCAACACCAGATCCACTTTGAACAAACAAAGTAATATGGAAGGCATGCCAAGTATAACAGGATTCTGAGAGGAGATCAGTGATTCATTTCACTTGGGGCCACTACTGACTAAGACTTAAAGGAAACGGTTTATGCATGTCGATCAATTGCAAAGGCCTGTTTGTCTAAGAATGGGTTTCTTGTATGTTTCTTACTTTAGGTTTAAAAAATGTTTGTGGGCAATGTCTTGTTGAACTCAACCAGCGTAATACCAAAAGATGTACTCAAAAATGTAATTGAATTTAATATGGTGCAGAATTGACAAAACCTAGTCATATTAAGAGCAGAGCTCCTTAGCGGAGCCTCATAGGCATGGAGTAAGGTTTTTATGGTTGTCCCTTGTCCATGCCACCACAGGGAACACAGTAAGGCTGCAACAACATCTATGAAAAATATACATTCATAACAAAACTGAAACCCAAAAAATTGAGGCTCATACATCACTGAATAAAAACACTCACATTCTAACTTAAGTAACGAGACAAACTTTTGCCAAGCAAAATAACAAACAGTAACAGGAGCATGGACCATGAACTTGCAAAACACATAATTAAACTAATTAGACAGGTGATCCAAATGAATGTGGGAATCTGTTAGGGAAAGGCAGTGAAAACAAAACTCAGTGTTAACCCTTTCATGCTTTTGCTACAAACCCTAGTTGGGAAATGCAGGGTTGACAGATTTATTTATTTTGTCCAAAACTAAAGTTGAGCCCTTAAAGTAGCCATGCTATCCTTATAACAAGCTACTGTATCAATGGTTACATTTTACAGCATTTGGCAGACACCTGTATAGTGATTTCTATCAGGAGTTCAGCCTTAAGGCAGTACCCAAATCTATATATTATTTGGCTTCTTGCACTTTTTGGCTATTTTGGATTTTATTCAATTCAGGAGTGTGAGGTTTTTTTCTGAAGATTTTATATGTTTTAGAACCACACTGGTAAAGGACCAGGGGAAGGGATATACAAGACTACACAAAGTATACTGAGTGGACAATTATGCAACCACAAAATGTATTTTAAGTTTCCTATTTTGAATATGCTTATAAATTACATGCACACCTGTAAATATTGAGCAAGTTTTTGCTTCGGTTGTTAAACAAATGTACAGCAGGAAACCCAGAATGAAGCTGGAGAGGAGCTATGAATAGGATAATGGAATCACACAGCAATATATAAGGAATGCTTGCCTG
The DNA here is from genome assembly GCA_039654305.1 of Porochilus rendahli. NCBI lineage: Eukaryota > Metazoa > Chordata > Actinopteri > Siluriformes > Plotosidae > Porochilus > Porochilus rendahli. The sequence goes on from JBCNYG010000001.1 coordinate 9,710,267, forward strand.
CAGGTGTGAAGCACTGCTGAGAAACAGAGAGAAGAAGACGAAGAAGAAGGAGACCTATTCACAACACAATATTTGTCCATTACTTATCTGATTTTACTAGTGTGTGTGTGTGTGTGTGTGTGTGTGTGTGTGTGTGTGTGTGTGTGTGTGCACTGTGTGTACTCCATGTCCAAGTCTACATTTCATTTGTTATTACTACAAGTATATGATAAAGTAAATCTTCTGGCTTCAGCGGTATTTCATGAACTTATGTACAGGGGTCACCGAGTTTGTCTGCCAATCATAACACAATTTATTCATCAAATTATTTGAAGTAATTTAAGGTGGATCTTTTGGTCCAACAACCTGCAATTTTAAGTGCAGATTGTGAATAATTTAAGAGACAGTATATTAACGCTGCATGGCAGAACAGTCATGTGTGGCTTATGGTCAGATGTTGCTGTTTATTAAAGTTGGAGTCATTGTTCTTTAGGTCAGATTGCTTCCAATAATATTAAAGTTCTCCTTACTTTCTGGCAGATTTACTAAAATATTTGCTCAGAGGAGAAGCTTGAGCCTCTGTGGCGGCTCTGGATGAGACTCTGTAAATGAAAGAAAAGTGAAAATGCAATTTTGGTTCATTTGAAACACACAAAATAGTTTTAGTTTTACACACAAAATAGTTTTATATTTTTAAGTTAGGTCTCTGCTCCCTCCCATCTTTAGTATAAACCAGCTACGTATAAAAAAACAGTCCTTTATGTATGTATGCCTACTCCTCATACAGTTAGTCTAGGGTCTTAAATAAAACACTATAATCTTCAGAAATGTTTGGCAGTCTTATTAGCTTCTTAAAGATCCACAAGAGAAAAAAATATGTTATACTGATTTGTCTGTCATCGCTTCATCTTTAAAACTCAGCTACAGCAGCTGGGATCAGCCCCATGTTCCCGACTCCCTATGTTCCCAGTCCTATGTTCCCCACTCCCTATGTTCCCCTGTCCTATGTTCCCCGGTCCTTATTAAATTAATGTCAAAGTTAATAGGGTTAGGGAACAAGGGACTAATTCTGGCCAGGAATTTATGTCTGTTGGTAAAATCTTTAGATTAAGGCTGTACATTCTGGCACTCACAGTGGAACACAATTTGAATTTAATAATAATAATGATAATAATAATAATAATAATTATTATTAGTAGTAGTAGTATTACTATTATTATTATTAAATAATAGTACTGTACTATTAACCTGTACTGTTAGAAACAGTACCCTGTACTGTTTCTAAGCCTTCATTCTAACTATACTGTATTGCATGTAGAGTAAATAATTTCATGATGATGCAATTCCTAATTAACAGAGATAGAGAGAGAAAGAGAGAGAGAGAGAGACAGAGAGAGAGAGAGAGAGATGGGCAGAATCAGGGGCTTAAATAAACTAGCTTATATAACACAGGATATTTATAAAGTTCTTCTTCTAAAGTTTTTGTTACCACTCAAGCTGAATTTTCAAAAACTTTAAGCAAAATTTTAAATTATATAAAAACCACAATGGTGGTGATGAGGATGATTAGCGTTGTTTTGGAAATAATAATAATGATAAAATAATAATTATCATCATAATCATTCTGCTATATAACTATGCATCATAAATATGACAAATCTCTGTAATTCAGACATTTGTTGCTATGCTTATTACATAATGTGCTAAGATTAATGAACATTTCACGCAGCACTACAGGATCACAGTGTGTTGTGTGCCACATAAAGCGACACAGTACACCTACCCTGAGTGAGTATGTGCTCCAGCAATGCTGTTTCCGTTTAACTGTCAAAAGGCCAGACCTTTAACCTCAGCAAGGCAGCTTTATGTGTATGTGTGGTTTATGTGTCATTATCACTCTTTGTGATCAAAAACATCAACCTATCAGTGAGTATATGCTCATCTATAAATTGTATCCAATGAATCTAATGCACTTTCCTTATACGCTATGTTATATTATTATTTAACCATAACTACAATGATATGTGAAAGAATTGGGTACAGGTGGCTTATTATCTGACCACATAGCTTGATAATATTCCTAAACATGTAATGTTTTACATTTAAATCTCTGGAGCTTGATTAAAGCATATAAAGTGTTTCATATAGCAGCAGTGGTCTTCAGATACTTTTTTTTTTACCACATACTTGGCGTCAGTTTGACCAAGTTTGAACAGACAGAATAGTCATTACATTCAATTCCTTACCGTGACCATTTTAACAGTCTGAATTAAATCATTCAATTTTCCAGTACATTAGAAATAGTGGACTCAAGCACCTGGGAATACTTCCACTACCCTTGCTGATGAATAACTTTTAAACATCTAATGACAAATGTGAACAAGCACGCTAACCTTAAACACTAATCCTTCCTCTAGCCATTCTAATATTTACCTTCTTATATCTCATACAAATTTTGAAATTTGAGAAATGTTGTTTTTATAAACACAGACAGAATAAATGAGGAATTGTAGGGGAGGTTTTTACTGTAATTTTAAACTCTATAATAAAGTAGACTTGGACCTTGGAACTGCTGCTGTAATCCCATAGAATGTCACAACCTGCTGATACGGAACATCTTTTTAACAAACAGTACTATTTCATGAACTTTTTTATAGTAGCACCCTACAATAATTTATAATCCCATATCTGATGTCACCTAGAAGAAAATGATTGCTCTTAAATATTTCCTCTGTTGGTTAAAGATTTGAATCCAAATCTGGGTTTTTGTAAGGTTGTATTTTGACATCTACTGTTAAAAGTTCTATAAAAATTTTTTTAAAAAATCATGACAAGAAGGTCCTGGGTTCCACTCCCAGGCTTGGACATTTCTGTGTGGAGTTTGCATGTTTTCTCTGTCCATATGCACATTAGGCTAAATGGCTTTTCCTAATTGCCCCTAGGTGTAAGTGTGAATGGTTGTGTGTGATGGCCCTGCAATGGTCTGATGAGCTGTGCAGGGTGTGCCCCGCCTTTGCGCAGTGCCAGCTGAGATAGGCACCATTTCAGCCTCCACATGACCATTGTAGGTCTAAGCAATTCAACGCGCGAGTGAGTGAGTGATTGAAAAACAGCCCATAAGAAAAGCATTCAGTAGTACAGCTATACTCATAAAGCAATTTATGAAGCATGTCACAAAAGATTCTTTCACAATGTGAAACAAAACAAATATTTTGCGATTTATCATTCTTTGATGGAACACCAGCCTTTTAGTACAAACCCTAAATAAATGACACCTTAACAAGAAGAAATATACATAATCATGCACTCAAAAGGAGTGCATTTATCCTTGATCACAGCATGTAATCTCCATGGCATTGTTGCTTCAGTTGGTAAGGTCGAGGCTCAGCAACATTACTAGAGCAATAAAATGGAGTCAGCTGATGACCTCAATGTATTGAATGTGCAGGTTATCACATCAATGGACTTTTTCTTCAATGAGGGCACGGATATAAAATGGGGTCTCAAATAATGAAAGAGTGGTTCAGGGAGCATGAGGAATCATTTTGACATATGTATTGGCACCTTAGAGTCCTGACATTTACCCTATTGAAAGTTTTCGGGATGTGCTGAAAAAGACTTTATGGAGTGGTTTTGTTTTTTCGTCATCAATTCAAGATGTCCGTGAGAAATGAGCGTAACACTGGAGTGAAATAAATGTTATGTTGCTTTAGATTGTTGAAACATTGGCATGATGATTACATACTGTAAGCTAGGCTAATGGTGAAACAACATGCTAGTGTGTGCAACTTTTTCTTTTGGGCCGGGCAGTACATAATATATATATATGAGAAATATTCCTTGCCATATTACTAAACTTAGCATATTTTTTTTTTCTTATTTCTATTTTCATGGATTTATTTCTAGAAACAACCAATTATTTTTTTTAAATAATTTGATCAATTTGCCCATATTAAAATTTTTTTTACTTGCTATAATTTTTGGCTATGTGAGCACTAGTTCAATATCTTTAAGATTTTTTAAAACTTTGTGATCGTTCTGGTCTAAAATGCCAAATTTGGCATAAGATTTTTCTAAACAATTGTGATGCAAGTTGGGATATTTTTAGCATTGTTTTGTAATGAAATGGTGGTGTAGCGTGTGTGTGTGTGCCCTTGTGATGGACTGGCGACCTTAGTAGGAATAAGCAGTTTGGCAAATAAATGAATGCATGAACATCTAAATGAATGTTTTTCATGGGAAATGCTTTGATTCAGTATAACACAATGATTGGCCAAATTTGCAGGAAAGTAGCTATAATTGTTTAAATCTGTAAGCTTGCACTGAATTTGCATAAATTAATGCGCTGGTAACACCGCAAATTCCTTGAGCGACTGCTAGATGACTGATGACTTTTTAACTCACCACTGAAAACACCTCTGTTGAATTCAATCACTTTTCTGTTCATTTTGTACTGATCTCACCTCTTGTGCACAGATGTTGTGGCTTATAGCTGCTTAGAGACCATGTATACTGCACTATGCCACTTATGAGTAGTGCTGGTTGGATAAATGCCCAGTCAGACTTGGGGTTTTTGATAATGCCTCACTTGTGTCAAGGTAAACAAGTTCCAGGAGAACCCTGGGTCTCTTCCACCAGTGATCAAAATCAGGCTGAGGTATTACATTTATATCTAATAAAGGTATTTAATACACTGCAGTTTTTATTCCTTTTTTTTGGAGAGAAAGAATAAACTGGTACTTACAGTTGAAATTGGGCTCGATGTTGTCTCCTGCTAACAGGCTGTTGATGGTGAGCTGATAAATGATGTGCAGCAGTAAAAAGGTCAAACTGGTGAAGCACAGGGATTTCAGCAAGCGTCCTGTGTGGCCTGGAGGAAAGACGCAGGAGTGTTCAGAAAAAAATACATGGGACACGAATAGACAGCTTATCAATGACTGTGAGGGGGTTTAAATCTAAAGATTTTTATATCTATTAATAAAGAAAAAACAATGTAGTCCTACTGAATGAATTATTATTAAAAGTGCTAGCCTTAAAGTGTTCTAGGCCAAGAAGGTGGCTATCTCTAATATGGAGAGGAAATCCAGAAATCCAGGTGTCTGGGTGAAAGTAGACTCTCAGTCCTCTGTATCTACATGTTATGTGAAAAAACTGCCATAATTCACCACTGTTCTGAGTAATACAGCTTGCTTTACATCTCTCTCTCTCTCTTTCTCTCTCTCTCTCTCTCTCTCTCTCTCTCTCTCTCAGTAGTAACATACTACTGATGTTTTTGGCAGACTGTAGACCGTTCGTCATGCAAAGAGCATAGTGTGAGTTCAGAACTGAGCCATTTTCAGAAAACTTCAACTGAAATAGCATGCGCAGGAGAAAGACGTTGGGCTTGATTTGTCCTCTGATACATAAACACACATGACGTGATGGGACACATGAATGGAAACAGCTGGGGGTGGATATTAATGACTGTTTATGACAGTCCCTCTATCCTTACATAGGTTTCCACTGGGTAATCAGGTTTCCTCCCACAGTCTAAAGACATGCATAAGACTAATTAGCTATTATTGACTGCCCCTAGGTGTGAATGTGAATGATTGTGTGTGGTGGCCCTGTAGTGGTCTGGTAAGCTGTAAAAGCCCCCTGCCTCCTTTACTCAGTGCTGCCTAGGTTGGGCTCTGGCCTTCCAACAACCTCAAAAAGGATAAAGTGTCTCAGAAAAGGAAATAATTTTACAGTGTTTTATAAACATTAAAAGTACATACACTAGCATTACATTAGTAAAGAAAGCACTGGCTGAGTAGTATTATAGCAACAGGCAGTGATACAAATTAAAAAAAGCTGTAATACTTAAAAAAAGCTTTTTTTGTGTAGTCAATATAATTTGGGCTTTATGTTGTGTTTTTAGCTTTTACTTTCTACATGTAGCAAGAAAATATTTACTTATCTATACTACAATGCACACTTAATTTCAAAAATGTTATTTTAATTAAAATAAATAAATAAACAAACAAAATAAATTAATTACCTTTTAGTGTTAAGTGGAAGGGGTACACACTCATAATCTGAAGCGAGATGTGTTGCATATCTTTTGTTTATTAAGATAGTCTGCCATGGAGATGCTGAAAAATACATTATACTGATAGATCATAGAAAGAGTTCAACTGTAACCCTCTCCCATGGAGAAAACTGATTGGTTTGCTTAGCAAAAAAGACACCACTTAGGATGTTCTTTCTCTCTCTCTTTCTCTCTCTGTCTATCACAGGGACACTATCAATATTTTGGAGCCTTTTAGAACTTCTGTGAGAGGTGGGATGTCTGGTAAAGTCATACATTGTGTTTTAAGAATCAGACAGCTTCAGCTTCGAGAGAGAGAGTGAATTAGAATTCTCATCAAATTTAAATTTGTTGGGTGACTTTAAAGATGTGACATGAAGAATAAGACCGAATACCTGTCACTGTAAATGATCTGATGCTGTACAAACTGTTCAAGGCAGTGTAGGAATAAATTCTGTTTTAAGTCTTAGCTAAAGTGTTTCCATGTTCTGGGTTTGTAACTGAAAAGGTGGTTATTTATCATCAAGAATATAAACCACTGTGTTGTTTGGGTTTTGTGCTGTGACTTACATAGTTCAAGCATTTATACTTGTATATTTGTAAAGGATTTAAAACAAGGCATCTCCACACGCTTGATTTAACTTCAATTCTACCTTAAGAGATAAACCCAGCACTTTTACCCCTTAAGCTAAAAAGCACAACTCTCTTTAATAATGAAGTCTGTTAGTGATGATTGGCCACATATAATGAAAAAGTACCGACTGTATGGAGTGTGAGTGAAAGTAAGTCTTTGCGTTGGAGTGTGTCTGGATAAAAGAGACAGCTAGACCACAGACATGTTGCAGACCTACACTTCTCTAAACACGTGCTAAAGTTACACTTCCATTCCTCTCCCACAGGTATTACCCCATGGGTCAACAAGCTGTCACATGCAGCCCATCCATAATCACTTTTAAGAGTAGGGGCTCATAAATACTCTCATGACTTAACTCTCCATAGCAGCAGAGAACAGATTACTTTAGAGCAGAGGTACTAATCAGGCCACACTCACATAGTAAGAAACATGATGTTTGAATAATATAAATATTTAGGCACTGCCTAAAAGCTGAGCTCCGAAAATGTTTGTATTTATTTTCAGTGAAGAAACAGCCATATAACTTATTGACTTTTCAGTGTCCCCCAGTGCAGCTAACTGGGTTATCAAAGGCCAGCCATATCTCTCACAGTCAATGGTGAGGGGCATGTAAAAGATACATCACTGTCATTCGTAAAGAGTAGGCTGAATTGCAGTCAGCATGCAGTCCAGGGTGTACTCTGCCCTCTCCCAGAGTCAGCTGAGATGGGCACCAGCCTCCCTGCAAAACTAATTCGAATTAAGCGGTTCAGAAAATGGATGGACTTTTCAATGGTATACGAATACCTATTTTTCCTCAAAAAGAAAAGCCCCACTAAATAAGCAAGACAATTTTCTGTGAAGTGCACTCAGTACCAATATATGGCATTTTCTTCATTCACTGGGTTGCCTGCGTGGGTCACTGGGCACGAGTGGGTCAACAAAATAGAGCTCATGGTCTTTACGAAATTTTACAAAAATTGTATAGAGCTCCACAGAGTCCCGCTAATATCTTCAAAGTTTTCACAATGTTATTTAGTGGAACTTCAGATTTAAATGGCTCATTGCCTTACAAATGTTGTTGCATGGTGATGTAGTGCTTAGCACCTCTGCCTCACAACAAAAAGATCCTGGGATCAATTCCTGGGCTCGGGCATTTCTGTGTGGTAGTTGGCGTGTTTTCCCTGTGCTTGTGTCCTCTAGTCACTCTAGTTTACTCCAACAGTCCCAAGACATGCACGTTAGGCGAATTGGCTGCTCCAAATTGCCCCTAGGTGTGAGTGCGAATATGAATGGTTGCATGTATGTTGCCCTGCAGTGGTCTGGTGAGCTGTTCAGGGTCTACCCCACCTTTGCCCAGTGTTGGCACAGGCCTCCCAGAGACCCTAGTTTGATTAAGCAGCTCGGCAAATGAGAGAGTGATGAGAGAAAGTGACTGTGCCCAATGTAATTTTATGACAGAGTAGTGTCATTTGAACTTCTGTAGAAAATATCATGCTTGCATCACCGTTTAAACAATTTTTGCAACAAGCTGCTAGCTGCTAGGTAGAGAATAAATTGCCTTGAAATTCGGTATGTTCTGATAATGTCTTTCTGTAGCATTTATAATAAATTAACATGACTGGAGAAAATACTCCTCCCTTCTATTCCCTCCTCCCTTAAATCACACTGCATTTAAATACTTTTCTTTACAGATTTTTCGATACGAATAGGAAACTTTAACAAATATAAAGGAATAAGGGTAACCGCAAAAACCTCTTTGTCCGCCTCCGAACTTTTTTATGAGCACCTTTGGTAAATCCTAACAGTAGGTGTTTTTTTGTTTGTTTGTTTTGTTTTTTTTTAATACCAAAAGAGGGTTTGAGCATGCCAAGGATTGTTTTTATGATGTTGCAGCAAAAACAAATTTTGTGTCTTTGGCATCAAAACAAAAGAAATATCAACAAGTGGATTATTGCTATGGATACCCATGTATGATTTTCATTAAAGCTGCACATTGTTTCCCTAATTAAAATAAGAAGATATTACGCATATTTTGGACATTTAAATCAGGGTTTGGGGTTTTTTGTAATCACTGCAAAAACCCTAAAATAATGTTGTACACATTGCCAAGCTGCATTTGCCAAGGTGTCATTCTTTTAAGAATGCATTACTATCGTGAAAATGTTTAACAGGGCCTCGTCAAGCCACACTATTTTTATTGTTCCTTTTTATAGTTTGCTTTGGCTTTGACTCTGATTAGTATGTGTTTTATTCATAACAGCAAATAAAAAAGGAAAATCAATTGTTACAAAGCCATGCAATAACTTTGCCTTAAACTGTTCCAAAAATTAAGACTAAATAGGTTATTTGACCGGAAAAAAAAAACATTCATTCAGCTTCAGTAAATGCCTGTTCCTGGGCTGGGCCAGGGCAGATCTGGAGTCTATCCCAGGAATATTAGGCATGAGGCAGGACATACTCTGGGTGGGACACCAGTCCATTGCAGAGCGCCATGAACATAAATATTTTCACACCCCATTCACTCTCAGCTAGGGGTAATTTTGTGTTGCCAATCCACCTACTGCCATGTTTCTAGACAATGTGAGGAATACAGAGAACCCAAAGGCACTACAGACAGATCTGACCTCAAAATCAAAACCAGGACTTTGGAGCTATGAGGTGACAATGCTACCCACTTCACCACTATGTCCATCTATCCATCCATCCATCCATCCAGCTTATCCATCACCGTTGCGCAGAAAGCTGGAGCCAATTCCAGCTATCTTCTTTCAAGACATCATCCTGACCAGGTCTCCAATACATTGCAGAGCTAACATAAAAAGAAATGACCATTCACCCTAGCATCAATGGGCAATTAGGGTAGACAGTTCATCTAATCTGTAAATAGAAAAATGTTTTTAGAAAACTAAAAATACCCCGGATGAAGCTTATCTGGCACAATGAGTATATACAACCTCCATACAAAAAGGCCTCAGTCAGTATGGAACAAGAACCAGGCAACTACTGAACCCCGATGCTATCTATTAGTATGTCATTCAAAGTAAACAGACATTTATTATGGATATTTAATAATTAATCTGATCAGATATTAACATTTCCAAAGGTTTAATGGGTTATAGCTGTGTTCTAAACAACTAAATAGTGTTAATAAATTAATATGCCTACCTAAAACTATATATATATATATATATATATATATATATATATATATATATACATTTTCACCCAGTTTAATAGGTGTGTGCCCAGGTGTTGATGGCGTGTAGATCCATGCAGAGATAGAGCAGTAAAATATCCCTAAAGACTCCACTAGGGATAAACTCCTGGGTTGCTAGAGGCTGATCCTGGCACAGGAAGCTCAAATATGGACCAGATGTGTTTGTGATGTCGGCACGCACGAACAAAGAAGGTTGTGTTAGTGCATGCCTATCGGCTCGCCATTTGGGCAACAGGCTCTGATTTCATTTCCCCCTGATGGGCTACTTCATCCATTCTGTGATGATTGAATGGGTTTCTGTGTTGTGCTTGAATACTACCTCGGTTAGACTTTCTATACACATCCATGTGGGTCACAGGGAAGGTAATGAAGTCGGATTAAACCAATAGAATAACGTGTTCCATGAAGTTTCTTGTGCATGCCAAAGCGGTAATATTGTCCTGAATGCTGAAATTTTATCAGTCTAATTGAACTTAAACAGGATTCCCTGACGACCTCGCCTTGCCAAAATTAAGAGGGAGATGCTTAGGTCATTTAGAAAGCCTCCCCTGCTAAAAGTTTGCCCCATATGCATTAAACAGGTGTGTTTTTAACTTGGCTTCTGTTCTTTTGAACATAATTTTCGATGTTCTTGGAAACAAAAAAAAAGCTTTTACAAAAGACACTAACTAATGTCTCGAGGACGTCCAGTGTCATGTGGTAATCCTATCAGGTCCTCCATAAGCTTTTACCATTACTGGCATACTTGGCATCATTAATCTGTAATTCAGTAATGTCCGTGTAATGCAATGAAGAGCCAAACAAAATCAGATGAACTGTAAAATGTTGCTCCACTGGGAAAACGAATTAAATAATTGATTAGAATCAATTCATTGTTAGACAGCAACCATTTCTACTGGGGCTCAAGTAAAGAGGTCCTACTCTGATGTATATGAATACATTTAACTTTCCTGTATTGACTGCACCAATAATAGATTTATTTGATCCAAAGTGACTTTAAACACAATCTATTGGCAGAAATAAAGGATCTTTACTTAATCTGATATGCTGAACTCTCATAAGTTAATACACATGTACTGATAGTGTAGTACAATGTGTGGGGTTTTTTGTATCTTTTTACCATTGAAGCAGTACTTAAATTAATTAATAAAAGATGATCACTTTCTGCACCACAACAAATTTTTTAATTGAAGACATTTTACAGGAAAGTGTGTAGAATCTGATTTATTTTAAATTTTTTGGTATACTGTATTAATTCCATAAGGGAAATTATTACCTCTGCATTTAACCTATCCAAATTGAGCACGAACACGTAAACAGTGAGCACACACATTCGTAGCAGTGGACTGAAACACACATTGGGGTGGCCGGAGAGCAGTTAGGAATTGGGTGCCTTGCTCGAGGGCACTTCAGCCATAAAGGTGGAGGAAGGGAAGGTGCCGCTCACTCCCCCACCACCACACATTTTTCCTGTTGGTTCGGGATAAAGACACAAAGCTGCTTTTTTAACCATTAGGCAATGGCTGCCCTCAATTTGTTGATACAAAATTAAATGTTTGTTGCAGACAACTAAATTGAAACTGATTATAAATATTTTTTAGACTTGGGTGTGTCTAACATGTACACATCGACAATATATTTATTAGCAAAATGCTTCCCTGTAAGGCCAAATTAAAAGAGTTCTTTACATATATATGGAAGTGGGCCTGACCTCAGGTTACATGGGGAACCATACATGTGCATTGCCTAGGAAACCTAGGGTAGTTCATGTTGGTATTTGTGTTGGTAAGTGTGTGCTGTGGTCAACTAAGGTGTGGTTTGATGTGTTTAATGCTTGGGTAAGGTTAAGGCAACCAATATTGTTTAATAGGTTATAAGTGCGTGCAAGCAAGCAAGCAAGCAAGAAAGAAAGAAAGAAAGAAAGAAAAAAGAAAGAAAGAAAGAAAGAAGGAAAGAAAGAAGGAAAAAAGAAAAGAAAACCACCTTGTGGTATTTACCATGTAAAATGAAGCACAATGTCTATGCCATTTCCTGCAGCAGAGAGGCAGCGTGAGTTAGACTCATTAAGTGAACTAAACTAATGTAGTGATATTTCCTTTGTAAAACACACTAAATGTATTATGCTGTTAAATCTATCCCTTTCTCTTGCCCTCTGTCCGAGTAGGACAGACAAGTTAAAAGTAACACCAAAACCAGTGCTTTCCCGAATCCAAATCTGAATATCTCCAAAGGATACTTCACCATGCTGTAGGCACATCAGCAGACACTTAAAATTCCCGAATTCCTTTCAACAATTCAAACTCTAACATGTTTGCAAAACTAAATACTTAAATACCAAATGACGGAGCATCCAATCATAAAAATGTTGTTTGTTGAGATGAACTGAGAACTTAAAGAATACGTCAGACTAAAATCAAAAGGACGGAACCGAAAATGCGTCTGTTGCCCTACTGAGCTCCTGTGAGTCATCACTTTCCTCAGGAAGTGCTGTGAACCTGGCTTGCGGAGATTCACAAGGGTCGAGGTCCCTTTCCTACGACCTCTCCATTCTTTTTCGTTTCCTCAGGAAGCCATCTTGTCTCCTGCATTCCCTCAAGTGGACAGATTGCATCTGTTTTGAGGCTAGAGCTCACAACAGTCCTGTGGCCTTGAGCTGCTGTTTTCTTCCCTCAAGATGTTGGTGTGTTTACAGCCAGGGAGTCTAAGTCTAAATGTCAACCTGAATCACTGAATCCTTTAAAAAAAAAAAGGTAATTTATTTTAGATAACTATATTCAAGATTGATTTTCATATCCAGTTAAATTCATTCCGCATGGGCCTTTACAGTAAAAGTGCTGCCAAACAATTGGATTGATGCTTATGCAGAGTTTATTCATCCAGCATAACTTTACTTCAATCTTCAACAAAGTAGGCTCTTATTAGGCTTCAAGTAAGATAGGAATATACATCTCCTGCAATTTTCACTCAGTTGTACTCAGCACATATCATCACCTTGTAACAATTTAGCCTCAGGAAGGCTGAACTAGATTCAGCACTATAATTAATAGCCAACATCTGGTGGTGATGACGTAAGGGCTGACCAAGGTACACCAACAGAGACCATCTCTCCCTTTTCCTGCTCGAGTGAAGGTTCTTAACCAAACAAACACCCGGACTGAGGCACCACAAGCCGAGCATGGCCACAGGCTCTTAAGGTCTATAGCTCAACATAAATCTATTGCTCCACACCTTCCAGAGGGAAAAAGGGTCCAGCAGATCACCGATCTAGTGTTTCCTGAACTACATTAACATATCAGGCTTAGGAGTCATAAAAAAAAAAGTGATATAAGGTTGTTTCGTAAAGATGGAGAAGGTTCTTTTTGTTATTATCATCATAAGCATAGATAAAATTACACCTAAACAGTTTTACACATAAAAAGCGAGTAGAAATGTGAACGTGACTAGCAGTTCAGGAACTTTTTGAAAGACATGAAATGCGTATCTTATAATATTTGCCATCATTTGCCGAACTGTTTAGTCTCACTAAGGTTGCGGAGAGGTTGGAGCCTATCGCAGTCAACACTGGGTGAAGGTGGGGTCCACCCTGAACAGCTTGCTAGACCATTGCATGGCAACACACACACAACCGTTCTTACTTACACCTAGGGCCAATTTGAAACAGTCAGCTAGCCTATTGTCTTAGGTATGTGGGAGGAAACCACAGAGTACAGAGGACTGTAGGAGGAAACTGCAAGGACTGGAGGAAACCTAAATCTATACAGAAAACCATAATCTACGCAGAAACACCTAAGAAATCGAACCCAGGACCTTCTTGCTTTGAAATGGGAGTGCTAATCAATACACCATCAAGCCACCATGTTACAATATTGTTTATATGTTTAGTGATCTTGGTGTAATTTGTTTGTTGCTGCTGTATTTTCAGTACTTATGTATGAAGTTGTCCGCCGCTTGGCATCACAGAGAGATGAGTGAAGTGGCAGTAGTATTGTTAAGGGAAAGTTTCCCTGTCGGCTGCTTAAAACAAAAGAACTTTAGTCTGTTAAACGAGACTGTGTCATTCTTATTAGGCTGAGATTATGCAAGAGCTCAATTCCACTAGCACTGTAATCAACAGGTAGTTGAATGAGATTTTGGGTAATGTAGAAAACTTAGTTGGGACAGTGGTGTAATGGTTACTGGGCTCATCATAGACAGGTCATGAGTTCAATTCCCATCAAACCCCCAACATGCTAAGATACCTGGGCATACAACTACATGTATTTCTCTGCCCACCCAGTAGAATAAAAGGTAACCTGAGCTGGACTAGCATCCCACCCATGAAGAGTAAATTCCTAATTTCCTCATTCTAGAAAAACTGGAATAAACTCGGGCCTGATGAGCCAGTGGGCTCG
>JBCNYG010000001.1:9762903-9779140 GCA_039654305.1 Porochilus rendahli
CATGAGAGAGAGAGAGAGAGAGAGAGAGAGAGAGAAAGAGAGAGAGAGAGAGAGAACACCTCTGGTCCACCCAATGTGCTTCAAACAAAACAATCGGTAGGAATTAACAAAGAATATAAAAAAATGCAACAAACGCACCCAGTGAGCAGAAGTTCTCAGGGCAGAAAGTTCCTGTTGGGTGTAGACAGGTCAGTGGAGAACAGCCACAATGGTATACGCTGACTGAAGGGCTGTGGTAACTCTGTACAACTGTGTTGAGGAGAAGCATCATCTCAGAATAAACAGGATGTCATACATTGAGGTGGATAAGCTGCCACAGCCGAAAAGCCCAACGACAACCAACGAATGCTACAGTGGCTATAAAACCGAACAACCAATGATTGTAAAAGTCCTCATTTTCAGCTGTCTTGTTTTTGCCCCAGTCTGTGTAAACTGTATAAAACTTCCAAAACAATTCTTCTGAAATAATCAAAGCAGCCTATCTGACACCAACTACCATGCTACAGCCAAAATTGACAAGATTCCCTTTTTTCTTTATGATGTTTGATGTGAACAATATCTAAGGTTCTTATCTGTACGACTTTGTGTTTTGCACTGTGATTGGCTGATTGGATAATTAAAATTCTTGCAAGTGAGTAATTCTTGATGTTTTATGGGGCAACATGATTGACCCTAATAGGATTAAGAGGTTCAGCAAATGAATGAGTAAATGTTTTACCCACATTATCTGTTTATTTACAAGTGAAGTAAAGACCACTGCACTTCAGATTTCTGCCACATGGTGAAGGCTTTATGGGAACTACACTAAGATTAATACTGTGCATGATGTAATATATCAAAATGCAGGACCCACAGCAGGAAACCTCTATTCTTTATGCTGAGTGATTGCTCATTTGTCCCAAACCAAAAGTGAATCTGAAGCTTTAGGAATACACTGAACTTTGCTGACCATGCAAGAGGGAACACACAACTCAGTGTATTAAATAAAGAGATGATCATACCTGTGTTAAAAATAAACACAATATTGACAAATTGTATATTTTTGCATGACCTTCCATATTGTACCATTATACAGTGGTTACTATTTTATACAAGTTGAAGCCTTAAATTACAAAAGCAATTCTTTTAATTCCTGAGTAAATACATGAATTGCATAATGAGTCCTAGTTTCCAAAATCCTTACTAATGGTCAGGAACATGCAGTGAAATAAGATATTAGGTTCAGTTTACTCACTCATATATTTCCTCAGGAAAAGCACTGCAATAAAAGGCATTACTTTAATCCTCCACTGGAGTGAGAGAAAAAAAAATGATAAATTCTATAAAAAAGCGCTTGCATAAAGGACACTGCAGATAACATGGCAGGACTGTAGGGATTTGAGGTAAGAGGCTGAGATCTGCTGATGAAGGGCTCAAGGCAGGTCACTGGGTCAGGGGTCATCGTCATCACGCCCATAGCTGATTGGCTTCAGCTGCTGGACGATGTAATCTGCTATCTCCTTGGAACCTGCAGCCACGACACGGCGGGACATGAGATCAAGAGGACCCCCTGGAAGAGAAGCACATTATTAGTGTATTTTATTCATTAATTTTTTTACTTATTTACTTATTCATTTGATATACTAAATTAATCCCATAAGAAAAATTATTGCCTGTGCATTTAACCCATCCAAAGTGAGCGCAGACACACACTCAGAACAGTTGGCTGCCACACACATTGGGTGTGCTTGGAGAGCAGTTAGAAGTTAGGTGCCTTGCTCAAGGGCATTTCAGCCACCACACATTTTTCTGCTGGTTTGGGAATGGAACCAGTGTGCTTTCTAACCATTAAGCTATGGCTGCCCGTAGCATTTACAGTATGCGCCCACAAAATATAAATGTGCAAAGACTCATAGGTGGTGGCACTATGTTTTGATGGTGTATTTAAATACAGATTGATGTCAATTTATAGTGGAGGGTTTGTGGCCTTAACCACTAAGCAACTGCCCACTGCTTTAAACCATCAGTGTAACTTTCCCTTATCGTGTAAAGAAAATGTGTTCATACAATGAATCCCTATACAAGACGTAGAAAGAATTACTCCTGAAGTAACAAGCTGATGTATCATATTTCTAATTAGAAAAATTGAAGAAAATCGGTTGCCTGAACCTTATGAGTGCTGAACACATCAAACCATACCTTATTCAACTGCAGCATACACTAAGCAGAAATCCCACACTGCACATATGCAGCGTCTCATGTAACTTCACCCACCTGACGTCAGGCCCCTTCCATATATGGTAAAGGACTGGCGCATTCTTTCAATTTGGCCTTATAAAGAAAACACTCATATAAAAAGTTGTGGATGTAAACACTTTAAGGCAGTCAAGTCTTAGAAAATGACTCAAAGTGTCGTTTTCATTCAATTAAATAATTTAAAAAAGATGATGCATCCTCTATGAAGGAAATCTAAACAGGATGTATATATTTTTATCCATTTATAATACATAGTGACATCAAATCCCAAATGGATTCACACTCAATATATACACGGTCTTATGGAACCTACCAAGTATACTATATACCCAATAAAATCACTTTTAAGACCCCAGACAGACTTCAATAAGTGCTAGTTGGACATCAACAACTTGTAAAATATGATCTGTACGTGGAAAATGTATACGTATGGCATAAATGGTTTGTGATTTTTCTGACCAATTTTCCTAATCTGAGAGGCGTGAAAGTATTTAAGCAATAAAGCAAGACCAAACATGCACTAATAGGAAAATAATCAGCGACAGGGTGATGGGGTGACTCAAAGCATGGTTCCTCTTACCAGCCTACCTGGGTTATGAAAAAAAACAGGAAATTTACTGAATATTATCAATAACTGTTCCATAAATATTAAATAAACATCTCCTTATAGATCAATGATCTTTTTTTAAATACATGTATTTTTTTTTACCTGTTTATTAATACGATGGGACCGTACAAGGCCATATGAAAAAGCTGTTAATGTAGAAATAATATTATATTGGAATCAACATTAATATAAGTAAATATAAATACTGTGCTTTGCCTTATAGCCTGCACTACAGTCAGAGCTGCTGCTACACAAACACCATCTCTGTCTGACCAATCAGAGTGAAGAATTCAACAGGACTTTGATAGGAGATTTAAATTAGAATATTTAAGGTACACCTATTTAACAGCAGTAGGACAACTCTCCACAAGCTTATGATCCTGACAGAGTGTCCAATACCTGCTGTTACTTTCCCTACTACTGCAACCAGACAAGGCTGTTAAATCAGTGCAGCTGGAGTCAATCAGAGCTAACAGTCTCTGAATGAGAAAGTGCTGGAGCTGCTTTTTTGCCTTTTTCTGAGCTCACATCTTTCTAGTTCCATAGAGTGACATGGTCAAAGTCAAACATCAGTAAAAGCATGTCAACTCAGCAACTCTCTATACAGGTCACTTCCGCGTTCCTCTTGAACTTCTCACTCTCTCGTGGTTCTTTCTCTATCTCTCTCTGACAGACACATTTAGTGGGCAGGCATTTGGCTGACCACATGATCTTGACCTTATTGCCCTCTCCAACAGAGCCTCTTTGTGTACTCTCACACAACCTAATCTGCCATGACAATCCGCTGCCCACCTCCCACCAAACACACCGCAAAAACTGTACGTAAGACAGGCCTCGTGGGCTGGACAAATATCTCCAGCAAAGACAAATAGTTAGGATGGGAATAACGTTTGTATTCACTAAAGCCCAGATCAGATGTAAAAAGCTGTTTGATGTGATGTCGGCAGTGATTACCTCACACACTGAGGATTAATGTTTGAAAAGTTCAAGTTCCCAAACTAGACAAAGGGGTCCTTCGTATTATGCAGAAGGTCACTATGTAATCCCAGATGTCTGCTTGATGCACAGCAGACCCTCATAACAGGCTGTTATGGCAACAAGGTTAATGGTCCTCTTTAAGACTTCCATTAAACACATGCAGGCTGTGGGATTTATCCTATTTGCTGTATTTATTGGACAATACTTTACAAGAAAAAAACCTGCAGTGAGGTGGGGATGTGGACGATGAAATGAGATGAGGCCGAATGGGAAACAGACGAGGTGGAGAAATGCAGTCTGATGGGAAGCACAATGTTACTACTCCAAAGTTGATATTTCCCAAAAGCACAAGTTGCAGTGTTACATAACGTATAAAAAATGTTTATAAACATTTACATTCTATTGAAAACAAATTATCACTTACTTTATAGCAGCTATATGCTGCATTTCCCTCATTTGGTTCTATTTTTTTTCTTTCTCATGAAGCTTGTCATGTCATCAAGAAACCATAAAACCTCTGTCTTGAAGACTTTCCCAGGACTTAAGGAAACTAAATCCAAGTACATAGCATGAACAAAATGTACTACACATTGATATTATGCCTTGGATATGCACATAATTGCCATGGCATTGTTGTTTCAGTTGGTCAGGGCGAGGCTCAGCAATATTAATGTGACAATAAAATGATGTCAGCAGATAACCTAGATGTACTCAATGACCAGTTTCTCTCATCAATGGACTTTTTCTTCCCTGATGGCACAGATATCAATTTGGGGCTCAAATATTGAAATTGAGTGGTTCAGGGAGCAAAATGAATAATTTTCACACATGAACTGACACTACAGAGTAGTGTCTTTGTGCAGGACGATGTGCAGGAGAAGACCTTACAGAGTGATTTGTTTTTCCTCATCATGAATTTAATATGTTGGTGAAAAATGAACCCACCTCTGGATGGAATAAATGTTGTGATGATGTTTAAGTTGGTCAAAACAATGCCATTTCAATTGCATGCTATAATCAGAGGCTAAAGGTGATCCAACACAATGTTAGAGGAAATTGTTTTAAACAGTGTACAAGGCAGTGTATAAACTTTTCTTGTTTAAAATACATTAACACCATCTGACGAATCAGAATTAAGATATATAATAAGAAAACCAAATTATACTACATGTTACTGTAAATCTCATTTAAGCACATTTCCCTTATATCAAGTAAAACTAGAAATACATTCTTGTCACAAAACACTAGAGTGTATCCCTTGCCTTTACAGAATTAACATGCATTTTTGTTGAATTGACATCTGTGACCTTGAAATTAGGTCAAGGTGGCCCAGTTTTAAAAGGACTGAAAACCCTGACACCAAGTATAACTTATACGTAACTTATACTTATAATTAAAGTATATAATTAACAACCAATTCGACAAAAACTGCACCCTCTACAGTGTTAACCAACCTCTGTGAACCTTAAAACTAGGGCAAGGTAACACAGATTCGATATGCTAGTACGGTGCGTCCTAGAGACCATCCAACATAAATCCATGAAAAACTGGCACCGCCAGAGTGTTGAAAAACAAGCGTCTGTGGCAGCAGATGCAGACAGCATTGAAAACATTGTATCCCCTTCACTTCACGATACAATAACTGTAAAGTTCTTACACGTTTGGTTTGAATGAAGGGAGTATTTGTCCCACTAAGCCAAAGCCTGAATGCTTTGAATTAAAACCTTATGCATAACCACAACTGTAATAATGTGAACCAAATATGGGGTTATTTACAGGGGTGCTAAACCCAAAGTCGATCCAATATCCTTTCAAGGAATTCACATAACACGAGCTATAAATAACCTGACAGTAATATTTCCTATTTTGCAGAATTAAATCCAAATTGGCTTAAATGGAAAAATCCACAGTCACATTACTGCCAAACATTTCTGTCTAAACATTTTCCTCATTTGGATTCTGGACAAGATGAGTTTGTGTTAATCGGGTGAACAAGCTGTAGATTAAACAGGAAATGAGATGTTTTTTCCTGAGAGTCTGTTTAATGGTTCTGTTGAGTGCAGGAAAAGTAAGAATGGGGCTGACCTGTAGTGTCGATCACGCAGCCTCCTGCTTCGGTGATAATAAGTGCTGCTGCAGCAATGTCCCAGCAATGCAGGCCATACTGGTAGTAAGCCTCAGCTGCTCCAGTCGCAACCTGACACAGTGCTAGAGTTGAGCTGCCCATGATCCTTACTCTGAGTGCACACAAATGAGCCTGGTGTAAAACCTTTAAACATGAGCTATATGGTTCTATGTATATAGTATGTATATGTATATGTTTATAGTATGCTATACATTCCTATGACTATGCATTATTTCCCCCCTATAGCCTGACCAATGCCCCCCCACAACCTAACTGTCCATGTCACATGACAGCTACCTGCCAAAGAGGGCAAAGGCAGATATGTTCTTCCAAGACACAAACCTGACCACCACATTGTTTCACGCTACTGCTAATGCAGCATCACAGAGGAGTGTAACACGCGTCGCAGAGACCACTATGTACCCTCTTCTGTAGGCATGAACTAACAGATGCCCAAAATTGACTAGTGACAGGGGAGGGAGATTATGCCATTCCTTCTACCCTTAGAACAGGGCTGATTTCCCCTCGGCCACAAACAGCTATTGTATTATCATGATTCAAACTTGCATCTTGCCAACAACAGTTCAGATGATTAACTGTTCCGTCCCTTTGAAAAGAAAAAGCAATATTACCAATAAATAGACAGAAGAATGGGGGGAATTTTCAATGCGGCAGCATCCACCACGCCTGAGATGCACAAGTATTTTAGTATATACTACACGGAAACAAGCAAAAAGGCCCACTACAAGAGTAGTGTGTAGAGAGTAGTATGTTTTTATTGTTATTATTCATTTTCATTCGGGAAGGCTGGGGTGGGTGGGCTTTGCTTGCTAGCCCATCAAAGGGCTGACACACACACACAAAACCATTCACACACAGACCATCTTGTGGCGAGGTGGACA
This sequence comes from Porochilus rendahli, assembly GCA_039654305.1. Lineage (NCBI taxonomy): Eukaryota > Metazoa > Chordata > Actinopteri > Siluriformes > Plotosidae > Porochilus > Porochilus rendahli. The sequence continues at coordinate 9,769,751 of JBCNYG010000001.1, forward strand.
TGCTAACCACAATGGCACCATGCCGCCCAAACCAAAACAAGATTTCTATCATTCCTACTATTTATTATAACCACAACAGTGAGGCAGGTCAGCAGAGCGCCATGTTTTAATCAGGCTAACAGCTCTTTGCAGCTAATGGCATCTGCTCTGGACTGATCAACAAACTCATTCAAAAACAAACTAACGTAACAAAAAAGAAAGCACACAGTGCTTTGTAAAGGTGTTTTTAGAATAGATTACAGGAAACAAGAATAAAAAACGAGACTATATGGTCTATTTTTCCATTTTTAAAAGTGAAGTGATTACACCACTTGTTCCAAGTGACCGTGACAAACTGTTTAAGCGTTAGGAATAATGACTTTTTAATCCTGAGACAGTGGACCAATCAGATCACACCTTTCCCATATAGTATATAATAACCACTGTTTTCAGTTTACTGCTTAGTGGTTTTAAAGTTATGGCTGATTTGTGTATCTGTATAACAAAGTTTAGGTTCAGGCTGATTTTCCCTTTAAATGACTGCTCATAATGTTCTTTTTAAATACGAAACAGAAACGCCTCTGGAGACATGAACTGTAACAGGAATATAATGATAAAGGAAAGTTTAACCATGGGCGGCACAGTCGCCCAGTGATTAGCACGTCTGCCTCACAGCAAGATGGTCCTGGGTTGAATTCCCGGGCTCGGGGCGTTTTTGTGTGGCGTGTGCATGTTTTCCTTGTGCTTGTGTGGGTTTACTCTGGGTACCCCGGTTTCCTCCTACAGTCCACAAACATGCACAGTAGGCTGATTGGTGGATCTAAATTGCCCCTAGGTGTGAGTGTGAATGATTGTATGTGTGCTGGCCCTTCCTTCAGTGGCCTGGTGAGCTGATTAAGGTGTACCCCACCTTAGTCAAAAGTCGGCTGAGATGGGCACCAGCCTTTCCATGACCCATATTAGAAAACGGCTTAGAAAATTAATTTTCAATTTTAAAATTGAAGTTTAACCATATGGTGTTTTTTTTTCGGAAATGTATTTTTCCATATGGATACTATAACAATTTTCTACACAAAGAAACATCTCTCACCCGTGGACTGGTGCACTCAGCAGCTTCTTCATATTCCCCAAAAAGATATCCAGTGTGTGAGGATCTCTCTTTGCCCCGATCTCTGTTAGAATGAGAGCTTTGGAAACATCTGATATAAAGACAAGGAAATTGGGGGAAGTTTTCATTTGTGTGAACATTTCAAGAGTGAAAAAATAAAAACACAAGGCCAAGGCACTGAACAGCCTTTAAGAAAACCAAAGAGATAAAAAAAAAAGCCACCAACCTTTCTCTTTTGAAACGTGGAGTCGCACTCCATTACAAAATGCCCCGTGACCTCTCCTGCCAGTGTACAAGGTTCCATCAAAACAGTGGTATACGACACCGAACTCCAGCTGCAGATTAACAAAGCACAAATGGTCATTCAGAAAAAAAAAATATGGCAGGAAGTCTAAAAGCATACAGAGCACATGCAGGGACTGGCAAGCATTACAAATCCACCCGGATGTCTATTGTTAAAAGAGAATCTATTTTTATGTTATTGGGGTTTTGGCATTGACCTACCTGTTTCTTTACTGCAAAGCCAATGCTTACTGCAACCATGGGAAAACTGTAAATTAAATATCACGTATTTTAAATGAGGCCATGTTCCTGAAGTGAATGATTATTTAGCTGGCTAGTCTTAAATATGGTACTGTACACTATGTACCTGTGAACAAAATTACAAGTGCCATCAATGGGGTCTATTATCCAGGTTGGGTTATCTGTGAGTACACATTTCTCTCCTGCAGCAGACGACTCCTCACCAATAAACCTGAAATTAAAGGGAAACACTCTATAAAACAATCTAGATCGTTCTACTCAACTGATATTTCCAGCCACAGACGGCCATATTATTTTTTTCCTACCATACCAACATATCCGACCCAATAACCATGGAAGCTCTCAGGTAGAATGATGTTTTTGACCCAATATAAAACTCTACTACAGACTAGATCTCTGCTACAGACAACTACAGAGCAAAAGCATGTGATATCACACAAAACATGTGATTCGGCATTGTCCAAACTTAAACTGTGAGGTAGAAATGCTATTATTGGTGGCATGGTTAACAAAAAAAACCTTTTTTTTCACCAAAGAAAAAGTGTTAAATAAAAGGATTCCTCACTGGATACTGATAGGCAAAAACACCTCTGTCACTGGGAGTAACTTGCACAGAATTCCTGTCTCTTTCAGTGGGACTGACAACAAAAAGTTCACCCCTTTTTTCTAACTGACAAACACAGAGACCATCCATTTTTCTGTGGAAATGACGAATACAGAGTCTGTGCCTCCTTTAGCGGGACTGAAAAGCACAGAAGCCACTCTCCCTTCAGTGGGACTGTCAAACACAGAGACCATGCCTCATGTAGTGGAACTGACAAACACCGTAGGCATGCGTCCTTCAAAGGAACTAACGAACACAGTCTCCACGACGCTTTCAGTGGAACTGACAAACAGAGGCCATGCTTCTCTGTATACTATACCTGTGTGAAGGAAACTTCTCCCTGAGTGTGGAGATGATCAGCTCCTCCACGTGCTGGTCAGCCTCCGTCACCAGGTCTGTAGGAGTGCTTTTACTGCTCACACGCTTCTCTTGCATCACATACACCCGGACCATCTGAGTGGGAGAGAGGAACACATTGCAAATTGTCTGCAACCACATGACCAAACCTACACGTCAGAGATTTGTCGGGAACTGGATTTGATAGCGTTAATATCAGCCAATTTTATCCAATGTTTACAGCTTTAATGTGGAAAAAGTGGCATCATGGAATTCAAACTCTGCACTATGGCAGCTATCTCTGCTGTGCTAAGAAGAGTCCACCTCACATAATATCCAATTTGTGGCAGTTGTGCTCCACTAATGGAAAACAGCCTCCTTGCTTGCTTCGCATGGTGGCGCTCTCCTTTAGAGATAGGGTGAGAAGTCGCTCCGCATTGAGAGGAGCCAGTTGAGGTGTATGGAAGAGATCCAGGAAGAGATCCCAAGCTTTTGCCTTTCTCATTGGCTGTTCCTGCCTGGTAGTGACCAAACTTGTTGGATTGGCTGGGCTGGCACTGACCCCATACATGATAACACACTGTCGGCCAGTGCTGAGCTGCACAAACAACAAGCGCAGAGATCGCGAAAAACATTTATTTTACGTTCCTAAACCAAATGATGACAGGAAAGCTGGGTTGGAAAACCTTAGATGCATAAGCTGTTTGGATCTACCATCATGTCATCCTCAGAGACAAGGACACTGGTACTCTTGTAGGCTGCGGGTTCAAGCCTCAGTTCCACCAAGTTGCTGCTGCTGGGCCCTTGCACAAGGCAATACAAAGGTATCTGTACATGATTGCACATGCAACTGAGTAAGGGATAAGATTGGGGCTAATTTTTCATCGTGCATTAGAAAAGAAACCTGGTAACACAGTTTCAGCCATGTGGTCAGCCAGCCTGTAAAGGAACTGTAGCATTGTCACTGGAAATCAGACCTTGTTTCTATTCTGCCTCTTATTAGCAATTACAAGAGGGTTTATTTATATCACAGGAAAGAGAGAGAGAGAGAAAGAGAGAGAGGGGGGGGGGGGGGTTATATCTGTAGCAAGAAAAGGTCAACTGTAATGTACTGTGTAACAAATGTATGACACAACACACACACAAACATAGATACATAGATATCAAATAGATGTCCACACTGTAGCCTGTATCAGTACAAACACGCCTAGCAGTCCCTGTGCCTTTAATGCAGCATTAGCCGCTTGGGAAGTGAGGGATGAGAAACTCGGCCCTGTTATATTATTTCACCTTTTTCCCCCAAATAAACATTAACGGCCTGAGATTTTATCCCAATGTACAAGGTAATACAGGTCCCTGTGTGTGAAATAAACGCGTGTGTTTGTGCCACAGTAAAGCGCGGTGTGCACGGTCCATGCGGCTGTGTTTGTGTTTGTATTTGTGTTTGTGTTTGGGGTAGGGAGCGGTAATGTATCAGTTACCTGGCCGGCTCTGAGGGCTGTCCTCACGGCCACATCCATGCACTCGGCCCAGCTCTCCGCACCCTCCATGTCCGAGCTCATGGCGTAAACTGAGCAGATTATTAGCAGAAACGGTGGCTCGGTGTCTCTCCGTTCATGGCTCACCGCTTCGATTTGGTAGTCAGGGTTTCCGCGGTGGTTTTAAAGCAGCATGGAGTCCTGACATGGATGTGCTAGTGACCTGCTCTCTCTCTCTCTCTCTCTCTCTCTCTCTCTCTCTCTCTCTCTGTGTGTGTGTGTGTGTGTGTGTGTCACCAGTGCGCGGTCAATCATGGCGTTTTGCTACACTGTAACACTGGATTAAAGAGTAAATAAGATCACACAACATGCGGGCATATTAGCCCTCAAAAATATCACAAACTAATTCAAACCATTCTAATTCAATTCAGAGAAGTTTGGTTACCAAAAAAAGGCTGAATTGCAAAAGACGCATGGAACCCTACCGAAGTACACTAACGCATATTATGAATTAAAGGGTTCTCCGCCCTCTGTAGTGCACTATGCGTCCTCAAGACAGTAATTTGGGATTAAACCTTAATACTGACTGAAGCCTTTCGAATACTTTGGAGTTCTTTAGGGAGAAAAAAAATATACTTATATAAATATGACATACTCATATAAGCGTGAAAACATGTTATAGTAAAACAAATAAAACTCACACTATCTATTTTGTTCCGGATTTTAAAAATGATTAATTTTTTTTATGTAGAAAATATTATCTTGAATATTCATATACAAGTATCAGGATGTGGATGTGTTTATATAAGACGTATATTTGTCTAACGTGTTGGGAAAGAGTAATAAAAACTGATTATTAAAATATTTATGGGGAACTGTAAATATTTTAAAGGGAGAAACATTAAGAATGGAGTAGTCAACAGCGCCATCTCCTGGCTACAGTGCAAAAAACAACCTTGTCAGACCACAGTAGGGCCAACACACAAATATTCATACTCATAACACTTGGCAATTTGGAACACCCAGTTAGCCTAATGGGAATGACTCTTCCATGTGGGAGAAAACCTGGGTTCCCGGAGGAAACCCATGCAAGCACAGGAAGATCTTGAAAACACAAACATCCCTGCTGTTGATAACAGCAACACACAGTAATTGATCAGTTTGCAGGAAGCAGCGATTATGGGGCTCAAACAGGGAGGAAGAAAATAGAATTAGCAGCACCCCTGGCATAATTGGATTTCGAATAGATCTCGACACATTAAAGATTTCTGCGCAGTTTTTTGATGATAGATAATTTTGGGTTAAAAAAAAAAAGAAATGCTGATTTCTTATCAGTGCGTGCATCTGGAAATTGGCACCACATCTTTCCTTTTCTCGTTTTTTTTTTTTTTGTCCCGAAAAACCATGCTCAAAATTTCTAAAATGCCTCAGTCAAGGTGAAAACGACACAGGAGGTAATTCCGTGTTAGATGCTGTCATTGGTTTAGTTCTGTTTGAAATAGTTATATTTTTCAAAGATTTTTGGAACAAGGCTGCTGTTCTATTGATAGGTTTCCAATGACTTCATGCACATTGCTTACTCCCTGTGCCCGCCGTCTTGTGAGTCAGTCGAGTCATTTAACCATAAACAAACCATGAACAAACCAATAACGTATGGTACAAACGGTCAATTCTGGCAAAAAAAGGAGGCACTATTCTGATATTTCAAGGGTAACAAAACAAAATAGGGAAAAAAACTCCAACAAACAAACAAAAAATTAATAAAGTGCCAGAAAATCATTTTGGTCAATTTCATTTTTTTTTTTTTTTGGATCACAGGAATCTCTTTAAAATACAAAAATGAATCAACACCAAATCCTTTTTTTTTGTTTGTTTGTTTCCTTGCTATAGTGCCACCATGTGTCCCATCAGGGTAATCTAACCCAGAGCATAGGGACCAGGATGCCAAGTTACTGGAGCAAATACTATACTTCATCATACCTTTAGGGCAGAAAACCACTTACTCTCTCATTTGATGAATTGCTTAATCCTACTGGAGCTGTGGAGGTCTCCGTATCCTTATACATCCTGAACAACTCACTAGACCACTGCAGGGCCAACACGCAATCATTCACACACACTCACACCTGGGGGATATCTTAAACAGCCAATTAGCCTAGTGTGCATGTTTTTGGAATGTGTGAGGAAACTGGAGTACCTGGAGGACACTCAAGCAAACATGGTGAGAACATGCAAACTCCACACAGAAACAGGACTCGAACCCAAGACCGTCTTGTTGCGAGGTGGATGTGCAAGCCACCTGGCAGAGAACCAATAAAAATGAAAATCAAAACAAACACAACAGGGTTCTAGCAGGTTTTTGCTTGCCCCCAAAATAATAATAATAAGAAGCAGAATAAAAAAAGACAACTTCAGAATCAATAAATATCAATGCAGCAAGATAGCAAGGGAATACTAGTGTCCTGGTTTTCACAGAGACGTTTTGTCTTGCATCACTGTGCACTCATTCATACTCAAAATAACGTCATCACCATGTCCTAGATTAACACAAAAATACAGGAACATCTTCAAAGAGGAACATTTATTTACAATATCAGGACAACCACTGTCAAATGTGTCATCATCCAAAAGATATACTCTTTACACTGACCAATTCACATAGAATGGACATTTAGAAAGGCAATAATATACACTGTGTCATGGGGGAAAATGTCATTTCTAGAGATTCTTACCCCATGGATGGCCTGACAAAAACTAACGATGTGTCATGGCTTTTTAAAAGTACAGACATGACAATTAAAATTAGTTTAATTTATATATAATTCAACCAGCCCTGCTCTCCCTCTGCACAAACAACATACACATTTCCCAAACTGCCAAAAAAAATCATGAAATGGAATAAAAAGAATGAAAACAAGGAATAGGAGATGTATAGAAGAGCGATGTGATGACCTACATTGTCACAGATCAAAAAACATGGCACACACACACAGGGGGGAAACACCATGCAAAAGACAAGAACTAAGTACCATACAAAGGCTTAGTCTTTAATAATATAATGCATGAAAATAAAACAGTGAAAACCTAGGATAAAGTAATAAACATAAAAACAGAAGTAAAGTTTGGCTTAACAAAGTGGGTTAAAGTTGAGCAGGAAAAAAAACAAAAAGACTTGTCGAAGTGCAGCATTAGTTGGAGCTTAGTGTCTGGTTGGCCATCGAGACGGTTAGTAGATAAATTCCCCTGGCACCTCCTGCAAACCTGGGAAAGGCTCTTCGAATTTGAAGCGCTTTGAGATCGCCTTCTGCTCTGGGGTCAGGCTCTCTTTGTCTGAGGACTGCCTGCACTGGCCCAGAGTGTAGGCTGCCATGACAATGAGCTCCTCTGTCAGTCTGCTTTCCTCTTCGATTTCCTCATCACTGCGCTGAGTAGAGACAGCTGTGCTAACTGGTTCAGGGATGGGGGGATCTGTGCTCTTCTCTGTCTCCTCTGCAGAGTCGGTCTCCTGTGTCTGTAACCACTGGTGTTTCAGGCACTCCTCTGCAGTCGCACGATCTCTGTCCAGACAGAACACACCAGCAATATAAAATTAGAATTTCAGACCGCTAACAATAGAACAGCACAAACAGAAGGATAAATGGGATCAGATACACTACAGGCTTAGACAAACCTTCACCAAGGAGGTGTTGTTTTTGTCACAGTTGGGTTGTTATCAGAGGCACTGAGGGGAAAATGGTATGGTGGTAATGAAGTGAAAACCGATGCGAGGAATTGGCTACTTCAGCAGCCAGTTGAATTTTAAAATCAGAGATACATGCCATCATTCTTAGGTGGAATACTGCTATTAAAGAGGTGGTGACTATGATGAGAAGTAGGGATATGAACATGTGATGTATAGCTTTATCTTGATGCATGACATGTATGATTGTGCTCCTTATTTCTTATATAATAAAAATTTCTTTTTTGAGAAACTCTTGTATTTTTGCATATTTACTATATTTACGACATATTGCATTTATTAGCAACTACATATTATTTGACTGACTGACATTTTATGGATAGGACTTTAACTTTATTTGTACTGGTTTTACCATGTGTAATAACAAAAGATTCTGATGATTGTTGGTAACAAATAGGCTGAGTGCATATTCCAAAAACCGCTAATCTCCAGGGATTTTCATGCACACGAGTGTCTAGAGATCACAAAAAAAAAAGAAAAAAAAGAAGGAAAAAAAAACCTGGGGGAAGTTCTGTAGACAGAAACACCTTGCTGATGACAAAATCAGAGAGCAATAGCTAGAGTAGTTCTCAACTAATCACTCTTCCTTCACAAGTTTGGGAGCTGAAAGGAATCTCAGAATGGCTACAACAGCAGACTTCATCATGTTCCACTTTTGTCAGCCGGGGACAGAATAGAAAAATACCAGGGACCTTTCCCCACCTTCACCTGCCCAGTTTAATGAGCCTTTACTCACTGACGCCTCAGGTTCCTGTTCTTGGCTATCAAGATCCAAAGCTTGTATTCCGGATCTGCATGATTTTATGTGTCGCCCCGCTGCCACATTATTGACAGGACTGTAGGAATGAGCAGGTGTATGGCTGCTTCAGTTATTGTAGGGTTAAATATTAATGCCCAGTTGGGTCCAATATTTCTGATTCCACCATGTGTTCCTAATTCTCAATGCCTGCCAAACTACAAACATCAACTAAGGATGTCTATTCTACATTCAGTAGATCTGAAGAAGCAATTTGACTAAATTAGGTTGTTAAGATGAAAAACCTTTCAAAAATAAACAATGTGCAAAGACAGAGAAACAGTTGTCAGAAATAAATGATATAAAGAATAGTGTGGCACAAAGCTACCCTGAAACCCTATTGAAAGTATGTAAATAAAAATAATATTAAATGACATTTTATACATGTAGGAAGATAAACAACACAGCTCAGGGCCAAGATTTGCTACATCAGAGATAATATCAGTAGAGGATAAGGACTACAGCTATTTAACGGTTATTTCAAGTCGTACATGAGCTGATAGTCATCAAGGCACTAAGCGCCATGTCAGCTATCAGCCACGTACAATGTAGAGATACAGTTTTACTACTTTATTTAAATACACTAGATAATTTCTGCTTTGACGGCTACTCGCCTCACTGGCGGAATAAACCCAAACATACCGACAGCAACAGCCAACAGCAACAATTCTTTGGTGAAAAATTCAATAACAGTAAGGGCTTGTGTCCACCAAAGGTGTTTATTTATTTATTCATTTGTGTGTGTGTGTGTGTGTGTGTGTGTGTGTGTGTGTGTGTGTGTGTGTGTGTGTGTGTGTGTGTGTGTGT
>JBCNYG010000001.1:9838533-9850353 GCA_039654305.1 Porochilus rendahli
AAAACACAGATGAGTGTGTGTGTGTGTGTGTGTGTGTGTGTGTGTGGGAGAGAGAGAGAGAGAGAGAGAGAGATAGTATGGTATGACACACCATTCCAAATGATTCTCTACAAAGGCAGACATGGGACTGATCTGGACTGTGTATGTATCATTGGCTGAATACTCAAACAGGCCGTAGTATGGGTTAAACAGCTCCTGAGATAGCAGGAAGAAGAACTCTCTCGAAGGCCCACTGTAATCCAGACTACATGAGACAGATCATCAGTTATGAAAGGAAAACCAAGTGTCCAGAACTAAGCATGAAATATATTACTGTTATTGAAAGAATATATTAATATGACCCCCAAAGATACATTGTAAACTAAAAATTTAATTTGTGAATCAAAACCTTTCGAAACTTAAGTTTAGCTATTAAAAAGCTTTCCACGGCGTTTCTAAATACTAGATGCAGTCATTTTTACTGCACAGGAACTCCTGAAACAAAGAAGAGCTTGAAATCATGTGTCAGCTAAAAGTAATTGCATCATAAACTGTAACAACCAATCAGAATATTATATGCTTTTTTACACTGTTTTCAGTTTGGTGCACTGTCTCTTTGTATTACAAAAATGTGTTTTTCTTGAATGCGTGATATTAAGCAATTCATTATAGTAAAAAGCTGCCCATAACTATAAATGTTTGTAGAAGCAGAAGTGCTTTAATCCCATGATTCATACCCTTCTTCTCCCACAAATGTGATGTAGAGTTTATTCCTCTGAAGCTCCTTGCGTGAATATGCCATCACATGATTAAAGGTGCCTTCGAGCAGGTGCTCTCTCCTGATGATCAACCTTTCAAAAGACAGATGTGTGTATGTGTGTGTGTGTGTGTCAGGGCATAGGGCAATAGTTTAGATCTGTTCTCATATTATAATTTAACCATCATGCACATAATCCTCAAGGTCACAATTGCACAAACACACACATACTTGATTTTTCCTGGCCCTTGGCCATAGCCCTTGGCTTCAAGCTTCCTGTAAAAATTGCGCAGTTTGGCTTCAAAGTCCCTACGATATGGAGCAGGTGCTCTGGCTCTCTGCGGTCCTGCCAATACAAACACACTTTTAGCTCCAGGTTATATGCTTGTATTAAATTATTCCTAGTTGTAAACCTTTTGCTTTAAAACTACAAACTATTCTAGCTTCAATAATGGTTTTTGTACACAAACTCAGTTCCCCTACTTTTACTGCCAAGTGCTTGTCGGGTTCAATAGCAGCATCATCAATCAATCAGTGATTTTTTTTTAAAGAACAGTGAATACACCCACCTGGTGAATTCTGGGGTGAGGATCCAGGAGAGCATCTTGGGGAAAAGTTGAAGCCGGAGTGGAATGATTGAGCCGGGATGTATGACATGATCTCCTCTTCAAACAAACTGCAGCAAGATGAAATCCAGAACCAAACATGGGATAATTGAGACAACTTTCACTCATCAGACTTACATATTGTATGCTGTCGTTTTTCTGTATTGGTGTAATTACTGCAGGTTAGCCATCTTCACCGTATAAAAGTATCAATTAATTCACTCACTCCCACTCACTCATTTGTTGAGCCACATAATTCTATAGGGTGGCAGGGAGGCTGGCGCTCCTGGGCGAAGGTGGTGTACACCCTGAACATCTTGCTAGACTGTTGCAGAGCCAACCCACACACAACCATTCACACTCACACTCACAGCTACAGCCAATTTGGAACTGTTGCGCAAATTATTGCTATAGCCAAGCACGGGAAGGAGATACAAACTCCACAACAAGAAATGCCAGAGCCTGGGACTCGAACCCAGGCCCTTCTTGCTGTAAGGCAGATGTGCTAACCACTACATCACCACAATCACTGCTTCACAGTTAGTATTCATGGCTTAACATGGAAGATGTTCTGACATCTCCCTATTATTTTATTTACTTCACTTATATTTGTGTCTTGTTAGTTAAAGTAAATAATGAAAAAAATAAAAACACAACAACCTTATGAACATGTAGAGATTTATACATTTGTAAACTTGAAATAACTAAATCTTCAACTGTGGATTTAGATGCCACCATCATGCCAAAAGCTTTCTCCTGCCAGCATGCATTTTTTATTTAGCTACAAATATAAGTGCCTGGGGATTCTCTGAAACTTTAATTAGAACCAAATTATATGGTCAGAGAAGACCAAAATAATATTTTTGGCAGCAAACAGTAATGGAGGATTTGCCATGAAATGGATGGCTAAGCTGGACAAATGGAAGCAAATTTTTATGGTACAATGAATCATGTTCTCCATAAAGTGGCAAAAGATTTTCAATGAAAATCCATCTGCCAAGAAGAAATCTCTGCCAAGAAGCTACTAATAGGTTGTGACTAAATCTTCCAGCAGGACAAAAGTCCAAAACACATGTCCAAATCTTCATACAAATGGTTCAGTGACCACAGAATCAAGCTTTAACAAGACCACACACATGGCTTTTTAACAATATATATTTTAAAAAGTTTATTTTTAAAGATGTAGACAAATTAAAGGGTTGAAATTCGTTCATTCATTTGTCCAACCACTTAATCCTATTAGTTCGCCAGTCCATCACAGGGCAACAAACAGAACCACTCACACTTACATTTACACCTAGGGGAAATTTGGAACAGCCGATTAGCATGTCTTTGGGCCGTGGGAGGGAATCAGAGTCCCTGGAGGGAACCCACGTAAGCACGAGGAGGACATGCGACCTCCACACAGAAACATTCTCCAAAATGGGACTTGACTCCTGAACCTCCTTGCTTTGAGGTGGAAGTGCTATAAACTATGCCACTGTGCCACCTCTTGATATTTTCAGTCTTAACAAATTAACCCTAAAAATTTACACAATTCCTGTATACCAGTTTTGTCAGTAATTATAAAGTTGACTGCATGCTTGCACTGTCTTTCACATCATTTATAAATTAGCATCTGCTAGATTTGTAAATGTAACTGTAGGTCTCTGGCCAGTCCTAGACTAAGGAAGCTGAATGGATAATTGTCTCACTCACAGGATAATTGAGCATAAGTCTTGAACCAACATGGGTTTAGAAACACAGTCTCTAATCATTGCAACATTGAACTGCAGCATAAAAACATTGAATCACTTAAAACAAGACAATAAATGTTCAGTCATGGAAAACCAGACCGGGAATATGAAATCACACAGAGAAAATCAGAGCTTTCAATCAAACACCTTTGTGCAAGGAAACCTAATATGACTACAGATATTTACTAAAATGAATGCTATTCCATGTGTGTTCAAGAAAAGACTGGATTTTAAAGGATCATGCTGTGTAGGCTCTTGTTCATGAGGCTTCATTAAAGAAAACACACCTTAACAACATAACCAGATCTGCATCGCAAGACAGTTTCTCTACTCCCTGTGGCCCCTCAGTCCTGATGTAATGGATCTTCTCCCTGCCGGAACAAAAAGGAACACTCAGGATATTATTCTGGTCCAACTTTTTCATTTTCAGCTGTCTTTTTTATTCAGTCGTAAATGGCTGAAGGAATGTTAATGGTGTTTAAACGCACAGGTAATGCATTTCACCTCGCTGAATTGACCTGTAATAGGTGACATTCAGGAATGCTTTTAAGACAACGATCAGACGTCCACATTTGGAAGATAGGAATCTGTCTCCGAGTTTAACTCTGGGCTGCAAAGCCCAACAAAAATGTTGCTCTTATCACATTTGAGGACAGCATCCATGACATTCATTCATTACCCGCTGACAGAAAACACAGTAGCATGTACCACATATTACTGATGCACAAAAGGAAAATTACAGTAAATGAAACTCATTTAAGTCGTCTCTCAGAGATTATCATGGATAGTATCATTATCATTATACCTGTCTTTTCTGTAAAGATAATTGTTATGACCTGTGTTTTCTATAATATGTCCCTTATTGTGTTTGTTCTCTTGTGAATATGCCTAGACAATGCTGACCTTCACAGTAAATGTTGCTTACATGTTCTGTCTACTGCATTCCAGGTGAAAATGTTCCTGTTTCATGCTATGTTGCTATATGTTTAGCTATTGAGGCAAATGTAATTTATTCAGGAATTTTCTGAATCATAATCCTAATTATGGTCGCAGAGAGGCTGGCTTCTATCGCAGCCAACTCTGGGAAAGGGAAGAGTACACCCTGGACAGCTTGCCAGGCCATTGCAGATCAGAAACATGCTGACAGCAACCCAATGGCCTACTCTTTATGAACAGCAGCAATGGTTCTGTTACATGCCTCTTACCACGGACTGTGAAAGACATGGCTGACCTTTAGTAACCCAGTTAGCTGCACTGGGTTAGCAGCAGTGACAACTCGGTGATCAAGGAGCTTGAACCTCCAACCTTCAGATATGAGGCAAATGTGTTACTCGAAAAAAATTAGCTAAGAAATTTAACTATTTAGCTAAGCCAATAACAAGGGGAAATAAATTACCAATCTTGCACAGTTAAAGACTAAGATTTCCAGAACCCCAGTTTTACCATAAGATATGGCTTCTATTTGCATGCTTGTCAATATTTTGTATTTTGGAGTTTATTAATCATATCACATATTAAATGGTAAATGGACATTTTATTAACCAAATTTTGTCTTTTAAACCCCATTATCGTTTATTAGGGTCATGAAGAGGTTGTAACCTATCCCAGCTGACTCCATGTGGGGCAGGGTATAACCCGAACAACCTGCCAGACCATTGCAAGGCTGACACAGACATTCATTCAGTTGAGAATATCTAGACTGATATGCATGTGTTTGGATTGTGGGAGGAAACAGGAGCACCTGTTTCCTCCCACAGCTGTTTGGCTGTTCCAAATTGCCCCTAGGTGTGAGTGTGAATGGTTGTGTGTGTTCGCCCTGCAATGGTCTGGCAAGCTGTTCGGGGTGTACACCGCTTTCTGAGATAGGCTTCAGCCTCCCCTAATAGGATTAAATGGTTTGGCAAATGAATATGAGAGTGATCAATGAGGTCACATTGATTAAGCATCAGGTAAATGTAACTTTGGGTGGTCAGATGTTAAGTTTTAGAATTAAGACTAGTTCTGATTTGGATTATCCCTCCACACACACACACACACACACACACACACACACACACACACACACACACACACACACACACACACACACACACACACCTGGCATATCGTTTACTTTGAATCTTAAAGTAATGCCTAGTGCCACCGGTACTTTAGTACACGATTGTGTGATTTTCGACTCCACTCTTTCTGAAACAAAAAGCTTCTTATAAATTCCTCACCTGAGCGTGTGATTGCGGGTCAAACTAGGCTGCCTCTGTTGCAGCAACTCCAGGATGTTCGGCTGGCGTAGAAAAGCCACAATCTTTTCATTATACGCTATAATAAATAATAAATAAAAAGCAGCATTAAAGTGCAGTTAGGTAAATATAGGATTCAGAAATGAAAGAACAATGGTTATGTGATAGTCACATACTTGTTATAATCACATGGATGCTCACAAAATGAGACTAGAACACAACCTGCCCAAGGCAGCAGTGGTTGTTCCTCACCACCACAGAAGAGCATTCTTTTTTTTTTTAGCATGTAACATAATACACCACATAACCCATAGGTAATATTCACTTTAATACTACTTTAATTCATTTCAGTTGAATTCAATTTCACTTGCACAGCACTTTTAACAATAGATACTGTCACAGAGCGGTTTTACAGCAATCTGGTTGAAGATTTAGATTCCTAATGAGCAAGCCATGGGCGAAAGCAGCATGGAAAACCCCTGAGAGGAACAGACAAAAAAAGAACCAATCCAAAGTAGGTCTTGTAAAAAACTTAATTTAAGCAAGACCACAAGCATTGAAATTTGTTTTGTACAGTCTTACATGTGATGCTATCAAGGATTTTAACAAAGATTTCACAAGAAATCAACAAAGAATAAATGAATAAACGAACCGCATTCAGAAAATAAACCATCAATTAAATCAACGCCTACACCATGCCTCCAGGGGTCCAGCTCCCTGGACTTCTACACTAGGGTTTAATTTCCACTAGCTTTCTTTAAGTTAAGGTGATACCTCTAATTAATCCCTGAGATTTCTATTGGCTGTCCTGTCTGCTGAGTCGGACTCCTCAGTTATTGTCCAGTTACTGTGTGTGGATTGTGTTCATATGTTTAGTAATACGCTCTGCCCCACCTGGCTTCTATCCTCCATGCTGGTATCCTAGACGGTGTGTTTTCATTTTGTATTTGGTTTGCAGACAAATGTGAGATATTGTTTACCAGTTTTTACCAATTTGCCTTAAAGCCGTTTTTTTTCTTTTTATCTTTTTTTTTTTTTTTTTTTTACTTTCGTGTCTGTCCGTTTGTGCCCTCCAATGAACATTATCTATTCTCTTGCGCTGGGTCACCAGACTGCGAAAACCACGATTCTATCTTTGTAATTTGGTGGTGGAAAAAATGATACTTTACTTTACACAAACACAATAATGTTTCTGGCTTATTTTATTTCCCAGATTTCCTCAACTGGACATCTAGGTTATGTGTCCACATTATGTTGGGAAATCCTACCAGTTGGTTTATCCACATCTCTGTAATTAGCCGCAACATTTATCTGTCTAATTAAATGTGCTTCATTTGTACATTAATTCTCTACATAAGGGATATTAAATTCTGAGGGCTGACAGATGGCAACCTCCTGGAGGACTGTAACAATGCAGACCGTAGCAATTTCTCAAAATTAATACCTTATTCAACTCAGCTAATTACAAAACCTTCATACAAACAACTGGAGCAACACAAACACACAATTCATAGGGCTCGTGTGTAACATTTTTACTCAACAAAGAGGGGTCCATCAGATTTCCAGTCATCTTTGCAAATGTTGATCTTCTGGTAAAAAAAACATTTTCTCCTCTGAATATCTACACAAAAAGAATAGCTAAGTGCAACTCTGAAAAGCTGTATGTGTCGACTTTCTTGCTGAAGCTTCAGTTAATGAGGCCTTCAGAAAGCCATTAACCATTTAGAGTTATAGCCCAGTTACAGCACTTCCTCAGCAAGAGTTTTCTCTTCTCTTCTTTCTAAAGGAAATCCTGAGGCAAGACATTAGTAAATTTAGTCTAGCTATTTCCAATGTTTTGCCATCGACAGTCAGCATGAAACACCAGAGGAACGCACCAGATTACATCTTCCTACTCGTGAGCTAAATGAGATACAACAGATAAACAGACAGAATATCAGCACATGTTCACAGTTCAGATTCCATAAAGATGTGATGTGAAATATCATTAACTCATTTGCCAAACTGCTTAATCCTACTATAATCGCAGGAAAGCTGGAGCATAGCCAACACTGGGCGAAAGCAAAGGTACACCCTGAACAGCTCGCTTGACATCCAGAGGGCCAACACACTTATATTTGGGGCAATTTAGAACAACCTTAGCTTAATGTGCATGTCTTTGGTCTGTGGGAGGAACCTGAAGTACCTGGAAGAAAATCCAGAGAAGCACCGGGAGAACATGTAAACTCCACACAGAAATGCTCATACCAAGCACAGGACTGGAACCCAGAACTTTCTTGTCACGAGGCAAGCATACTAACCACTACGCTACCATGCCATGAATATAAGTGAAGCAATTTTTTTTGATAGTCAGTAACATAACATCTAAAAGGTACATCATACAAGTTGACTTGTTGAACTCTACAAACTTATCAGTTAGAAGGTTATTCATTTTATTTTCCAACAGCTCTGACAGTAATTCCTGATTGGATTCAAATCTCAGCTTTATAGTAATGTGTTTGTTTTGATACTTTACATATATCGTATATCTGAAGTAACAGCTACCTTATTTATATTGTGGGATTTCAGATGCCAGTGCATTGTTATGGTAAGAACATTCTCCGATACAGGTGTTAGAATGTGTGTGGGTGTGTTTAATAACTTTAAAAGAAAAAAAAAGGAAGAATGTTGGGAGAATTACTATGTGTAGCTGATATCGCTGATAAAGTATATTTTTCCAACATGAATAAAAATTTATAACTGGAGGCAAATTGCTGTGTTGTAAAAAGAATAATCAAATCAATCAATTAATCAGTCAATCCACCAATCATACATTGTACAGCTATTTTTTTTAAAGACATTCATGGTGTCTTTGCCATACATAACACCAATTTATGAATTTGCCGTTCATAAAGTACAAGCACAGAGGAAACAGAGGAAGAACAAACAAACACTTTGTTCTATAGAGAGAAAAAACAGACAGATAGTGAAAAGAAAGACATCAAATGTGATGTGATAGTAAAGCAGCCACATGGAGATTAGAGCACTCCAAAGTCTCAGACCCCAGCACTGAAGTACTTGCCTACAATAAAGAGAATCCTATGTGTTGTTCTGTAAGAAGTTTGACTTAATTATATAATGACACAAACTGTATTGTCCTTAGTATCCATTGATTTGTGACTGTGAGAAAGATGACTATCAGTGATCTTCAAGTATTTTCTAATGCAAAAGGCAACATCACTTTTTACCCCTCAGCCCAATGAGAGAGAGAGAGGCACTGACCCAAGGGTACTGAGTCATTCTGGTACTGGTTTCTGACAGCAGCTACAAGAGAGTTTCCAGGCCTGGCCATGAGAGATGCACCTCGGCTGCGGGAAACGTCAGACGCCTATGGAAAAGCACAAAAACGTTTTTGTAGTATCTCTACTAGTGATTCAATCTCTAGAGTTTCCACACCCATTACCTCCTTATATCCTCCATACAATATTTCTTATTTCTCCTAATATTTCTCCCAAGTTATCTGGGATATTCGCATGTTCCCACAACTAGTGTTTTTTTAATCATGTTTAGGCAAATCCTTATTCTTCCAATGGTCTTTTTTACAGTATCAGTGTCTACAACTGAGTGAGAAAAGGTTAGGAATGAGGGTGTGTTTGTGTGTGCGAGTGTGTTCCTCTACCTCTCCAGCACTGTAGCTGCGTAGTCTCTGTAGGTGTTGCCTGTGCATGAGGTGAATAGGCAAACATCCGTTCTGAAAGGGAATTCTGGGATCAATAAAGGTAGTGGCTCGACTGTTGTGGTCCACAAAAAATGACTGCGATAGAAAAAAGAATACAATTGCATACAATTTAAAATCGTACTTCTGAATAATTGTATGTACCGCAAACAGTAAAGCCAGAATAATAGATGCAATTTTTATAGCACAGGAAACTCACAGCAAACATTTATTTCATATTTTAATTGATATGAAAGCATATTTCCTTTACAGAAGGGAAAAAAGTAATACAATGTTGTGAAGACATATGTATGTCCTTCTACAGAAACTATCCATGTGCTTTTATTGTAAATGGACATATACATATATGGTAATGAATAGAGTAATGGTTCTGACCTTGCCCTGTGGATCAACTTTGATCTCCCAGCCTCTTGGCAGTTCCAGTTGTGTGTCTGCAAACTTATTAAGGAAAGTGACAAGGTCGCGGTTATGTTGATAGCGATCAAAATTGCGAGCGTCTCGCCGAATTTTCAGAATCATATGCTTCAAGCAGGTGCTGTTAGTGAACATCCGGTACGCCCCCTGCAAATGAACCAGATGCATTTAGATGTATGTAGAGTACATACTACAGCATATCACATATGCTGCCCAGCCAAAAAAGTCCTGCTCTCTAATATTGTATTGGACCACCTTTAGCCTTGAACACAGCAAGTAATCACCATGCCATTGTTTCAACAAACTTAAGCAACATCACAACATTTATTTCTATTCAGAGCTGGATATATTTTTCCCAACATCTTAAATTAATGATGGAAAAACCAATTTGTTCCATAAAGTCTTCTCCAGCATATCCAAAAGACTTTTAATAGGGTTAAGGTCAGGACTCTGTGATTCCAGTTCATGTGTAAAAATTATTCCTCATGCTCTCTAAACAACTCTTTCATTATTTGAGCCCCAATTTTATATTCATGCCATCAGGAAAGAAAAAGGCATATTGATGGGATGCCATTTAGTACATTCAGCTCATCAGCAAACTGCTTTTTGCTTCGTTGTACTGTATTAATCCCTCAAGGAAAATTATTGCCTCTGCATTCAATCCATCCAAAGTGAGGACACACATGTATACAGTGAGCACAAAAAGCAGTTGGTGGTTAGGTGCTTTTCTCAAGGGCACTTCAGCCCTGAAGTTGGAGGAAGAGAAGGCGCAGCTCACTCCCCCACACATTTTTCCTGCTGGTTCGGGAATCAAACCAGCGACCTTTCGGTCCCAAAGCCGCTTCTCTAACCATTGGGCTATGGCTGCCCCCAGACTCCATAATGTTGATGTGCCTCGATCTGACCATCTGACTTATAAGCGTCAAATGAGTTGCAAAATAAATATAAAATATAGTCAAGACATTTACAAGGCTACATATAATAAGTTTTACTTTAAATAATTATTTTGTACTTTAAACTTTTCTTACATCTAAAACTATCCATTCGCAGCTATTACAGCCTTGCAGACCTTTGTCATTCTTGCTGTCAATCTGTCAAGTAAAAATTAGGAAATTTCAACCAAAGCTTCCTGAAGCACCTTTTACAAGCTGGACTGGCTTAATGGGCACTTCTTACCTACCATACTGTCAAGCTTGCTTTCATGGCAGCTCAATAGGTGACTGCGCTGGTCACTCCAGAACTGACAGAATACCAGCTAACTGCTTTTTTTCTAAATAGCTCTTGCTTAGTTTGGAGCTGTGCTTTTGATCAATGTCCTGTTGTAGGAGGAAACCAGGTCCAATCAAGCACCATCCACAAGATATGACATGGTGTTGCAAAATGAAGTGATAGCTTTTCTTGTTCAAGATCCCTGTCATCCTGTACAAATCTCCCACTTTACTACCACTAAAGCACCCCAGGCCATCGCATTTCTCCCACCATGCTTGACAGATGGTATCAAGCATTCCTCTTCTTCAGCGTCTGCTTACTGGTTCTGCACCTTACAAAATGTTCTTGTCTATTTCCAAAACACCTTAAATTTAGATTTATCTATATTCTATATATAGAACTTTTTTTTTTTAATCCTCATCTGTCCAATGGCTGTGACAAAAAAAGCAAAACAAAAAACCTTAATCCTTTCCTTTTATTGTCTTAGATATGGCTTTTTCTTTAAAACTTCAGGAGTTCTTTTTCTTTAAAACTTCATTGTTGAAGTTGAAACTGGTGTTGTACGGGTACTATTTAATGCCATGGCACTTCCGCCATGAAGGTGGAGGAAGCGAAGGTGCAGCTACACCCCACCACAAATTTTTCATGCTGGTTCAGGAATCGAACCAGCAACCTTTAGGTCCCAAACCCGCTTCTCTAACTGCCCCAGTAAACAATGATGCAGTATGTGGTCCAAATGGGTTAAATCAAAGTTGTAACACAGAAAGAAGTACATATCACAAAATAGGAAAGTTGGTGGGAATTACTGACTGGAGATTATTATCCATATTATTATCCTGAAAGCATGTATTCTGACTTTCTATTTATGAATTGAAGGGCTGTACATGATGAAAAATTATGTAGTATCATATTCTGACAATACAGGTCTCTCCCCATATGCTAAAGTCACTCCAAATTGGACAATTGCAGATTCTTTTCAGCTAAAATCCCAATTCATGTGATAAATATGATTTAATCGTATTATTCGTGTTTTTCTCAAAATCACAGATTTGTGACCCACCAGGTTATTAAGCACTGAGCCCTTCAATTAACAAATGCATATATAACTGTTTGCCTAACGTCAGGCACAGGCCATGTGAATTAATGATGGCATGATCATCTGAGCACA
>JBCNYG010000001.1:9904698-9930121 GCA_039654305.1 Porochilus rendahli
TTGTGTGTTTTTTATTCTGTGTGAGTCTGAGTGATGGTAGATTAGCCTATATTTTTTGTGTTTTAGTTTTGTTATTGATACTAAATCAGTGATAGATAGCAGTAAATCAGCATCTACCCAGCGAGCGATGTGGCAGCCTTATTGGACCCCACACAGGACATGGGACAACCATCCTAGCCATTTTCCATGACTATGTTGTTCTGCTCTGGTGGTCCAACTATTGGAACAATAGTTTTTTTTAACAATAGGACTCTAAGAGCTCAGAAACTTCACCTTCATAGAACAAGCAGCAAAAACTCATCATCATCATCATTATCATCATCATCATCATCATCATCATCATCATCCTCAAGAAACAAGCTGGAGTGCCACTGAATCACCTTCAGGAAAGCAAGGCTATTCCTGTCAGCAGCAACATCAAAGCCTTGGTCATTTGATCCTAAAGGACAAAAAGAACAATACTGCCTGAATGTGGTTATGCCGAGATAAGGCCTTAGCTGCATATGCCAGAGACAGACAGCCAAAAACAAACCTCTTTAACAGTAACGCTTTCTTCCATTTTACTGAAAGGCCAAAGTAATGGTGCTGAATTTTTTTTTTTCTGACAGTAATGTACAGAATAAAGCCACAAGTGGGGGGAGAATGCAACACACTCAGAGTCCTATTTGTAGGGTAAGACTGTAAGTGCTTTTCCTCCATGAATCCATCCATCCATTATTCCATCTTTCCATCCATAAAACCAAATGCAAAGGAAAGACAGGAGCCTCTTGTACATAGACTTGCACTTAATTCACACTGGATCATACAGTACAACTATGAGCCATAACATTACTACCACCTGCCTGGTCTTCATCAAGCCAACCCCATTAGCACGCTTTCTCTCTCATAGTCAGCCTTAACAGTTTCCATATTTTTGCTACCTTCGCTCATCACACACATCGGTGTGCAGTGGGCACCCATGACACTCTTGCCAAGTCACTGGCTGTGCTTCCTTGGACCACCTTTGGTATGTTCTTACCACTGCATACCAGGAACATCGAACAAGACCTGCCATTGTGGAGATAAACTGGCCCTTGTCAAAGTCACTCAGATTCAAATTTCTAATTTTCCTGCTTCCAACACATCAACTTCAAGGACTGACTGTTCACTTTCTGCCTAATACATCCCACTTCTTCGCAGGTGCCACGAAGACAAAATAATTAAATTTTATTTACTTCACCTGCCACTTATCATACGTTTTTGAAAGAAGCTAGCAGGCTACATAAGCACCACCAAAAAAAAACCAGATATATAAAATAGATGTGCAAATACAGGATTCCGTGTATATTTCCTTTATACATTCCAAACAACATGATATTGAGTGCATGTGCATGAGCACCACACTTCACCTTCTTTACTCTGATTACACAAATTGAAACAATCGATAAAAAGGGCTACACCTGTCTTCAGACTCAGAAAAATTGGCAAAAGCAAGCATGGAGCCAATAAAATATATACATATTGATATTTCATTCATTCTGAACCGCTTAATCCTAATTAGGGTTAGATGAGGGCAGAGTACACCCTGGATAGCTCACCAAGCCATCTCAGGGCAATATATTGAGTGCAAAGTTCTGAACAATGGTCCAGAAATAAGATTTTATTTGTATTTCTGCCATTAATAATAAAAGGGGAAAAAATTGGAGTAGAAAAGTGGTTGAGGCATTTTTCCCTGATCAAAAGTGAACTTGGGACTGGGAAAAGTGCTATATAAATCAAACATTATTATTGGTAGTAGAAGTGGTATCATTGTTATGCAGTGGGCTCACAGAACTGCATGATTAATAAAATAAAACAAGATTGATTGCTAAAGTGTGAGCAGGGGGGTAAAAGTCAATGAAATCCCACTGTTTGAACAGAAAGTTGCCTCTTGGTATCATGTAAGGGAGACTCATGCAACTGTACACAAGATTGTAATGAGGGTAAAGAACTTTTAACTTATTTGATTAACGTACTATATTTACATATACTGTATAACAGACTTTATGCTATAGCCTTCCCATAGCATACCAAATAGATACATTTTGTGAAAAAATTTAATGCTGCAGACTACCAAACAGACAGCCTTATTTATAAAGAATAACCTACAGCCATGTTCTTTGGCTTTAGTGAGATTTAATAATGTTCCCACAGACGGCTCATCAGACTCAAAGAAGTGTCCGTTTTGTTGTGTATACATCATATACAACTCAGGTGTATATTTACCTCATGAGTATTTGTATGTACGTCCTTATCCATGTCGCCAATCTATATAAGCCCAATATATTCAAATTCACTAATTTGACTGATGTGATCCTAAAACAAAGTCAAGGACACCCGTAATCACAACCTAGACCTTCCCAAGGGGAACCCATCCACCAAATTTGGTGATCATATGTCCGTACACAACAATGCAATTTTAGACACAGCTTTGCTAGATCTGTTTGGTACAGTGCATCACACTGTACCCTACTCCTTATAGTGTGCATCAAGGATTCTGCAATAAGCATCTCACAGTAAGCATCATGTTAATTATTTTCAGACCTGCTCAATAAATGCACTGACAGGCACATATAATGCACAGCTGCCACCTTGCATTTTCACATGGAAAGTTAAAAGAAAGCAAAACATCAACTTTCAAGAACTAAATAACAAATTGCAAGGAACTAAGAATGCAAAAACTAGTTTAAGGTTAAAAATTTCAACTTTTTCATCCCAAATGCCTCTACATAATATAAAGTATGGTCTAAGTAAAGTAACTTTTACATTTATATTTAATTGTTTTGAGATTAGAAAGTCTTTTATACAAAGTGACTTCTAAGGTAGAGTCATGTGACCATCATTCACTGCCAATATAATATTAATAATGCAGATTGATAATAATAACGATAATAAGCTGCATTGATCAGCTCTGAAGTGCAAATAAACACAATCAAGTGATGTAGAATGAATCAGAAAGTGATCTGAGAGTGTTTTTTTTTTATGGATTCAGGATTCTCATCAAAGTTTGCAAAAATCTGCATTAATGCCGACATCTTACCTGAATATTGACATCTACTGTACATCTACATCCTAACACCTTTCCCGCTGAAAGCCATTGTTATAGCAGTAACAGGATAATGTACCTTCACCCAGTCAGGTATCCAGCTGACAGAGCACTCACTCCTCTTCCTTGTACTCCTCTTGCCTTCAGTCTGACTGGGTGACATCAGCCCAAATTCAGCCTGCCCCTGAGAGAGTGCGTAAATGGGTTGCATGTGTATAGATGATGAAGTGTGTAGTCCATTTGCCTGTCACCCAGACTCTTGCATTCTCATTCACATCTGGTCTTTTTGTGCCTGCTTCCGCCAGCAGTTATTTTTAAATGCTGCATCCAGAAAGGGCACAGGGATCAAGTTCAGGGGTGCTCAGCATTTCCTGGGGTGGTGACAGCACAATAGCAGTGGGCTACAGTAACTCTATCTCTGGAAACTCTTTAGCCGGATGCTAACCAGGGATAATGATATTGAAAGGACAATGTCTTGACTATTTATGCTTCAGAGAGTGAAAGAAGTGTGGGGATGAGGTTAGAATGGTAAGTGATGGAGTCTGTATCGACATGCCAGGTGCTAACTGAGGACAAAACTGGACATGCCGTGATTGATTGCCATGACTTTTAAAACCTCTCCACTTTCTAATCTAATTTAGAGACAGAGAAGCATTGTAAGCTGGAGGAGACAGAAAAACAGGGTCAGGGAGACAAATAAAAGGTGACACATTAATCTTATAGACAGAACAATGGACAGCTGCCCTAAAGGCAGCAGACTAGGAACCGTGTGCAACATTTTTCTAAGAATTCAATTTATCAATTATGAAGTGACAATACAAGCTGACACAGCATGCAACAAAAACAGCCATTGTGTACTGGGTTTTTACCAAAGGTTGTGTTAGCATCTGATGTTCAAGCATCTGAGACAGGGATGACTGGTTGTGACATAAGATTGGAGACTAAAATCTAAAATGTAGATGACCCCCAAACACTTTAATACCAAAGAGAATGCCAGATCCTTGATGGTCTAAATAAGAGGGGTTCCACCTGCAGGATCTTGTAACCAGTGGCGCCTTAGATTAGATGATTTTTAGAATCAGGGTTCTGGAGGAAATTGTGTGTACACAGCTCCATTCCAATTATAGAATAAAAGATAAAAAGTGCAAAAAAAAAACAACTACAAATATCTAAATGTCTTAAATTTGAAATAACCAATATCTATAAAAACAAATAAACAGAATGTGCTCTATCAATTAGTAATACATAGAGTAGTATCAATATGATAAATTGTAGAATGTAAGTGTAAGGCAAAAGGCAAATGAATAACAGTGGATGCTGTTGCTATATGGAGTTGTACAGTTTAACGGCAACAGGTAGGAATTATTTCCTGTGTCATTCAGTGGTACATTTAGGTGGTATCAGTCTCGCTCTGTGAAGGGGGTGTGAGGTATTGTTCGGTATTGTCCTTATTTTGAACAACATTCGCCTCTCTGACACTGCTGTCAGAGGGTCCAGCTCAATCTTTACCACATTACTGGCCTTGTGAATAAGTTTGTTCAGTCTGTTGGCATCTGCAACCCTCAGCCTGCTGCCCAGCATGTAACAACAAAGAGGATTTTCAAAACAGGAAGGGTTTTTGTTGCCTCTGTACTCTTTATGTTCTGAGGACTTTCACTGTTTTGCAAAAACTCCCACAACTGTGTCACATGATGTCTCATTGTGATTAATTAAGAGCATACTTCTGCATCTCAATTGTGTTTCTACAGAAGCTTTAAATACACACTTCCTGCCTATTTATGGTCAGCTCTGGGTGTAGAAAAAAATTTGACCAGACAACAGTATGTATAAATATATAACTAAAGACTATGTGAAAACCCTGAAATTTTTATGGATTTTCACTAAGGATTTTTTTGAAATCACTAAAATGTCTAGTGATTTTATAATACTAGGAATTTTTGTAATTAC
Organism: Porochilus rendahli; assembly: GCA_039654305.1. Classification (NCBI taxonomy): domain Eukaryota; kingdom Metazoa; phylum Chordata; class Actinopteri; order Siluriformes; family Plotosidae; genus Porochilus; species Porochilus rendahli. The sequence goes on from JBCNYG010000001.1 coordinate 9,909,710, forward strand.
ATCCATATCTTTTAAGACTGCCCTAGCCATATTTCAGGGATCTCATTAACTCCTTATACAACAGGTGTTAAACTCAAGGTCCGTGGGATCCAGCCCGCCAACTCATTTTATGTGCCCCACAAAAGCTTTTGAAGAATATCATCGTCATTTATTCTTTGCATCAGCCATTACTATGAAACCTAATTCATCATCACTAGTTGGCGGTAACCTATGTCAAGTAAACAGTCATGTCATGTCAACTATGTCATGACTCATGAAAGATCGCATGCTAACTTGTCGCTGGTAAGAACAGGGCTTCTTTAGTGTTTGCCCAAAGAAAGTGCAATTCGCAAAACGCAAGTCAAAGTTGATGCAGGATTGTGCCTGGCGCAAGTGCCAAAATCAACCAGAATATGGTTAACCTCGCATTAGTACGTTCACTAATAGAAATGCCTGTTTTCAGGGTTTTACAATTAAGCTGCTGGCCAGCAGGACAGGCTACTGGAGTCCTGTGTGCCATCAGTTTTCACTTTCCATTTCCAAAAGAAAGTATCACGGAGGAAGATGCAGGTTTTTACACACAACTCCACTAACTCAAACACACGTCCACGTTTTAGCTGTCAAACCAATAGTGCAGGTTGAAATAGCAGCTAAAAGCAATAAGCCTAAGCTAAGTTTAGACCAGATATAAGCAACTCATGCTGGAATACACAACTAATGCAACTGGACCCACTGGACTCAAGCCATCAAACAGAGGGTGCATGTTAATATAACATATTAAGGGCAGGGCATAATTCACACACACAGCCAGGGCAGGGTCAGGTGTGATCCTCAATATCTTATGATGGATCCTCAATTCAGCGTCACCTTCTGTGTGAGAAGTTGGTCAACAGTAATGATGACATCATGAGTACTGAGGTGACTGCTACTATTAGTGGTTCGCTTACTAAAAACAATAGCCGTTCTATAGAACACCATAAACCCTCAGCCAGGACGCCTCAAGTGCTCAGTGGACAAAAGCCATCCCCCATATGAACAGTTTCAGACAATTAACATTTTATAAGCCAAACTACGCACAGGTTTAGGTCATAGGGAGTGCCCATGTAAAATTTCAGAAAGTTATCATGCCTATGAGCTGAGCAATGCCCCGGACAAACTTGAGCAATCATGAGCAAGCTATTTTTTTTTAATTTGGAGCCCTGAAGCGTTGTCAGAAATGCAAGTGAATATAGGAAAAGAGAGCAAACGACTAAACAAATCATTTTGCCATGCAGATTTCTTGGTTACCCTTTTAGAGCAGATGTTCAGTGATTATTCGTCCCTTGATCAATTTTGAATTTAGTGATGTGGTCTTTCAGTGAAAATGAGTTTGACACTCCTGCCCTAGATGTTTTAGTGATTTCACGAAATCCTTGTAAGTTTTATCCCTGTTTACACACAGTCTCACTGTAACATATTCATGACTTCAAGTAAACTGGAAAATTAGTGGAATATCCGTTTTCATGAGACATATAAACAGCACATGGGTTTTTTTGCAATAATTTTATATTTAGTGCATGTAAACATAAAAGTAATATTCCTCATACATTGTACAACCTGCTACAGATCAGCTACATTTGAACATTTTTGGCGGCCCCTGTGTCATCTTTTTATACCGTTATCTGGTGAGAACCTTTAGAATCTTTAGGGCTAACATTTGAAATGCATATCCTTATGAACATACAGTTCCATGCACACAGAAAAACAAGCTTTGAACATCAAGGCACAACGATGTGTTTGGAACAAGATAACTGTTAAAAATGGCTTATGCCCTCAGGTCCCCATGTGTGTAAAAGAATGTTATAAGTTTGTAATGCATTTTGTAGAAAGGTTGATCAGTTATAGAGGATCCTCTGTGGCCCTGTCTCTTATGTCCTTGTTGTGCGAGCGTAATGAACTCCCTTGGATCGCACTGTTCTATGAGTGTATTGTTTTCTACTTGCGTGTCACCTCTCCAAAATAGTAACAGATATCATCTGAAAGGAAATATGCACTAGATTGCTCATGACTTCAGTAGTGTATTTGAAGTATTTTGTTCACAGTTGTTACATAATCTTAAATTACAGTCAAGATAAATAAAAAAAGATTGCGTACCATCAGGTTTTCAAAGACTACACCCGATGTTATTCATCAATTATACAATAAAGGCACATTTTCTAAAGAACTGGAGGTTTACACACTTTAGGTGAATTTGTAATTATAATAAATAAAAATATTTTTCCCCCATGTGGAAACTTGAAGCATTTCAGCAATTGTTCACAGATTGCCTCTTCTGGCAGTATATTATAAATAAAGTGTTTCAAAATAAAGTGTTTTACTTTTACTTGTTTATTGGTGCATTTTAAAAATCTAAGGTAAAAAATAGGCTTTAAATCTAAATAAGTCTCAAAAATACTTTGTGGATTTCTGATTTTAAACACAAGTTCATTACAATCATTGATCCATGTGAAATAATTTGCTATAATGTATTAGTGTCACAGGTGTTGCTATAATGTATTAGTGTCACAAGCAGCTGTTATGTGGTGTGTGTGTGTGTGTGTGTGTGTGTGTGTGTGTGTGTGTGTGTGTGTGTGAATATACTCACAATGGCTGAAGGGTTTTTCACCATTACACAAGGGGTGGTGGCTCTCCGTGCTCCGCTCACTCCATGGTAATACTTGAAACAAATCTTGGTCTCAGCTACACAATGATGGGAAGAAAATAAAGGGAAATATTATACTCTGTTGGGTCTGTTCACCTGGTGGGTATGGTATAAACACCCTTAACCCCTCCCCAGAAGTTACACTGTCCCATCACATCACTACACAACCCTCATCAGCTGGTTTCCATTAACCTTCTTAATGTAACATTTTAAAATTGTGGGTCCTGCGTTCAAGTCCGGGGCTCCGGTGTTTCTTTGAGGAGTTTGCAAGTTCTTCCTGTGCTTGCGTGTTTTTTTCTCCAGGTATTCTAGTTATTCCCACACTAAAAAGACATGCACATTAGGCTAATTCACTGTTACAAATTGCCCCCGGTGTGGGTGTGAGTGTAACTGGTTGTCTGTGTGTGTGTGTTTTCCCTGCGATGGTCTGGCAAGCTCTTCACGGTATACCGCACCTTCAATTTGGAACAGCTAATTAGCCTAATGTGCATGTCTCTGAACCAGAATAAACCAGAATATCTGGAGGAAACCACATAATCACTAGGAGAACATTCAAATTGTTCATAAAAACACCCTTTCTGAGGCCAGACCTCGAACTCAAGACCTTGCTGTAAGTCGACTATGTTAACCACAACACCATCATACCTCCTACCGTGGAAACATCCAGCAAATGATTGTAGCCTATTTATTCGTTAAGCTGTGCATCCTGTCAACACTTTAGAAAATGGTAGCTCATTTTTTGTTTTCACTTATTTGTGCAAGAAACTGTTAAATACACCCCTCATGGACAGCATGAAGCAAAATGATTATTCAGTTGTGAATAAAAAGAAAACAAAAAGCTTTTAACTGACAGTAATGCAAGCAAATGGAAGATGGGTACAATTATGGTTAATTAAAAATGCTTGTCAAACCTTTATAAATGTATTAACATTAAAAGCGTTAAAAACTCCACAGAAACGTATTATTATTTTATATATTTATTTTTTTACTATAAACAGTGGGAAGTAAAATCAAAGGTGTACACAGGAGTGTAGATAGCTAATGAGACTGCCCGCAGGTTTCTGTGGACAGCTCAGTGTATTATATACTGTATTACAGATGGTCCAAAACATGTATTTCCCACTGAGAAAGATCTATTTTCAACATAACAAAAAAACAAAAACAAAACAAAAGATGTTCAGCAGCTGATGTTAAGGTCTCCAATGAGTCCTGATCTAAACATTACTGAGACTGTGATGGACCTATTGTATTTCCTGCACGATGTACATTACTGCATGCACTGACTCCTGCTCATGATATTAGATGCTCAGCTGAAAATTTAATACCCAATTAAACTAGCTGAACTATTACACAGCTGTAACCGAGAAAACCCTTATATCACATGGTCTCATTGATGATATACAGTAAAAAGAATGAGAACTATTAGACACATCATGCTTTTTTTTTTCAATTCTTTTTTCTGAATCGCTTTAATCCTTATGGCGGTCACGGGGATGCCAAAGCTTATTCCAGGAGACTCTAGGTAAAAACAGGGTACTCCCAGAACAACTTGCCAGACCATCACTGGATAGCCAACACAGATAGACAATCATTCACACTCACACTCACACCTAAGGCCAATTAAAAATAAATAGACAGCCTAATGTGTTTTTTTTTTTTATCATGGGAAACTCAACACAGATACACACTCGCCAGGCACATGGTTCAGACCCACAGTACAAAGACATGCACATTAGGCAAATAAGCTGTTCTAAATTGACCCTGGGTGCGAGTGTGAATGGTTGCATGTGTGTTTGCCCTATGTTCAGAGTGTACCCCGCCTTCGCTCAGAGACTGTAGTAGCCGTAGCTGACCGTAGTAGGATTTAGGTCAGTGAAAAAATAACTAATTAATTATGGTAGATTTATGGGCAGCATGGTGACTCAGAAGTAAGCACTGTTGCTTCACGGCAAGACGGTTTAGGGTTCAAATTTCAGCCAATAGCCTTGCTATGCAATGTTTGCGTATTCTTCTCTCTGCATGCATGTATTTCGTCCGGATCCACCGATTTCTTCCCACAATGCATATCAGGTCAATTAGGTACTAGGTAGCCCAAAGGTGTGAGTATTTATGGTTGAATGGTTGAATGTTTTGGTCGGTGCCTGGGAATTTGTTTAGGGCATACCCTACCTCTTGTCCAAAATCAACTAGTCACACTGGTGTGAAAGTTAAGACTTAACATAGAAAAAAGCTCAATAATTCAATGTTTTCATTGAAACGCATGGAGACGTGCAGTGCCGAAATTAGACTGCTGCCAGCCAAGGGACTAGACCTGTGGCAAATTACTTTTTGAGCCATGATATACTGTCAATGTTTTCTGCAGTTTTCTTTTCTGTTCTTGTGTCTAGTGTACTTTCTTCCTGGTGTATGTTTAATCTATCATCTTTTACTTTCTCTCCCAAAGGCATATTGGGGGAAAAAAAAGAATGACAGAATAAACAATGCTCTTCATTGACCTTTATTATACTCACTGCTGTACTTCAGATGCACCTTCTCAGTCACTGCTGATGATGTTTTATGGATGTGTCACTGATGCTCTACAAAATCCGTCAAAAAGTAGATCGAATTTGGAGAGTGTTTCATTTTGCGTAGTCATCTGACATGACAGTCACTGACAGACTGCATCAATCTATTACCTGGGCTGGAAAGAATTCAGCCCTAGTTTCATTTATTTATACCATTCTGTGTCAAAAAAAAATCCTACATAATCTGCTGTAGGACATTTGGTAGACATAAAGCAGCAGTCAATCCCATGTGGATTCCAAAATGTACATCTTTATTAAAGTCATATCTTTCTAAGACATGAGGGCTTAGCTGTGCTACCTCATTTATACTGACTACTTTTGAATATATGTTGGAATGCACAAAAGAATTCCTACATGAACCAAAAAAGATGTCCCCATTTTTGACTACTCTTCCATATAAAAACCCAATAAGAGTAAGAGCTCAATAAACATTCACGCACACTATGCACACAACCTGCTGACCGAGCAACCCACATCTGGCCCACTGTCTCCTGATAAATGAGGAACAATTTCCTGTTTGAACCATTTACCGTTAGCACTTAGGAGGGTCATGGCAACAGATACCTGCCACAGATAAAGACATGATAATGCAGTAATCTGATTGAATATAGGTTTTACTTTAGCCGCCAGGCTCTCTAGACAAAACAATTATGGATTTTTGTACAATCACCAATACTCTCTGCTTGCAGGTTTAATAGATATTATTCTAGATTGTGTTCCCTCGATGACCAAAATGTATTACTGCTTCATTTCAAAACAGCATGCAAGTCTCACTAGAATTTTCTTTTTAATAAACATGGCCAAGAAGTGTCTACTTATTCAGAACCTGGCTATTTGATTATCATTTCTGACAATTACTCACAGACATTTTACCCTCATAACCTGTTGCAAGATTGTTTTGCTTATTCTGAAATATAACTTTTAAGACACCTAAATAGGGGATTCCATTTTGTTTTTCAATCCCGTGACTGTGCTTGCTCAGGATTGCACATCACTTTATGAATGGCTTCAAATGTTTGAAAAGTGGCCTTTAAAATTCTGAAGCTTAAGGAGAGAAAAGTGATGAAAAGATATCAACAAAATAAATCTAGGTACAACTATGTATATAAATAAATAATTAGGATTGAGTAGTAAATACATATGATGAGATCAGGCAGCAAAAGATGTTTTAAGCCTGAAGTCATAACTTTTTTTGTATTTTTTATTTATTTATTTATTTTTTATAAATTACTTTTGAATAGATTTGGAGATTTCTTCTTTGCCTCATGCATGTAAAAGTTTAATGGATACATCACTGCACCAAAGGTAATATCAACTGTGGCATTTCTGTGTTCTCCCATGCATTTGTGGGTTTCTCACGGTTCTCTCCTACACTCCAAAGACATTAGATTAATTTTTCTGAATTTCCCCTAGGTGTGAGTCTAAATAGTTGTGCCTGTGTTGGCTGTGCAATGGACTGGCGAGCTGTTCAGGGTGTACCCTGCCTTTGCCCAGAGTCATCTAATATAAGCTTCAGCCTCGCTGTGACCCTTGTAGGGTTAAGTGGGTCGGCAAATGAATAAATGGTTTAAAAAAAACTTTAAAATTCTTGTCTATACTGCAAGATGACCAGCTGACTAACAGAAAGAAAGAGCAGAAAATACTCACACTCCATAAAGTATGAGCTGGCATCAATCCTCCAAACAATCTGCCCTTTATGGGATCCATTCACCCCGCGATTTTTGTAGTCGAGGAAGTTCTCTGAGAGAACCTCATCTACAGAATAGACACTGTAAGATTCACAAAAAAATGCATCTTGTTTTATCATACGCTACAAAGTGTTGCAGATTTTCTGAACACTCACCAATTAGGTACATGCCGATCCAATCTCCGGCATCTACCTCCTCTTTGATATCCCAACAGATGAGGATGTCTTGCAGCTGGCCAATACTGTAGATCGAAGTGCTGACTGTGAGGGTGGAGCGGCTGTGAGAGGACACCAAGTCTGTGTCACTAGAGGATCGTGGCAGGGTTATGGGGTTGCTGGGAATGATGGAGGGGCATTGCTCAGATGTGAGGCTGTAGCGCCCCCTGTTCTTACACCGGCGATGGCTCTGGGAGTTCCGAGATGGCGAGGACATAGCAGTTAGAAACCTGCTCTGGTACAGGTTCTACAGGAAAAAATAGATATAAACAGAAATGCCAAGCATGTTATTATGATGTTGGCAAGTCCATGTCTTACAAATCTTTAATACATGTCTCTTTTAAGTCTCTTTATTAGACTAGAAAGAGAGAGAGGAAGAAGAGCAAGCGTTTTCTAACTATTTATCTCCACTATCAAAGGCCATTTAGAGTTTCAGCCATAGATCAAATGCACAGCTTCATGTGATAAAGTTACTACGGGCATGAGTTTTTTCTCTTTCCATGTTGATGTAACTGATTAAGACAGTCAGGCACATCACTTTGTGGTATTTAAGAACCTATGATAAGTAAAAATCGGAAAAATAGGCAGAACTACTTGAACCAACTGCCTGGATGATATAAATTGCGTGAACATTCAAATCATAATCATTGATACGTTATTTATGAAGGATACAGTGACATCTTTTTAATGTTTGAAAAATGTAAGATGAAGATGAAAGGATTTTGCCATATTTTTAAAAAGAAATTATAGGTGGCACATTGGGTAGCATTGAAAACATGTAGCTCCAGGGTCCTTAATTTTATTCTGAACTTGGGTTAGTAATTTCTGAATGAGCCTACTCACACTTAATAACTAGAGTCTAATCAATGTGTAGTTGATTAGCTTCCTCAAATGAAGCTCTAATTAGGAATAATTAGGAAGCAAAACATTCTTGCATTTAAAACAAGAATCCAAACAATTTAAAGAAAGATAAGCCCAGATAAAATTGGAAAATATTCTACATATTACATACTATATAGCTACAGACCAGGTAGGTGGTGTTAATATTATGGCAGATCGGTGTATCTTCATGGGGCTGGCTTTGTTGTGCTGGAACAGATTTGGAAATCTTAATACAAAGACATTCTGTAAAGCTGTGTGCTTCCAACTTATCAACTTTACATTTGGACATCTAATGTTATGTATTTTATAATTAGTAAAATGGAAGGTGAACAGAATTGACATTGCTAGAAAAAGGCTTATTTGTATGCTGGTGGTTAAACAAAACCTTGTGCTTCACTGTTTTCCCCTTCTGATCATGATGAAACTTTGGTAATGATTCGAGAACTTGAACTTTATGAGACTTTCCTTAAAATCAGGGCCAATATGCAGAGAATATAAACATTTTGCTTCGTGTAAGTGAAGCCTTTTGCAAGAAGGTAAGTGAAAAATAAATTGCACAGAAAAGAAATGACATCAGGAAAAACACACAGGATGAAATGATTATAGAAATGGCACAGCCTGAAACGGAGAACATCCACAGTACTTAGACAGTGCTCCAAAATAAAAAGCACAAAATCACACACTCTCTCACACATTCAATGTTGAGATGACCCCCCACACTGAGCCTTGATGGACACAGAGAGCGGCGTGATGTGAAAGCTGGCTGAGGAGGATGAAGATATCTTGTGAAGGGCACTGACCTTAACACCACACAGGTGCAGCAGCATAATGACTCGCCAACTCAAAGCACATCAAATCCTGAAGAGAGGGTCAAGAGGTTACTCACACATAGATTTCCACTACACCATACCCACACGTTTGCGGTCTTCTTCCAACACTTGTACATCTCCCAGAACACAGTTTCCAGGTACACTTCATTTATTATAGACGCAATGTGGACGTACTGTTAATGTATTGTACATTGTCAGTTTATTGAGTGTCCCAGCTAACATTAAAGTCAATTATATTTACTTATTTATTATATTATCTCAACGCTCCATCGCAAGGACAATTCTGCAACATCTGCAAATGATAGTTAGCTATCCTGAGTAGAAAAAGATTGAATAAAAATGGCAGACAAATACTCAAGGTTTGCCACAATCACAGACTCTGAAATCCTAGAAAGAAAAAAAAAACTTAGGAAGCAGTACAATGCTTGTGTATGGCATTCATGTTTTTCAAGGTAAAAGGTGTGTTATTTAAAGTTTGAATTATTTTCAAACAATACTGTCATAAAGTATTCATGGGAATTGTGATGGAGGCGGTTGTCATGCTTTGAACATGGGAAAAGTAAACCATAAAAGTCTTATTTTGTTTGCAAAGAGTGTTTATGCTCAGCTTACATGCTTATGGAGCATGCCAAGCTCACCTGCCACTACCATGCTTATAATATGTAAAAATAAGCTATAGAAAATATTGTTTAAAATATTTTGTGGCTTTCCTCATATTCCTGTGTAGTATATACAATAGCAATTATTTAACTCAGGATTGGTGGATATCGCTGAATGAATAGTCCCCTCAGCATCCAATCTTGGACACTATTCGGTGATAGGGCAGTGATGGCTTAGTGGTTAAGGCGATAGGTTACTGATCTGAAAGACAGCGGTACAAACCTCACCATCACCACTGTCGGGCCCTTGAGCAAGGCCCTTAACCCTTAATTGCTCAGTAGTAATTATAAAAAATTATAATTGTAAATCGCTCTGGATAAGAGCATCGGACAAATGCTGTATCTATAACTTTTTCAGCAAATAACTGTTTACATCGTTGCTATATCCGAATAAATGCACTCCATGATATTGTTATCATAATATTGACCTTGTGCAGCCTTACAAAAAGATTCTTCTACTCTTAGCCATGCCTCACTGCATTATATAAATAAATTACTTCAGATTAATAGCTCACGAGGATTCAGCTAAAATGAGGACAATTTTCCCCACGTCAATTCTGACAAACAACCCCTAACAGCTATGATATTCTTGCAATTGAGCCAATTTAGTCACTCAGTATTGAAAATACAGTTTCAAAGGTTGAAATAGCAGTGAATTAAAGTAAGGCTACCAGCCATTTTCTGTTATTTTGAGATAATGCAGAGGGGCAAATAGACACTCGCCAGATCGCCAAATGCGAGTGAAACGCGAGTTTACTTGATATCCGCTGGTCCATACTGACGAGTAGCAAATGCTGAACTTCTGGTGTGAACCCACAACCCGTAGAATCTCTAAAAAATTAAAAACGATGTTGGTACGTTCCCAAACATGGGCCTTCATCACTGCTGCCGCGCAGCTGTACTACACGTTTCTCTGGTCCGTGTGAAGATTCATATCATCTCGTTTCCAAGCTGGTTGGGGTTCATAATAAAAAATTAAGGCTTTGTTCCGTGTCCTAACTTTTCGCTCAGACTTGTACTATCTGAATAGGTTTCATTGAGATCCAGCGGCTGGCGGAATCCCTGTCTACTCAACAAACAGAACTTGGAACTTTTTTCTTAAACTGTTTTTTTTTAAACCAAGTCCGGCTAGTCACTAGCCGCTAGTGTGATGGCGAGTGATGTCATTAGACCTGTTGTTATTGATGATCCAGGGCGCTCATGAGGGATGCACCACTACAGTCTAAAAATTTCATTGCAGGTAATGATATTCCATTGTTACCTGTATATGACAAATCAACTTAAAACTGAAAAAGAATGAGCAGTTAGTTGTTCATTATATAATAAAATTATATATATTAGCATTTTCATAAACGTTTCCGCCTAGTTTTCCAATGTTAACAGCCCATGGTTAAGCAGAGAAAAATATTTATTACTATTTGTATTAGCAAGATATTTCTGTTTCATTATTTTATTCTGTTAGGTGTTGAAGGTTTAAGATATATGCTTACATATTCAAAACTGCATTTTTTGGGTGAAATAGCAAAGTTATTGTGCTGTAAATTTATGTCTTTGATGACATATTTGTTTAGGAAGCAGCAAAAAATGCAATTTGTATTAATTTTAAATTGTGATTACTGTGTTTGAAAGACTTCAGACAAATTAATACACATACACCTGGTAGAGACACTTCACTGCGGTTCTTCTTATGATTATGGGCTGCAACACTGAGCAAACTCCAACATTTTAATAGAGTATGTGTTTTGTGCAGTGACTTATGGGACCTGATGATGCTGGAGGAAGCTTGAAAATCTGAATGATTACGAATAGTGTACGTGACAGAACCATGTGCTCGAATTATTAGGTTTTTCCCTGAACCCGACCGACCGGGCAAAATTTGTGTGATGAATGGATTAGGAAGTTATACGAACACGGGCAGACTGGAAAGTGCTCAGCACTTATTTCATTATTTGTAGTAAACATTTTACTGGAGATTGTTTTGAGTCAATTCCAGAGCCTCAGTATATAATGACTGCAGGTTTGACAGGCATCATGCAACCAGCACTGCTACAGGTGTCCACAGTAATGCTACATTCAGAAGCTGTCAACAAGCCTGGACAGAAAATCTAAAATTTCCCTTAAAAAAAATTTGCTTTAAGACTTGCTAAGTTTGCCTCAAAATGATGAACAGTCTGTATGTTGTAACACTCAGTCGACTGACTGAGGTTGCCTGTAGCATAGCGTATATGCTAATTTCTTAAAATAAAGGTTGTGTCCATATTTCACAATTTCACATTTTATACTTTTGTTTATAGTGGCTAACAGTGCTGCCAAATTCTACATGCTTTGGAAGAACCATGTTTTGGGCAGACAATCTGTGCTATTTTTTTAAATGCATTTTTTGCCCTTGAAAACGCATGTACGCTTATGGTCCAGGTGCAATTTGTAAGGACTAGTAGTGATCCAGGGCTATTTGCATGAGTTTGCCACACTCATAATGCAGCATCTTTTGCTCAAGTTTCATTCTATACAATTACTCAAAAGTAAAACTAACATGGTTTGTTCAGAATTTTGTTTTTCTCTCTACACACTACTAGGACGCCTGAATTTAACCACTGATATGTCACCAGCAGTGCATGGAAGTGAATTAATTTTACTTCAGTCTTTGTGGAAGGAAGCATCCATGGTTTAAAATGATCATTCTTCAAAAAGATGTCTAAAACTGTGCTAGCTGCAGTGGTTTCCTGATCATTCTTTAATCAAGTTGTTGGATCACTATGGTGTAGAAAATTTGACATAAATCTAATCAGTAATCTGATACAAGATGTCAAAATGTCTGAGATTTGTCGTAATCTGTATTTAGAATTTAGATTTTAAATGCAATTTTCTCTTTTCCGCTTTTTTAAAAGCTTTACCTTGTAGTAGTTTAACTAGTAAATAAATGCAAGTGGATTTTTAAAAAAGAGATTCTGTAGCTAAATTTTGAAGAAAGTGTCAAAATTCCATTAACTCTACTCCTTACAAACCTACAGTATCCAGGACCCATATACAGTATAGCAATGATATAAATTAATATGAATGCTAGTAAAAATCAACATAAAAAATGACAGAATTATCATTGTGTTCAACAGATCAAGAACAAATTTTCTCAATATGTATGAAACAAAAAACTCATGTACTGTGAATAACAAGGCTTTGGACCATGTCGAGTGTGTTCTGTATTCCACAAAGAGAATATTACCCTGACAGTGGGGCTTTATAGCCTTTTCCTGATGTCTTTATTTTTTTTTACTTCAGTATAGCTTCACATACTTTGTATCCAAGCAAAATAGCATTATGAAGCGACATACTGTGTATGTACTGTGTACAGTGATTCTCAGTGGAGCTGAAAGTAAAAGAAGCATACAGTAAAATAGTGACTGTGCCATAATGGATAAAATCCTATCAGTAGTGGGACGGTCCTACATGCATGAGTGCACAGCACTTGGGGATGGATGGATGCGTCTTAACCCATGAACACTTAGAGTGCAACAATGCTTCCTCCCTTCAGAACTCTTAATATTCTATAAGCACTTACAAACACACACAGAAACAGACTTACCCTGACACTCAAAAATAATGCTGGAGTAAACAAAGGAATAGATGTACCTCCTTTCCATTGTATTATTCCGCTACATATAAAAGGAATGCGCAGTCACATCTATTCCATCATCCCCACTGGAAATCCTTATACTGGAAATCCTTGCAAAAAGCCTCTGAGGACATCATTAGCCTTCGAAGACAAGCAGCCACATTCCTGCTCCTTCTGGATTATTGAGATTTCTCAGCAAGCAATCTCTGCGGGAAAGGAAACCCATTTCACTGTGTCAGCTGGAGCCATAATTATTACTTCACTGATTATTCAGTGGGTGCATTTGCAATAACGAACCCACACAATCCCGGCTAAGGTTCAGATTTCATATGTACACATTTTTAGGCTCTGTATTCACAAGGCACATGATATCTAATGGCTAATGAGTACCACTCTCCCCTTTAGATCCTCGAGTAACCTTAATCCACTGCCTCTTTCTTCCCATGTGCTGGCTTTGTTCTTTTCTTCCTGCACGAGAGGATGTCTTGCAGAAATCGCTTGTGGGTCTTAATTGGAGAGTACATGTTCATTAGATCGTATTAGATTTTGTGGCCTTTTAATGGTTTGTGAAATCTCATCATTTGGGGTAAATAGTCCTGGTTCTATGGCTCATTTGAGGAAGATATCTCCTATCCATCTGTAAAACAGTACAGCCTTTATGCATTTATATGTATACAGCACTTGCAAAAATAGGAAAAATACTATTATTCATCTACTACAATTAAGTGCTCATTAAATAGGTTCTACTTGGAACCCTTGCTGGTTGGGAAAATCTTTTTTTTTAAATTTTTTTAAAAATTTAAATGTTTGTAAACAACAACAACAACAACAAAAACTGCTACTACTTCTACTACTCATTCATTCAATTATTCTTTTACTCACAGAATCATTCCAACCTACTAGGATCACAGGGAGGCTGGTGCCTATCACAATTTTTGGGTACACCCTGAACAGTTCACCAGACCATTAAACACACAACAATTGAGACTCTTACTGAGGGTCAATTTAGCCTAGTGTGCATGTTTTTAGACTGTGGGACGAAACCGACACATACCGAGAACATGCAATCAACAAGGCAATGGTGGCTCAGTGGTTGAAGTTCTGGCTTACTGTTACAAAGGTTGAAAGTTCAAGCCATACTTCCACTATTGTGCCCTTGGCAAGGCCCTTAATGCACAGTTTGGTAAAAATGACAAATGTAAGTCACTCGGAATAATTGTTTCTGCCAAATAGCATAAATGTACTCCACACAGAAACGCCACTCCATACAAGCCCAGGAATCAAACCCAGCTGGGCTCATGATCAGGATATTGTGGGTTCAAATCACCGTTGGACCCCCACCATGCTAGGATTCCTGGGCAAGGTCTTAATAACAAGTGTGCCTCTGTCCAAGCAGTAAAAAATACTCGGAAGGTAACTTGTGATGTGCTAGCATCCCATCCAGGAGGTTGAACTCCTAGTTGCTTCATGCTACAGAAACCGGGGATCAGCACCAGCCTGATGAGTCACTAGGCTATGGAAAGCTCTGTGTATATATAATATTGCTTGCAGATCCATTAAGCTTTGCACACTAATAGCTTTTCATACCTCACACCCTTAGGATATATCATTTCTAAATGAAATAAAATGAATGTTCTTTACACTTTAGGCTTGTTTCTACTTTCCTACTAAATTACATTTTGCTTTTATTGTACATAAGTGAGGCAACAAAGCAGAAACCCATTCTCCAGCAAATCAAAACATATGCTTAGAGAAATGATGCAACCCCAGAACATTACATTACAATTTTAGAGGAGGGGAGTGTAGTGAAGCATGACAGTGTTAGTGTCTGTGTGTGTGGGTAGCAGCATCATATACGTATATAGGTCAGATTTTCTCAGAAACACGGGTTCTTATAAGGTTATCAACCAGTGCCTCTGGCACACACTTCCTGTTTCTCTGTATGGAGCTTTTCAAAAAGAAAAACTGTCCTTAAAACATGCAGTGCTTTGCAGTGTCCTTTACAACCCATTTTTTTAAAGTGCTGCTTTTAGACTGTATGGCTTCTCCAGAAAATCCAGAAATTGTATCATATCGTATTGCTTCAAAACTACTACTTACACCATCATCAACAACAACAACAATAATAGGGGCAGTGGTGACCTGGGGGTAGGGAGCTGGCTTACTGATCTGTAGGTAGGGGGTTAAAGCCCCACTGTCACCGGGTATTTACTGCTGTCCCCCCAGTGCAGCTAACTGGATTATCTAAGGCCAGACATGTCTCTCACTGTCTGTGGTGAGAAGCATGTAAAAGAATCATTGCTGTCATTTGAAAAGAGTAGACCACTGGGTTGCCATCAGCGTGTTTATAAACTGCGGTGGCCTGGCGAGCTGTCCATGGTGTACTCTGCCCTCACCCAGAGTCAGCTGCAACCCTAATTAAGATTAAGTGGTTCGGAAAATGAAGAACGAGTCATTATTAAAGTAACCATTTAAATGGTAACCAAAAAATCCCCATGGGCAAAGGCGAGGTACAGCTTGAACAGCTATTCAGACTATCGTGGGGTCAACACACTGACATGCACCTGTTCACACCAAGGGCAATTTAGAACAGCCTATTAGCCTAATATGCATGTCTTTGGACTGTGGAAGAATCCCATGCAAGCACTGGGAGAACATGCAAGCTGAGCCCGGGACTCAAACACAGGACCTTCTTGCTGTGAAGCAGATGTGCCAATGAATACGCCACCGCTCTGCCTCATAAAATAATGAATGATCCATATTGAATGAAATAATTCATGAAATCCACAGCTTGGAAACATGTACATAAAAATTAGCCACACCAGTTACCTTGTGTTGTCATTTTCTTACATCCATCACACTCATACAAGAAGCAATATATTATCTCTACTGTAGACGTAACCCAGACAATTTATATTTCACTAACTAAAATTCACCACAATATTGATCTGAGGCTTCTGAAAGCTCTAACCAACTAATTACACAAAAAATAAACACATTGAAATTATACACGTTCAAGCAGTAAACCATTAGATGTCATGTTAACCATGCATACACATTCCATCAAGGGTTGGTCAAAAGAAAATGGGATTAAAACATGTAATAAACACAATTATTCCTATGTTCCCTAGTAAATAATGAAAACTTTTTGTTTTATCTTTTTTTAATATACATAATCTTGAAAGATTTTTTCTTTGAAAAATTGGATGTGAACATGTAAAAAATTATTGATAAAACAACAAATACTTAACAAAATTATTATTATAACATAAATATTCACCATCAGTGCAATTGTGCTTCAAAAATCAATTCACTCTCAAGCAATATTATAGAAATTCACCGAAGCTTTTAAACTGTCTTGAGGCTTTTAAGGCTAGTCTTACTTTTCGTCCATACAGAATATTTGTTTACCTTCGCCAGGAGGTTTACCTTAGGCCTTAAATGGACCTTTCAATAAGGTTGTTAATTAAATTAATTTGTTTGCAATGGCCTTCTTGGTAATCAAATCAAAACTTTACTGACAACCTGTGGTCTGAATTCAAGATGGAAGTATACATGGGTAATACACAGGTTAGTCTACTGGGCTTTTTACAGCTGAGTATAGTGGCTCATCAGAGCAGGTGCTTATCCCAGTTTCTGTAGCGTGAATCAACTAGGAGTTCAACTTCTCTTGGATGGGATTATAGTCCATCACAGCTTACCTCCATGGTATTTTTACTGATACCTATTAATACTGCTGGGTGGACAGAGGCTTAAGACCTTGCCTAGCATGGTAGGGGTTGAACAGGAATTAAAATTCACAACTCATCCCAGCACCGGCATATCACTCTGCATGTTTCTCCAACCCAACATCCATGACATGGAGAGTCTGAGTACTGTTTCTATCCACACTTAGGAAACAACAGTAAGTAATTGGAAAGATTAAAAAAAAGTCAAAATAAATGTATACATTGTTAACATGTGTTGAAAATCACAATAGCCCATATTCTACAGTACACGTTTTTGTACTTTTCCACTAAGAGTGCCAATAATTATGTGGCTGACTGTACCGTGTATAAGAAACATATAGTTTTTATGTCCTGTCATGATCTTAACCTCCTTCTGTGACCTGAGTATAAATCTAAAGTAATGGATATTTTAGGCTGTTCTTTTCCTCTAACACAAAACTGCCATGACTGTGTAAGGTATCAGATAATCAATATAAATATACACTTACATCAACCTCTCTGACTCAGCAGGCTGGTTCTCTTCTCATCTCAGAGAAAAGTGAATGTTTACTGACTTTTTTTTAGTAAAGTCACTGGTGTGTTGTTTATATTTGTGCTCAATTCACAAAAAAATAAAATAAAAACCCATCATATCACAAACATCGCTTATGATTCAAAACCATACAATTTAAATCCGCCAAGCAGGTTTCGTGTTCAGTTATATTTGTGTAATTGTTAATTGAATTACACAAAAAGTTACACATTTTAACAAAATTTTTACAATAGTTGGGCCTTTGGACAAGGTACTCTCCATTGGGTTTTGGAGATGATTGAACTCTGGATCCAGGCATTTTTCAAAGGATTATTTAGTGAACATTGTGTAACATTGTTTGGAACTCCAAACATTTCTGTTATTTTTTCAGCTTGGGCTGGACCTCCACTCTCTGCACACTTTTGTTGTTTAGCTAATGGCATGATGCAAGCCAGAGGATTTAAGGATTTCCAAACTTCAAGTAAAGTTGTCTCTAAAAGTTTCATACACCAAAGTAAACTACAAAATTCCAAACATTTCGTAACTGCTCACTCACCATGTTCCTAAATGTTAGACAACGGTTATGATTGCTCACATCTTATTTGCATTATGTGACATCAAAAAAAGGTAAGTTAAACACAACAATGACTAAATGCCTTTCTATACTGTTCATGCCACAAAATTCTCAGTCACTCACTCACCCATTTGCCGAACCAATCAATCCTATTATGGTCGCAGGGAAGCCTACACTGGGAGAATGCGTGGTACATCCTGAACAGCTTGCCAGACTTTGGACTGTGGAAGGATACCAAAGTACCTAGAGAAAACCCACGGAGGAAACATGCAAAGTCCTTACAGAGCCCGGGACTCGAAGCCAGGACTGTCTTGCTGTGAGGGGGATGTGCTAACCACTACATCACCGCACTGCCGCACCAAAAAAATAAATAGTTCTTGAATTCCACAAAACAACACAATTGCAATGTGAAGATGCACAACAGTGTCCGGTGTAAAATATACTGATTTTTCGCGAAATAAACACTGGAAGCTGTCATTTCAACAATCTGAATATTAATAATGTCGGCACTGGTAATTTTGCAGTGTAGACTCCTGGTTAAATAACTGAGTTATCTGGTAGCGATATAGTAGTCTAGATAGGCGTAGGATAATGTTCCAGATTGTCCCAAACATGTTCAGTGGGATTGAAGCCAGGGCTCTGTGCATGGCAAATCATGTCTTTGTGGGGTCTGCTTAGTGTCACTGCGTAATGGTAAAAATTCCTAACATCATATGCATTACTAGAAAATATAAAAAGTCACGTTATTCAAAGCGTTGAAATAAATGATCCTGCATGTTGAACTCTGTAGGAGATAAAAAACATAAATCACTGATTAACAATGGGGTCTGTTTTGAGTAGGCCATTCCAGTTGACCTAGTCTGCATGTCTTTGGACTGTAAATAGAAAAACCAAAACATTTGGATGAAACACACTGGCATATCATGCAAACTAAATGCAGGAAGGCCCCAAAGAACAGGCAGGCATTCGTACCCAGAATCCTGTCTTACAAAGATGTAGCAGTGCTAATTTATTCACCAATGTGCTTCCGTGTTGTTTTTTTTTTAATCTCATCTCATTTCATTTTGTGAACCACTTTATCCTTTCTAAGGGTCATGAGGGAGGGTGGATCCCACCCCAGGTGACTCTCCGGGTGAAGACGGGGTATGCCCAGGACAGCTCGCCAGACCATCGTTGGGCAACATAGACATACAACCTTTCACATTCACATTCACACTTCGGGGTTCTCGAGAATATCCAATTAGCCAAAAGTACATGTCTTTGCGTGTGTGTGTGTGTGTGTGTGTGGTGTGTGTGGGAGGGGGCTAACCATGGCACCCGGAGGAAATATACACAAGCATGCCCTCACCAGGCACATGGCTCGAACCCAGGACCTTTTGGCTTTTAGGTGGAAATGCTAACAAGTACACCATCGTAATGCACCGTTGTTGTTTTATTAGTGCAGTAATGTCATTTTTGGTGAATTACTGTAGTTTCTGTGTGGAGTTTGCTTATTATCCCTATTCTTGTGTGGGCTTCCTCCAGGTGCTCTGGTTTCCTCCCGCAGTTCAAAGACATGCATATGCACAATAGACAACTGGCCAGGTGTGGCCAAATTTCCTAGGTGTGAGCATGAATGGTTGTGTGCGTGCTGCCCAGCGATGGTCTGGCGAGCTGTCCAGGGTTACCCCTCCTTCATTCAGTGCAGGCTAGGCTTCAAGCACCCTGGGACCATAATAGGAATAAGCAGTTTGGGAAATGGGTGAGTGAGTGTGACTGTAGCATAATAAAAATAAAACACTTTGGGGTGTGTGTATCAATAATTCCACTTTGGGTTGAGCCACACCACCCTACACCACACCACACCACACCACCCTATTGATTACTTTCCAGTAACAGCACCCCCTGTTGGGTATTATTATTAATGTTATTATTATTAATATTAAAAACAATAAAACCTCTGATAACATTTTAAATGAAAAACACAGGGGGTTCTCAATCAAATTTATCCCTGATCTGTCTGTCCACTTCTGTGGTGTATTAATAGCTTGTGGATTATATACTGGATATGATGCTAAGTGTAATCAGGGTATGAGCCCTTTGGCTACCCAGCCAATCAGTTCTCACGTGTTTAAAGTCCCGGCGTTGTGGGAAAGCTCGGTTTGTTTTCACGCACAAACAAGGGTTATACAGAGTGATGTAAAAGGCTGTGACCTACCTGAGTAAGTAACACTGTCTGTAGATCATGCTGCCATTACTGACCAGGCTGTGAGCTGCACGCCGTGCTCCCCATGGCAATGTTTTAGCCGTTTGTTCCCACACGGAAGTGAACACAGTAAACCGCTGAGATAAAGGTGCTCGGGTTGCCGCTTTATCCCCATCTGCTCATGTTCACTGGGTACCATGGACAGCAGCCAATCAGCGCGCGCCTTTTCTAACGCACAATCTGACTCCGCCCTTCACAGCTTCCGCGATCACGTGAACTCCAGTGTCAGGAGGTCTCTGTATATATA
>JBCNYG010000001.1:9969589-9982946 GCA_039654305.1 Porochilus rendahli
TATATTTATTTATGCATCAATATTATTTTTAAACATCATCAGATTCCTACACAAGTCCATAGAGTATAACAATGAATCAATTAGACAAATGAGACAAAAATTATATATCTCTGAGTAGGAAAATTATATGTACAATCTATCTGCTGGTAGTTCTGTGCACAATCTCTCAGATGGTAGATTGATGAAGTCAAATCTCTTTAGAGATGGTTTTGTAAACCTTTTTACTTGATGAACATCAGCAACCCTTTACCTGAAGTCCTCAAAAATCATCCATGCCATGAAACACCTTCAAATATGTGAAGAACAGATTTTGATAGATCCCTGTTCTTAAAACAAGGCACCCACTCACTACCAAATGTCATCCAGTTGATAAAAAACAACCTAACTTTATATGCTGACCCTAGAAGTTCACATTCACTTGCCACTCATGGATATGTAATTTTAGATAATTTTCCTTAATAAGTGTATCCCAGTGAAAGGCTGTCCACCACCAAAGTAACTTGTTAGCACTCTAGCAGTGTCAGTTCTTTATGGATTTGTTTTACATTAATATTATGGTCCTTATGGCATGTCCTACCTGCCTATCAAAACTTGGTCCTCTTGACCAATTTTTCAAGGTCACAGAGGTCAATTAATTAAAAATGTCTGTTACCAATCTAGAGGGTGCTGTTTTTGTCAGACTGGTTTCCAGTTCATACCTTTTATACTTGGTGCCAAGATATTTAAGCCTATTGAAACTGGGTCACCTTGCCCTAATTTCAAGGTTGCATGGGGACACATTAAATAAGCATGTGGTCATGTAAACCGTAAGATATGTCAAATTCAGCACAGGGTTGTTTGCTCTACATGATACATTTATATACATTTATACCTGATATGCCTATGGATTTGCCTGTTAACCTTGTAAACACTAGGTCACCATGACCTATTACCTGATTTCCATGTCACAAGAATCAAATTTATTTAAACCATGACAATACTTAGTGTGCTGTATACACCTAATGATCTGTGACAAGAAGTAGTTAAATTATAAAATATAATAATTTTGTCTCATTTGATAAATTGGGTACTCTTTATCTACTTAAAGACTTATATAAAAACTTTTGATGATGTTTTAGATCATATAACATAGTGAGTGACAGTAAATCTTAAATTTTATGTAAAATGTTTTAAATCTTGCATCCTCAGAAAGAAACAATCAGTTAATGGTATATGTAGAAATTATTGTTTAAAGCTATTTATATTTCCATATTTACATTGTAATTATCTATGCTGTCGCATTTTTTATTGTTCCTACAGTGGTTCCACTGTCTGTGCATGTCTCTTTTTTTCTGTATATGTGTGTGTGCGTGTGTGTGTGTGTGTGTGTGTGTGTGTGTGGTATATAGACTATATATCATTAGGTGTTTATTTCCTAAGACATAAAAAAAAAACATTATTACATTTCAGAATAATTCAGTACACATATTAATTGAGATACTGTTAGTTTCTGGCTTTATGTTTATTGGCATTTTTCCAAAAATGGCATGCTTGTTTTGCCAAGTCATTTAATTTATCCTTATAGGATTATAATGAAAAACAGCACAGACTGTATGTAATGAAATATTGCATCCAACACATTCTTAAATACAAATTATAAAGAAAATATAAAATAAAATTGCATCTATATATAGATATATGGTAAATTATTAACAGTTAAAATAGTCAGTAGGCTGATATATTTGTGGTTAGCATGACCACCTCACAGCAAGAGGATATTGGGTATATGGGTTTTCTCTGGGTACTCAGGTTTCCTTTCACAGTCCAAAGAGATGCACATTAGTCCAAATATGCACAGACCTCCCTGTGACCATAGTAGGATTAAACGATTCAGCAAATGAGTGAGTGATTTGGTGGTCTTAATTTTGTATATTATATCATTAAAATACAATAATAAAAATTCATATTACTTGTATTCAAATCATTGATTTACCTTAACTGATTTTAGTGTATTTTATGAATGTAACTTATTGAAACACACCCTGGCTTCCAGTGGCATTGAGCACTAAAGAGGCATCAATCCTGTACATGCATTGCAAAGTTAGAATGAGTACTTCACAGCACAATGCAATTAGCCCAGATCACTTAGAGTAATGCAACACCTTGGGCTTATTTTATGAGAAAGTGAGTCACTGCAGGCAGACTCAGAATGACAGACAGTGCCTTGGGAATAACGAATGATCAGACATTGATTCACCAGCTGCATCCCTCTAAAGCAGACTTTCAGACTCCACTCCAATGAAAGGACCACGCCACTCTTTTTTTAAAAGTTACACCTGAAAAGTCCTTCTGTTTTATATAATCAATATATTATTGATTTAATTTACAGTATTCTTGAATAAGATGTTCTGGCCTGGAAAATAGTAAAACCATAGTCTTAGGTCCTGCTTGGGGTTTGGGGTTTGAAAGTTAGATGTAAGAACATTTATGTACCGAAAAGTAAAATACTACTATATTTCATCCTCATATTATAGGCAAACATACAGAATTTTTCAGTCATTCCCAGGAGTCTAGTACTAGCACTTCAAGGTGACTTGACTAATTATAATTGTGAAGATAGTTCAGCAGTGACTTGATTTAGAGTGAAATATAAATGTTTTTAAGACAATACCACTATATTTCATCACTGTAATGTATGACAGTTTAGCTTAGATACAAGTGTGCACTAGATGCATTCATATTTTTGTTCACGATTTCAAAACAACCATTGACCCTGACGGATAACTTGTATAGAAAATGGATGAATTGAAGGGTTGCAAAGCATCAGCTTTTCTTGTTTTGTATAATGTAATATAGACATTTGTTAATGTCCAAGGCTGAAAATTATGAATTCGAGCTATTGCTATTGGCAGTAAACAAAAACACCTAATTACCCACATTACCTACCTAGATACTGAGGTCATCAGCGAACTTAATTTTATTTCCATATAATAGTGCTAAGCCATGACCTTACCAACTCAAGGAAACACAGGTAATAACACTACCTCCAGAGGCTTGTACAGTAGACACTATGCATATTCTCAGTATCTTTATGCTCTCTAGCATTAAGGGAAATATAAATAAATAGAGCAAACAAGCAAATACATACATGCACTCACTGACAGCCTAAGTCCTTTTTAATAGTCAGTCATGTAGCAGCAACACAATGCATATACACATTATGTACTTGCATTGGTGTATGTAGACATGAATTATTATTATACATGGTGCAAGAGTAACTGTAGCAGTTATACTGCCAGTTGTGCTGTACAGTAAATTATTGTGTGAATGTAAAATTACTTTTTATAAATAGCTAAATGTTAATGATAGCATGTCACACACTTCTTATTACTCCTTTTTAGATATGTAACAAAAAATATAAAGTAATACAAAATTATAAATAATATTGCATTGTATTTTGGTAGATTTTGCTGGAAGAACACATTTTTTCAATTGTTTACACACACAAACCAAACTAAACTGAACTGAATCATAAGCTTTAATTAGTGGTCACATCAAACATGAGAATGGGGCACAAAATATGATTTCAGTGACTTTGTTGGTGCAAAAGCTGGTTTGAGTGGCATAATGAATAGTGCATCTGCCTTAGAGCAAGAACGATCCGAGCCTTATGCCTGGAGAGGGCATTTCTGTTTGGACTTTGTATGTTCTTCCCTGTACTACTGCCTCATTATTAGGGATCATAACATGCAATTTATTCCACCTGGCACTGCATACAATACAATGTGCCATTCTTAAATCAGGTTGAAGTTTTTTACAGCTCTTCAAATTGCAGAAAAAAGTAGTTGGGCAAATAAACCCTTGTTCATGGTAAACAATCTCTTTCAAATGTTCGTCAACTCCACCCATGACTTGTCAACGTAATAAGGCGTGATTTATCAAACATAAGTTTTTCTGACCTCCTGGAGTGCCTCGGGTTAATGGTGGGAGAGAAAAACAGAAGTCTGTCAGTCAATCAGCAATAGGTCAAAGAATGGATGGGAACATTCTGCTCCCTAACTAGCATTCCAGTCAATCAGGCATACCATCAGTCATGGATTTGCTCACAGGGGCATGCTCATTAGTTAATTATGCTGTCTGTGAATATTCTCCACACACCCACCCACCACTCTGCCTCCTGCCATGTCCACCCCAGTTAAATCAGAGTCAAATGACCTATGTCTATTGTGCCTCCTCTCCTTTGAGAGCAGCATAGAATATTGAATATGTGGAGAAATTAATTAATATCAGATGGAGATGAATGAGATTTATGGTAGGCTGATGCCCTGTCAATTGGGAAGGAAGGACTTGCAGTGCATTAGTTCAAAGAGGCATTAAAATGTTTAGAAATCCATCACACTCTCCATTGACTTTCATATACTGTAGCACTGAAATTAAAGATACTGGCTCCATATTAAACAGAAATGCATGTGTAACTATAGTGTTTCTGACAAAATGGAAATCTAAGGAAGATTAATATAATGTGGGCTTGTCTAACAGATTTTTTTTTTTTTTTACAAGACCATACAACATATGCCCTTATCTTAATATAGTGTTTTCTTCAAAGGCTTTAGCTTCTACCATTAGAGAACATACATACAATTCAGCATCAAATCTATACCATCCATCAGATAGGCTCTAAATCTGCAAATAATATCAATGTTTGATATCACAGTAAATATGAGTTTTTCTTCAAAAAATACAATGTCTTAGGAACATTCACTTATACTTTTCTTTGACCAATGTCAATACTCCTTCTGTAGGGAAATTAAACATCATGTGCATAATCATTATCATATTTAGACAGGTCACTGCTAGAGGACTATTGATTGGGAATGAGCTGTGACTTAATTCTGAATTAGAGCTACATACTAACTTTACGAGTAATTGAAGCACAGCCCCTGTCCATTTAGAAGGGCATGGAGGACTTGTGGCACTGCTTAAGATGAATTATTTCTGTCAAAAAAGTTGAATATGCAAGAAAACTCAGTGCTGTCAAAGTGGGGGATTGATGAATTTCATTTGCTTACATTAAACATGTCTGTAAAAATATATGTCAAACAAATGGTGAAAATAAATATTTATTTGAACTCATTAAGATTATTTGTTTCCAAACTCCTGCATAGATTGTGGAAGCACATTGAACAAATATGTAATAAATGTAATAAATGCCCAGTCAACAGTTTAAAAGAACAACAATATTAAAGGAATTGATTAAAATGAGAAGTATTAACCAAAAACATGCAATGTTGTTTAAAAGGATGAGTGTACAATGATTCGTTATTTGCATTTGCACTTTATTTTAAAGAAATTCTTTCTTGTATTTGCTAAGTGTATCATTTTCTTTAATACCACTGTGCATTCAAGCTGGCATGAACGCTACATGTTTATCTAAAAACGTATGATCCATGTTAGATAAAATGCATTGAAGTTTTTTCAAATCGCATGCTTCAATGTATCAAAAAATATTGCACTCTGAAGGAATTAATGTTGTCAAAATCAATGGTAGAATCTTTAGAAAGTTCATTATTGCTCTGCAATCGGCTGACAAGCTGTTCATGGTGTGTACCCTGCCTTCGCCTTGCTTTTGCTTAATAGGATTAAGTGGTTTGGCAAATGAGTGAGTGAGCAAGTTCATTACTGATATAAAGTATTTAACTTTTTTCATTTGCATTTTTAAAACTTTTTATAAAATTAATGGATTTTTATAAAATTAAGAAAAAAAATAAATATCCATTTTAATGTTTTCCCAAATTTCCCCAAACTTTAAATTAGTCTCCATGAAACCTATTAAGCACATCCTCTTGTCATTTTGGAGCTGGCAATAGCATTTAAAATAGGTATTAGGACAATGCCTAAGTTGTTTGATAAGTTAATTTACTTACAAAAGAAATATAAGTTAGCAAACTTTAAAAGAGGATCAAGAACACCCAAATGTCCTTTTCAAACACTTGAACCATAACGGACTGTTAGCACAGTCTTAAAGTAATTAAATTCTTTCCTGATGAAACTAGAGTACTTATCATTAGGCTTGTAAAAACTTTATTGCTACTGAATGAGAATTGGACAGCAATGTTGTATATCAAAATAAAATATTGTTGACTGTTGACCTGAATGTTGCTCACTAAAGTGTTGACTTTGTCCTGAGAGTGACTTTGATTTTTCATAGCCCAACAAGAGAGGACTTATAAACCACGGGCAGGACTGTAAATTTAGCCACATGAAACTTTCAAACTCTGCTGATCTTCATTTAGTCATGGTCTAAATTTGGCTGATGAGTCTGAAGAAAATCACATTATAAATGTACGGCTAATTATATTGGTGAACATTTCATGCCATGATTTTATGAGGGCTGGCTGGAGTAAAAGCTGATTCAAAGCATGTTTCGTTTTGTTAAAACACTCACTGACTCATGATTTTTAAAGTTGCAACTTACCATCATGACATACAAATCACTGAACAATTTAGTTTGTTGCTACTTATTGATACGACTCTCAATATTCTTTCTCCACTGTCAGTACATCCATAAGATATAATATACAAAATAACTTTAACCCAACTTCATTCCAAAAAAACATTTTCAGTGATAGAAGATTAAAATTTGAGGACATACAAAGATATCTTTTTGACTGCTGTCATATTTTTCATGTAGCATTCTTAAACTGGAGTGGTAGAGACACAAAAATATGTGGCAGTTATCTTACCTGACTTCAGATACACCTGTATCTGCACGAGGTGCTTATGCTTTTGAGTGAGTTTTAAAGAGAATGACACATAGTGTAATCATATTGGCCATTCAAGAACTTCCCTTTTTAATTTCAATACCATTCTTCAAAAGATGAAGAGGCTCATGCATGTGAAGGAACTGGTGGGGAGTTTTTGCCTGGTGTTTAACAGTATTACAGCAGTAAAAAACAGCCCTCAGATCTGAGAGGTGGAGGTAATTTATTGGATATATACTGCATGCTCAACTGGAACAATCACACTAGTTTTTACAGTGGTACAACATTTATAGTTAATTATTAAATTCTGAAAAATCCAAAGCATTAGATATTTTATAATAGATAGAACTTGGGCAGGGCGGCAGTTGAACAAGATGGCCTGGGTTCGATTCCCAGCTTGAACTTTTTTGTGTGTAGTTTTCATGTTCTCCCCATGCTTGTGTGGGTTTCCTCTGGGTAATCCAGTTTCCTCCCACAGTTCAAAAACATGCACAGTAGGCTAATTGGCTGTTTCAAATCATCCCTAAGTGTGAATGTGAGTATAAATGATTCTGTGGGTGTTGGCCCTGCGATGGCCTGGTGAGCTGTTGAGGGTGTACCCTGCCCTCGCTCAGAGTTGCTTGAGATGGGTGCCAGCCTGCCCACAATCCTTATTAGTATTAAGCGGCTAGGAAAATTAATGAACCTGGGCAGCATTGTGGCATAGTGGTTAGCAGGTTAACCTGGGTTTCTGTGTGGAGTTTGTATGTTCTCCCCATGCTTGTATGGATTATCTCTGTGTACGCCAGTTTCCTTCCACAGTCTAAAGACATGCACATTAGGCTAATGAACATTGGCTGTTTCACATAACCACTAGGTGTGAGTGTGAATGGTTGTGTGTGGCCCTGCAATGGTCTGCAATGATCTGGTAAGCTGTTCAGACCCTGCTTTTGCCCAGTGTCAGTGATAGGCACCAGCTTCTCCAAGAGAGTGAGGGAGTAGATGGAATATTAACAATAACAGTTACCCATTTACTAAGACTAGCTGTAAGATTCCTTGTTTTCTTTTAAGTTCTTTATACTGTAAAATCTTTCAGGTTGTCATGGATTTAAACATTTTAGTCAGCTTTAAAATGAAAGTTATTTAGACTGAAAGACTCCACTGCATTACCCTAAAGCAAGTGCTATTTATTACACTGGTAGAGGACTTGCACGCACAGTGCTGAATTTGTTGAAAACAGGAGTGCCTCATTTAAAACCATGATTCTGACCTTAAACTTAAGCCCATTTTTCTTGTTCAATATTGGCTCACAGAAGGAACAGTATTAAGTCCGGAGCCTTGTTTGATGACTCTTTGTAATGACCATATTTCACTCTGAAAGACATCTTGGCCATGTAAATACACACTCAGAGCTTGTAAAATGGCACACACACACACACACACACACACACACACACACACACACACACACACACACACACACAAACACATATGTATAGATGTGGCATTACAAATTAATTTATCATGCAAAATACCCATGTTGCTCCTTGTCATGCACCTTGTGTAACTTATTATTAAGTAACTATGCAAACAAAATAAAGGTTTCCCTGAATATATACTAAAGGCATAAACCTCACATTCCTACATGATAGGATATAATTTCAGTTAGTAACAATTCCCTATGACAATACCACTGAGTTGATACAATACGAAATGATATGATACCACATGATAAAATTTTGATTTGATAAAGTGGTTACGACTATCTCCTGACAGCACAAAGGTTCAGGGTTTAAATCTCACTGAAGGGCCTTTTGTGTGTGTTTGCATGGTCTTTCGGTGCTTGTGGGGGTTTCCTCTGAGTTCTCTGGCTTCCTCCCCACAGCCCAGAGAAATGCACATTAGGTCAACCTGTTACTCTAAATTGGCCATAGGTTTGAATGCATATTGTACTGTGTATAATTTGTACGTGAAAAATTAGAAATTTGAAAAATTTGATTTGATTGTTTGTCTCAGTGTTAGCCTTGCAGTAGACTGGCAACGTTAAATAGGGTACATGTTGCCCCTCGCCTGAAGTCAGTTGGGATTAACTCCAGCTCTTCCACAACTATAACAGATAACCGGCATTAATACTGGATGAATGATGAAGAAATTGATGTTTGATGACACCACTAAATCAGTTATTATAATTATGGAATTTTTATTCATAAGGCAATTTAAAATTTGAAGCTCACTCATATTGTTGTGGTACAATAAAATAGCACTCATATTGTTGTGGTACAATAAAATAGCTATAAATATAAGTAAAATAGTATATGATATGATTTAATAGGCACCAACTGTCAGGGACTTATATGTACAGTGTATAGTTTAAAGGTCACAGGTACAGCAAAAAATAAATAAATAAATAATAAAAAAAAGAAAAGAAGGAATACATTTTTACATCCACCTGTCTTTTTAATCAAAAATAGATTCATAAGCAATTGATATTTATAATATTTGATTTACTTTTTTATTTGATTTATTTAATTTCAAGCTGGGGCAGTGGTGGCCTGGTGGTGAGGTGCTGAATTACTGATCAAAAGGTCAGGGGTTCAAGCCCCACTTACAGAGGGTTGTCACTGCTGTTCCCCATGTGCAGCTAACTGGGTTATTAAATGCCGCCCATGTCTCTCACTGCCATGTAAAAAAAACATTGCTGATTTTCGTCAAGAGTAGGCTGCATAGACGTCAGCCTGTCCATGGTGTACTCTGCCCTCACCCAGAGTCGACTGAGATGGGCACCAGCCTCCCCCAAACCTAATTAGGAATAAGCGGTTCAGAAAATGAATGAATGAATTTCAAGCTGATGCATAGTATCCATATGAATTGATAAAATGTAAGAAGAAAGCACATATAACTGGTAATTTCACAGTTAAAACATCTTTAAGAAGACTGAACAGTTTGTAATCTGAGGCAAGATAATGTTTGCAGAAAGCCAAGGCAATGCTAGGAAATAAATGAAACTCGTCTATATTCATGTGAAATATCTTGGCACATTCGTTAAGTTGTCAGCATCTTGGCCAAAAATATGACTTTTCAACATTTATGCCTGTTTGTTAGAATTTATTTCCAATGACAAGTGTTTCATTGCTGACACATATATTTGGTACATAACTATAGCTTGAAGATAATTGCTGTATCTATAATTGTTTCTTTAGAGGCAGGTGTAAAAATACAATGCATATGCCTTCACGGGATAAAATGAACCTTTACACTCAAATGCACCACTGTAGTGACAAAAAAAGATACTTCTTAGCACTTTTAAATCTGTATGTTTGCAGACAGGCTGTTATATTTCCATTTGCAATTCATTAGCAATTGTTCAGAAAACATTTTGTAATCCCAGCCCCACTGCTTCTGATCATTAACATGACAAATTGAATTGTTCACAATCAAATGCATAATCCTGTGAGTATCAAAACACATAAACCAGGGAATGATTTAACCTTGATCCTTTCTGTTGAGAGGTCTGACATGCCAGGATGTCTCAACTGGATGTGACAATGAGTTCCCATGATCTGCCCTATGGACTAACATTTAGATAACAACTCTGTCTCTTAAGATCGCACAAACAACTGCTTAGATGTGATCACTCTAATGGAGTTTCAAGTGGATGGCTTTGATTTCATCCATCATTGTAATTATGCATCAATCTCGCTAATTTTTCAGAATCATTAACCTTGGTAATCTCCTCCTCTGCGCAACACCATCTGTTATTTTCTTCAAAGTTGCACTGGCGCAAAGCACACGGCCACTCTTTCCTAGAGTGCTCAGGAAAAATGATAGTGCTCTCCGGGGAGGGCTTTTGACGAGATAAAAGTTGCAGCAACCACACTTCCGTGGACCAGTTAATGAACTATCACCACAGAGAACACAGAAATGGATTAGCTACCAAGACTTGCTGCCCCACCGTGGTCCAACATTACTCATTTGAAATGCATTAGTAAGCTAACCATCATTGCTAGTGCCCTACATGTCCCCATGAGTTAAATCAACATCTCAAATGATGTGTTTAATTCTCTAAAGTTATAATTACTGAATTAGTCAGCATTTGCGTATTTTACTCCTTTTTCTAATTGAGCTTAGAAAATAATCGTGCAAATCTCATATCAATTTTATGAATAAAACAATTCTTAAAAATTCTATAAAAGTATGATGGACATGATTATTAACATCGAATTTTAGTGTTATAGGTTCTTACCTCTGCCTTCATAAGAATAATAACTGTACATGTTTACAAGAATAAGAAAAATAGCAAAAAATATTGCTTAGGTTGATTCTTTTGTAGAATCTACATACTGTATATCTACAGATTCTGTTGTAACTCCCTGTAGGATTATATTAAACAGTCCCAATGGGAGTGAACAAAAATCATATTATTTTTAATTATGAATATGAATATGAAGATGAATATGCTAAAGTCTGTTTTGAGTCAATGATGCTTGTTATGCCACCTCATCTCCTCAATGTTTTAAAGCATCAGTAAGCAGAATCTCCATTAAAAAGAAATAAATTGAAAAAAGGGAATTAATTACGGTTAATGGTAGAAGAGGCTCAGCTATCAAGGAATTTATAGTTTACAGGTGGTCAGTTCATGATTATATTGTGTAAAAAGGCTCAGTGAGACCTGCTCTCTAATGCTTTAAGAGAGATATAAAGATAAAAACATTGCTTAAAGTGTACTTTTATGGAAATATAGTAGTACCAGATGTGCTCCGTGCAAAGCTGTATGTTAAATTGTGTGAACTGAATGAAAGCTTATCATAAACAATGCTTGAATCTTTTCAACATTACAGTTAGATACACATTAAATACAATCCCACAGCATTCATGATGGTCAAATGTTTTTGCACTGCAATTCATTTCTACTAAATACAGTTTTACAATATTTTGCTGTTAAAATATAATCCTCATTATTTGGCAAGTAATATTCACTCACTCGCTTACTCACTGAATCACATAGTTCTGTTAGGGTTGCAGGGAGGCTGGAGCCCATCCCAATCGACACTTGATGAAGACAGGGTACACCTTGAACAGCTCGCCAGACCATTACAGGGCCAACACACACAGCCTTCAATCTGGCACAACCAGTCAGCCTAATATGCATGTCTTTGGACTGTGGGAAAAAACTGGAGTCCCTCTAGAAAACCCATGAAAGTCATGGAGAATATGCACACTCTGCACGTGCTAACCACTGTGCCACCATGCCACCAAGTAATACTCATTTTACACAAATTCTCAAAATTATGCAAAAATTTTACATCCAGCTAACTAGCTAGTCTTTGTTATTTACACTTGGATTATCTGACTAAGAGCACTCTGGAGCATGTATTTCCATTGTGATGGAGTTTGCATGACTGCTGTCCTATTTTAAAAATGTAAAAATAATATCCATTCATTCATTTTCTAAGCCACTTAATCCTAATTAGGGGAGGCTGGCGCCCCTCTCAGCCAACTCTGGGCGGGGTACACCTATGGGCGATTTGGAACGACCAGTTAACTTGTTCATGTGCATCCTTTTAAATTGTGGGAGAAAACTGAATTACCGGAAGGAAACTCATGCAATCATTAGGAGAACATGCAAACTCCACACAGAAACACCCGAGGCTGGGAATCAAACCCATGTCTTCTTGCTGTGAGTCGGATGTGCTAACCACTGCACCACTGTACTGCCGTAAAAATAATGTATAAAATGCAATATATATGTTTTCGCTTTTATGTTAATTTGTAGTATATATAATATTAGCATGACATCCCATCCCAGGGACTATTCAGAGATATTCACTTTGCCTTCTGCAAATAATTGTTATGTAGAATGCTGTAACTGAGCTGTGTATTAATTTGAATGAACACGGTTATTCTGATCAAATTATTATCTAATAAAGTTAGCTAAAATGCTAAGAAATTACTATTATCATACAAGCCAACATGAGTGCACATTAATGTCAATCAGCCTATCCTTTAGGCTGCTAATCCTTTAGCTAAATCTGTTTCAACTGACTGTTGTCTGGGGCATTCAATGCATTTTAGGGTAAAGTTATTGTGGTACCTTGACATTTCATTGCACATACACTAAAGACATAGCACTTTCCCATCAATGGTTACTTTACCAGAAAAGCTATCAGTTGGCTGGCTGATTTTATAATGACTTCATGCAGGAGATTAATCCAATAGCTCAATTTCAGCAGACTGAATTTTAGAGGTAAAATAAAAATTGTTGAAGATTACCTGCGAAATGATGAATACTAGTTTACTAAACGATATTTTGGAAACCCAATCATAAACACCCAGATCACATATATTCTACTGTAGTTGTAGTTTACAGAACTGATTTTTTTAATGTGGAGGTTCTATTTTTATTCATAACATACAACCCTAATGAATTACAGTGCAGAAAATTTGAACCTTTGTTACTGCTGTTATTCTTTTTCAATTTCTATGAAACTGCAGTATCATGAAAATCCAGGCACCACAAACGCTTTGTGTGTATGTGTGTGTATGTGTGTGTATGTGTGTGTATGTGTGTGTATGTGTGTGTGTATGTGTGTGTGTGTGTGTGTGTGTGTGTGTGTGTGTGTGTGTGTGTGTGTGTGTGT
>JBCNYG010000001.1:10217463-10230238 GCA_039654305.1 Porochilus rendahli
ATATGCCTCTGAATGCCAACATCAACAAAGGCTGAGTGAGGCAATGAAGCAAATAGGAGAGGAAAGATTACAAAGGTGCAGGATTGAAGCTGAAATAATTCAGGCCATGAGGAGCAAGAAAGGCAAAACAGAAGATGGTCATGCTGAACTAAGTGCCACTGTTTAGAATGTCAATGTTCACAGGGTCAGAAACAACATGGAAGGTAGCAGTTTAGGAATTAAAAGTAAATAGTGATTGGTGTATGTTACGGGTTGTCTCCGAGGGTGGGAGGGACTGTCTCAATGGTCAACTACCCCCCGCCTTAAGCTGGGCAACCCCCAGACAATAAGGTGTTGACCTGCCACGGTCTGCCTGCTTCAATGGGTGCTTGGAGCTTAGGGTAACAACCAACAAGCAGACTGCAATTCTCACACCAGGCAAACAAGGACAAATGAGAAAAACACATATCTTGTGACTAGCAAGCTGGAATATTAGGACAATGTGTCCTGGCTTATCCAATGATCTCAACCTCTGCAGGTCTTATGACCATCCTGAACATCTATACTTCTACTATATTTTATGAGGAGCTGGAGTCCACAGTTAAAGGGATCCTAGCCACAGAACATCTGTTCTTGCTCAAGGTTTTGAACTGCCCACAACTTCTGGCAAAGTTGCATCGGCCACTTTGTCACGCTAAATGAGAATAAGCAGAGGCTCCCAGAGCTATGTTCATACCATGACCGTATAACCAACACATTCTTCCCCACCAAGCCATTCCATAGTGCATCCTGGCAACACCCTAGGTCCTGTTAATGGCACCAGCTGGATCCTATCATTATGCGGAGACCTTTGCTGAACCGTGTGCTTGTTAACTGCAGCTATCGCAGTGCTAACTGTCACACCGA
Source organism: Porochilus rendahli (assembly GCA_039654305.1). Taxonomy (NCBI): domain Eukaryota; kingdom Metazoa; phylum Chordata; class Actinopteri; order Siluriformes; family Plotosidae; genus Porochilus; species Porochilus rendahli. Next base: position 10,218,349 of record JBCNYG010000001.1, read on the forward strand.
CAACTCTCTGGTTGGCAGCAAGGTGCATCTTCAGCCCAAACGGATCCACCTTTCAAAGAAAAAAAGGGTGTCTGAGCTCTCAAGGAGAGCACATGAAGGAAACTTTACAGCACCTTGACAGCTGCTTTGCAAATGCTTGCAGAGACTTTGGTCTTACTATCAATCTCAATAAGACCAACATCATGGGCCAAGATGTCAGCAGCATCTCAAGCTTCTCCATTGAAGATTTCATCCATGAGTAGTGGTGGTTTTCACCTAGCTTTGCTCCACCATTTCTAGCAACCTCTCCCTAGATCCCAATTCAGCAAAGCAAAGCAGCAACACCCGGATCAGCAAAGCAGCAACTACTATGGCTCGAGTCTCCGTAAGATCCTGGGAATCAGCTGGCAAGACTGTGTCCCAAACAAGGATGTCTTGGCACAGGTGTTTGCCTTGCTCACACAAAGGCACCTGCACTGGCTCAGTCATGTCAGCCAAATGGAGGACAGCCAAATCCCAAAGGACATGCCTTATTGCAAGCTAGCCACTGGCTCCAGACCTTTAGGATGACCGACTCTACAAAGATATCTGCAAACAAGACATGAAGACAGGCAACATCAACCCAGCAAGCTCAAAAGCTGTAGCTGCAGACCGCAGTAGCTAGAGACTCTCTATCAAGGCCAGCATTCAAACAGGTGAATAGAGGGAAGTGGAACAGTGGGAGGAGCACCATCAAGACAAAAGGTTTCATCAAGGTCATTAAAACATCACATTCAACAAGGGATTCTTGCAGCAGCCTCAAAACTCACTCCAAAGCTTCAAACTTTTCAAAAAGTTGGGGGCAATTTACAAAAAGCTTTCAGATCCCTTGGTAAAAATGATAATATTTCAAATCTTGTTAAAACTACCCTTCTCCATGGTGCAGCTGAAGAAAACATATCCCAACGATATTTGGCTGGATTGTTTGGAGTTAGCAGGATGAAAGCTTGTGCTGCAATTACTGCAAGAAATGCAGCAGAGATAAAATGGAGCATGTCTCTGAAACAAGCTCCTTGTTCAAGCAGAATATCAGACGAGATCAGTGTCTTAAAGAAAAAGAATGGTCAAAGATCATGTGAAATGCTGCACCCTCGAGGATTTGGTTTCACAAAAGCTAGATACAGGGAAGTCTCTTGTTGTCTGTGTCATACCAAATTAGAATTATGGTGCAGGATTCAAACCAAAAGTAAAGTAACTGAACTAAGTGTCTTGACAACTGTCTTCCATAGATTAAGTGTCGCAGATTGTGTGACAGAAAAAATGGGTGTGGCAGCTGCCCAATCACATGGAAGACAAAATCTTAAGACCTGAATGTGACCAGAAAAAAAAACTATTTCTTGTCACCAGTGTACAGTTGATGAATTTTTCGTTATCCACAAGGATACTTATGATCATGGACTACTCTGGGAATTATTGTTCCAAGTGAGGTTCAATCATTGCACTGGGTATCAGTTCAAGCTACACTCTATGTGCTAGTTCTCACCAGTCATGCTGTGCTTTGATGGTTTTTAGGGCGATACTGACAATGCCCGTCTGGTGGATGAACATCACATTTTTATATTAAATGACAGTCAGCATGATGCTCACATGGTGCAACATTGTAAAAGTCTGCTTCTCAACAAAATGCCTTTTTACCCAGGGCCTTCAATTTTGGTGGGAGACCACATGTTTAAAATAAAGCTGATGGAGAAGTAGGTTAATTGAAAAATGCAGCTTTGTCAGCTGTCCTGAAAAGAGGAGATGATTCAAAATCCAGAAGATTTCTTCTCTTTTTTTTCTGAGCACCTCACTGCCATTGGCAAGTCTTTAACCCTCTCTCATCAAACATCGGCAAAACCTGTCAAGCAACAACTCTATTATGTCAGGGAGGGGGACAGAACACAGCACATCTCAATGTTAAGAACTGTCAAGGGTACAAGGGGCTTACATCATACGCAGTCCACAGGCTGTTTGTCTGGGAATTTTGTATACATTCAGAACCCATGAACTTCAACAATGCAAACTGGGCTAATCCCCTCTCAAAATGCAACTTGTTGTGAGGTCTGATGAGGAGTTCACACGATATCTTGACAAGGTGAAAAAACCTCCCCACACCCTCACAACAGCAGTCACTGACCAGTACCGGTACAGGTTCGAGCCAGGATGCACCATCATTGTAGGTCACTATTTTGAGCTGGCGCCCAAACAAGATCGTCTTTACCATACTAATAGCAAGGAGCTGTAAGGTGTTTGCTCCCAACAATCGGTCAAATAATATATGGGTATAAGCAATCCTCCCATTATTAAAGAACTGGATGCTTCATAAAAAACTGCTACATATATGCCCTGTGATAGTCTGGCTAACTGTTCAAGGTGTACCATGCCTTCGTCCAGTGCCCAGTGTTGGCCTGAAATAGGCTCCAACCTCCCCAAGCACCTCCAAATGTATGCTACACAATTCCACCATAAGGCTATGTTCAAATGCATGGAAATTCATTATATGGCAGATATTCTCTTACATGCCAGATTTAGCACAATGTAATGTATTGCTTCATTTCTTCCTATCACTGCTGTAACTCACTAGGATCCCAAAGTAATCCCATACATCGCAGGTTAAAGAGCTGAGGAAATCTACTTACTGCTTGCTAATGAACAAAGACTTTCTTGTTTTTTTTTTTGTTTTTTTTCTTTGTTTAGCTTATAGGCTAATCCCTACAACTCTGAAGGAAGTGTGGTATACACAACGACCGGAGGGACAGAGAGAATGCTAGTTCACATACAGTGGGGCAAAAAAGTATTTAGTCAGCCATCAATTGAGGAGAGAGGTCTACAATTTTCATCATAGGTATACCTCAACTATAAGAGACAAAATGGGGGAAAAAATCCAGAAAATCACATTGTCTGACTTTTAAAGAATTTATTTGCAAATTATGGTGGAAAATAACTATTTGGTCGATAACAAAAGTTTATCTCAATACTTTGTTATACACCCTTTGTTGGCAATGACAGAGGTCAAACGTTTTCTTTTTTTCCACAAGGTTTTCACACACTGTTTCTGGTATTTTGGCCCATTCCTCCATGTAGATCTCCTCTAGAGCAATGATGTTTTGAGGCTGTCGCTGGTCAACATGGACTTTCAACTCCCTCCAAAGATTTTCTATGAGGTCGAGATCAAAAGACTGGCTAGGCCACTCCAAGATGTTGAAATATACGGTTTTCAGATTTTACGAAGCTACTTCTTCATTGCCCGGGCAGTATGTTTGCGGTCATTGTCATGCTGAAAGACCCAGCCACGTTTCATCTTCAATGCCCTTATTGATGGAAGGAGTTTTTCCCTCAAAATCTACATGGCCATATTTATGCTTTCCTTTACATGGATTAGTCGTCCTGGTCCCTTTGCAGAAAAAAACAGCCCCAAATCATGATGTTTCCACTCCCATGCTTCACAGTAGGTACGGCATTCTTTGGATGCAACTCAGCATTCTTTTTCATTCTTTCTCCTCCAAACATGACAATTTGAATTTTTACCAAAAAGTTCTATTTTGTTTTTATCTGACCATAAGAAATTCTCCCCTATTTATCTTCTGGATCATCCAAATGCTCTCTGGAGAACTCCAGATGAGCCTGGACATGTACTGTCTTAAGCAGGGGAACACGTCTGGCACTGTAGGATTTGAGTCCCTGGCGGCGTAGTGCGTTACTGATGGTAGACTTTGTTACTTTGGCCCCAGCTCTCTGCAGGTCATTCACTAGGTCCCCCGTGTGGTTCTGGGATTTTTTCTCACCACGGGGTAAAATGTTGCATGGAGCCCCAGATTATCAGTGGTCTTGTATGTTTTCCATTTTCTAATAATTGCTCCCACAGTTGATTTCTTCACACCAAGCTGCTTACCTATTACAGATTCAGTCTTCCCAGCCTGGTGCAGGTCTACGATTTTGTTTCTGGTATCCTTTGACAGCTCCTAGGTCTTGGCCATAGTAGAGTTTGGAGACTGACTGTTTGAGGGTGTGGACAGGTGTCTTTTATACTGATAATGAGTTCAAACAGGTACCATTAACACAGGTAATGAGTGGAGGACAGAGGAGCCTCTTAAAGAAGTTACAGGTCTGTGACCTGTATGTTTGTAGGTGACCAATTTTAATTTTACCAAGGAATTTACCATTAATACATTAAAAATCATACAATGTGATTTCCTGGATTCTTTCCCCCCATTCTGTCTTTCATAGTTGAAGTGTACCTGTGATGAAAATTGGAGACCTCTCTCAACTTGCACACTTGGTGACTGACTAAATACTTATTTGCCCCACTGTATTTTATAGCTGCTGAGAGGTTATTCTATATTAATTCTATATTTCTTTTTTCTTTTTTTTATATTGCTTTTTGTTTTAGTTTTTTTGTTTTTGTATTTGTTTCTTTGCAAAAATATAGTGTGACTGTATTTTGTCTATGCCTCTAGTGGCAAGACCCTCAACCCCACTAACACTGCTCATTATATCTGTTGAAAATCCATGGGAGAAGAGAAACTTCGGAACCTGATGTAAGCTTAATTACAGAAAAATGTATGCAATCTTTAAATCATTAAGAAGTCATTTATTATTGCCTTGACCTGTAAGCTTGTAAGATACATGTAAAGTTTAGGCAGTAGTTACTTGCTTAACTTTGATCAACTATCTTTAATGGAAACATAAGGTGTCTCGTGCTTAAATTACAGTGTCCATAAAGTTAACTTCTTTTTAATTTGGTTCTGTAATGGCTATTTGAAGGGCATGTTAAAGGATATGCATATATTTTGTGGCTTTTTAATAGTTTGCCGTAATGTTAGGGGTGAGACTATGTAATTGAGAATGATTGCTATTATAAATCTTCCTCATTATAGTGGCACCATCTCGGGTATTTGAGTAATACAGCTAAAAAGATCCCAAATTTTAACTCCAATGGCATTCCTGCTATATTTAATCGATGCACTACATGGTATTCTGGAGCTGCTTAGAATGTCATTTAAAGGCATGAACATGTATTTGCATGTGGGTTTTGTTTTTTATTTTTAGCTCTTTGCAGAAATGTGAATTATGGATGTGCATGATAGAATGTTATAATGCTGCCTGGTCCTTTTATAGTAATGCTATGTCATCCAATTATAGGAGACAAATGGTTCAGTTAACATGACTGAGACATGCTAGACAAGCAGACAGTCTGCAGTTACTGCTGCTCTTTCAGGCCTCACTGAACCAAGTGCCCTTTTTTCCTCCTCACTGCATCTCTCTCTCTCTCTCTCTCTCTCTCTCTCTCTCTCTCTCTCTCTCTCTCTCTCTCTCTCTCCCTCCTCCGGGTATGCTGCTTTCCTCCCACAATATAGATACATGCACACTAAACTGTTCCAAATTGCCCCTAGGTGTGAGTGTAAATTGGTGTGTGTGTTGGCCCAAAAATGGACTGGTGAATTGTTCAGGGTGTACCCTGCCTTTGTGCAAAGTTTTCTGATAGGTTCCAGGCTGCTCGCAAAATTAGTAAAATTAAGTGGTTTAGCAAATTAATGAATTAAAAATACAAAGAAGGTTTGGTTTTAAAAGACTGCCTTATACAATCGATCTGCTTTTCATTGCCATATAACATCAGAGTAATAGATAGTGTGTGCACCTTTTCTTTTTGGGATAAAGCTGAATTAAGGGCATAAAATACCATGTAGATGAGTGCAGTTGGTATCCTTTAAAATTTTTTATTTAACCAATTATTTATTTTACATTTCCTCAACATAATCGATCATTTATTTTTATCAGTTTGTGTATGGATGTGGGATGTGGCGACAGGGCCTGGCCTGTCGAATGCCTTATATGAAATACAGGATGGTTGCTCATTTGTCTTCCAGTTTTTCAGGCATGCCCAAAGCCTGCTCCATGGTCCAACTAGACTCTGCCACCAATGACATTTCAATTACACCCAACTCCCAAGGCTACAGAAGATCATGTATAGCTGGCAAAAACCCAACCCATACATGTACTTGCACACACAAAGATTCAGAGTTTTTTGTGTGTTATTTCATTACATGAATTACCATCCCATTATATTTCACTGCATTTCATTTCTTCTTAAGCATGTGCCATTTATGCCAATGTAGGGTTTTTTGTTTTTGTTTGCTTGCTTTTCCTAGTGTGTATGCGAGTGTGCCTGTGCCTGTGTGTATTTGCATGTGTATGGCCAATATCAAAGAAATTTTAATGATTAATACAATTTAAGCAACTTAAAATCCTCATCTGGCTCATATGGCCCAGGTAATTCAAATGGCTTCTCACTCTTAAGGGCCAGCATGATAGTTTGGAATGCTTACTCAGCTTCAGATGTCTAGTGAACTGTGTCTGGCTCTTCCCTTATTGCCAATTCCAAAGGGAGAAGGCTATAGATAAAAGGTTTTGCACAAATCAGCTATAATACCCAGCATATGATAAAATAAAAGGCACATACCAACTTCTTATTTGTGGGCCTTCTTCTTCTTCTTCTTCTTCTTCTTCTTCTTCTTCTTCTTCTTCTTCTTCTTCTTCTTCTTCTTCTTCCTCCTCTTCTTCTTCTTCCTCTTCTTTTTCTTCTTCCTCTTCTTTTTCTTCTTCTTCTTTTTCTTCTTTTTCTTCTTCTTCTTTTTCTTCTTTTTCTTCTTCTTCTTTTTCTTCTTCTTCTTCTTCTTCTTCTTCTTCTTCTTCTTTCTCCTCTTCTTCTTCTTCTTCTTCCTCTTCCTTAATTGTGGGAATCTTCTTCTTCTTCTTCCTCTTCCTTAATTGTGGGAATCTTCTTAATCATATCTGTTAGCCCCAGGTGGCATTGTGTGGACTTGCTTTTAACTCTGAACTTTGTTCAGCGCCTAGATTCAAGAAGTGCTATGAAGGCCAAAGGGTAGAACACAGCACTGTCAGTGATCTGTTGTGGTACTAAATATAGGCTGGTGGCATTGGTGAGGGTGACTTGCCAGTCATTACACAGATTACATACCCATAGGATTCCGCTGGGTTGGGGACAATCACAATGGAGCTGTTTTTTTTTTCTCACTATACTGTATTAATCCCGCAAGGAAAATTATTATTAACCTAAACATCTGGGTATGTTTTGATGTCATTGTGCCCAGCCTTCATTAAGGACATGTCCCCAAACTTTGGTCACCTGTTCGGGGAACAAATATGCCACAGTTTTGCCTTTAAAGTGCAAACCAATTGTAAGTTAGTGTGGAGTCAGTGCACAATAACAACAGAACACCCCCAACAGTGCTAGGCTACTTTTGAATCAGAAATGTGGGTTGAAGTTTTAATCCTGCATTTCCTACAGTCCTGATCATAGCATATACATATGGGTAAGAAATTAAATGCCTCAATATATTGGACACAAGGGCTCACTGAGAGCTTTGATGAAGATGTAAATTAACCAGAACACCAGTGGGAGATTTAGGACTGCTGTGTTGCACAGCATTCTCTACCATAATCGTGAACATAAAATGACTGAATATCTTTTGAAAAAATGGTGTGGGCTCCAGTATAGTTTAAGAGATAGAGAGCCTAATCTATGCGAAGGCACACTGAAGCTGTTTTGGAGTCTTGTGGTTGCCAAACACTTTACAAGTACACTTTTTGTAGTTTTGTCCAGTTTTTATCTCATCTATATATAAGACACTCATACTGTCTATGAACCTCCTTACATCAAACAAGAATTTTTAAATCGTAAATATATGAATGGAACTGACAGTGCTTTTTTTTAAATGTTATAGAATGCACAGTTGACTTCAAGAAAATGAAATAAAGTTTAATTCCCCAATTGTTATACAAATTGTTTTATTTTCTGTCCACCAGTATTTTCATTATGATAAAACCAATTAGCAATCTCATGAAATATCAGCTGCATTATAACAAGTCCTCTAGACTTGTTTACTTGTTCTGTCACAAGTCATCTTCAAGAACTTCAAGCAAAAAATATATTAATATATTTATTACCTCATTACTGAGTTTGTATTTCCTGTTAGTCAGTTCACTTCCTTGTGGAATTTAAACTGCAATTTTCAACTCACACAACGTGGAGTGTGTTTTAAACACTAATTTATAGCATTTCATTAGACCACCCTGAACCTAACGTCATTCAAGAAACCCCAGTTGAGACTCAGATAATATTATCCACAGCCATTGTAAAACTTTTAATGTCAAATTATCAGTATCCAACCCTCAGTTTACACTGGGGCACGATGTATGCAATCTCCTTGATTTGAGAGAGTAGTGATGTGTGTGGGGGGTCGTGGGATCGAATTCTGATGATCTTGAGGGAACTTTGTAGAATCTGGATGATCACGTTAATGCTAGCAAAATGTTTGACCATGTCAATGTTATTACAACATATTATAATTTGATTCTAATTGTGATAGAATGTGGGAATGGTAGTGGAATGCAGTGCAACATAACAGACCTTAACAGACGTTACCAGAGTGTAATAGACCCTGATGTGCCACTGTAGGGAATCTTGATGGATTTGGAAACACGATTCCTTCAAGTTTTAGCTCTTGGATGCTCCCTGTCTCCTTTTTATACCACAATCATGCTTCAAGTGTGGTCATAAATCGTGGAGCTCCAAGCTTTTTTAAGCTGCAGAGATCGCGAACATTGTGCCCCAGTGTAAACTCTGGGTTACTGGTTACAGTTATCCAGTAGTTACTGTGTTTCATATCAGAGGAAAATTAGTGTGAAATTACCTAGTAAATTTTAGCATGCTGTAAAATAAAGTAAATTATTATACTGTCATTTGTTTATTTATCTTTTCAATACTAAAATATTCTGACATCCCATACTAGGACACTGGTGCACTAGTGAAGACTTAACAGCAAATCCCACACCATGATTGCGGACAAAGTCTTCTGGCAGACATCCCCAGAAGAAAGTACTTCTTTAACCAACTGCACCAAGGGAATCCTCACTGTGGAGTGCTACCATATCTAAGTCACATTAGGTCAGTTTCTGGAGGTGATGGAGCCTAATGAGTTGAAGGATCCAGAGGAGTTTGCTTCATGTCTCTGGACTTCATACGTTCTCTGTTGGTGGGTTTAATTCTGTGGTAATGACCGCAAAGTGTGATGCCTTAGTGGGCATGGCTACCCATTCAGGACAAGAATGAAGTTGAGGCCACCTTTTCTATTACCCTCTCCAGATGAAGATGAGCAGTGCAATCTCTGAATTTCATGAAAATCCTGCCCTGCTACCTGCCTGCCAATCACCACAGGATTTATTGTAGGTGGTGATGGAAGAAGTAAAAAAAAGTGATGACAAAAGAGAAAAGGGTCCTGCATGATAAGAAGCAAGATTAAAGTGAGAGAGGTACTGTGCATTCCAGCAGTCTCACCATCTTGTCCCAATGGGGTCCAGTGGCAAGGGAGAATCTAAAATGTCTATTAAATCTAGCAGCAGTATTGTCATAACAGAACCCAGTTACTAGTTGGGAACTGTTCACTGCGAGGTCAGCCAAGTTAGGACAGTATCCAGCCAAGGCTGGTGAGCTCATCCTTCTCAGGGCAAATAGAAGTGGGGTATAGAGGAAGTCCCTCACCAGCAGAGTAATTTCCCAGGGTGTGGTTGCAGGTATCCATCCCAGCTACTTGGAGCCACATGTGAGAGTCGGGTGCCAGTGTGGTGACCAATGTTTCCAGGCCATATCCCTGCCAGCTGCCATTCCACAGAGGTGCAACCCAAGAGAACACCCCATACAGAAAAATAATAATTACCAATTATGGAATGGTGGATATATAAATAATTAACAATTATGAAAGATGGACATAGGATGCAAAATAGTTGAAAATAGTTATTATTATTATTATTATTATTATTATTATTATCATCAAAAAAAAACATTATTACCATGGAAGATGAGGTCTGCACACATGCACATATGTCAGATTCAACAGAGCTAACAAATAACTTTAATCTTACAGAAAAAAGAAAATTAAATAAGATTCACAATACGAAGAAGAAAATACTGTAAATGTGTCATGTGTTTCACTTGAAGTCGAAATTAAATGTGCTATTTGCGAAGAACCGAACAGAGATGAAATGGAGCTATTTTTCTGGATATAAAACTCTATGGACTGTTCTTGAACAAGCATTAGGTGAGACTGGAAAGCTTCCTGAATCACATTACATAAACTGGCATTGATGTCAGTTGTGGAATTCTAAAGCAATCATAGTGAAGCACAGAAATTCCATGATTGCCTTGCTCATTTCTTGGAACGGATCCATGGTCAGAAGACTGTTGTATCATTCAAGACTTGCATGACTTTTCTTGCCTGCATTGACAGACATTTTCTTCATCATATTTTTCATGGTGTTGTAGTGGAAGCACAGAATACGAAACTGTTGTGAAAGGGATACATTTGAAGCAGCTTCTGAAAAAGGACCTGGCTTGATTCAAATGGTACAAGTAGGCTTTCAGAACTGCAATAGGGCATCAAGGCAACCCTTTGTACTCGAATATTCTACCATCCAAGGAATCATCTGTGCCACCCAGCCCTCCTTGGTTATCCTTTTGTAGCAAAACTCCACATAGTTTTAACTCAAAATTCTCTTTACAAGTAACCGGGGTTTTACGTGAAAAAGTACTTGATAAAAAAAAAATAGGCTGTTTGTTGTATTTTAGATGGATTTTGAGAGTTTGTGTCAACCAGTTTACCAGTTTCATACAAGCTTTCTGCGGCTTCTCGGGTCAGGGAATTTTAAGGAACTACTGAACTATATTTTTTTTTTTCTCCAAACATATTAAAACCTTTTTAAGATGAGTTTTATTGGCATAAGTGAATTCTTGACTGCCTATAAGGGGAAATGGCTTCTTGTTTACTTCTTTGCTTAAAAACTTGTTAATGGCAGCCCTGATGGATAAGAAGCTAGTTTTGCTGTAAGCTCCGTTCAGGCTTCTCAAACTTTCTTAAACAACTTTTTTATTTCCACATCTTGTATATTTGTTTGAAATTTGTCTTGCCGTGTGAACCACTCTAAAGTAAAAAACTAATTGAAATGATTAAGTTTTCACAGAATTGGAGGCTATGCAATTTGACATATGAGGATCTTACAAGGTTATACAATAGTGTGCAGTGAGTATTACACACCACCACCTTAAAAGGGCTCCTAATAAAAATAAGTAAAAAATTACTTTTCTATAAATTTTTGATGAAAATGCATTGAGCAATGCTATTGTAGGCAATGAGAAGCAAAATTTTAAAAATTTATACAAAATACAAAAATCACTGTCAAGTATACTGATGTAAATGTAAGGCTAATAAACAAAAACACAAAATTGCTATTTTTCAGAAAATTACATTTTTTGACTTTTGCATAGCATGAAAGAACTTCAAACCACATGAAATGGTTTAGAGAGGAAAGAACTTGAAAATATGTAAACAGTATGCCTCAAAGGTGAAGTGCTGTATTTAAAGTAAAGGGTGGCCACACTAACTTTTTTCTCAAAAAAGAGAAAAGAGACCATTTTTGTTATTACTATATATTGTTGTTTGTGTACTTATTCTCATCAATATGATCCAATAATACATTAAATAAATAATGGTTTCTGATTTATCCTCATTTTGTTAAATGTATAATCATCACTGCATTACTGTATTTTTGAAATTAATTCACTTGCTAAACCATTTCATATGATTAGAAGTTCATTCATGTTACAAAAAGGTAAAAAAAAAAAAAAGAATAAACATTCCGACTCTTTCCGAAAATTATTTTCAGTGTTTTGTTTGTTACCCATATTTTTACCTCAATTATTTGTTTGCTTCTCATTGCCCACAGTAGCATTGTGCAATACGTTTATCTGAAGGACAAAATTAATTACAAAACAATACGAAGCAATTTTTGACTTTTTTTTATTAGGAGCCCTTTTAGA
>JBCNYG010000001.1:10389183-10405820 GCA_039654305.1 Porochilus rendahli
CCGACATCACCATCTGTCTGAGAAGGTGAGCAAACACGAGGCGTCAAACACCCACATGGACAGGGGGCTCAAATTTACCATTTGGACCTTCAGGTGAACATCTAAAAGAAAGACGAGCAAACTTTCAGTACAGGTGATGTGGTCTCCATAGTGACAATCAGTGTTTCTGTCTCACTCTGTCACACACACCCACACACACACACACACACGCATCACATGCATCACACGCATCACACACATCACACACACACACACACACACTCTGTAAACCATGGATGTTGGTTTAATAGTTAAATAGTTAAAATGTTTTTCTTTCATAAATAACCAGATTGAAAGATGTTAAGATCCACACTGAATATACTACTCTTTCAAATAAAAACTTTGTTTTATAACTCATAATTATTCCCCTCTTCTTAATTAATGGTACAGTATATATCTCTTTTAATGTTCAGTGGTATTTGAGGGGAAACTGACAGTTTATCTGTTGATGAGCACAGGGGACTGATCATTATTTGTAGAATCAAAATGAATTTATTGATGAAGACTCGTGGATGTAATCTAATGTAGTCCAGTATGTGGCCGACGTAGTGTCAGGGAAAATCTTTGTCTTTCAGTGTAGTAGTTACAGGTGATTTTGCTGAGTTGACCAGTTAAACCTGACAATTGCTTCACTACCATTGAACGGGTCATCATCACAGCAATTGCCCCCCCTGAGAAATTTGCCACTGTTTGTCAGTATGTAAGAAGTTAGAGGAAGGATGTTCAAGTCAAAGTAAGACATTTGTATTGTTTGTTGAACCATGACACTAAATAATGTAGCAGTGAAGCAAACAAGCAGAGAGTAAAAGAAAACTGGGAAACAAAACAAAATGACCAATTTGTAACTGCACTGAAAATAACAATGAATGCCTAAAAGCCAAGGTGCATATTTGTAAAAGAGAGATAATGAAAAGGTGAAGAGAAGTTTGTCTTAAAAGAGATTAAGGGTTGAATTTAAAGCTAGGAATGTAACAAAATTGCCTCTCGCACAAAGACAGCAGGAATCCGCCCCAGCTTCCCCCACGACCCTGATGGATAAGCAGTAAACATGGATGTACGGATGTAACAAAATATTCTTTCAGTCTTTCTCTTTTTAAGTCTGTAAAAGGGAGCAAGATAGAAGGATAATTGAGGTCATGGAAAGTGAACCATACTTGTAGCAAGAGGGCGGAAAGATGAGATATAACGACAGTGAAGTATGAAATGTGGGTACAAGATAAAGAGATATATAGTTATAGAGACATGTATAAGAGTTAAATATATGATGTTCAATGCAAGGCTGCGTGAGTGAAGCATAAAAAGCTTAATTTTAGGAAACCTCATAAGAGCACATTTAGTATTCACAGTCTATTTACTGCTGTTATAACATAACATGACTCTGAGCAACCAACGCACAGTATAATGCCTCCAAAAGAAATAAAGGCCACTTAATTGCATACAAACTGTATAGCAACTAAGTTCCTTAACTGCTGTCATGTTAATATTGCACTCGACAAGTTGCATTTTATTTTCTAATTACCAGAGTTATTATATAGAGTTAGAATTACCAGTACCAGAAATCGCCCTGGGTTGAGAGCAGTTTGCTAAAGCATCTTACCTCTCTCCTGTCACAATTAATTTGGATGAGTGGAATTTCTGATTTATCACTGATATATTTGTAAAATCTGTGCATGAATTAAGGAAAATGGATTGCATATGTAGCATTTCATCATAGTACTACTCTTAAAAGTTCATGTTAAAACACACATATCAGCACCCACATCCACACACTGCATACCAAATCCACAGTACACCGTGTTTTAAGTTTAGCAGGTAATGGATCTTAATTTAAAGTGAGTACTTGGATGGCAGCCATGTACATTTCTAAGAAATGTGATGAACCATTACTTCCAAAGCACCCTGTGGTAAATTTAGGTCTCATTCAGCACTATAATCAAAATGTGTTGCATTAAACATACATATGTAGACAATACATTAGTACTACTGTAGGTGCACAGGAAGATTATCCAGCCCTTGTGTATTTAGGAAAATTGTGCTTATTAGATTTTTTAGATATCTTTGTAAAAATGAAGCTTCTGTGGGGTACAGGTTAATCATCACTGTCAATCGAAGAATAAACAAAAATATGCAGAAAAGACAGAAAAAGCAGTTTGTACAGAAAAACCTGATGGGGTGTTTTCTAAAACCCATGCCATATAACCATGTAATTATTCAATAAAAACTGTACCAAATATTTCAGTAATTTATTCACTCGTCACGCCTTACAAAGGTCAGAGGTGGCTGGTGCCTATCTCTTCCAACTCATTGGCAAAGGTGGTGTACACTCTGGACAGCTTGCCAGTCCACTGGGCCAACACACACCAATCCACACTTACACCTAGGGGCAATTTGGAAGAGCCAATAAACCTAATATACATGAGGAAACCAGAGTTCCTGGAGGAAACCCACAAAAGCATGTGAAGAACATGCAAACTCCACACAGAAATGCCCTTGCCAAACCCAGAAATCAGACTTATGATCTTCTTAATGTGCTAATCACTACACCACACACTTACACCCTCAGTTACCTTCAGATATTATAATAAAATAATATAATATATATAAAATGTGCTGCCATCTAAATACATCATGGAAAAATCTTTAGCATGTACATTTGCACATCTGCCTAGCCGCAAATTGTAGCATTAATAAAACAAAACAAAGTTTTAATTAAAATGCTGTAATGCTTCTCCTTTCACTAATTTGCCTAATAGGATTTGATGTTCAATTTTTTTTTATACAAAATATATTCTTATCTCAGAGAAGCTTTCATGCATTCATTCATTCATTTTCTAAGATGCTTAATCTTTAATAGGGTCACAGGGAGACTGGTGCCCATCTACGCTAACCCTGGACAGCTTTCAAGGCCAACGCAGGCTAACACACACACACACAACACTCACACCTAGGGGCAATTTGAAACAGTTGAATTAGCCTACTGTGCATGTTTTTGGACTGTGGGAGAAAAACTGGAGAACCCGGAGGAAACACGCAAGTACAGGGAAAACATGCAAACTTCACACAGAAATGTCCGAGACCAGACAACCAAGGAATTCTTGTGTGAGGCGGACATGCTAACCACTGCACCACAATGCCAACCTCAGAGGAGCTTATCTGTGATAAATATTACAACATACTGGCTGTCAAAGATCAGAGTACATAGAGACAAAGTTTAGTTAAGTTTATAAAGACAAAAACAAATTTGCTTTCCTCATCCAATTTCAGAAACTATGAGCAGTTAAAATTTCACAGAGACACAGTATGTATAAGAACTATATTTGAACCTTTTTATTATTGGAATTTTAAACAAAGCTACTTAATTAGCAAATACTGCAAATATACTATCTATATTTTTTATTTCTTTCAAACCTTAGCAATGATTTTTTAGAGCTCTTTATTAGCAAAATAGGAATGATAACAGCAGGCATCCTTCTCATCTTCTTCTTTTAAACGTTTTATTGCCTTTCTTTTAGTAATAGTAGTAGTAGTAATAGTAATAACTATTACATCTAAGCCTGTAATATACACAAATGTGTCTATCATGGACCCCAACTCCGGTTACACACATTCAAATTCCCCTAACTAGTCTGTGAAGTTGTGTCTTTATCTGCCTTTGCAACAATAACAAATATAATAAACGGGTAGATTGAAAAATGTTAGCGTGAAAATGGGTTTATAAATTAAATTGCCATTTTTACTATCTGAGAGATCTGTGTTTTATCTTGAAAACTTTTAATTGAATCTGAAGCTTTACATGGGTAAACTATCAAAGGACATTTTAGAATGTATGGGAAAACATCCTGGCAATTTCCAGTAAATTAAATCACTTTTTTTTTACTTTTACCATCAACCTAATAAGGTTCATTTAAACATGTAAACAAATCAACAGGACATTTTTAGACAATACACTTTGATCTTGTACTTCATTAGTGAGTGTAATGTTCCCTGAAACAAGGCAAATGTGTTATATTTATTGTTCTCATGCATCCATGGTTCGCAAGTTTAGAGGCTGGGCTGCTACTGTCAATCTTTATGAATAGATTAAGTTAAAGTGGAGAACATCTCAAGTCTGATATATGATGTTTTCCTGTTGTAGGTGGAAAATATTGGCCTGCTGACTATGATTACTTTCTAACAGTAGCACCAGGCATGTGCTTTTCATTATCATTAACTACAACAAAATGAGGGTTGTTATTATGGCACCTGTCTACCCGCACTTAGAGAAGGTTTCTGCCTCAGACTATATACACTTATATCTTTCTGTCACTTTTTTGGAAGGAATAGTACTTTGATTACTCATTCAGGTTACATTTCTTAATGTGTGATCAAATAACGAAAAATTTAATCTAGGAAAAAACTACAGATGCACTACAGATGGACCTAAAAAGTCTTATGCACATGGTTGCAAATCTCTCAAACGTAGATCATTTTACAGCTGTGGTCGTTTAGTAAGAAAAATACATCCTAAATGTGGGTAGACATTTTATTACACCAGAATTGGACCCATGCAGTTAATCTCTGTTGAACTACAGCAAGCCTTGTTTGATGCTAATGACTGTGAAATTACTATCCCAGGAGTCCAAAACTAATTCTCATTAAATGCGAGTCTATACAAAAATCTTGTCTACGATCATCCTTCACATTCATCATACTGACAAAATTTACGCTTTGACCAATGCATGCCATTCTGTCATTTAATTGTACGTTTCTTATAAACCTTTAAGCAGACTGACCTTTGGTCCAATTGTGCCACCTGGTCCTTGAAAGCCAGGAAGACCCGGTTCTCCCTGTGTGTGGGAAAAGAGAAAAAAAAATAAGGTATGCAAAGGGAACAACAACTTACTTGTAAATGAGCCATACAGAGTGCAATTACATACAGTAGATGATTCTTTTCGCCCTTAGGATACCAAGTTAGCCATGACTCTATCCCATTCATATAACTCCAAATCAACTCCAAATCAACACACAGACAGTTTATGTTATTCAGTTCTTTATTTTACAAGAGTTTGGAAAGATGTTGTGGGTATTGTGAGGAGTTTTAAAAGTTCTTAAACATATTAGTGAACATAAGAATTGGTATGTTAAATATTACACATTTTTTAGCATTTGCAAGTGTATACACCATTTGTTGCAGCACTGTGACATAGCATTTACCATGTCTGCCTCACAGCAAGAAGGTCCTGGGTTTGAGTCCTAGGCTCAGCAAGAGAATTTCTGTGTGGGGTTTGCATGCTGTCCCAATGCCCGGAAAAGAGTTTTGACTCTTTATGATTTTTTTCTTTGTTCTGAACCGCTTAATCCTAATCTTTATAAACATGCCAATATCCTTATATACAGTTGTACTGTTACATTACAAGTCCATTCATCATTCATTTTCTAAGCCGTTTAATCCAAATTAGGGTCGCGGAGAGGCTGGCGCCCATCTCAGCCGACTCTGGCCAAGGGCTGGGCTCACCCTGGACAGCTCGCCAGGTAATTGCAGGGCTAACACACACAACCATTCACACTCACACCTAGGGGTGATTTCAAACAGCCAATTAGCCTAATGTGCATGTTTTTGGATTGTGCTAGGAAACCAGAGTAGCTGGAGGAAACCCACACAAGCACAGGGTGAACAGACAAACTCACAGAAATGCCCGAGCTGGGAATGGAACCCAGGCTTTCTTGCTGTGAGGCAGACATGCTAACCTTTACTCCACTGTGCCGCTGGCAGTTGAAGTGAATAACATTAATTATTTAATTACAGTCACATCCAGCAAGGAGTGGACATGTTAGGCAGAAAGTGAACAGTTCTTGAAGATGATGTGTGGGAACGAGGTAAAAAGAGCAAGCATTAATATCTGAGTGACTTTGACAAGGGCCAAGTGACAAGTGACTTTGACAAGTGAGATGGCTAAAGAACTGGGTCTACTAATCTCCAAAATAAAGCATGATCCAAGAAAAGACAACCAGTGACCTGGTAAGAGTGTCATGGGAGCCCTGTGTACACCATTTTGCATAGGGAGTGAAGGGTAGTATATCTTGTCTAATCTAAGCTCCTATAGCACAAACTGCAAACATAAAACACATGGCTATCATAAAAAGGTATCAGAACACACAGTGCACTCCAGCTTCCAGGGCTGCCTATATGCAGAACAATCTGGTGGTATTAATGTTTTGGCTGATTAGTGTATTTTAGTACAATTTAAATATTGACATTTATTTTCATTGACAATTATTTCCATTTTTTGTGCATTTCAAATCTGTATGATCAACATTTTTTTTTTAAATCAACTAATTGATCTTTACAAATAGCTTAAATAAAATAAAATAATAATTAAAAAAAATAATAATAAAAATAAATAAATAAATAAATAATAATAATGCATTTTACTTATATAGCACTTTATATTGCAAGGGATTTCAAAGTGCTTACAGAAAAACAAGATAATAAAAAATTAGTTTTTAAAAAGGAATGTTTTCAGGTTTTTCTTAAAAACTTCTAAAGACTGTGGACTTCTCAGGTGATCAGGTAGGGTGTTCCAATTGTTCCAATTGTTACATTTAAATGTTAGATACATTTAAACAAAAAATTTATTATTTTCAGTATTTTTTACAGGACTTTAACTGGGTACAGAACTGTGTACAGAGAAAGTGAATAAATCAATTGTGTTAACAGTTCATTTATGAATATTACATGCAGACTTACCTTGGGCCCAGGCTCACCAGGGGGTCCTTGTTCACCTTTGTCACCCTGAGGTTGCTGTTGACAGGATGTTGAATGTTTTATTAGTGTACTGTGTAAATATTTTTATGAAGTTTTTTTGTTGTTTTCATTATTTTTTATTTTAACTTGAGTACAGTGCTGCTGAATTATACCCATTACCTTTTAGCAACTACTTGGTTCACAGGCAGTAGTAACTTGCATATTGCATACATTGTTCACACAGTGTTCTTTTTTCTGCCATCATTCTCCCTGCCCATTTTCTTTGGAAAATACCATGCATAAAAGCAAAACACCCATTTCCTTTTCATGTTTTTTAAAAGAGGACATATGTTTTGCTTTTTCTTGCCTTGATTTCACAGGGCATGCTTTCCTTACATTAAGATCAGAATGGCTAGGAAAATTTAAAAAATAAACAAAACCCCTACCACCATAGGCTTCAATATTCTGAACATGAGCTTACCTTGGGTCCTGGTGGTCCCTGTTTTCCAGGCAGGCCTTGCTTTCCTCTCTCACCCTGTGCATTGAAAAGTGAGGTGTCAACCAGTGAAAGCAGGAAAATAGCTTGCTTTCTATATTATTGATTTACCTCACACTAACATTAACATGAACATCATCCTTACCAGGTTTGTAGTAGTTTCATTTACTATGACCTAGAACTGGGACACTACTTACTTTGAAGCCCTTTACTCCTGAATCACCTTTGGGTCCATGTAAACCAGCTTCACCCTGCCAGGTGAGAAGTAAAGAAATAGCTTATCATACGACCCACATTCATTTTAGTCCCATTTTCGTTACATTTTTTCGTTTGCCAATTTTTCCCTAAAATCTACCTCTCCTCTTTTAGACAACATTTACTAAAAGGGAGAGTGAAGACTAGCTTGTGCTTCCTCCATTACATGAGAAGCTAGTTACATACTTTCAACATGTTGAGCTTGAAAGAAAATGCTACTTATATTCAGCTCACAAATGTCTGTGATTTTCCAGTGTTGCCCTGATTACGAGAGGAAGAAAAATGCAGTTTCTCCCACAAACAGCACAGCCATTTTTACACTCTTTGACACGCCGTCATAGATCATTATGCTTTGAACGTGGTATACTCTAACACATGCTTTACAAAATGGTAGAAAGATGTTCCAGAGTATTGAAATCTTACCTTTTGCCCTAAATTTCCTGACTCTCCAGGCATACCTCGTTCACCTTTGATGCCCTTTGGAACAGTGTTTTTAGTGGTCAGGTAGCTACTGCTGTAGCCTAGTGTATTATTGTATTTTTTTTTTTAAGATAATTCCTGAATAGAATTAAACCAACAAAGATTACTCACAGGCTTACCATCATGGCCAGGAAATCCTTTTTCTCCTTTTTCACCCTGGAATGATGGTGTAAAGGAGGAATTATTAAGCATTATATGTCATGTCTTCAGACAGAAGTGTTCATAATTATGTACAATGTACAATTGAAGCTTGGCAATGCTTACCTTTGGCCCAGGTTCTCCGGGTGGTCCAGGGTTCTCCTGACTGCAATCACACTCCGCCTTTTCTTCTGGTGCCTCTCGGTTTAAAGGACACTGAGGTGAGAAGGGAAAAGTGAAGCTAGGTGCTCATCCACTGTTAATTATATTAGACACTAATAGGAAATAAAAAAGCATACCCTCTCATCATCCTATAGACATGGGGAAGAATTAGGAGCACAAGTTAGATATATATATATATATATATATCTGTATTTTTAGCTGTTAAATTTATAAAATTATCACTGTAAAAACTACTCACCACAGAATAAATCTCACATGCAGTTTCTCTTTCACTTTGCATTGGATCACAATACAGCCTCAGTTTTTGGATTGCCAGCTGAGAAAATAAAAAATAAATTAATTAATATTTTTTAAATATTGTATCGCTTGAAATCTTATTAATGGCATCTGTATAATGGACATCTTGTAGTGTAAAAATGTCTACAATTTGCTGCAGGCAATTAATAGTTACAACTGCGCCTGCGGCGAATAATTGTTTTGTATTTACTATACCAAAGGAAAGCTAATGGAAACAAACTAAACAATTTTGTATTTTTTTTTGTTGTTTTTGTTGTTTTCTTGTTTGTTGTTTAACGTAGGAAATGTGCACTCGATTACAGGAACTTTAGAAGCTCATTTAAAAGTTTTCTTAGTATATATTACCAGGGAGTATAAGAAAAGCACAGTTCGTTACAGCATCTTTAAAACTCATTTAACGTTTTAGTATATTCACAGGAACATGATAATAAAATAAAATAAAAATAAAATGAGATTTTTATGTTTATATATTACATTTACTTGGTCACTGTCATTCAATGTTTGAAATGTTTGTTAAAATGTTTTTAACAGAAAAACACAGAGGTCATCATTGCATAGCTTTCTTTGTAAATTCTGAGGTGACATTTTGTGGGATTTTCTGGGATTTTAAAATGAATAACCATGGCTAACTGTGAGTTTTTGTCCAGGGTATTGATTAAATTGATTGTTCAGAGTTTGTGAGATAAATAATGTCTTATGCATTCATTCAAGAGATTTTTTTATTTCTTATTGGTGGAAAGCCATCAAATAATTCTTGGTATTGCATGATTGCCATGAGATAACTTAATTATTGCACTGTTACCATCAGATAAGTTGAATAATAGTTGTTGCATGTGCAACACTGTATTATTGTCAACTTGTAGACTGTATATTTACATTAGCTCTGAATGTACGTTACTGCTGGATCTTTATACAATTTAACTATTACCACCATTTAAAGTTGGACTACTGCAGTACCAGCTTTGTTTCTTGCAACTTACAGGAATTGTTGCTTCAGTGTTGTAGCTTTTGGCAATCTGAGTTTTTCCATTAATGAAAATTGGCACAACTGGCTCCAGATTCACTTCCTGGATCTCCTCGTCATCCACGAAACAGACAACATGCCTTTGCCTGACAAGAATCTTCAGCTGGTGCCAGCGTCGATCAAAGAGTCTCTGTAATGGAAAGGAAAAGGTCATGGGCCAGATTTACAAACAGTTTGTGTAAGCACAAACCCCCTTTTGGTGTTAAAAATCTGCTTTCATGATTTACCATGGACTTGTTTTAGCAATTGAAAAGTACAAAGAAAGCTATTTTTGTAGTTGACCTCCCTGTATACGTGTACATAGAAGGTTTCTTATCAAATATGGTACCCCCATATTACATACACAATGAACCACACAGTGTTATTTGCTTGTGCTTATAGTAGTATAGTATAGTTTCCTGCTAATTATGTCATAATTTAATGCAAAATAAAGTATGTTCTTCATTTTGTTGAAATGTTAAAAGAGCAAGAGAGACAGCTCATGCGGCCACAAGTGTCTGTCAGCGCATACTGTAAAAATATACAGAATATAATTGAGGGTACACCGAATAAATTATTTAGTTTTTTATTTTGCTATTTCATTTGCTCATGATCACATTATTATTTTCTCACAAGGTGTTATTTATATGCACATGAATGTCCCACTGTGTGGTCAGGAATGAGGCACAAAAAAGAGCTAATGGTAGAAAGTGAGAAGTTTCTCCACTAATGTTAATACATTTGAAATGTCAAAGGAAGATGTTATTAGAATGTGGATTTTTAAGGCATGTTATTCTGTACCTGTGTTGTATATTGGTATTTTCCACAGCAATTAAAAACTATAAATATTTAAACTAATGCAGCATGGTGGCAAAGTGGGTAACACATTCGTCCTACATAAAGAAGGTCCTGGGTTTGCGTCCCAGGCTCAAAGAGTGCATTTCTGTGTGACGTCTGCATGTTCTCCCATGCTTGTGTGGGTTTCCTCCAGGTACTCCAGTCTCCTTCAACACTCCAAAGACATGCACAGTAGGCTAATTGGCTGTAACAAATTTCCCTTAGGTGTGAGAATGAAGGGTAGTGTGTTGGCCCTGAGGTGATATGGTCAGTTTTTTAGGGCATACCTTGCCTTCTACCATTGTCGGCTGATATAGACTCCAGCCTGCACACCCTTGTAGGATTAAGTGGTTCAGCAAATGAGTGAGTGAGTGAAAGAGTGAATAAACAAACTCAAGATACATGCAAGACAGCACCCGCATGATTAGTATTTGTAAAGAAGTATGAACTATATTGAACAGCAGGCTGCTTCAGCTAACTGCTTCCCAGGAAAAGAAAGCGAAAATATATATGAGACAATATTTATGAGATATATTTCACTGCAAAAGATATTAATAAATAAACAACAATGTCTTTGTTTGGTAGAAGCCGGTAATCCAATGCTGTTCACATCATAACATATTTATTTGTATTCATAACATATTTGTACTTTTTGAATGTTGCCGAGCTTCTCATTACTCTTAGGGTCGTGGGGAGGCAGGACCCCATTTCAGCCAACTGGGCAAAGGCGGGGTGTACCCTGAGCAGCTCAAAAATTCATCACAGAGCCAATTTTCTCAAATATGGTGAACAGTATATATCTCAGCACGTTGCGTAGTCTTTAGCACATCCGCCACTTGGCTAGAAGGTCCTGGGTTCGGTTACCGTGCTTGGGCATTTCTGTGTAGAGTTTGAATATTTGTCCTGTGCTTATGTGGGTTCCCTCTCTTTTCCTCTTTTTACCTATTATCTTTTACGGTCAAAGAACATGCACATTAGGCAGCCTGTCTGTTCCAAATTGACCCTAGGTGTGAGTGAGAGTGTGAATGGTTGTGTATGTGTTGGTCCGGTGAACTGGTCTGGTGAACTGTTCAGGGAGTATATGATGGGGGGTTTGCTGCAAAACGAGACATATCCTCTTATCTCTTTCACTCATTAGCTGAACTGCTTAATCCAATTAGGTTCACGGGGAGGCTAGTACCTATCTCAGCCGACTCTTAGCAAAAGCAGAGTACACCTTCAACAGCTCGCCAAACCATCATAGGGCAACACACACAAGCATTTACACTCACGCTTAGGGGCAATTTGGAAACAGCCAGTTAGCCTAATGTGCATGACCAGAGTACCCGGAGGAAACCCACACAAACACAGGGAGAACATGACTACACACAAACACCCAAGCATGGGACTCAAACCCAGAACCTTTTTGCTGTGAGGCAGATGTGCTAACCACTATGCCATGTATTCATGTATTGTAGTAGTATTCACTACTACAGTATAATTAAATTGTCTGCTATGTACCAACTGAAATTCATCCTATACAGTGGGCTTTTGTGTGCTCAGCAAACATTTAATGGAAGCCTCAACTTAAAATTATTTTTTTAAAGACATGACTATTTGTCTTTAAAAAATGTTCATGAATAAACCACTTACATGGATACAGCTAAAAACCAGAGTCACACTATGGTCTCTGTTCAGATTGATTGGACTGAACTTTTCTTTTCCTAAAACAGCCAGGAACTACTGTACATCCTGTTCCTTAAATATATACGTAACCAAGATTCCAATTATGAAAAGCCTGCGGTGCCATAAAGAAAAGAAGCCAACTTTTCCCTCTTTTTCCTATTTGAACACCATGAAGAGGGGAGGTAGAAACTCTGTTTTCTCACTACTCTTGGCTACTTGGTGTAATTCAGAGAAGGAACATTCACCAGAATTATAAAAACACATTGAAGGAGTAAATATATGTATGGAACAGAATCAAGAGGACTGTCATGTGTAATAATGACAGCAAGCCAAATCAAATATATATTTACATTAGTAACTTTAAAAGAACATGAGTTAAAAAAAAACTCCATAATGCTTGCAAATGGAAACCATTGCAAGCATGAAAACATGAATGGCTTAGAGACCTCAATTTCACCTGCTGCCTTATTATAAAATCTGTGTGCTTTGGATAAGAGAAAAAAAAACACAAAGTTTTAATTTCATACCATTTTGTACCACAGTAATTTGGGAATGTTTACATATTTTTAATTAATTAAAGAACAGCATGCAATGAATTTGATTAATTAATAGCTAAATTCAATATTGTGTAGCATCCACAAAACACATTAGTTCCAATGATCATGCTATAGCAGCTATAAACTGCTGTTACATCATGACCCTCGCTTTAACTTAAAAAGAAAATGCAGTACTTCATGTTACAGAGAAAATGCAAAACATTGTCATGAAAGCTTTCCGATAGTGGAAAATGTAAGGGAACCTGTCTACCACTAGCCAAGAATTAACGGTGACTCCAAAAGGCTGGGCATAATGATTCATTGTAGGGCCAACACACACACACAAAACTATTCACATCTAATGGCAATTTAGAGTATCCAATTAGCCTAATGTGAATGTCTTTGGACTGGAGTTCCCAGAGGAAACCCATGCAAGAACAAGGAGAACATGCAAACTCTACAAAGAAATGCACTTGCCAGGCCCAAGGATTGAACTCAGGAACGTATTGTGCCAAGTTGGAAGTACTAAAAAATGCACCACCATGTCACCTACTTAGTGAAGTATTTAGGTAATTTTGGACAATTTTTTATTCACCTGAGCTTAAATAGGTTGGCTTGTTCCTTTGTATGTAGCAAGAGAAGTAAATTGTATACAGCAGTACTACACATACCTGAAGGCCTTGCGCATTGAAGGTTATAACCTGTATCCCACTTGCCATGTTAGTGGTTGAAAATATAACAGAATTCGTCTGTCCATGTAGTGTTACAGCCACTTGGACTTCTTGATTTTTAGAAAGTACCCTCCACAGGTCAAACTTCTCCCTGCTTGCAGGGCCTTTCAGTTGCATAGTGGCCACAAACACATAGGATGGAGGGAGACCCTCTGGAAAGATCTCTCTGTTAAACAGTGTAAAAAAAATAATAACAGTGAAAATATAATTAAGCCTAGCATTACTTTGTGCATAAAATGAAGGCTGTATTTGCAAGCTATTGACAATATATTCACATTACCAGAAATTTTTTGGGGGGAAACCTGTTCATGAATTTGTACGATCACGATGACCACCCGATGCCGCAGAGACTTGTCAACCAAGACAGTCGTACATCTCATCCACCTCCAGAGCCTGGCCACCAAGGAGCTTTTTAACTACCTTAGCGACCTATGCCCCAGTGATGGGCAGACCCCCCTCTGAACCCCCAAGCTCTTCCACTTCCACAGAGGACGTATTGGTCCTTTCCAAGAAGTCTTTCGACCGTGTCCCTCAGGCTATCTTGTGTGGTGTGCTCTGGGAATCTGGTATACCGGACCCATTGCTACAGGTTATTTAGTGTCTGTATTGCCAGAGCCAGAGCTTGGTCTGGCTATCACCCTGAGTCCAACGGACCTGGAGACCTGTTTGAGATGCTTGGTTTCACAGAACCAGTCCACGTGGAGCAGGCACCTCACTTGGGTGAAGTACGCCCATAACTCGCTCCCCACTGCGGCCACCGGGCTCTCCCCCTTTTAGGTCACTCACGGGTACCAACTAATTAACAACTAACAGTCTCCTCGGCCCATGCCTTGGTTAGGCGATGCCGGAAGATTTGGGCCACGGCCAGGCGGCTGCTCTTCCGGGGTCAGATGCAGATGAAGACTGCGGCGGATCGTCGTCACCGTCTTGCACCGACCTACACCCCCGGCCAGCAGGAATGGCTCTCCACCCATGACCTTTCCCTACATGTCCCCTCCAGGAAGCTGGCTCCCAGGTTTGTTGGCCCGTTCCTGGTGTCCAAAGTTATTAATGCTGTTTCTGTGCTTCTGAAACTCCCCAGGTCCCTCTGGGTGCACCCGACCTTCCATGTCAGCAGGCTTAAACCAGTCAGAGTTAGTTATCTGATACCCACCGCCAAGCCTTCATCGCCGCCCAAGATTGTAGACGGAGGACCGGTCTACACGGTTAAGAGGCTTCTGGCGGTACGCAAGAGGGGTCGAGGTAGGCAATTTTTGGTGGACTGGGAGGGTTATGGACCTGAGGAGCGCTCCTGGATACCCACAAGCTTCATTGTTGACCGGAGTTTGATCGACAACTTTTACCAACGGCATCCGAACACTGCAGGCCCATCAGGAGCCGGTCCTAAGGAGGGGGGTACTGTAAGAACCTGCCTGTGGCGTTGAGTCTTGTCTTTCTCATGTTTGAACTGGCTCTTTCCCTGTTCAGGTCACCTGATTCCCTCTGGCCCAGGTGGTAATTGCTGGCTCTGCCCTCATCATCCCCACCTGTTCCCCATCAGTGCTCCTGGATAAAGGCTTGGCGTCTTCCCCTGACTCTCTGCCAGATCGTCTTGTGTTGTCATAGAGTAGAGTGCTCTCGTACCCGTACCACCATCAAGCCTTATTTCCTATGTTCACGTACCTAGTCAGCCTTTGTGCTACAATAAAGGATCACAGTTTGCACCTATCTTGTCGTGTACTGTCCTGCATTTGGGTCTATCTGCTCCTGGTACCAGTTTTAACACTTTCAACCAATCAGAAATATTTTCACTGAATAAAAATAGACATTATTCAGAGTGAATAATGCTTGATTTATCCATTTTGATGACAAATACAGTATTGGAAAGTAGACACCTTGTTATTTAAATATGTGAGAAAATGCTAAAAAAAAATTAGCATAATAAAGAAATATTGCACAGCACATCATGTTGCAGTGAAATTATAATGTATTACAATGTCTTGCATGCTGACAGTTCATCTGTTGTTTATTTGGCTATAAAACATGTTCGAATTGATAAGATGTTCCGACTCCTGTGCACATCACTGCCATCCCAAGTTAGAAAACATTGACAGAAGAGACCTATCAGTCAAGACATTAATATGGCACTATTAGAATTATATTAGACTATCTTACTTTGTCTCCTCAGTAATGTCCACCCCTTTGTCAATGAAGTAGGCTGTCTCTGAGAGCAAAGAGCCATGTATCTTCTTGGCTTTTTGGTGGATTTTCATCCCAAGTATTAGCTCAAAGCCCTTTTCATCCCGAGAGGCCACAGGGATACGTGTAGGACAAACAGATTCTGTAGAGCACCACAGAGAAGCATGTTTTATAATCTTTCTTATAGCAGCTTGCCTCTGTATGACGCCATAGTACCTGGTGTTCAAACACTCACTCACTCACTCTTTGGCCAAACCGCTTAATCCTACATGGGTGATGGGTAGACTGGAGCATCTTAGTTGACACTGGGTAAAGGCGGGGTACACTCAGAACAGCTCTTCAAACCATTACAGGGCCAACATACACTAACATACACACTCATTCCTAGGGACAGTCTGGAATAGCTAATTAACCTAATATGCAAATCTTTGGTTTGGGAGGAAACCAGAGTACCCTGAGGACACCCACAAAAGCACGGGGAGAACATGCAAACTCCACACAGAAACCACTACGCTACCATAACCCCCGGTGTTCAAACAATTATCTCTTATAGCACAGAAATATAGAATTTTTAAATCAGAAAGAGCAGAGGGTGGTAAGTAATTTTTATAACAGCATGGCTGGGCAGTAGTTCGGGTATAGCTATAGTATCACCTTATATAATGTAAGGAGATGTTTATTCAGCATTAATGGAAGAAGTAGAGGTCAAAGGGTAAGCAGTCCCTTTAGGTTTTTAGACATGAGAAGGTTTCAGAATGGAAGCTTGGCAGTCTCTGTAATATAACTTGCTGGAAGTGAACATGTGCTTAAAACATGTGACAAATGATTAGAGGACATTTTGGTTTGTTCATTTCACTGCATATCTTTAATGTTAATGTAATTCTATAATAATTCATTCATTTATTTTCTAAAGCACTTTTTCCTAATAAGGGTCGCGGGGAGGCTGGCGCCAATCTCAGATGACTCTGAGCGAGGGCGGGGTACACCCTGGACAGCTTGCCAGGCCATCGCAGGGCCATCAGTCACACAACCATTTGCACTCACACTCACACCTAGGGGTGATTTGGAACAGCCA
>JBCNYG010000001.1:10945443-10961889 GCA_039654305.1 Porochilus rendahli
AACGCCCGAGCTGGGAATCAAACCCAGAACCTTCTTGCTGTGAGGCGGACGTGCTAACCACTACGCCACCGTGCCGCCCAGAACTTCATTTTGTCATCATGTATATGCGTTTTTGGAGGAGAAAAAAAAAAATCACTGCCCTGTCTTCCGAAGTGGTTGTTTCAAAAGATTTCATTTTTAAATGATTCCAGACATTCTATGTATAATTTTATTTGCTGGTGCTTGCACTTAAGGTCATAAAAAGCAAACACCGTGAGTAATTTGAAAAAGAGACACTGTGTTAGTTTAGAACAGGAGAGGATTTTATAATCAGGTCATTAATTAAATGGACAGTGAAATGTACTCCTTTGAGATGAAGACGTCAAGAAGAAATACTCGAGTATAATCTCAGATTTAATTCGATGCATCCAATGAATTAATTGTTTAGAAATTATATTTTACATCCTTTCATTTTCACGGACAAAAATGTAACCCGGAAATTCAAGAAAGCAGTTTTGTGGCAAGACACGGCCTGCCTTCCTACAAATTTGGAGATGATTCCTGTGTTGAATTTGCATCTGGCAGCTGTTCATGAAAACTATCAATATGCAGTTTAAACAGGTACACTGCAAGTGAAGATGCAACCAACCAAACAACAAACAAACAAACAAACAAACAAACAAACACAGTCCTATTAGAGAGATAAAATAAACTTTATTGGATGCCTAATCCAGCATTAGGTACATTCTTATAAAGGTGAAATACACTGGTAAACTCAGCAACACCAAAACAGCTGGAAGACCACAGAAGACATTTAAGTGTTAAAATCTGTAACCAAGAAACAAATTCATAAATGTATACCCAGAGAGATTATCCCACGATTCTTTGGACGAATGATAGGGGTACTAGAATTATGGGCAAAAAAGCGTATGGAGAAAGAAAGGAAGGCCACATCTGTCAAACATGGTGGACATGGGCGTATGTGGCTGCCAATAAAACTGAGTCACTGATGTTTATTAATGATATGACTGTTGAAAAAAGCTGGAAGAATTCTGAAGTGTATAGTGCATATAGTATATACACTTTCTGCTAAGATGCATTAAAATGCTGCAGAGCTGACAGGACACCGCTTCACACTACAGATGGTAATGACCCAAAACAAGCCCACGAGAGAATCCCAAGAGCTTCTTAAGTCAAAGAAATGAAATGCTATTAAATAGCTGAGTCCGTGAACCAAACCGAGCATGCTTCTGACTACTGAAGACAAAACTGTAGGCCCACAAACAAACAGCAAATGAAAGTGGCGAGAGTTAAAGCCTGGCAAAGCCTCACAAAGGAGAATACAGCACTCGGAGATTTAAATGGCTTGCAGACTACAGGCAGTGACTGAGCACAAAGGTAGTTTGCAGTGCATGTAGTTTGCAAGTATTAAATAAATGATGCTTACATTTACAATGAGTTTAGGTTTTCCCAAATTGTGACCCGCTCTAGCATAATATGGAATAAGTAGGAAATTTAACATATTGAGGTATTGATATTTGGAAAGAGAATTGAATCTGCTTCAAAATGAGGTACAATACGTGATTATAGCATGAAAATGGACTGAGTTACATCACTTTGTATGTCGCTGATCAGGAATAGCTACTTTTGAGAAAATGTCTGCATTTGAAACTCCCTAACATCCATACACTAAATGAATTTGGCTCTCGACCAATCAGCATGATCTTCCTAGTGTCTTCCTAGCAAAAGATGAGTTCTATTTACACCAAGTCATGCCTGTTTTAAGGCTTCTCATTGGTTTACTTTTGTACGATTCAGGGAATCCTTCTGGGATTCCGAACGGAAATCCCAGAAGAATCACAAAATTGGAAAAATACGTGGATTTTTCATTGTTTTACAACAACTTGGACATGAAACCCTTTCTTAACCAAGCAATTTAGCATGGATCTATTGTGTTTATGGATATTCAAAGTTGGTCATGTGGAAAATTATGCTTAGAAGAATGTATTTTTGGCAATAACACAAACTTATTCTGGCTCTTACTTTCCAAGTCGGTGAAAATGAAGGAACCCTAAATGTGTCTAATTCATAAATGGTCAATATGATATTTCTGTTAAACTCACATTTGATGACCATCAAAACTATGTTAATATCCAAATGATTGCATGTTTAAAGGAAAAGACATATAATAAACCAATCATTAACTTTAAAAAATAATGACCACTGACAGGTGAAGTCATTAACATTTATTGCCTTGTTACTTTGGCAATAAGTCATGGAGTAGGCTGCATTAGGCAGAAAGAATTTAGCAAGCAAAAGGATCTCGGTGACTCTGAAAAGGGCCACAGTTTATAGCGACTAGGTCTCCAAAACAGTAGGTATGTGGGGTGTTCCTAGTATGCAGTGGTAAGTACCAACCAAAGGTGGTGCAATGAAGGAAACCACTGACCTGGCAAGAGTGCCATAGGCTCCCAGTACTCACTGATGTGCAAGTGGAACAAAGGCTAGTACATCTACTCTGATCCCCAGAAGAGCTACTGAAGCACAAACTGCTGAAAATGCTAGTGTTGGCTATAACAGAAAGGAGTCAGAACACACATTGCATTACAGCTTGCTGTGTAATTAGCTGCAGACCAGTCAGGTGAGGTTATGGCAGAGTGTATATACTGTATATAGAATACGGATATAAAGCCTTCAGCAAAAATAATAAATATGCAAAGTTCTGCCATATTAGCAAAGGAAAATACTTGATTTTCTTACAATTATGCAAAACCTTACAGAAGCTCTTTTAATACTCACGGAGATGACTTTCATGGGGAAGTCTGTCAGTCTTTTGGACCTGAGAAAACAAAATTAGAGGAAAGGCAGACAAAGCATTATTGACTTAGCAGTGTATAAAAGAAGCAGGAAGTAAACAACACATCCTAATTACAGAAGCACTGCACATCATTCCTTGGGAGAAGCAAATCCCACACATCTAAGAACCAGTGATTAAAAGCTGCTGAACAAAATGGTGCGAAATCGAGAAAGCTAGTGCGAGAAAGACAATAAGTATAAGAAGCGTGAGCATATTGCTTCTTTGTGGCAATGTTCAGAGCTAATTAAGGATCTTGGATATGAAAGCACGGTCTCTGTGCATATGTTTAGTAAATCAATTACATTTCTAAAAGACCAACGAAAGCAGAGTGGATTAAGCTTGTTTGGTTTTTAATAAGCTCGGAGTTACTCTGTTATTAGCTTCCCTAATTGTGTGGTTTTAAAGGCTGGAGCAAGGGTCGCCATATCCGAGTGCTTGCCTCATTTAGGACATTAAGCCCTTTATTTTATTACAAAACCTGCACCAAAGTCACACTTCTGTTTGTGCCAGAGACTCACGAGGTTTATTGTTTTCCAAGGATCCTGAACTTTGCCATGTCGGGCAAAAGAGTAGAGATCAGAGAGCATCCCAGAGGTGCTCGGCTCTCTCCGTTGTCGCATTTCAGTCTTTTAGCAGTTAATGAGAAACGCCCACAAGGGAGTTTGTGATTTATGACTACCGCTCTGCTAACAATTTCGGAACTCTGAGCACAGTTACAACAAGTCATTTATCCACAAGAAGGGTCGATCCTGGTGTATTAATACAGGACTGGAGTTTTAAAAAAAATAAAAGACTGAATCATCCAGGTGGGGTCATGAATCAAAGCTGTAAGAACGCATAACATGATCGCAGCCGTGAGATGAAAATCATAGGTATTCCCATCTTTCTTTTTTTTATATTCCCTAAATGAATTTGTGATTAGGCATAACCATAACTCTTGTGGTTATTTTATTTGAAAATGTAACTCGTCATGGGATGAATGATATACTGCAGATTTGTACCTAAGAAGAGCAACTTCTGTAATTATAAATACTGTTCTCGAGATACTTACTCAAAATCCACTCATACTGAACACCCCTAATACTTAATAAACTCTACTAACCTAAAATACTCTTTCAATTCTTTTTAATTCTATGGTGCGATTAACAATTAACGACACAAAGCACATACTCATTCATTTACAAACCATTTAATCCTACTTGGGATCAGGGAGGATGGTGCCTATCGCAGATGATTGGCCTAAGGTGTCTTTGGACTATGGGAGGAAACCCAGAGGAAATCAGAGAACATGCAAACTCGAACCCAGGACCTTCTTGCTGTGAGGCGGATATTCTAACCACAATGCCACCGTGCTGCCTCTGCCACAAAGCAGCTTTACAGAAATAGATAAATTCAGGAAATATTTCATTAATATTTCCATAAATTTATTTATTTCATAGTGCATGGCAACAGCGTGACCTGATACAGTTCACTATCTGCCTCATTAGTGGCTTAGACAGCTTTCTGCTATTGTCAAAAGTGCAATATATTTCAACTAATGTGTTTTATTAGCAGCCATGTTGCCAGTCTATTACATAATAGATACACAATTCCACTGCAAATAATCAACTTTTTTATGATTATTATATGAGCATAATATTATATATAAATATACATGTTTTTAAACATATAAATAGATAAATAAATAAACACACACATAAATAAATAAATAAATTGTAACCTGACAGCATTCATATTATTTTTTAAACAAGTTGAGGGACTTCAGCTGTCATGGCAACATGACCTCCCCAGCAGCTCCTAACATTACTGCCTCTTTTTCATGGCCATCAAGAGGGAAATCAAGAGTGAGTGTGCCCAACAGGCGAAATACATGACCAAAGGCACTGGCCTTGACCCATGTCCTATATCCCACAAGTCATATTCATTTAGTAATATCATATTTCTAATGTACAGGAATAAATAGGAAATTAATTCATGACCAGCGGTGACCACGTCATCCCTAATTTGAGTCATTGCCAGAGGTGAGTGGAAGAAGTTGACTTAATTAGACTCGGGAGCTTAACTGAAGCCCATGGGTTTCCTTCCCCCACCTTCACCCACGCACAAGGCACCACCAGCATGGACCATTCATTTTGTGTTTGTGCGCAGTGCTTTCAACAATAGTTGACATTGTAACGAAACAGAGGACGGGAATTAGAGCACTATTGAATAAATCAGAGCTGACACTAGCAAGCAAAAAACAAAAGAAAACAATAAAGTAGTCAGGATAGGAATAAAATGGGTTTGCTCAGGTCTGCTCTGGTCTACGTCAGAGTATCATGAATTGAAATGAAACTGTTTAATCACATTCTGAACGTCATTAAAGGGTTTCCATGTAGCTGTTTTAAAATAGAATGTGATATCTTCGGCATTCAGGAGAGCTGGGATGTTCTGAGATGATGCATAACCACAGCCAAAGAAATGCAGGAGTCTGGACTCATCTCTCTCTCGCTCTCTCTCTCTCTCTCTCTCTCTCTTTTATTTTAGTGAGTGGCCAGTGGAGCAGAGAAGAAAGAGCATGAATCAGAAAATGTCATGTCATAAGGATACAGTACAGTCAAGAGACCTCATGCCCTTATGTGGTGGAACAACAGCTGACCATAAAATACCAGACATCCATATTTTTAAAATGATTGTTTT
The DNA here is from genome assembly GCA_039654305.1 of Porochilus rendahli. Taxonomy (NCBI): domain Eukaryota; kingdom Metazoa; phylum Chordata; class Actinopteri; order Siluriformes; family Plotosidae; genus Porochilus; species Porochilus rendahli. The sequence continues at coordinate 10,950,959 of JBCNYG010000001.1, forward strand.
AATGCATTATACAAAAATACAACTTATATTGGTTTTACTTCATAGTTACCAAATCATAAACTGCCTTTACTTCTTAAAGTCTAAATTAAATCATTTAAAATTCTGTTCTGATGTCCGGTGTGTTCACTGCTCTGTGTATTTACTGTGGCAGCACGGTGGCAAAGTGTAGTGTTTAAGCTTCACATCAAGAAAGTCCTGGGTTCCAGTCCAGCCCAGGGCTTGTACGGGTTTCCTCAGGGTACGCTGGATTCCTCCAACAATCCAAAGACATGCACATTAGGCTAATTGGCTGCTCCTAATTAACCCTAGGTGTGGATGTGAGTATGACTAGTTGGGTGTGTATTGTCGGCTGAGATAGATTCCAGCCTCTCAGAGACCATAGTGGGATTAAGCAGCTGGGCAAGTGAGTGAGCCTATTTATTGTTCTGTCTTTATCACTCTATGTATTTGTTGTCCTACACTTGTCTCAGACTGTTGTGTATTTGCATTTTGTGTAGTTTTGTGTACGGTTATTGAATGTACCACAGTCCTGACGAAAAACAACACAGTGACAGTTAATCTATATACAAGCTATTTGATTAAAAAAATTCTCTGAAATTGTCTTACTCCAAGTTATTTGTTACAGCAATGATAGTTATTCAATGTAATATAGCAGCACACCACTCAATTAACTATCCTGATTGGTAAGTTGCTGTTAATTCAAATTTCATAAAACAATGAATCCACAGAAGTATGTGGGCAAGTACTGTGTTGGTTGAACAGCCAGATTTGGTCCCATTTATTGTTATAATAATCTCTACTTTTCTGGGAAAGTTGTCTAATGTATTTTGAAGTGCAGCTTTAAGGATTTGTTCATTCAACCACAATAGCATTAACAAGGTCAGGCAATGATATTGGGTGCAGAAGCCTGGGGTGCAGTCAGTGTTCCAACTCATCCCCAAAGGTGCTCATGGGAATTGAGTTCAGGGACTCTGTGCTGGCCACTCAACTTCTTCCACTCCAAATCGATAAAGCGTGTCTTCACGGAGCTCACTTTGTGCATAGCATAGTGTCATGCTGGAACAGGTTTGAACTGCTTATTCCCAGCGAAGGGGTACTATGAAAGGATTTGTGCAAAAAAAATGTGCAAAAATTTAAGGCAAAAAAGAAAATTGTGTTTTTATTAGACAAGGATGGGGAAGAGCAATAAATGTGAGTGAATCATGGCTGTCCAAAAACTTCAGACCTACAGTGTACAAATAACAGGCATGTCCCAAATGGTATATATGTTTCTCCAAATAACAAGTAGCTCACACAGGATTAAATTGTGGTCATGTCAGATAAATTTAAGGCCAAAACTAAATATCATTTTGTGCATCCATCCACACATACAAATTTAATAAAGTAAATTTGATAAGAGAATGTCTGTTCAACGTTTTGGCCTGGTGGTGGCCTGGTGGTTAAGGTGCTGATCCCAAGGTCGGGGGTTGAAGCTTCACCATCACTGGATTGTCACTGCTGTCCCCCCAGTGCATCTAACTGGGCTATCAAAGGCCGGCCATGTCTCTCACTGTCTATGGTGGGAGGCATGGAAAATTGCTATTGCTATTGCTATTGCTGATTTTCGTTAAGAGTAGCTGCATAGCCGTTAGCGTGTTTCTGCCCTGCGATTGCCTGGTGAGCTGTCCAGGGTGAACTCTGCCCTCGCCCAGGGTCAGCTGAGATAGGCGCCAGCCTCCCTGCGACCCTAAGCACCCTTAAGCGCTTCAGAAAATGAATGAATGAATGAATGTTTAAAGTATGACAGGCAATAACTCTGAGGAAGTTCTGCAGTTATAAGAACTATTTTTTCCAGAAAAATGAATTGCATCACAAAGTTTATATTTTCTATAATTACAAAGCAAAGCAATGCTTAATTATTAATTTAAAAATACACTTTATTAGTTCCATCATCATCGTCATCATCATCATCACTGTTGATGTCATTCTCCTCCTCTTCTAACCATTGAAATCCACAGTATAATTATGTTGATTGCAAGAATATAATGACTAGGTGAATATAAGAGGTTTGTTTTTGCCTCATATTCACCCAATCAATATTCTGTATTTTATGAACAAAATAATGGATGTTAAGCTCCGTCGCTGGGGAGGCTGGCGCCCATCTCAGCCGACTCACCCTGGACAGCTCGCCAGGCCGTCGCAGGGCCATCAGTCACACAACCATTCGCCTTCACACTCACACCTAGGGGTGATTTGGAAGAGCCAATTAGCCTACTGTGCATGTTTTTGGACTGTGAGAGGAAACCGGAGTACCAGGAGGAAACCCATGCAAGCACGGGGAGAACATGCAAACTCCACACAGAAACACCCGAGCTGGGAATCGAACCCAGGACCTTCTTGCTGTGAGGCAGATGTGCTAACCGCTACGCCACCGTGCCGCACGATTTATTTATTTATTTATTTATTTATTTATTTATTTATTTTCTTAGCAGTCACATCCATCTCATTCTTTCTTTATGTCTGTGTCTTTCAGGAGACATGGTACCCAAACATGCACAGACTGATCCACACAAATGAACCCTGGCATCTATTTATAAAACTGCCCCAGCAGACACCGCCACGCTGTGCTCTGAGTGGCACCAGAAACCAGCACGATCTCTTTCTAGTTGCTTTCGACAGCCAAATGTCTTCTGGTGGTTTAATTGGAGCTGAAACTAGTGCATGTGTATTGTTTTCGCACACAATTACAACGCTCAGTAGCCAGTCTGCAGTGCTTGGGTCACACACTTAGACAATCAGTGCGAGTGAAGAGGCCAAGACATGGATGGATGAGAACTTTTTACCCCCCACCGTCCCAGACGTGAGAAACACTCTCTGCTCGTGAATGACAACAAGCCTGGGGTTTCAGACGGACACAATGGCGGCATTGTACTATACACAGGCTCATCCCTGACAATCAGCGAGCTGCCAATTAGGTCAACGCAGTGAGCGAGCCGCTCCGTCACTATTACGAAGCCAGACTGGGGAACATTGTGCATGTGTTTTATATTTAGGATTTAAGTGTTAAAAAATCCTGTATGGGTTACATCATTGCACAACAATTAATGTCAGCCATCTCTGTCATTTGAATTTTTTATTTTTTATTTTTGTATTATACTATCAGTTTATTTTTTTTTCATACATTATACGTGTGAACAAAAATAAAAGAAAGAAAAAATGAATAGTAAGCACAATATAAAATGATTAAATTAATTAACAAAACAATTGCAATAATTACATCTTTTCACTCGAGTCACACATTAATTAGCATTTAAAATGATTCATAGTTTAAAATATACAGTATATAAATATACTGAGCTTGTGATCAGAACGGTTAGATTTACACGGGGAATTTTTTTCATAATGATGGTTTTAAAATTGACTGGTGAGTGAAAATATATGCTATCATACAACATTACTGATAAAAGGAAGTTTTGTAAACATTTCATAATAATTGCACAAATGCAGGGCTCCCAAGTGGCGCATCGACAAGGTGCATGACTACCAAGATAAAAAGTTCGAATCCATGTTCATGCTGCAGCCAGACGCGACCCAGGAGTCCATGGGAGGTAACTGGCCGAGCTCTCACGGGAGGGAGGGAATGGCATATCCTCTCCTCTCACTCACTTGATCACCAGCCAATCCATGGGGGTTTGTGAGCCGTTTTGTACAAAACGGGCGGATAGCACTCTCCCTCCGAGTGTGTAAGGCCACCTCCAAGTGCGCATGCGCAAATCAGTTCGCAGTAAAGAGGTCGGTGGCAGCATTGTGTGTCAGGGAGGGGGCACGTGCATGCTCACGCCCCTTGCTGATTGGTGGAAAAGCTCTCTCCCAGAGTCGGCTGAGATGGGCACCAGCCTCCCCGCGACCCTAATTAAGAATAAGCGGTTCAGAAAATGAATGAATGAATGAATAGTTTAAAAGGACGTCAAGGTGCAAATAGTTTGTAGTTAAGGGGCGGCACGGTGGCATTGGCACTGCCTCATACCAGTAAGGTGTACCCCACATTTAAGCAGCGATAGGCTCCAGCCTCACCATGACCCTAGCAGGATTAAGCAATTAAATAATTACGCAACATATGAAGGATTGAATGAAACAGTCAATATTTTAGATACGAGAAATCTGGCTTTTAATTACTAAAGAGAGCACTAACATAAAGAAGATTTACTTTCTATGTTAACATACTGCCTAGGTGCAGAGACACAATAAAAAAAAAACAATAATATTAATAATTATAAAAACTATAATTATTTAACTGACAATATTTGTGCTATAACAAATGACATACCGATAAGTTTCACAGGACTGTGAAAGCTTTTAACCTTTAAATATTTTAATGTGCTTTTTATATGTGACCCTCCAGCAGCAAATCAGTCACAATTTCTCTTGGGTCAATTTTCAGTAATGAGTATACGCTTTCAAAGGATGCATATCTTATGGTGTAAGGACAACATCTTACTGAGATATGTAAAATATATAATATAAAATACATGATTAAAGCATGCAAATTTATGGAGTTACATCACTTTGTATGCTGCTAATCAGGAAATGCAATTTTTGAACCAGTTTCTGAAAGTCCGCACTGAAAGTCACTAGCCTCCATAAACTAAACGAATCTGGCTTTCGACCAATCAGCACGATCTTCGTAGTGTTTTTCTAGCAACAAATGAGTTATATTAATACCACGTTCTGTCTGTTTTGAGGCTTCTTATTGGTTTACCGTTATATGATCCAAGGAATCCTTCTGGGATTCTGTAACTAGGGCAAGTATTCTGGTACAGAATATGAATAATAGGCTAATACCCTGAGCAATCACAAATGCGGATTGAAAATCAGCAAAATAAGTGTATTTATCCATTGATTTACTACAACTTTGACATGGAACTCTTTATTAAACAAGCATTTTAACACAAAAATCTGGGTTTATGGATATTTGAACTTGTTCATGTTGAAGATTATGCTTTGAGGGATGTACTTTGGTGACATATCGCTTTATTGTCCAAGCAAACCATTTTCAACTCTTAGTCAAAACTCAATCTGTATTATCCTGAAGCGGGTCACAAATGTTGAAACTTAACAGCAAATATTTCAGATTTTGACCCACTAATGCATTAATTGACTGCATCTCCAAATGTGGTCTTAAGGCTTCTGACTGGTTTGGTGCTGGTGGATGACATTTAGTCCTATGATTCCCAGCAGGAATTACTGAAACAGGGCATCATGAACTTTATTTTACATGGTCCAAGATGACAGAAAATAATATTTAATAACATTGACCTATTTTGACAGTTATTATAGATAAAATGTATGCACAAATACAGAACTTACCAAATGTTAATAATGAACGCCTTGACTGGCTCTTTGTTGTCTTTTCTTAAACTAAAAACATATGCTTCTGGCAGACCTCTATTTGCGAAGGGAAATATTTTTCCACTATAAATGACATATTATTATAGTCATAGCTGATTAAAACATAGAATATTGTGGTTTTATTGGCAATAAATTTCACTCCGCCATATTCCATATGGCTACAACAAACGTTCTCTATTTCAGTCTATTCCTCCTCAGCAGTGTTTCTCTTGCACACTTAAATTAAAGTTTAGCACTAAACAACACCATAAAAGCCGGGAAAAATGTAGAATGTTTGCAATTAATGGAGTAGGTATCACTTCTGGAGAAAAACTGTTGATATTTGAACTTAACAGGCAAACATATACACACCTCCTGTCAAGTCCTCCTTGAGAAGTTCCACCTCCAAATTCATGAACATGCATTGCCCAAGCTTTTCCCCTCTAGCCAATCAGATACACAGTGCATTTGTGCTGTGCATGACCAAAAATGCCTCCCGCCGCTGATTGACTGGAATAGCATTGTGTAGCATAAAATTCAGGCTACTGCCAAAGGAGAGAAAACGGCATGTAAAGACTTATTTCCATTTGTGATATTAGTTATCTGATTATGAACTGAAAAGATAAAACTTTTGTTCTGATATGCATATTTATTGTCATGTTTTGCTATGCAGTAACATATATAAATGAAATATTCACTGTATGGAATAAATAAATCACACTTATCCAGAAATTCCTTAGATATCTCTAGGTAGACTGTGGATTTTATTATATTTGGAGTGTTCCAACTGGATTTTCCAGGCTTCCACACATATTATGAAATGTCCCTATTAAAATGTCCATGCAAAATGCGGACCGCCCTCTTCCGAACAGCTGTCAAAAACAGACACCCAGTTCAATGAGTTGTCATGAGAACTGAGCAGGCCTGAGAATTTAGTAACACAATAGGCTAAATATTATCTGTGAAACTCCTCAGTTTTCAAGTTCATACATGAACCCTCGAATTAATACAGTGACCTGTGCTATCCATATGAGTCATCAAGCTTCTGTGGCTTTCATTAAACGCGGTTTTGTGTAAGAGAAACTGCTTGAGAGAGAGAGAGAGAGCAAGAGAGAGAGAGAGAGAGAGAGAGAGAGAGAGCAAGAGAGAGAGTAAAAGAGAGATGGAGAATGTGTGTGAGAATCCAAGTGTGTCATCGTCTCACCCTGAAAATGTCTATTTGCCAAATGAGGCAATGTGGAGGAGAGCAATGTCTCCTGACCCATACCTACGGAGCCAGTCAGTGTTCTAGTGGAGTAATGGGTTGTCTGGGTGATAGAGGACCGGGTGTTTTACTTTATTCCTGTGTCAGAAAGGGATTAAAATAGATGAAGCCTGCAAAGGACACTGGGTTAAGAATGAGTTGTCATTGTGGACCAGTTACTGCTGTCTTCAAGTTCTTCCGAAAACTGTCTCGGAAGAATTTTGTCTTTAAAGTCGGTCTACATAAGGGGTCAAGGAGTTTATTTAAGGCACTACAGAGGAGACAGTGCCTGCCATTTAAAGCAAACACACCATCCAATGCTGACAAATTCCGTTAAGGACTGGTACAGGGACCACAAAGAATGAAGACACGGAGGAAAAAAACGTCTAGATTACAGTAAATTCCTAACCATGCGTTGACTTTGTTATGGAAGAAAAGAAGAGACATTTAGTCCTACGAAGAAGAAAATGCCAGCTTCATCCCAAACAAAGTCATGCAAATACGCATGACTTCCAAAGCTCCCGTGCAATCCCTTCTCAGGGGAAGTTCTCATGAAATCAGGCCAGCTTCAGCACTGAGATGTCCAGTACCAAAATCTTATTCTTCTCATTTAGCATACAGATAAAAAACAAAAATGCAGTATCATTTGTAAACATGCCATTGCTTGGAGGATACTGCATTTGATTAGCTAAATAAAAACAAACTTGATTTTAGCATATATGCCAGGAAAGAAAAATAACTACCCATCTGTGGGTGACTTGCCCGCTGACTTATTTAGGTCAGACTAAGATGCACACAGCTGGCACTGAGAGTTACTATGAGAAGCACATATGTGTTTATCAAACTTTTAGAAGCTTAACTGCATTTTTACTGAAGTATTGTACAGATCCCACCCAGTCAGACTCACTATGCATTATTATGCTATCTTAGAACAGTGAAAGTCACACTACAGTACAATGTCCTTTAAAAAAAAGAGTAAGAAGAAGAAGAAGAAGAAGAAGAAGAAGAAGAAGAAGAAGAAGACGAAGAAGAAGAAGAAGAAGAAGAAAAAGAAAAATATCTTTAGTATACTACAATGTTTTAAGGTTAGTGTTATGATGTGACCTTAATTTAAAAAAATTGTAAAACAAGGCCAAATCAGTCTCAACCCTGTATGGGCTAATTGTTTTTGGCTAAACAGCTGGCCAATTATGACCCACCCACTGCAGATCCACAGAGAAACAATTAACCATTCACTTCCACTTCCTGTCTACATCTGGTTAAATCTTGGCAAAATATCTGTACCTACCCCACTGCTAGACTTTGATCCAAACAAAAAGTACATCAAAGTCAACGTTTATTTCCTTAATGTTTGGAGCTCACTAGTCACCTGACACATGTACTGGTCTTGTACGTTTGCATTTCTGGATTAGATTTTAAAATACTGTGTATTTTCAAACTAGCATGCTAACTTTATACAGATGTGGTGAAGGTTACGAGTTCTCACAATTATTTGTTTGAACAAATAATACATTGATCAAAGTTGAAGATGAGATTGCAGTAAAAGCTTTTAAATAGAAAAAAAACACCATTAGCTAAGGCTACTTTAACAAAAAGCAGGTGAAGATAAGATAGTACAAATCGCACAGATCAAAAAATAAAAGTTGCTCAGAAGAGATCAGTGCCAATGTGTTAGTGTGCATGATCAAGGCGGACAAACAATTTATGTCATGGCATAGTTTGACTGATGCAATAAGTAGACATCAGGTGTATAAGACGAAAGAAAAACTCCGTACGGGCTGTGTAATACAATTTATTTAAACCCCTTTCAGAGTTATAGTACATACTACAAGCAAATATAAACAAAAGTAAACTTAAACAATATTTATAAAGTTTAATTCTATGTATTTTAATCAGTACTGAGGCAGCCTGGATGAGCTCTGCATGCCCCGAGCCGACCTAAGCGCTGTGTAAATAACAGCCCATTCAGACTAAAGTATATATTAAATGAAACCATAAGTAAACCATGCTCCTTAAAGGGATATTTTTACACTTATTCCTCATTTTAGAAGTTTTAGTATATACAATGCTGAAACAAACTAAAACATGTGTATAATAATTTATTTTTCATTCTAAAGAACGACTGTGATGACCGAGCCTGCTCCAAATGACCATGATAAACGGTGAGTGTCCTGCATTTTAGTTCAGGCATCATCCATTTGGGATAATGTTTTTTGACCCCCGGATATATATATATATATATATATATATGCAATCTTAGAGTTAAACTTAGAGTTAAACTTGCCCAATGTGTTTAGCTGATTTTTGGAGAGCCATATAACCTTGTGATGCTAAAGTCAAGAGTGCACTGAAAAATCCCCATTAAATTTATGTACAAGTTACATGCACACCTAAAACCACACTCAGTACTTTCATTTAAACCTGTTCACCCCCTGACATGCTTGCAGGCCAGCATTTCTGTGGTTTTTTAGCTCTTGCAAGTTACTCTCTCTACCAGTCATGAGCTCAATGACCCCTCAGTTTTGGGTTGCAAAATGATCCATGATTTTTTTAAATGTATGTTTATTAGGGAAGTCAGAGCATTCTGGGTAATGGATTGGCCAAACATTTACCTAAAGCATAGAAAATAAACATTATGATTTCCAGAGTAAACAAACACAAACGTCTATGATTGTACTATCGTCTGATTTAAAAGTAACTTTCTAAATAATAAATATGCGTGCTTCAGGGTGGCATTGTGGCGTAATGGTTAGCATGTTCACCTCACAGCGAGTTTCCTACAGGTACTCTGTTTTCCTCCCAAAGTCCAAAAGCATGCACATTAAGCTAATTGGCTGTTCCAAATTGCCCCAAGGTGAAAGTGTGAGTGTTGTGTGTTCTGGTCAACTGTTCAGGGTGCACCCCGCCTTCGCCCAGAGTTGGCTGAGATAATCTCCAGCCTCCCCATGTCCTAGTAGAGTTAGCAGTTCGGAAAACGACTGACTGAATGAATAAAATAATGTCGAGCCTGGCTTTCTGCAAGTATCTTGGGTACATCAAGCTGATATTATAATAAGCACTTCAACCTTGAGCTTTGATGTTCAAAATATGGCGCGGATGCGAGTAAATAGTTTTGTGTGTGTGTGTGTGTGTGTGTGTGTGTGTGTGTGTGAGTGTGTGTGTGTTAGCCGTAGGATGGAACGGCGATCTGTGCACGGTGTAGATTCCAGCCTCCAGCAACCCTAATAGAATGAAGTGAATGAATGTGTGCTTCATGATAATTTGACCAATGCATAATTCTGGAATCTGGAATACAAGATTAATTTGTATTAGTATATCATTACAATATCTTCTGTATCTTTTTCCACAATAAATGAAACTTTTTATAAGATGTAGTTACACATCTAATCATAATATGATCTGTAATATGACGCAGTGTTCCATTTCAACTCAAAATCAGCTCTATTTCATGAAAAACACCAATGTACATCTTTGCAATCTGATCCGCAGGGGATGTAAAGTTATCTGTTCTTCATCAAAAAGTGATCGCATGCATTCTTTCATAAACATCCGTCAGTTATTTAAATACCAAGTAAACAGCAGATTAGAAGCCACAGGATATTTGGAGTGGGAGAACAGGCATGCTTCGATACAAGTCTCAGTTTGTAGACACATTGGTGTGAAACCACAAAAGGAAATGGCGTGAGCGTGTGTGTACACACTCTGTATTGTGATGCAGTAACCTCACAATCAGGGGTAGAATTTGGGACTGAAAAACCTGAGAAATGATGTAGTCCCAAGTTATCTCCACCCTTCTCTCATTATACATCAACGGAATTGCTTGAATGAAAGAGAAGGATGGGATTTGAGGTTAAAGACATGGGTAGTGGACTGAGAAGACTCTTTGACCTCCACATTTCCCACAGTATAATCCTGTAAACTACACATTTTCCTGAGCGGAGGCGTTTTAATGTTTGTTTACCCTCAAAATAAAAAAGGGAAAATCCATTTCACTATAGCATTTAACTATCTAGTCTATAATAGCTATTTGATATCAGAGCTGGCTCCTTCCCTATGTGATCTTTGCAGGAAGAGGTCAAGGTTATAAAGTAAATAATATATAGATTTAAAAACTGCATTAAAGCGGAGCTCACTGTAAGTTCATGAGGGCTGTCTCTATTCAATTCATAATTAAAGAATTATCCGGTCCCTTTTAACCGTTCCATCCTACGTACTCCCTGAACAGTTCACCAGAACATATAACAATTCACACTCACACTCACACCTAGGGGTGATTTGGAACAGCCAATTAGCCTACTGTGCATGTTTTTGGACTGTGGGA
>JBCNYG010000001.1:11147253-11163346 GCA_039654305.1 Porochilus rendahli
ATACATATATACACACACACATATATATATATGATACACACTTACACCCAGAGGCAACTGGAACACACAATTGGCCAAACGTGCAATGGAGTACCCAGAGGACACCTATTTAGGCATGGGAAGAACATGCAAACTCCAAACATAAACGCTCAAGCCCGGGAACTGAACCCAGGCCTTCTTGTCTTCTTGCTGTGAGGCAGACATGCTAACCCCTACACCATCGTGCCGCCCTGAACCGCAATTATTTGTAAAATAAATAAATGAATAAATATTGCAAAAATATAAGTGTCGTAGCTTTGTCAATATATGACACACAATTTCCTTTGGAATCAATAAAGTATTCTGATTCTGACGTTAGCATCTATGCATCCAGTCTGAGATCTGTACCAAAGTTTGCACACATAACTTCTGCTTCCTCACTTGTAACCGTTCAAGATTATTAAGAATTGACCTAGGTTCTTACAAACTGCTTTATGCTGCTATCCACTGCTGTTATTACAGTTGGTGACATAAATAGTATGTGCTTTTATGATCTGATAATTAGCTTTATTTTGTCCCAGTAAAAATACTATGGAGACAAACTGATCGTGTTCTGTGCCAAAGAAAGGTCCAGTAGGAACTAAAATACATTCTCTGAATGGTGGGGTTAATTAAAATTAAAGAGTGTTGATAGGCCAGATGGAAATGATAATATGAATAAGGTAATATGAAAGTCTCAAAAGCAATGCAAATAATCACAGTAATGTAAAACATGCATCCGGTCGCCATAGTTACAAATTCCTCTTTGAAACAGAACTTAGTGTTCAAATCCTGTGTATAATCCTGGTCCCTAGAGTCATTGCTGGTCCAGCCTTGACAATAGGAGTGACATAACATGATACTTGATGATGATATTACTATGATATACAGTATATAAGTTCAATAATTCAATTAAATCTGATCAGCTGCTTGCAAATCAGTGTGTATAATTTTTAGTAAATCTTTATGGGACCTAGGAATCAGATGGTAATTGTAACACCTCAGAAATCTTCTGTGATATTACTTATAACTGTATATTCACCCCAATTTAGTTTTCTTCTTGTGCTTGTGTGGATTTCCTCTGGGTACTCTGGTTTTCTCAACAGTCCGAAGACATGCCCATTGTGTTACACAGGTGTAAGTATGAGTGTGAATGGTTGTGTGTGTGTTGCTCTGGTGAGCTGTACACGGTGGAGCCTGCCTTCACCCAGTGTTGGCTGAGATAAGCCCCAGCCTTCCCACAACTTTATTTAGTAGGATTAAGTGGTTCAGCAAATGAATGAGTGAGATGAGAAATGTATCCATAATGAGGTCATTAAGTCAGAGGCAACGAAAGCAAAGTAAAACTCCCTGAGACGACATGAAGAACCAAAGTCAAAAGGGAATCCATCCTCATCTGGGTCACATGGGATATTGAGATTACAAATATCTTACCCTCTTCAACTTTACACTCGATAGTCAAGAAGTCCAATTGTGGAAAAAAATCTGTTATTAATTAATTTGTATTTTTAGTTTAGGAAGATGTGTAAAATAAAAAAAAAACAAGATTTAATTTATTCATTCATTCACTTTCTGAGTCGTCACTTTCTTAATCCTAATTAGGGTTGCAGGGAGGCTGTCCTGTTGGTGTGTAACACAATGACACAATCTGTAATCTGACGGCTTCCCAACTTCAACGGTATCGCTGAAGGTCAAATGAAACTTTTTTTTTGGTCGTCCTTCTTGCTCGGTTTTAATTTTTCTACATAACCTGTGATATTTTTACTTGCTGACTCTTTTTCAAAAATATAATTAAACTGCTAGCATATTTTAAACCGCAGTAACCCTGTCAAGGCGGTTTCTCACCTTGCTGATGTTACCACTAGCTACTACCAAGCAAAGAACAGTTGCTTGCACCCAAACTGTGATAACTTTACAGACATCTGCACAGCTATCTAACATTTTCTAATAATTTTTATTCTTTAGTAAACCATATACTGTATTTCACATGAGACATGTTCCACTTTCGTTTACCAGGAAGAGGACAATGACCCAGTTTACTGACCTGTTTGCATCATTTTCTGAATCACACTCACACTTATTCAAAGTATTAAGGACAGTACACAGAATGAATAAAGCTATACGCAATACTCGCCAAATGAAAGAAGTCTAAAAAAAAAACAAAAAAACAAAAACAAAAAAAACCAAATAGATAACTGAATTTCTGACTTCAGAATCATGAAACTACCATGAGTCTACCTCAGGCTTCTTGTGAACAACTTGCAGCCTTTTTGTGACCGTGGTATGACAGCCAGTAATAACCCGCATAGGATTCACTGCCTTCTTCCCTAAACTGATCTCTGGCAGCTTTCAGTCCTAACTAGCCAGTGTAAGTGACCATGATCTCAATGTGACCACTGGAAAATGGTCGATCACTACAGTTGCACCAACCTACTAAGAAATTAATTCAACATTACAATTTTACAAGAACGTCAACTTTGATCATATTCAAGTATCACTGAGGTGAGTTTGGAATGCAAGTAAATGCAAGGAGTAAATAAAGATTACTGTGTAAATGTGAAGCCAAATACAATTAAACGGAAAATGCTGACTTACTGACTCTTTGGTTTTGCCACATTTCTTTAAGAAGCAGCACGCAGTTCAAAATGTAAACAGAATGCATTACAAGCTAATTAAGCGCCTGTCATTAGTCATTACCCAAATATCTTTTCTTATTACACCAGGAAGTCATGGCTGTATCCAGATTTCTGGGAGTTTCTTATTATTATACAATTCAAATTTCTTCTATTTTCTACAATATAGTCATACTGAACATCCTTTTAACAAACTTATAAAATTCTGCAATAACCCAGAAGAGGGCTATTATATATTATATACCTTATAAGTCAGGTTTCTTCCTCATGAGAGGATTTTATTCTATTATTATGTTTTCTCTGGTTTGCTCACAGTCGATCTAAATCTAGATCCGGATTTCAGCTAAGCTGCTTTTGTAACAAGGTCTGATGTGAAAATCATTGAAGCTATGTGACTATGCATTCTCTTACTCTTACTGTCACCACATGCAAAGTTCCTTAATGCGTACTAGCCTATAATCATATACTAGGGCATCCATGAAGGGCAGATCTGCTGCAGTACTCACTGTTGCATAATACAGAAAAAAAGTAGCCTGCTCTTATTAACAAACTGCTTGCATTTGTGTTTTATACACCACGGACTATGAGCTTAAGGCTATGTCCTCACAGAAAGCACAGATTTTTTCCATTTGATTCCAAAGGTTCCACATCCACAAAAAATGGCATGTGCAAACACAAGAGCAGCATTGACTACATTTTTCCCATGATGTTTGTTTTGATGTCTTGAGCACAGCTTTTGTGCTAGAGGCAACATGGCAACATACGTAATAATTTCTGAAATTCTCCGTTCCCACCTTTCAATGTGAAAAGCCAAAAGTATTGCTTAAGTGATGGAAAATACCATGGCAGAGTGGATGGAAGGGATAAAGGAGGAAATTATTTGAGATTTCCAGATTTTCCTGGGTATTTGCGGCACAGTGGCATAGTGGTTAGCACGTCCACCTCACAGCAAGAAGGTCCTGGATTTCTGTGTGGTGTTTGTATGTTCTCCCCGTGCTTGCCTGGGTTTCCTCTGGGTACACCAGTTCCCTCCCACAGTCCAAAGACATGCACGAATTAGGCTCAATCTGTGTGAATTGTTGTGCGTGTTTGCCTTGAAATGGTTTAGCGAGCTGTTCAGGGTGTACCTTGCATGACGCGCAGTGTCGGCTGAGATGGGCACCAGCCTTCCCACGGCCCTAGTAGGATTCTGCAAATGAGTGAGTGAGACTTGCAGAACATAGCCTGATACTATTTGCCTTTTTAAACATACAGCATAGAAAGCCACCACTGGAAATAATGGGAATATCTACTGTGAAGCCGCTCGTAAGACCTGCTGCATTAACCCTTTGCTAATGTCAATGCACGACCTACTCGAAGGCACCATGATAACAGCAGTGTACTAAGGATCGAATGATATCCATTCATGGACAGCATCAGACAATAGTCAAGCAATCACGACAAAAAATATGTGGTAAATACCAAATGGCTTTTGGTTAAGAAAACTATATTCGTTTCCCAAAAGCATGCAGTGTTAAGATAAAGCAACGAGGCATACAAATATGATACAGCTCTTACTATTTGTGAGCCAAATTATAGACCTTAGGTATTCATGCTGTGTCTAAAATCACTCCCTCGCATTCACGATTTACTATTTATACACTGTCCTATATAGAGAACAGTAAGACGGACACTGGATTAAGGGTAGGGTTCGGATTTACTTCTTACAGATCTAATACAAACTATTATCTTTTCATGGAGGGAATCAAGTATGTATGAGGAACTATGTGATTACGGTCTGTATGAAATGTGTGTCAAAGAAATGAACTCCATTCACATCGATCCAGACCAGTCAAAAGTCATGCAGATTGGATCAACTTGCCCACAGGCGTAACCGTAAGTGTGGATGCATGCCTGTTAGTGTCACTGTACTGAGATAGATGGACAACTTGCCCAAAGTCCTCCTCTGATAAACAATACAGATGGATAGATGGGTGGATGAAATACACAGTTTGTAACAACACACAACAGACACCATCTACATATTTAATATTAAGTGTCCAGGGGGACTCAGGTTATTGTTTTTGGCTGACAGGAGAGGAACAATATCGTGAAGTGTTGTATCAGAGCTCCTAAGCAGACCCCCATAGGCATGGACATGGCTTGCATGGATGGTTGTCCTATGTATGTGCCACCACAGGAAACCAAATAAGGCTGCTGCATCACCAATAGAGAAATAAATATATTACGAAACCAAAAACCAAAAACCAAAAAATAAAGGCTCATACATCACCACACAATTTTTATTACACAGAATAAAAAACACCCGATTCAACTCAGAAAGGCAGACGAGCTTTCATTAAGTGAAACAACACGAAAACATTAACTGGAGCACCGAACACGAACTCATTAAATAGATAATTGAACTCCCAAGACAGATGAGAAAAATGAACATGGAAAATCAGCTGGTGCAAGCAGTGAAAAGAAAACCTAGTGTCACGCATTCCTTCTTTTGCTTCAAACTGTAGCCAGGAAACGCAGGGGAGATTTATTTATACATTTCCTCCTTGGCTGGAGTTGATTTAGACTTTAAAGGAGTCGCTCGACTCGGACACCTATCAATAGAGATATCTCTATTATCAGGAGCTCCCCTTAAGGCACTGCCTAAATCTACGCCTTATCTCTTCCAACTCAGGATTTATCATCTTGTGTCCCGAGATGCTATTCTGCTCAGCACAATGGTATAGTGTCGTCATTAGTGTGTTTATCATAGACATCCTGTCAGCAGAAACCAGTATGAACATCCTCCTCCTCTTATCAACAATGTGTTTCCACCAACAGAATGGCCACATACACATACATGCTTTTTTGGTTTGTTTTCCCCTCACCATTCTGTGTAACCTCTGTTGAGTGTGGAAATCTTAAGAGATCAGATCAGCAGTTTCTAAAATCCTCAAACCTGACACCAACAACCACACCAAGTCATAGCAATTATGTTTCCCCCACTTTCTGAGTTTAATGTAAAAAGTAACTATTTTTTTAGCTCCCGCTCCCGTCACACTTTAGACTCCGAATATTTATTTGCCGTGCACTGAAGCTGGGGCTTTTAAACTTGGTATGCTGGCTCAGAGTGCTAGGATGAGTTTATGGGCTTTCAAACTTGCTATAATTGTTTTATATTGGCTATATGTGATGAAATGGCGTGAGTGTCTGGACCCATTTGGGTTAATTGATTATTTGCATGATTGTATGCTGCTTCCATATAATTGTAGCAGTTTATAATGCCATGAATGTGCAGGCGTACTGGTGTTACAATTAAAACGGATGCATTAAATAAATTATATAAAATATTTTGAGTAGACTACACCGAATAAGCTATTAGGACAGGGAGTCCGAGGCAGAAGTTATGCTTATAAAGTGACATTTTATTATGATGTCTACACTCATCTCCCACACCGTGAACATTGTAACTGCATCCACGTCCTTTGTATCAAAAACACAAACATCTCAGTATATACAGAACAGTATATTCTGGACTCCTTGCTCACACGTGACCGGTATCTAAAGCAGCTTTTACTCAGTGTTCACACAACGCTGCCTGATTTACAGCTGTGAAGCCCTAAGAAGCCGCACTGTTTTCATTTGTGCTGAATTTGCTGGGGGTTGCACCAGTCTCAGTGATGAATGACTGCAGGTGTACCTGAGGTGGAATGCAGTGGAGTCATTGAGCTGGTCCATCACTTGACCAATAGTAGCCTTAACGCTGTAAAAGTGACTGCAGAGGAATCATATCATTCTAATCTGTTTTTCCTCCAGAACCACAACTCGTCTCTTTTTCATTTCCTAAATGCCTGTTGTATAGGCTTCTAACAAAAAAAAATTACACAAAAAAACTAACATACTTTGATATTAACAGATATTCCACTCATATATAAAACCAAGAAGTTTGGAAGTTAACCGTCCAAGTGTGGATGGATTTGTGTTAATCAAACACCATTATGATTAAAGAGCAAGCGTACTTTGTAATTGAGCATGCAGTCTATTTATACCTGTTCAGCTCAACCTCTAAGCTGCCTACCACACACCTAAGCAAGTGTTCCCAAAAAAACAGTGCCAGAAGCAATAGAGAGAACAAGAAAAAGAAAGCTGCACTTCAATCTTTCACCTAACAACTAAACTACAGTGCTAAAGCAGTATAAGCAGCTTACAGTAAAGATAAACCATGTTAAGGGATTTGCATTGCAGCTATTAAAAACCCACTTAAATATTAAGAAACATATCATAAAACACAGAGGTGCCAAAAAATGTTCAGAGTTAAAAAATAATTCCGAGCCAAACATAGATAGATAGAGAGATAGTTTATTTATTCCAAAGGGGAAATTCACAAAACATATCGTCCGTTTCTGGAAGTATCATACACAAAATTATTAAGAGAAGCAGCGGAGACTGACCCCAGGCACTTACCCCGGCGTTGGGAGCTCTCTCCTTGCTCCATGCTTGATGGAGAGGAGAGGGCTGTAATTTAAAGGCGGCTGTGTTCAGGTTGACCAAAGCCTGAGCTTAGGAAGGTGGTATGCTAATCTCTGCTCTGATGATCAGCTACTGTCACACGGTCAACCTGACGCCAGTGACACATCAGATGCTGATCTCTGAATATCGGCACTAACAGAGAGGGAGGAGCCAAAGGATGGATGAGGGAGAACGAGAGAGAGAAAGAGAGAGAGAGAAAGAGAGAGAGAGAGAGAGAGAGACAGAGAGAATGAGCAAGCTAAAAAAAAAGAGAGAGATGCACTGCTGTTTACCTAGTTGGGTCTTTCAGTAAGGCTCTTGTGAATGAAACATCAGAGCATGGAAAGGGAGGTGGGAGTTCTGTGCATAGACGAAAAATCCTGTGTGACAATAAGCCTAAAATTAAAGTTTTCTTAACCCCTTCGTACCCGGTGTCCACTAGAACAGACATGATATATATTAGGATGTAAACAAATAAAAATCCTTGATTTCTTTATATTAATAATGCTTTGTTACTGATTTGTTCGTGACTGGACAGGTTCGACTGGGACGTCATTACCTGTAATTTGCGAGGGTCCTATTGAGGTGGTCTGTGAGGATCTGGACCTTGTAGTGATCTGTTTAATCTTTTAGGAGTATATTGCCCCGCTCAAGCTCCAGCTCATCAGCAAATACTCTTTTGGGTCTGTCGAAGTCAAGGGTACGATGGTTTGGGTATGGACAGTTGAGGCAATGAGAGGTATCTCTCCTATTTTTTCCTTCATATGCCTACACTTCCGCTCGCGTGGTGTATAGAAAAGCTGTGTACACCCAGAGCAGCTTGCTAATCCATCTCAGGGCAAACAGACACAACCTTTCACAGTCAAACAGACACCTAGGGACAATTTGGAACAGCCAATTAGCCTACTGTGCATGTCTTTGGACTGTGGGAGAAAACCGAAGTACGTGGAGGAAACCCACGCAAACACAGGGAAAACATAAAACTACACACTGAAATGTCCTCACCAAACCCTGGACCTTCTTGCCGTTTGGTGGACGTGCTAATCACTACGTCACCCTGCCACTGCAGTAAAAATCAGCTGGATAAAAATGTTTTTGGTCAGCGGGTCTAAAGGGATAAATGCAAGGTGTTCATTTTAAAAGGTCTGATAGGTTCCTCTACATCTAATTTCACATATGGTCCATGTGACTGTGCCACGGGTAGATAATAGATGTTTTCTAGTGTTAAAAGTAACGCAGTTACAATCTGTGAAAGTCTGATCACTGGTCATTAACCACCTCTTCACCAGCATGTGAGCAGCAGTAATCACATAACAAGATAAACAAAATCCTGTAGTCTTAATAAAATACACAGGCCAGAAGTGTAGGCAGCAGGAGCACCTGAAGAGCTTTCTTTTAGCACTCAGAATACTAACAACCCCACCCCACCCCACCCCCTCACCCATTAAGGTGGCAGGGAGGTCCCCTGCACATTAAGGTTTCTGGGAGGCTGGAACTCACCCCAGATGACTCCGAGTGAAGGTGGGGTACAACCCGAATAGCTCGCCTGCCCATTCCAGGGCAAACGCATACTCAACAATTCACCCCCAGACTCACACCCAGGGGCAGTTGAGGACATCCCGTGTGAGGAAACCAGAGCACCCTGAGGACACCCAAACAAGCACATGCAGAAGATGCGAGAACAAGCAAACCTCTCACAGGGGTAATACAGTAAATTACCCATCTCTTGCGTACATGTATCATGTCTGAAATTAAAACTTTGTCCAGCTTCATATGGAAATAAGCGGAAGGTTTTACTGAGCGTCTCATAGAAGGGGTTTTAGTTCTTTTGTAGATTCTGAAGGTTAGGTCTGATTCTTTTTCTTGCAGCAAAACCCTTCATTGTGTTCATGCCTGAAAATTGGTCTCTTATATTATATACTGCTTTCTTTAGTGAGTGACGATAATTTTTTGAAAAAAAAAAAAAAATCATAACTCAATGACTTGAAAATGAAGAAGTTATCAAATAAAAACCTGTAATAGTAAGTCAATAAGTTTTAGGGTGGCTCAAGACTTTAGCACATTACTATATACATATAACAAAATCATTTATTCAGGATTCTGCCCTTGCTGTATAACTAACGTGTAAAATATTAAGTATAAATTCCCTCAAAAGGTCGATAACACTGAACAGGAAACCACAAGAACAATGACAATTAAATGACTGTATTGACTAAAAGACTAGATGTGCAGCATTAATAACCTTTTCTGTGCCACGGTGTGTAACAGCGATGTATATTTATTTATTTATTTATTGTGTGTGTTTGGGTGGGGATTTGGAGGGGGGGGGGGTTCTGGTAATTTTCCTTTGCAAATACAGAGCACTTATTTTTCTACTAAAGAAAAAACTGTGTGCTTTGGTGTGTATGCGTGTCTGAGAAAGGCTAAAGTAATCATTACATGTTGTGGCTTGAAGCCGTCCACCACAGAAGCTTTAAATGGCAGTATGTATGAGGTCAAGAGTGAGTTTGGTCAAATGAGGATAATGTAGAAACACACACAACAGCAAAATGGTAAAAAATTACAATATACCCACCAGAGGGCATCACTAACAAACCTAGCAACATCTGCTTTGTCCATATTTAATCTTGTGTAGGTTTTTCTTTGTTTATTAACTGATAAAATAACCAAGAAGTTCAAAGAAGAACCAACTTACCATCAATATCTTTCGAATGAGATCACCAAAATTAGTGTACAAACATAAAAGTTCCTGAAAGCTTAATAAATATTAGGCACCAGGTGTTCTCTAGTCTGCATTGGAGAAGGTGAATCCAGGTGGCAAGTTCAATGCATCAGCAGAAAAACTCCTACAGATGTGTAGGTGAATCAGCAACAGCCACTGAAGAAGTATAAACTAAACCACCCTCTTTGCACATGCCTGTACCACCATAGTGTTTGCATTCAAGCAAGTCTGACCACTCAGTTATACAGATGCTGTAGCAGATGTGCCATATTATCACATAATTAGTGCCAGGTTTCATTTTTTCAGGTTGCAGTTGTTTTTTGTTCCATTAGATCACTACTGAGAAGCCCTAGTTTTTCCTGATTTGTGTCACTGTGATCTGCATACTATGAAAATGAATTCAAACATAAGCAAGCCAAAAACAAAAGGGCATGATTTTATGAAAAGACTAGGTGGTGAAACTTGGTCTGACACAAAGCTTAACTGAATGTGGTATTTTCCAACAACACCTTGTCCTGAAGTGTAATCATTTCATTCCATAGCCATTTTCCAAAACAAACAAGTTTTTTCTTTATATTTTTTTGTTTTTTGCAGCATTTTAGTCATTTAGACGGATTTTATGGAATGTCTGCCAAGCATTACCACCTGTATCCATGTGTTTGTTTTTTTTTTACGAGACAAAAACATGCAGCCTGTTTACGACAGTAATAAGGTTCTAGAGGTTTAAACCTGGGGGCCATGCTGTGTGGGTTTCCTCCCACAGCTCAAAGACATGCAAATTAGTTAAACTGGCATATCAAGAATGTAAGTACGAATGGTTGTTTTTAATTTGTGTTAGCCCTGTGACAGATGAGCCCCCTCTTCAGGGTGTATCTCACCACTTAGCTGGGATTGGCTCCAGTTTCTCACCTTAACCCTAAGGGATCATCAGTATATAAAACTGAAAAGTCACATTTTTCTAAATTTCCTGCTAAATAGTTTATACTTATATCAGGTGTCACTGAGGTGGGGTTGGGTTACCCTTTTGCATCTGGTTCCTGTCAATGGTTCTTCCTCATGTCGTTTGTGTTGTTTTTTCTTTACCACCGTTGCCACACGCTTACTTATTAGTGATGTACAGGATTTTTAGATAAATAAAAAAAATAAACACACTTAATTTTAACTTCTTACCAATTTAGTTTACCAGTATATGCTTTGCGGGCAGTAGTGGTTCAGTGGTTAATGTCCAGGCTTACTGATCCAAAGGTTGGGGGTTCAAGCCCCACTATCAGCAAGTTGTCACTGTTGTCCCCCAGTGCAGCTAACTGGGTTAAAGTCCAGCCATGTCTCTCTCTGTCTGTGGTGAGAGGCACGCAAAAGAACCATTGCTGCTGTTCGAATAGAGTGGCCCATTGGGTCAGTGTGTTTCAGCTGTTCAGTGTGTACCGCGCCCTCGCCCACAGTTGGCTGAGGTGGGCGCCAAGCCTCCCTGCGACCCTAATTAGGATTAAGCAATTCAAAAAAATGAATGAATGAAGAATGAAAGTATGCTTTGAAACAATCTCAATTATAAAAAGTGTCATACAAGTACAACTGAACTGAAAATGGATGACCGTTTGTACATACAATATGTATGCGTCATGAATACACAGACTGGTTCATTAATATTTTGCCTGAATTTTATCCTCATTACTCACCTAACCTTTAATTTCTAAAAAAAAAAAAAAAAAAAACCCTCAAGCAACAGTTCATCCATTCAACCATTGATTCATTTTCAGTAAGCCGTTTATCCTAGGCAGGGCTGCAGTGGATCCAGAGATAATCCAGGGAACAGAGTATATGTGTGTGAGGAAAGAAAACACCAGGAATGGTACTCCAGTCTATCACAGTACACTCAAAGAACTTGTTTCAGAAAGATTAAATCAGGCAACTTGTCTAGTTTTGTACGAATCATATAAACATGGCAATGACGAGTGTCCAGATAAACGATAGACTCCCAGAATACCTCATTCGCTCATTTGCCAAAGTGCTTAATTCTACTATTAGGGTCACGGGGTGGATGATGCCTATCTTATTCGACACTGGGCAAAGGCAGGGTACACCCTGAACAGCTCGCCAGACCACTGCAGGGCCCACACACAACCATTCACACTCACACCTCGGGGCAATTTAGAACAGCCAATTAGCCACATGTGCATGTTTTTGGACTGTGGGAAAAAACAGCGTACCCTGAGGAAACCCGTACAAGCACGGGGAGAAACTCCACAGACACACCCAAGCAACATATATAAACAGAAGTTTATATAATGTATAAAACATTAGAAGTTCTCCTAACCTATCTAGCTGATTTTAATACATAAGCAGCTGTACAATAAGAAGTGGTGTGTGTGTGTGTGTGTGTGTGTGTGTGTGTGTGTGTGTGTGTGCTCTGCTCTAATAAAGCCTGTCACCTGCGCACTCAAGTCCATAAATCTAAGGGTAATTCCTTTCAGTGTGTTTATCATGGACTCTTATGACATGTTAATGATAAAAACAAGATGAATTGCACCACGTTAGCTTTCACCCCATCCCATGCTGCTGCACCCAGCTCAGTGGTATTGGTTTCTGTTTTATGCTTCGTCTTTCCAGCATACACTTTAACAAATCATCAAGCATGCAATTTCTACCAGGAAATCTAATGTTTTCCCCACACACTTGACCTCAGTGTCCTTATCTCTCCTCTCCCAGGCCGGACAGATTCAATCTTCTTTTAATTAAAAACAATGCTTGTCCTCAATACTCTCTTCGACTTGACGCCAACACATTTATGGGCTCAGGATTTATTTAAACATGTTCGGGCCCAAAAGTTCTCAAATGATCTAATAAATTGTATAGTCTATTATGTCCACCTCCCCTCTTCATAAACAAGACAAAGTGTAGATTTTATAATTTATCACTTTTTCTGGGTTAAAGGCCAACACTTAATTAAAGGCGTACATGCTTCAATTCTCAATACATCAGATTGTAGTCTAGCCTTCGGGTAGGATTAGGGTGGTTACAGTAATAAAGGAATCAAAGCTTCCTTTTAAGCACTCATTCAGTTAACTGACTTAATGTCGGAGCTTGATTTTGATAAAAACTGGTTGCATAACACTTTGGACTTATCCTTGTTGGATGTCTCATGTAACGGGCAGACCACTTAATATTATACTCAACAACCAGACTTCATGTCTCCCTTTCATAAAGTCCTTTCACTGTGTACACATTTTAAGATAACACCTACTGATTTTATTGTGGGATCTATCCATCCATCTGTCCATTTGCAACATGCCCCTATGTCACAATGTTCTGCAGGTGACACACGGCATACACACTGACTACTGATTTTGGGGGGTTTCCCCACCCACCCTGCGACAGTCCATTCTTGGAGCTTTATTCACTGTTTCTATTTCTTTATACTTAAAGAAAAAACTTTTCAATAGGATTCTGAGAATTTTAAATTTAAGAAGCCAAAAGGCTTTGACCTTACAGACTGTATATACCCTTTTCCCTCCACTGGCTTTCTCTGATCAATAATAATATTGCAATGGGCTTTAAGGCAGGTGGGAGACCTCAGCAATTGAGGGTTGAGGGCCCGGTAGACGTGGAACTGGGAATTGAACCCCTGACCTCTGGATCAGCAATCCAGAGCCTTAAGCGCTCAGTTGTATAAAAAAAAACTAATACTAACAAAATAAAATAAAAAGTTGCTCTAGATAACAGCATCTGCCAAATATTGTGAGTGTGTGTCTGTGTGTGTGTGTAAGAGAGAGAGAGAGAGAGAGAGAGAGAGACAGACAGACAGACAGACATTGCCTGTAGGTTTTTTAGTATATTTATAATTGGACTGGACACAACCCTGTGCCTCGTGCAGTTCAGCAGATCAGCTCAGGGTCAGAATATGGAAGAACATCACATAGCACATACTCTAATATCTCTTCCAAGTGGCCCTTGAGCAAAACCACACAAGGAAAGATGGACCACATGCCTTTGTTTTCTTTATTATCAGACAGGAATTTAACATTTACCAATGCCATTCACTACTGCACTCTTGTTAATTCCTTTCTATAGACTATTTGCATTTTGGTCAGGAAAAGGTAGAGGTGAAGGCGGCAAAAGGAGAAGGGAAGAGAGAGAGAGCTGAGAACAGCAACGTAGCACTTCAGTTGGGTAGTGCTTGAATTTTATCACTTAAGATTCCTAGTTTGATATATAAAAAAAAGGTCAAATGTTTAGTAACAAAAATGATTCTTTTAAGCATTAAAGTAAACTGTAGTAGCATTCTACCAGTAGCCTGGTACTTAGCATTTTGATTTGGTTTTAATTTGAAACGTTGCAACAGAACAAGCGAATTTCTTCCCTAAGAGAATCCAACAGCAAGAAGAGAACCCGGTGAACCTAATAAATCACCCGAGTTCCTATCTATTGTTTGAGTAAATAAAAGAAGTAACTTTCTAGAAAGCATACTAGATCTCTTCGAAACATTTCAACTACTCCGAGCCTCTGAGTATCATCCAAACCGCAGCTCAACTGCCTGCATCACATCCTGCCATCCTCCCAGGTCTACCATCAATAGAGTCTATTTGGGGTTTGAGGATTTGATTGAAATGCCTAATGAGCATGCCAGAGGTATCAGTGGAGGTGTCAGAGAAAAAGACATGAAGAAACCTGTACCCATATTACAGGATTATAAATCAATATCCATATATTAGCGAACACTGCTTAATCTTACTGTCTTCATAATTGTAGCTGCAGTTCTTTTACGCTTTTACATTAGTCACAGGTTGCTTGTGTCACAGGTTGTCTTTCGTGACCAGTTTGCGTCGACTGCTAGCATCACTACTCTTAAGCAACATAACATTGCAACTAACTTTAAGCTTAGACATAATGCTGTACTAGCTACCGTCCATACACTCTAATATACAATTGAAACACATCTCTTTAGTGACCTTATTAATCTTCTTCTACATGGAAGTTGGAAAATTTTTTTTTTTAAGAAGACATTTCTGGGAACAACGAAACATAATTTTGAGATATGGTTTCATTTAGTAGGATTTCAACTGGAGTCAAGAGTTTAGTTTTTCCACTTTAAGAGACAGTGACTGAAAATCTTTGTCGCTTGTTATTCTGGCAAATGGGGGGGAAAAACAACAACACATAAGATCTCAGATTTAAAATGGGAAAAATTTAAATTTATGGAAAAAGTCCATAGAACATTAAAAAGATCCGTTTGCCTGGTACACTAAAGACAGTAAAACCCAGTACGCAAAGGGAGAATCGAAGCAAGTAGGACGTGTGTCTACTGTACATAAAACGCTATATAGTTCAGTGCCAAAGACACTCCACATAACCCTAGGACACAATGCTGGTTTTTTTCCCTCTCTCATTCTTTCATTTCAGTTTAGTGTACTAACTTTTGCTGCCAACACAAGAGCACACATAGTGTATGTTATGGTGTAATATACAGTTTATTCCAGGGGATTAAACGTCATTGGTTCAAAAGTTTATATCATTTACCCTGGACAGAATATATTTATTCTGTAAAAATTTTTATGTCAAACTTTTGCTTACATAACTGCACTACTGAATCCATCTAAATCCCCTGATTATGTCAAAGATGTCTGAAGAAATGTTCACGATTGTGTTTAATTATCCCAATGCCTTCATTTGTTTCATTATTCCTTTTTTGTTTTTGCTTTCTGACATTAGCACACACCCACATTTCATTTAGAACTTGCTGAAAGTATTTCTTGATTTATTTGCTTGTTTGTTTGTTTGCTGATGCACTGTATAAAGACTTGAAGAGGTTGTTAATTTCTCCTCAAAAAAACACGAGCTAATTCCAGTCCGGAACTCGGCTACATCAACAATAACTGCACTAGCTTTATTTTATTTTGCTTAATGCATAGCACCTTTTTGTTTTCATGTCAACATCACCATAGGACCTAAATAATGCTATTTTTCTTCCTAATACCACGTAACCACTGCCACCACTGATATACTATTAGCAGCAAGTAACCTACGCTAAAGACAACGCTGTCGTTGTCACATCTAATCATCGCACGCCCTGACATATTTTGGGTGTAGATACTTGAGGCTTATTGGATAACAAATGAATGCAGAGAGAAAATGGAGGTATTTATCCCTTAACCTGATTTACTGCTTGTGTGTGTGTGTGTGTGTGTGTGTGTGTGTGTGTGTGTGTGTGTGTGTGTGTGTGTGTGTGTGTGTGTGT
>JBCNYG010000001.1:11236760-11253433 GCA_039654305.1 Porochilus rendahli
CCAGAGATGGTCTGTAGGGAGCAAAATGTAGCTTTGTTTTTTTTTCTTATACCACACATATATATATATATATATATATGATATTCAGTTCAACTGTCAGTGTTCATAATATGTTTCAATATAGTGGCTAGTCAGTCCATATATTTAATATAATATTTAAGCTATACCTGTATTAATACAATAAAGTATGTGTTCTGTATGTTTTTCCTATAGGAGTGAGTATTCACTGGCTGGGAGATTTTGTATTTGTTGAAAGTGGATTGGGTATCAGAGTAAAATTCGACATGAAAAACACTGTGTATCTAACAGTGACTGCAGAACACTTTGCAGCTACTAGGGGCCTCTGTGGATTATACAACAATAATGCAGATGGTAAGAGGATTCTTTAGGCTGAAAGGTTTTTCCTGAATTTGATTGTGGGAGGGCTATTTGACTGAACTTAGATCTTAATGTTTATCCAATGTTTTATAAAAAGTATGAATGTAAGTGAAGTAGTGCATATTCTCACTGAATACATGCAGAAAAGAAAGTGAAAGCTTTTTATCTTTAGGAGATCCAATCATTCGCCTAAATCCCATATACATTAGAGCATTCAGGCAATAACTCTCCACAGAATAACTTGTGATATCTCCCATACAGATGCGCTGAAGGATTTCTTTGTATGGTTTAAATCATTATTGCCAGCATCACTCCCACTTCTTACTTCTTGTGTTACATAACTTTTACTTCTATTTAAACTTTTACTTGCTGAGAATACTAAATGCAGCAGTTTTACTACTGGAACTTTTGTCCATTTCGGTATCAAACAAGACTTGAGCTCCTCAAGAGTTCATGCTCTCTTCTCTTCATGTTCTGCCATACACTTTCAATGGAATACAGAACTGGAATGGCAATACAGACCAGTCAATCACACTACAAATGCCACTGTAGCTCATGCAGAATAAGGTTTGGCACTGTCCTGCTAAAATAAGTATGGACTTTCTTGATGGCAACACATGTCTCTCTAAAATCCCAATATACACCTCTGTATCAGTGGTACTGTCACATAGATAAAACTCACCCATGCTGTGGGCACTGATGCCCATGGATTAGAACTTGAACCTGAAGTTTATAATCAATCTGAGCCATGAGCCATCCATGCCAGTCTTTGGTGGATTCAACTTCTATAAGTGATCATTACCTACCTCACCTACAAAAAAAAAACAAAAAAAACTTGAGGACTGTTACTTGAATAGTGTGTAAACATCTAAAAAAATTTTACTTCAGAAAATTCTAACTCTGCTTATATTACAAAATGAAAATATTGCAATGCAATTAAAATCTTTAATTTATAGTCCTGTTAAATAAGACTGTTTTAAATAAATTTACTATGTTAAATAAAGGATCGTTTGGAGGTGGGGTTAGTAGAATAATTGTTGGTGATTTCACTTCAGTTCCTAGTCATTTTATTTCCCCACACTCTAACAAGTTCATGAAATAGCAATTTTCTTTGTGAAAAATATAAATCTCACAACTTCATTCACCATACCTATCCAGAGGACGAAGTCAATCATGCACTTTCCTTGACAAATGCTTTACTGTTGTGTCAGCCAGAAGATATCTTAGAGAAACCTGTCTCGCTAATATAGGAGTCATTTTAGCATATAATTACAGAATTTTTAATACAATTTTTGTCACAACAATGATCTGTCCAGTGCTGTTTAGGCTGTTAAAATACAAATGTGAATTTTTTATTAAATTTGAATTTAGTTAATAAAAAAATTGGTGTTATATTTATACAGATGACTTCACCAGTAGGAGTGGAAGTGTATCCCAGTATGCTGCCAGCTTTGGAAACTCATGGCGTGTTCCAAACAAAGAGACAGAAGTTAGTATTTTCCTGAAACAAAGTCCTCCATTTTTATTCTTTTGTTGACATTTGTTTCTTTCTACAGAAAATTCAATGTAACTTTAAAATTTAAAAATAATGAAAACCATGTATACCTTTATAAATTATGTGGTCACTCTTAGATCGTATTATGTATATTATATTACTTAAATCTTTCTTTATACTTGTACTTTTCTTTATACTGTATTTTCATTTATTCATCAATTCATTTTCTGAGCCGCTTTATCCTAATTAGGGTCGTGTCCAGTCTACTCTGGGCGAGGGCAGGGTACACCCTGGACAAGCTCGCCAGGCCATCACAGGGCCTGTATTTTCATTATTTCATTAAAAAAACACCCTCACCTTATTCAAATTATGGGGAAAATGTTCTTGGATTAAATCAGAGAGTCTTATCTGCAAAGGAATAGTCTGGCCTCATCTTTTTAATGCAGTTAAGCAGAAGCCACACCTGATTCCAAATCCTTTAGGCCTTGAAAAAGTAGTGGATTTAGCTGAAATAAAAACTTGCACTTACATCATCAAGATGAATTACTCTGCCGCAAAACTTTATAATGGGAGCTTTAATTTTCCAATGGTCTCACCATCCCCAGGACTGCAATGATGCAGCAGAGTTGGGCCATAGCTGTGACATTATGGGTGACATCAGCTTGCGTAGAGCGGCAGAACTGACCTGTCATCAGCTCAAGGAGATTCCCTTTTCACAATGCCATCATCGAGTGAGAGAGCTGTCAGAATGCCTCACAATTTTTTTTTTTTTATTTAAATTCTACACTTCATAATACGCAAAAATATTAGCACGTTATGATTGTCTTTAAAACATTTTACTGTGCTTCAGGTGGATCCAGGTCCCTATGTAGATGCCTGTTTATATGTGTACTGCAGTTTGGGGGTAAATGAGAGAGAGGCAGCTGTGTGTGACACACTTGCTAGCTATACCCGTGAGTGTGCTCAACAACATATCATCCTCAGCTGGAGGGGCCCTGGTCTCTGTGGTGCGTTGTTTATTTCTTTTTTCATGTCTTATCATTTCTTAAATATAAGAATATAAACAAAATATTCGTTTTAAACAGCCGACTTCTCTCTTTTTATCTATTTATTTCTTCTTTCTCTTGCTCTTCTTTGGTTCCTCTTTGACTTTCATGTGTCATGCAGAGCGAATATGTCCTGGGGGTCAACTTTTCTCAGACTGCGTGTCTTCCTGTCCCCCCAGCTGCTCCTCAGCGCTCCTCCCAGCTTCGGGCCAGTGTCGTGAGGAGTGTGTTGGGGGTTGTGAGTGTCCTCCTGGACTTTATCTGCATAATGGCCAATGCTTACGGCGGGAACACTGCCCCTGCTTTCACAGGCGACGCTCATACCAAGAAGGAGACACCATAAAACATAAGTGTAACAGCTGGTAGGTGCACTGCCAATAATAGCAGCATACTGGCATGCTGTAAATCCTGTGTTAGGTTTTATTCCTACACTGTGATTGTGCTGGTAGCATGTTGCACTGTTGAATCACAGTGAAGAAGGTTCTGGATTTGAACCTTACGGACAACTGGGACCTCTTTGTGCAGAATTTGCAAGTTCTTTTCTTGCCTACATGGATTTCCTTTAGGTAGCAAAGTTTTCCCCCACAATCTAAAGACATGTATTTTAGGTCAGCTAGCTACTCTAAATTGTCCATAGGTGTTACTGTGATTGTGAGCAATTATTCGCCTCTGTGTTAGCACTGTAATCAAATAGCAACCCCACATCCCGCCTGAAATGTACTGGGATTGGCTTCAGCTACCCCTTAAACCCTGCTGGTTAAACAGATTAGATAAAGGATGGATGGCTGGATAGATACAAGGATGTTACTCAAATATGAACATTTTAAGTATCTAACAAATTCAGAGTTTAATCATTTAGTTAAATCACAAATCCAACATTCATTTTGTCGATATACAGTTTATTTTCATACATATAATGTAAAAGAAAATATTCATCCATTCATGCATTCATTCATTCATTCATTCATTTTCTAAGCTGATTAATCCTAATTAGGGTTGCGAGGAGGGTGGCATCCATCAGAGCTGACTCTGAGCAAGGGCGGGGTACACCCCGGACAACTCGCCAGGCCATTGCAGGTAAAAGAAAAATATGACCCTAGTATTGGACCGGTTATCTTCAGATATTTTTATAATATTTTCACCAATAACAACTGTAGCCAAATCCCAGTTCAGGCATTTGAGACCTAAAAGAAGTTATTACATCGTAAGAAGCATTGTTAGTATCATTGTTAATGTGGTGAATTACTGAACCAATGTGCGATGCTGAATGTTAGCTATTCTTCTATCCATTCTCTGTTCTTTCTATTTCTTTATCTCTTTCATAGTGTGTGTCATGCAGGTCAGTGGCAGTGTTCTGCAGAAAGGTGTGCAGCTCAGTGCAGTGTTATTGGGGCAATGCACATCACTACGTTTGATAAGAAGAGGTATAACCTTCAGGCTGGTGACTGTCAGCTCACAGTCATTGAGGTAGGATTAAATTTTCAGTGCTGATGCAATCACTGTTATCTTTATGGCTTATTCTTTGACTTTTTATTGAATGTATAAGGCATATTTATCAGGTGAACTGCAATAACACAGACTATGTTAGTGAAAATATAGAAGATCAAAGGTTTAAACTTCTGAAACTAGTAAACATGTTTACAATGTACTACTAAAACTGTTCCTGTTTGAGCACAAAGATCCATCCATCCATCCATACATCCATCCATCCATCCATCTAAATGGATGCCAACAGACTAAACAAACTCATCAAGAGAGCCGACTCTGTGGTGGGAACGAATCCTGGCTGATGATGATCATGAACAATGCCTCTGACTCTTTCAATAACATTACTTTTCCATCACAATAACACATTCTGCCGCAGACTCATTCGACCTCGCTGTGATGAGGAGTGATACAGGAGGTCATTACTACCCATGAACATAAAACTTTATAATTCAACTGCCTGTATCAGACCACAGACTGAGGTCCTGGACTGAATTCTTACTTGCACGTCTACCCTACACACTAGAATAACCGTGTAGCAACAAAATGGAACTAATTATATTATTCTATCACATAGCATGTATGATTATATCTTATATTATATTTTATATTCATTCATTCATTCATCTTCTTCCGCTTCTACCGGGGTCGGGCCGTGGGGGCAGCAGCCTAAGCAGTGAAGTCCAGATATCCCTCTCCCCGGCCACTTCCTCCAGCGCTTCCGGGGGGACGCCAAGGCGTTCCCAGACCAGCCGAGAGACGTAGCCCTTCCTGTGTGTCCTGTGGGTCGGCCCCGGTTGGACATGCCCGAAACACCACACCAGGGAGGCGTTCGGGAGGCATTCTCATCAGATGTCCGGGCCACCTCAACTGGCTCCTCTCAGCGCGAAGGAGCAGCGGTTCTACTCCGAATTCCTCCTGGATGATGGAACTTCTCACCCTATCTCTTAGGGAGAGACCTGCCACCCTGCGGAGGAAGCTCGTTTTAGCTGCTTGTATTCACAATCTTGTTCTTTCGGTCACTACCCAAAGCTTGTGACCATAGTTGAGGGTAGGAACGTAAATTGACTGGTAAATTGAGAGCTTAGCCTTCTGGCTCAGCTCCCTCTTCAACACGATAGACCAGTACAAGAGCCGCTTCACAGCAGAGGCTGCACCGATCTGCCTGTCAATCTCCGACTCCATCCTTCACTCACTCGTGAACAAGACCCCGAGATACTTGAACTCCTCCACTTGGAGCAGGACCTCATTCCAGACCCGGAGGGAGCATTCCACCCTTTCCACCCTGAGAATCATGGCCTCGGACTTGGAGGTGCTGATTCTCATCCAAGTCACTTCACATTCAGCTGCGAATCACTCCAGCGAGAGCTGAAGGTCCTGGTTCGATTAAGCCAAAAGGACAATGTCATCTGCAAAAAGCAGAGACGAGATCCTATCCTATACTAAACCAGAACCCCTCAATGCCTTGACTGCACCTAGAAATTCTATCCATAAAAATTATGAATAGAACCTGTGACAAAGGGCAGCCTTGGCGGAGTCCGACCCCCACTGGACACGAATTTGACATGTTACGAAGCTCTGGCTCCGGCAATACAGAGGTCGGGTAGCAACGGGTCCGGTATTCCATATTCCCAGAGCACACCCCACAAGATAGCCCAAGGGTCATATAATAACCCAAGGGCTATATATTATATTATATTATATTATTATATATGCTAATTTATTCTGTTTTATTTTATGTTCTTATTTGATTAAATACTCTTATCAAATATATATCCATACAAATATATTTTATTTAGTCATTCCTACACAATCCTACATTATTTATATTATTTAGAATCGTTTAGTTTACTAGTTATACTGTTTTGATTGATTGGTACTTCCCTTCTGTTATCACCTTAAATTTTTTCGTGGATCTCTGTCACTTATACTACCTTAGCGATTTCAGTGTTTTTATCCCTCAGTTGGTATTGTTGTTGGCTTGGCAGGCGAGCAGATAGCATGAGGATAACTTTGTCCAGGCCATTGCTCGGCTCATATATATAACCACACACACACACACACACACACACACACATACATATATCACTGTTTTTAAATTGTTTTTGTCTTAAATTGTGTTCAAACTGTGTGTTTTCCTATGTGATTTGCATATTGCTATTTGCATAGGACTTTGTGGATAGGAAGCTTGCGGTGACCATCAGGGGTGGGGAGTGTGTTAAGAGAGGTAGCATGCGCTGCCCATGGGAGACAACCATCACTGCCCTCCATACCTCAGTGACTCTGACTAACACAGGTGTGGAGTTTATCTGTTCATCAAGATGTTTTTCTTTATCCCTCATCGATCCCAAACTATAGCTAGTGTGTTTCTAGTGCAGCTTAAACCAGTTCCCTCCATCCAGCCAGTCATCCATTATTATGCTGTGTCCATTCATCCCATTCATTCTTCAGTGTAACTCCCTAAGCATCCGCCTACAAAACTGTATCTATTCCTTTAGATTAATCCATCCACCCATCCATCCATTTACTTATTTATGCTCGTATTCCTCTCTGTTTTGCTTCCTTACTCTCATTTTCTTTGCTTTCTCAGGTTCTGTGATGCTAAATGGACAACCAGGGGCTTTGCCATTGTTGACGGCTGATCTGGCAGTCCGAAGATCATCTTCAAGCACTCTCATGATCCATGTGTTTGGTGCTCAGCTGCTGTGGCACACTGAGGGCCCTTTAATTCTCATCATTCTTCAGCCAAGCTTTGCTCATAAGGTACAACATGGTATTATCTCTAACTTCATTAAAAAAGTAACTCGGCCACCAGGATTTACAGTTTGCCATGACACTATATTGCAGCATTTTCAATACTGCACCTGAATCCCCATTAATAACCCATAATATAAGGATCATGATCATTTCCTGTACTGTTTATCCTTGTATAAATAAAATCATCAGCCAGCGACAAATAGCGGATAATTTGAATATTTCTCTGTCAACGGTAAAAAGTTCAACAGTGAAGGTAAGACCACCATGGATCCACGACCAGGTCAACCTGGACCATCTTTGCTCTATGAAGAGAGCAGTGAGAAAAATCCCCAATCCAAGCCCACAGACATTGCAGAACATGCATCTAAACCTGCTCAAAAACTGTTATGCGCTATCTTCATCAAATGGGCTATTAAGGCCGCGCTGCAGAATGCAGGACTCTTCTTCGACCAGCAAATATTGAGAGCAGAAAGAAGTGGGCAGTGGACATGGTTGATAGGCCGCTGCAGTTTTGTCACACTGCTGTGTTTTCCAACGAGTCCACGTTTGCTCAGTTTTCCAGTAGTGGAAGATTCTAGGTCTGAAGACTTCCAAAACATGAATTCAGCATGAAACATTTCTAACCAATGGTGAAACATTATGGATACTTGGTGATGGTGATGGTGTGTGATTTGGAGAATGGTCTGTCGGGTCTTGTGGAATGTGTTGGGAGCATAAACTCTGGAAAATACATTTCCATTCTTCAGAAGGTGCTCTTGCCTCTATTCTCCAGAGCTCGGTTGGACAAAAATCACACCTGTACATGGAAGCCGGCGCACCATATATAATATTGCACCATATCATATGACATGAACCCGATTGAACACCTTTGGCCAATACTGAACAAATGCAGTAAGAAAAAGAACAAGAAGACCACCATCAAGAGAGGAATTGCTGACATGTTTGCGGTCAGAATGGTCTGACATCCCACAAGCATAAATTGCACAGCTGATTGATTTCATGCTTAAGAAAATAAAAGCACTAAAAAAGGCCAAGAGACAGTCAACAAAATACTAATTTCTACATTTCCTGTATTTTTGTGTTTTAATAAATAATGTTTTGGGGGAAAATGTGGTCATTCTGAAATTCTGGGTCTATTTACTTATACCTGGTCTCTGTATATTCTAGACGACCTGGTTATGTTTTTCCCTTGTAAATGGAAGGTGTTATGTTTGATTGCTTAACACTACTTTAAAAGCCAGAAGTGTGCTGGTGCAAGAATGTATGTATAGGTTAGATCATACAGGAGAGTTGGTAGCTGTAAAAATGCCAAAAAAAATAAAAAATAGAGCTAGGACGTCTTACTGGGCTATGGTAGCCTACTGATAGAGTGCTGGATTACTGATCCCAGTGTCGGGGGTTCAAGCCCCGTTGCAGCTAACTGGGTTATCAAAGGCCCCCCATGTCTCTCATGGTGGGATTAATGTAAAAGAACCACTGCTGATTTTCGTCAAGAGTAGGCAGCATAGCCGTCAGCGTGTTTCTGCCCTGCGATGGGAGTCCAGGGTGTGCTCTGCCTTCACTCAGATGGGTGCCAGCCTCAAAGCGACCCTAATTAGGATTAAGCATCTTAGAAAATGGATGATTGAAGCATCTTATAATGTTATAATGTCACAATGACTTTACAAATGTATTTGTGTAATTGTGTACTATAACAGGTGAGAGGTTTGTGTGGAACACTGACTTGGAATCAACATGATGACTTCACCACACCAGAGGGGGACATTGAGAACAGCGTGACTGCCTTTGCTTCAAAATTTAGTCTTGGACCATGTAATATGCCCTCATCAGTGACCTCTGACCCCTGTAATATCTACACGCAGCGCAGAGAGTATGCAGAGAGAGTCTGTGCTGTTATCAATAGTCCTGTGTTTCAGGTTAGTGTCGATTTATGACTTGGTTCAAGAGTCTGGCCAAATAAGTCACTAGTTGTCTGTCAATGGTTGCTAGAGTTGTATCTCCTGATATGCAGTTGATGTACACTCAGACAAATCAAATCGTGTTGGTGGTTGTAAATGAAAAAAAAAAAAAAAACAAGCAAACAGATGACCTAACAGTATGAAAGTGTAAATGAACAGTTAAAGCTTAGATGGGAATACAAGGAATTGCATTTTTTTAGGCAATTATTTATTTGTTTCACATTCTGTCAATAGTCTGTGGTGGTTCAGACTCTGTAAACATACAAATGAAATGGACCCCCAACATGTAGCCAGTTATATCACAAAGACATTTTCACATAGTTATAAAAGAGCTCGCTATGGCTAACATGAAGTAAAATTACTGACTATGAGGCTGTTATCCGTCAATCAGAGTTGCCATGATGTGGTGGAGCGGGAGCATTACATGCGGCAGTGTCTGAGCGAGGTGTGCGGCTGTGCCCCCCACACACAGTGTCAGTGTACCGTCCTCACTGCCTATGCTCTGCACTGTGCACAAGAAGGGGTGCTAGTGAGCTGGAGAAACCATACCTTCTGCCGTAAGTGTTTACATGATCATCATCTTGTTTGACAGTTCAGCTGAGTATGAATATTAAATATGAATTTCAGATAGTCTTACAATGGTTAATTATAGGAAAAAGAAAAAAAAATCATTAGCCTCATTACGAAATAAACATAACTACACATTTTGAATCTATATTTTTCCATACCCAGCAATGCAATGTTCTGGGGGGCAGGTGTATCAAGAGTGTGGCCAGCCATGTGAAGGCTCGTGTAGTGACCTGCAGCAAAACTGGAGCTGCCAAGTGGACGCAGGTGCTCGGAGCTGTGTACCAGGCTGCCAGTGTCCCGCCGGTCTGGCACAGGATGACCAGGGCCAGTGTGTTCCAGTCAGCATGTGCCCATGTGTTCATGCTGGAATTGTCTATCCACCAGGAAGTTCCATGCAAATCAACTGCAATACCTGGTATGGGAAAAAGGAGGCTTTCATAATGCAGTATCTTTTTTATTTTCCTTGGCTTCTATTATATATTCGAAGGGAAATATAATTTCTGTATAAGTATTTGCCTTTAAACCCAAACCCAAATGTTTTCAATATGGCAGATTAATTTTAATGACAGGCTATCATTTCGTGTACTTTCTGACCAAGAAAATTTAATTCTGCATTATCCAATGTTTTTTTTTAATAGGTGGTCAAGACAGATCTTGATCTGGCATTAAAATAATCTGAATATCAGTTTTATTATGATTCATACTAGTCAAAAAGTCCTAAGATGGATCAGGAAGTTACACTCTGCACAGTGCACAAATCTATTAAAAAGTAATATGTATAAAATAAACAATATTTGCAACAGTGAAATACGTTTTTAATTAGGTAAAATGCATGGACTGTGTTCTGAATCACTTTTGTTTGTTCCTGGTCTAGCCTTGCATGCACACACTCACGTCCAAACACCACAGGGAGATTTTTGATTTTATTATTTTTTGATTTTATTGATTTTATTATTTTTATATTATTTTTATTATGCCTTGCACCTAAACATGCAAACTAGCTGGGAATTGAACCCAGGACCTTCTTGCTGTGAGGCGGACGTGCTAGCCACTATGCCACCATGCCGCCCCAGATATACCACTTTGCATTAATTGTTGGATAGTGTAAAAGGATATCAGATGGAGAGATGCCTATGTGCCTGGTTTCCTCCTTGCTCTTTGATCCAGGTGCCTGATCCAGGAAGGATCCTAGTAGTAAAGTCTTTGAATTTTTTTGATGCATCCTCTGACTTATGCCTGTCCACAAATTAATTCATAAGATCTTTTGACAGTGCCTTGCTACCCATAGTTGATTGTTGGCTTTTAGTCACATTCCGAGTGCTGGAATGCACTACGATTCACTTCTTTCATGCTTAACTAATCAGAAAGATTACAGGTGAAAGCCAATATGCATGTGCACTTGAGAAGGTGATTAGTTACATCTGAGTTCACTGATTTACCTTTTTATTATGAACTTTATTTTTATTATATCCTTCACTTGGCTGTTATAAAATGCAGAGTAATACAGGTGATTTTTCTTGGTGTATGTTTTCTTTTCAGACTGTAAATCAATGTAATAATATTTTAAAGATTAAAGATTAATAATATTTTAAAAAATGCTATATGCTATAGAAAAATGTCTATAGCCACAATGTGTAACCGTGACACATGGTCAATGAGGAATAATTTAAGGGCCCATGGCCAAGACAAGGGCTCTGGGACATATGCTAAGCTAGTAGAATGTTGAAGCAGAATGGGTTTGTGGGACTTACCCCTTCATGGGACTATTTTATTGAAAGGTAGAGAGGAAGAGGGATATAGAGGCTTATCCCACTTTCTCTCTGATTACATGTTTACGATATATTTTTATGACATCTAAAGGTAGCTTTTTATCTTATACCTGATAAGACACACTGACTCAGCATATACTGCATTTCATTATTTTTTATGCTCATGAAAAATAAATGGCCCACCCCCTTTTTAAATATCATGAATGCAGACTGAGCCACTGTAAATTGTAGTATGCAACTACAATAACCTCTTTTATATGTGTGTCTCTGTGTGTATGTGAAATAAATTGCCAATTAGTTTAGTATGGATTTTGAATGAAACATTTTTTTTGGAGGGCTGAACCTAAAAATGGTATATGGGATATTATCCTAGTTGTAGGTTAGCCGATCAGAGCATGTGATAGCTCACGTACAGTGGGTATAAATAGGATAATACCCATTATTCTTATCATGTCTGGCCTCATAATGTTAGATCATCGAACACATTTCTTAGAAAAGAAATGTCACTATTATACAGCGCTATCAGTCTCTATTATACAGCAGTTCAAAGATCACGGTTGGCTCCTGAGAGTTTGTGGGGTAGGAGAGTTCTGATGAAGTCACTCTATAGCCTGCTGCATTTCTCATCGGGATAGGCTGACTTCATTGCAGCTTTTTTATCCCATTACATGGAAAACAATAGGTCAACCTACTGTATGTGCTAGTAAAGATACCCCAGTGTGTGGAGGCATGCTTTTCTACCTACAATCTTTTATTTAAATAAAACAATTTAAAGTTTGATTACAGGGGTTAGGGGCAGCACAATGGCCTAGCGGTTAGCACATCCGCCCCAGAGCAAAAAGGTCCTGGATTCGACTCCTGATCTCGGGTGTTTCTATGCGGAGATCGCAGTTTTCCTCGCTCTTGTGTTGGATTCCTCTGGGTATTCCAGTGTCCTCCCACAATCCAGAGAAATCTAGATTAGGCTTATTGGCTGTTTTAAATTTCCTGTAGGTGTGAGCGTGAATGGTTGTGTGTGGGTTGGCCCTGTAATGGTCTGGCGAGCTGTTCAGTGGTCTGTTCAGGAGGTACCCCAGATTCACCCAGTTTGGACTAAGATAGGCACTAGCCTCCCCATGACCTGAATAGGATTAAGCGGTTTAGCAAATGAGTGGGTGAGTGAGTGATTACAGAGGTTACTAAGGTCATGTATTATTATTTAATTGTATTAATAATTATGTTAATGGAACATTCTGACACAAAAAATACACACTAGGCTTTGGCACTGCTTTACATCTTTTACTGGTGATTCATGTGATTGTTCAGAAAAGAAACAAACAGAAAGCCCTACTGATCCCCTGGTTCTACTGTATGTACAGTGTTGTAGAATGAAGTACCTTTTAGTAAACCGGTCATCACTTAAGGCATTTCACTCTTGCTGTGTTTCTGTCTCTGTAGTGTGTGTGGACATGGTGTGTGGAACTGCACGGATCTAACCTGCCCTGAGGTAACAGAGTGTCCAGGCTCTCTGGTCTTTTCACCTCGATCTTGTTTGAAGACCTGCTCTAGTCTGGACAAGGGGTCCTGCGCAGAGCCCATCTATGGCTGTGTCTGTCCTGAGGGAACTGTGCTCATGGTGTGTTCAGCTAAGTCTTTTTAAACAATCCTCTAAACCAGGCATATAATGCCATAATATATGTTTACATCCGTATGATTATTGATGGGTGGCCCTCATTTAACGTGATATGATGTACATAAGAAAAGGGATACAAATAAGAAAATACATGCTACAATAATTCGAAAGACCAAATATATAAACACAGTTAACGGATGATACACAAGTACTTATATGATGCAGATCATGGCAGTTACTCATTAAAATGTAATAAAATAAATATTTCGCTTATACATTAAAGAATAATTGTTGATTATTCAGACACTAAAAAACTAAACCAAAACAAGTCAGAGTCAGAAATATAATGATTTGATGTTATATGTTTAAAATAAAATATTTTTTTGTTTAAAGACTTAGCAAAGCAAATAAAGGCAGATCTTTTAGGCTCAGTACAGACTTTCAGTGAAAGCCATTCACTCACATTTTTTGGTATTTGGCAGATGCTGTTAATTCAAAGTAACTTGTATTTTATCTCTTTTGTATAACTGAGCAATTATGAGGTAAGTGCCTTGCTCAAGGTCCCAACAATGGCATATGGGTGGTACTGGGTCTTGAACCCCTGACCAGTAACCGCGAGTCTTAGCCACTGAGCCTCTGCAGTCCACAACAGTTTGATATGACCCAGAGCACTGGTTTAGCCTAGAGGTGAAACATAATGGCAGCTTTCCAATAAGAGCATTACAGAGTCGGCTGAGATAGACTGCAGCCTCCCTGTGACCCTAGTAGGATTAAGCAGTTCGGAAAATGAATGAATGAATATATGTATATGCAATATACAGTATCTTATTGGGATATGATATGAACTGATGTGGATTTCATGGTCCAGTGTCTTATACTGTGTGTGTGCAACTGCTTGATTAAACCAATACATTCATATTAAACTAATATTCTCTCTGACAGGTACATCAGGTAAAAGATTCATATGAACAGATTTGAGACAAACTCTCTACTAGTCCAAAATAATGATAATGAAAATGTCGTCTTTGACTTTAATTTAATTTGAATGATCTGAAAGTGTTGAGATACAATTTCTGTGTGTACTGTACATTCAGCATAATGTTTACACGTCACTTGATGTTTTGTACAGTCTTGCCCAAGACTGCACAAGTCTTGCATGAAAACCAAGAATATTGTTTTTTATTTTTTCAATTATTATTTTTAAGCTATACTGTATTAATCCAGCAAGACAAATAATTTTCTCTGCATTTAACCTATCCAAAGTGAGCACACACATAAACAATGAGCACACACACTCAGAGCAGTGGGCACACATTGTGGTGCCCGGAGAGCAGTTGGGGGTTAGGTGCCTTGTTCAAGGGCACTTCAGCCATGAAGTTTACTCCCCCACCGCCACACATTTTTTCTGCTGGTTTGGTTATCGAACCTGCAACCTTTCAGTCCCAAACCCGCTCCTCTATCAATTAAGCTACGCCTTTCCCCAGAGATCTTGTGAACGTTCCAAGCCAATTGTGTACAAGATGTGTACTTTTCCATAACCACACTTTAACTGCTATACCACTATTATACTGTGAAAATAATTTTTTTTTTCATTGAAACTTAGTTGCATTCTTTTTAATACCACAAACGCATATGTATTCTGGTTATTTTTTCTTGCATAGGGTAATCGGTGTGTGTCTCCTGATGAATGTCCATGTCATCACAATGGAAAGCTCTTCTTCACAAATGACACTATTTCTAAAGACTGCAACACATGGTGAGCATTATGGCCAATAAGGAAACTTTCCAAACAACGTGTGGAAATAACACAATCTCTTATGTTTTCATCACTTCCATGATTACAGACACTATTTTTATAAGTTATTATGGTAATTTAAAACAATTACATAAATGTAGTATCTGTACAATATAGTTTAAAGATGCATCTGAAAAAGTAAAACATGTGAAGATACATCCCAACATGTTATACCCTGAACTTTTACTGTGAATTCTGTGAAGCAAACATGGTACATTGTTTAAATAATATGTAATTTTAATTTTAAAAATAATATGTAAAAAAAGAATGAGTAAATATATCAATAAATAAATTAACAAACAAAAAGGGGCGGCACAGTGGCATAGTGGTTAGAGTGTCCGCCTCACAGAAAGAGGGTCCTGGGTTTGAGTCCCGGACTTGCCAAGGGTGTTTATGTGTGGAATTTGTGTTTTTTTTTTTTTTTTTGGTTCCCCCCTTGCTTACGTGGGTTTTCTCCAGGTACTCTGATTTTCTTCCACAGTCCAAAGACATGCAAATTAGGCCAATCGACTGTTCCAAATTTCTTCTAGGATTGAGTGTGAATGGTTGTATATGTGTTGGCCCTGCGATGGTTTGGCAAGCTGTTCAGGGTGTGCCCCGCCTTAGCCCAGTGTCGGCTGAGTTAGGCTCCGGCCTCCCCGCAACCCTATTAGGTTAAAGCAGCTGAGTTAGTGAGTGAACAAATAAACAATAAATGAATAAAGATAAATTGACTACATTTGAAAAATGATCATGTGGAAACAAAGGAATTGTTGATTTCACATGGGAATCCATGA
The DNA here is from genome assembly GCA_039654305.1 of Porochilus rendahli. NCBI lineage: Eukaryota > Metazoa > Chordata > Actinopteri > Siluriformes > Plotosidae > Porochilus > Porochilus rendahli. The sequence continues at coordinate 11,252,402 of JBCNYG010000001.1, forward strand.
CTTTTTTTTCAAAGGGCCTCTCTATATAAATGTAATTATCCTTTGTTGATGATCAAAGGCATCATCACATGCTCATCAGTTGTCATACTCAAAACAATAACAGCAAAACCACTACAAAGACTGGATTAGACTTTTATCTGTATTTTTTACATTGAGTTTTGTGGATTTCACCGTATTCTTTCACCCAGTACTCTTCTTTTATCTACAGTGTATGTAAGCAGCGTCGATGGCACTGCACCCAGACATTATGTGCTGGAACATGTGTAGCTACGGGTGACCCACATTACGTAACCTTTGATGGCCGATGTTTCTCCTTCCTTGGAGACTGTGAGTATATGCTGGTGCAGCAGAAAGAAGGCTTATTCAGCGTGACTGCCGAGAATGTACCCTGTGGCAGCACTGGAGTCACCTGCACCAAATCTGTCACATTAAGCATCGGCAACACCGCCATTCATCTACTCCGGGGTAAGCCTCCCAAATGCACCATCATATTCTCACTGCATAAAATTTGACACAGTGCCTGGAAAAGCCCAGCCAAAGTAAACATTTTGACATCTTAGGTCTTCTGCATTTTTGAGAAGCATGGATTCCATTACGTTCTGTATGAATATCTTCAATATTCTCTGAAATGTGGAAATTTGTTATTACCTTTGGAAATAATTAACACCGAAAGTCCCTGTCCTTGCTCGACTCACACTGTGACTGTACCAGTCTCAGGAATCTGACATGGTTACACGGTTTGGATGGATGTGGAGTCCAATACATAAGTACTCTAGAAAATCAGAATCAGAATACTACACCGTGTGCACAATGAGGCAAGTGCTCTTGGTCAATCAGTTAACAAAAATGTTAACAAACCCTCAGACCTGAACATTTAGATTCAAATTCAAATTCAAATTTTATTTGTCACATACAAATTATACACAGTACAATATGCAGCGAAATGCTTAGTACCACTGTCCAAGAATAGAACAAAAAGAACAATAACTGGAACTTTAAGGGATTTTAAGTGATTTTAAATTACAAGGGGGG
>JBCNYG010000001.1:11277122-11287962 GCA_039654305.1 Porochilus rendahli
TGGCGCCCATCTCAGCCGACTCTGGGCGAGGGCGGGGTACACCCTGGACAGCTCGCCAGGCCATCGCAGGGCTAGTTTAATTATATATATATAAATACAGTGCTTGTTTTTTGTTTTTTGTTTGCCTTTTAACACTGTCTCCCATAATGTCCATTGATTTCGTACCTACATGTGTGTTTCATGTATATGCTTGTGTGTGTGTACTAGCTGTCAGACAGCACCGTGTGAAGAGTGTGAGTATCAGGGACGCACCTATGCAGTGGGCGATCGCTGGAAAGGAAGTAATTGCCAGCTTTGCCACTGTTCACCCAACCTTAAAGTGCAGTGTGCTCCTTTCTGCCTGTATGTTACTACTGGCTGCCCACAGGTGTGTCTGTGTGTAATTCTCAACTAAAACTTGTTTTTTTTTTTTAAATGATTATCGATTTATCAATTAAGAGAAATGGGAAATTTATTCAGGAACGATAGCAGCCGGTTAAGATGTATGACTTTGATTGTGTGCTTTGTTTGTACAGGGTCAAACTCTGATACTAGAAGATGAAAACCGGTGTTGCTATTGTGAAGACAAAGGTAACTAGCAAGTACATTATAGAATTAAGTGGAAATATTGATTTGAATTGCAGCAAGGTGAAAAACTATTGTTGAAATCCTTTCAGCCCAGAATGTCAGTGTCATCACACCAACCCCAGCAGTTATGCCAATCACTGTTGAGCCCTCCATGGCACCAGAGATCACACCGTTTGTTCCAACATTTCCGCTTCCACCTGGAGGTTAGTTAAAATAGTCTGGATAAGACAGGTGGTATTTTTGAGGGAATTATATAACTTAACTATTTCTAACTATTTCTAACTAACTTGTCTTTAATTTTATTTCAGTTAATGAAAAAAAATTTTTTTTACTGCTAATTTACTGATCAATACTGATTTCCCAAGAAAAAAAGGGTACAATTAATTAATGTAAATTTTTATAGGTCATTACTATTATTATTATTAGTAGTAGTAGTAGTATTATTATTGTTGTTGTTGTTGTTGTTGTTGTTGTTATAGATGAGTGTTGGTCTCCGCTGGGAGTGCAGTCTCTACCTACCTCCAGTTTCAGTGCTTCTTCACATCAGCCTGGTCATCTGGCCTCCTCAGGGCGCCTTCACTTTCTTGACCCTCACAGTGACCTGCAGGGCTGGAGCCCTGAACCTGAGGAGTACAGGGAGCTCTCTCCATCTTCCCCCTATGATCATACACACCGCAACCAAGCCCCTTACTTACAGATTGACCTGCTCAAACCATACAACATCACAGGTGTGTGTCCTGGGGGTTAAATACACACAGCTGTCTGTATTGCTTTAGGCACAATGGTGGAAAACACAATGTATGATGATTGTTGTGTACTACTAATTTAATGTCATTTAAGCAAAACACAAAACACGTCTGTGATCTGTTTACTATAGCCCTAATTGCTGAGCTGTGGGAAACACAGCACCGCTAAGACTGCATCTGTGCTGTATGTTTTAGGATTGCTCACTCAAGGTGGCGGACAGTTTGACACTTTTGTATCCAGTTTCTACCTACAGTTTAGCAATAACGGCAGCCAGTGGTTCACCTACAAAGAACTCATCACAGATTCTCGCCCTAAAGCTAAGGTGAGTTCTTTTTTGAAATTGTAGTAGAAAATCCCAATACAATAAATTCAAATGGGAAGTAATAGTAAACGCCTGCGATGGTCTGGCAAGCTGGCCAGGGTGTATTCCGCCATCGCCCAGTGTTGGCTGTGATAGGCTCCAGTCTCCCTGCAACCCTAATGTGATAAAATGGCTTGGCAATGAGTGATAAGAATGAGAAAGAGTAAACAATAGAAGCTGAGTGAGAGATTTAAGGATACAAGTATTCAAGTGTCTTTATTGTGATTCACATAACAGAATTTTGTATGAGACTCTCAGCTTTAAAAATGTACAATCAAGGCCATAAACTGCAGTAAACACCGTTAAGCGCAGAATATAAACACAATCACAGAGCAGAATATAAACACAATCACAGAGCAGAATATAAACACAATTATATACACTAACATTTAAATAGAAATATGTAATAGAAATTTAAACTCTGAACACCTATGAATAAAAACATCACTGTATGTACAGTATGTACATTGAAGGCACTATGAGATGAAATCGATAAATAGCAACAGCAGGACTGCGATATACAGTATGTACATCCAAGCGAATATGAGATGCAGTAGATAAATAGCAGCAGGAGAGTGGATATAAATTAGAATGTAAATAAAGTGCGGCAGTGCAAGACAGTCATAGAGTTTGTGGGCCAAGTCCTTTCTATGTTTATTTTTAGATGTTTTTTTTAAAATACATTTATGGACCACTTTATAACACTCTTATTAAAATCTGAGATATACAAGTAAAGAGCTTCAATTATTTTTCACTCCCATTAACCGTTAAAAAAAGCAGAACTGTGATCCTAGAGCGTTTGACTATGCCAATGTGATCATATATGGAAATAAAAAAACAGTCCTTTTGTAAATATTACATGAAAAAGCATTACAAATAAAACGAGGTAAGTAAGTATAAATGGTGTAGCATGAGACATGTTTTGTAAAAAAAAATTATAAACTATGACTTAATAGATGCTAACATTGACTAAAAGCTTCATAATACATCTACAGCATTTGGTAGTTTCCCTTATCCAAAGCATAACATTTAAGTTAGCTTTAAAAGTTGATTTGACTGTAACCAGTAGCTTTTTGCTTGGTGACTGCTGGTTCAGGTTGGACTAGTTTTAATATTTCACAAACTTTTTATTGACGATTTTCCCTACATGAATGTCTCTGACGTTTTCACAGAATGCTGTGAGAGATATCCAATTAAAGGTATTTCTACAGGTGGAAAGATGATGTTGGTGAGAAAAGTAGACTGATGAGACTAGTTTCAGCTTACAAAAATTAACAGTAACATAACTAACTAGTCTTTGCATTAATAGTGATAGCGAGCAAAAAAGACAAGTGATTCCATGGAATTCAAACATGGTGTGGTTGTTGCTAGAACATAAACTGAGTTGCTATATCTATCAGTAGCTCTTCTTTGGGATCAGACCAGATGTACTAGCCTAACATTTATGGTATTGGAGATGCCCTTATTAGGGCAACTTACATTTTTATGTTGATTATACACCTGAGCAGTTAAGGTCCTTGCTCCTGGGCCAACGGTGGCAGCTTGCTAGTACTGGGGCTTGAACCCTGAATACTCTGATTAGTAACCCAGAGCCTTAACCAATGAGCCACCACTGCCTCTACTTCGCATGCGCATCAATAAGCCTGTTGACACTCTTGACACCCATGACACACTTACCATTTCACTGGTTGTCCTTCCTTGGACCACCTTTGGTAGGCACTTACCACTGCATACCAGGAGCACCCTACAAAACTTTGGAGATGCATTAGATCTCAGATCAGACCTGGTTGTTTAACCTTCACAATGCGGCCCCTGTCGAGGTCATTCATATCCTTACACTTTGCTTATTTTTTCCTTACACTTTGCTTAATTTGGACTGTGGGAGGAAACCAAAGTACCCGGAGGAAACCCATGCAAGCTTGGAGAGAAGATGCAAACTCCAGCCAGAAACGTCCGAGCTCTGACTGCACATTTTTTTGCTTGATATATCCCACTCCTTGGCATTTGCTGCTATAACAAGATAATTAATGTTATTCAGCCTGTTAACGGTCATACTGTTTTTAAGGCAAAATCAGTTTCTGTTGAATAATAACCCCTGTGCAGGTGTTCCTGGGTAACCATGATGACCACGGTGTTATGCAGAACAGATTGGACAGGATGGTGTTAGCACGGTTTGTGCGGGTGCTGCCGCATGACTTCCAAAATGGCATTTACCTGCGAGTGGAGTTGATGGGATGCGGAGATGGTATGTACAGCTCATTTCTTATGTCTTTACTACACAGTCATTTTGTTCTGCCTTGTTTTTCTTTTCATTTCCTATGTTTCTCCAGCCACAGCTTTATACAGTATATGTCAGGATTCTGAAATCTGACACAGACTCTATCCCTCTATCCTCTACACCTTTTTTCATTAATATTAGTTACATAAGCCTTCTTTTAGTCTGTTGTTCTGTATCTTATATTATGTAGGCATGCGGCCGTCTCCTACCCCCACCTCCAGAGGTTGTACCAGTGGTCAGTTCTTATGCCCTCTTCCAGGGGTTTGTATTGAAGCTACACTGCAGTGTGATGGGTTTCCTCACTGCCCAGATGGAGCTGATGAGAGAGGCTGTGGCTCCGAAATAAATCGCACTCATGTCACACCAACCCCAGTTCCACTGAGGACACCCAGTATGGCTGCAAATATACCAACTCCCACTGCTACACCTGTACGTTTTAAAACACAACGTGCTATTAGTATATAAAGTATTAATGATAAAATATAATCAGTAATGCATTGTATGGGAAAATAAATCTGATATCAATTCATACATTTGATGTACTTTGCTTTGCATCTTTTACATATGACCAATGTCCTCTCTCTCTCTCTCTCTCTCTCTCTCTCTCTCTCTCTCTTTCTCTCTCGGTTTTGAACAGCATGGAAAACCTGGCACTTTGGGTAACTACACTTTGTTTTATTTCCACCACATTTCTTTCTTTCTTTCTTTCTTTCTTTCTTTCTTTCTTTCTTTCTTTCTTTCTTTCTTTCTTTCTTCTATCTATCTATCTATCTATCTATCTATCTATCTATCTATCTATCTATCTATCTATCTATCTATCTATCTATCTATCCACACATTTATTTATTTACCCTTTTGTTTAGTATTATTTATAATTTTTATTTGTTTGTGTGTATTTTTGTTTTTGTTTTTGGATAGTATATTTAACAATTTGTTAACCGAAGGTTGGGCGAGCTCCATGCACAGAGAACACTGTGTAGCTACCAAAATCTGTTTAAATATATTCAAAGTTTTAGTATTTACTGCACAGAAACATAAATAAAATAAACAAACAAAAAAAAAGATTTTTATGCTTTATTTTTAGATATTTTAACCATTACAGAGGCAGGTCAGGTGAACTCTGCACACAAAGTATAATCGCTGGGTATCCCCCCACGCCTCTATGCTTCACAGATATTTGCTCTTCTCCTCTGGGTCTGGAGGATGGCCGTATTCACTATGGTCAGTTGACTGCTTCATCATTCAGAGAGAATAATCCAGCTGACACGGGCCGCCTTAACATCGTCCCAAATGTGTGAGTATCTGTGCATGTGCAGTAGAGAAAAAGCTGTAAACTTTCAATTTAATTTAATCAGAGATTACTTGCATTCTATTTTTATATCATAACTATCATAACAGCTATTGCACTGAGAATAAGCTAGTCAAGGAAGATTGTTTATTACAAATGGCTGTTTATTGTAATTTTAATTGTAATAATAAATACAATTTTACAGTTTTTCTCAGTCGCTTTGGTGCCTTTCTCACATCACTATTTACATTTGCACAGCAGTTAGTGCACTTCTCAAATCAATTAGTACAAACTGCAAAACCTAGTGAATAACCTGCAGAAAGCACGTCACTTGCTCAAAATGGAAAGTTCATTGCTCAAAAGCAAGTATTCATTGTCAATGAAACTGGCAGTGTCGTCAATAGGAAGTCTTGACACCATAGTTTATGAACAAGATAGTCAATTGGCTTTGTCATGTTTTCATATGACAGTTTATTCTCTCAGTGTTTTCCATGTAAAAAAAAAAAAGGTCAGAACTTGCTGACACTACATGAAAGGCTACTTGTACAGCCATTTGAAAACGACAGTAAAGTTGCATATTGCTGTAGTTAGGGGAGAAAGTGAGTACACGACACTGAATACGTATGTTTCACATTTTTACTGTATATGCTCTTCGCAATACTACAGCAGTGCAAAAGAAAAATACAGTAATCTACAGTCACTGTCAGTCAGAAAAAAACAACACCCTTTTGTGTACAATTGCGAACAATATACAGTAACAGTACATACTGTACTGTAACGGAACATGGGTACAGTTTTTATTCTGGCACATCCCGACATTCCTGTCTGTTTGGCCACGTATTCTCATCGACATCACAACAGATATTTTCTCTTGCAATGCAGCGAGGAACGTATCTCCTTGAGTGGCGAATCCATCGAATGATCTTTTTACGGTATTATGTCTTAAATTAAAAAAGATTATTGTCAGTACTCCTAAAGCTGTCTGACATCCACCGGATCAGCACAAACAGCACATACTTACAGATTTTATTTTATAACTGTGCTATTATTTTGTAAACGTCCCCATCACTCACTGTCAGAACACCTGGCACTGGGTATAAATGATTGATGATAATCAACATCAGCAATACCGTAACACGCTCCAGCATACTGTTACTGTTTCTGAGGCTAATTTGGTAGAAAGCTATGCGTCGTCAGCTTCACACTTCCCAGAAAAAGCCAGTTGACTTCTTCGTTTGGCCACATGTGCTGGCAGTGCCACGTTTATCCGACTTGGCAAAGGCAGTCTAATAATTCTGTTTACACTACAACTTAAAGAGTTTATAAACCAAGTCAGATCTCAATGTTGCTCTGTTTTGACTGAGCTACTTATAGTATTTACACTGCCTGTCTCATGCTGTCTCATTCTGTAAACAAGGAAAGTAAATATTTATAAGACACACACCTAACTGCTTTCTAATCTCTGTGAAGTTTACAGCGCATACAGGAATATGTAGCTACCAGGCCACCATGCACCCCCCCCAACTCCTCAATGAGACCAGATTAATTTCTTATAATAAAATACACTAATTGATATTGACTTGAAGAATGATGAAGCTCAGAAGAATGCATAGAATGTTGGATTGGTAAATTTTACATGCCGTGCGAGGACATTTGCAACTCGTGTGTTGATAATGATGTTTTTAAACCCGGCATTCACAAAGTATTTTGAAATGTTCATGATAACAGTGTTGTGCATGTTGAGTAGTTCTGCATATTATAGCCTAGAAGTGACTCATCTAAAATCAGAAAAATCTTGATATGAACTTGATATGAACTTTACTGGCATCCAACCAAAAGTAAACTTTTTAGCAGGGTTGACAAACTCATTTTCATTAAATTTAAAGGTGATCAAGGGCTGAATAATCACCATATAGCTATTCTAAAAGGGTAACCATGAAGTCTGTCTGGCAAAAGGAATCTTTTAGGCATTTGTCCTCTTTTCCTTTGTCCACTTACATTTTTAACAACGCAATGTTTTTTGCAACTATTTAGAAAAAACTTTTGGCGTTCGAAAAAATGATTAACAAGAGCAGTCAGAGACTGAAAAGCTCTGTCAAGCTAACAAACAAACAAACAAACAAAAAAGAAAGTACATAGCACCCCCTGCAGGGTCTGCTTTAATATTACAGTTCCAAAAAATGGCCTTGTCTCACAATCTTAAAGAATCCTTAAAAAAATTCCTGGGCCCGGAATTTGATCTGGATCATCATCCTAAATCTAATGGAGTTGTCCTTGTCCAAAGCTCTACCTCTAGTAGACATGTCAAGAAAGAGATCACATGAAGCGTAATCCTACTAATAAACCAACACACAAACAAACCGAAGTTAAATACACCCGACTCTCGATTTAACGGACAAAGAGGGGGGATTGTCCTCTGCTTCCGAGAATTTTTTGGAAGTGGGTAATAACAACCATTTAATTACGGAAAAATAAGGAAAAATGCTATGTATGTATATACAACCACATCATCCAATGTAAATGTAAATCCATTGTAAAAAAACGTGAAATAGCGAGGGAAAGTGTATTTTCTGACTGTGGTAAACTGACACACTTCCATGCACGTCATCTAACGTCTGTCCCAACTGGGGGAAAACCGGGGTCCTTAAAATCGAGGGTCGAGTGTATAACCTCCTTGGTGGAGGTAAACATAAAAGTCTTTGAAACTAGCTGCCATCAGTCGTTATTGTAAATGTGCTTCATAGTATGTAAAAGTAGTATAAATAAAAAGTCACTTCTTTAGGAATACCTGTACCCCTGTTTATTCATGCAGTAGTGATATTCAGAATGAAGATCCGCATTCCAAATCTCACGTACCAATACTTCCAATATAGTGACAGATTTATCTTTGTAGCAGATTTGTGGCGATGTTGCAGGTTTATTTTTTTGCTGTTTTGTAATTTAATTTCTTCTTTGTCCCATCATGTTTATTTTTATTGTCACACACTGGTGCTTCAGGCTTGCGTATGTATGGCATATCAGAATATGTGACAATAAGAAAGGAACGTCGCAGCAACACCAGCTTACGTAGATAATACTCTTGAAAGTGTAACATAATCTCCTTGTTCACCAAGGGTGCTGCATTTAAAAATTTGTAACACATATGTAGCAGCTTTGATACATCATACATCAGTCATGTTTACGCTGCAAAACCGAAAGCTCCGCAGCAGGAATGTTGCTTCAACACCTGTTACGCAGTGCAAACTCTTTAGTTGTCATTACAGTGCTCACAGTGAGCGTGTCAACATAAATAACAATGAATGTATGATTATGTGGCCGGCACCATCTGAACAGTGTGTGTGTGTGTGTGTGAACACTCACATTGTTATTGTGCAGGTGTGTTTGTGGCTGTGTGTGTGTTGAAGAGGACCTTGGTGAATGCTCGATCCTGACTCATCATTCCTGAAACCTGCGCCCGCTGCCGAAAACAGCTCTTGACTGTAACTTAAGATGCAAACGTGTTGACTGCTCTGGAACAAATGACAACGAATGCATCGTGCCCAACCGTCTTTTATAGCCACCTGTGTATACCACACTTATGCAGCAGCAATGTCGCATGTAAGGATGAAACACCGTGGCAGTGATTAAGTGACAAGATACCACGGGTGTTAGCGCTCTCACATGAAAACGGATTTCTGTCAATTTAAAAGTTTCTCTTACTGACTTCTTTAAAAAATCACAATAATATGAAGACATGGGTGTGAGTTCCTGGACGTTAAAATGGAATGGCGTAAAAATTAAAGGTAAAATCAATGTCAGGATAGCACCTCGTGTCCACAAAATCATTACTTTCTTTCTTTTTAGTAATACTTGCAAATATTTAGTCAAAATATTACAATAATAATGTAGAGACTTTGTTACTTAAGTTTGTTTAGAGCCAACTCCAGTGCCTAAGTTTGAGATAGATGCAGGTTTGACAACCAACCAGCACTGCTACAGGTGTCGACGGCAATACCTCCACGTTCAGAAGCTGTTAACAACAGGTTAGGTCACACATTTTGGAGACAGAGTGCTTATAACTTTGAAATGAGTGCCGATAGATATGCTGTTACTGTGGAATAGTAAACCAGGGCAGTGGTGGCTCAGTGGTTAAAGCTCTGGGTTATTGATCAGAAGGTCAGGAGCTGTGGAGTGGTACCTTAAACTTGATGATTGCCCGTTTAGTTGACTCTACTGTTGCTATTACTTCTCCCTCTCATGTGTTACAAAGGATTTACACAGCTTTATAAGCATCTCAGTATCCACTTGGCTGCCATTTTAGCAGTCTATTTTGGATGGTGTGGTCATTCGGTCAGCAGTATCCTCAGCCCTTTGCGCATTTATCCATCTGCTTTACAAAGTGACCTGAAACATGAGTCCTGGAGGCCACTGCTGCTCTTACCCTCTACCTTTTCTTTTAATCTAGTGCCCCGCTACACAGAGTTCAGTGTGTGTGTGTGTGTGTGTGTGTGTGTGTATGTGTGTGCGTGTGTGTGTGTTTAATGATGCAATATGAGGAAGTTCCACACCCTCTAGCACAAAACACAAAGGACTATTATAGTAGAGTGATGTGATAAAGTTTGCGTGGAATGTGGACGTTGTAAATATTACACAGTTTTGTTTTTTGAATAATAGAATTAGAATGCTTGCAGTTCACTGCATTACAGATATTATCACGATTATTTGTATATTGGTGAGTGTGTTCATGTACAGTAGTGGTGGTTTCATGGCTATTGGCTTTTAGAACAGGGAAGCACAGGTGTCTGTTACGTCCAGAATAACACACGTTACATGTTGTGGTGGTGGGTAGGAAGGAGTGCTTCCTTTCAAGTGCATTATTTTTATGCGACTTTATGGTATGGAGAGTGTTCTTCTACTTTTGCAACAAAGATTTGCCAGTGATTCTCACTCATCCACTGATTAGCTGAACTGCTTAATTCTCCCATCTCATCTCATCTCATCTTATGAGCGCTACTTTTTTAAGGACACAGTTTCCCTTGCCCGGATGCGGGTTACCAGGGTCTCCCTGGAGCCAGGCCTGGGGGAGGGGCTTGAAGGCAAGCACCTGGTGGTTGGACTTCTGCCCATGGAGCTTGGCTGAGGAGAGAGGAGACATAGGACCGCCCTTCCATAGACCCTCCACCTGTGGGAGGGGCAACAGGGTTCAGTTGTCATACAGCTCTGGATACAAACTTGTGATCTCTGGTTTGATAGTCACGCACCTTGTTGATGTGCCTCTCTGGAGCCACTGTGCCACTGTGGAATTTCTTAGAGACAAGATATTTTCTGTTCTTACTTATGTTAAGACTACAATAAACAAGGATTCCCTCATCAGCGTTATTAATTCTCTCTCTCTCTTTCTCTCTCTCTCTCTTGCAAAAAAAAAAAAAAGAAATTGCTTTTGACTAAGACTCAATCATCCGAGCGGGAGATTGACTGGCGGAGCGGTGCAGCCTCTGCTGGAAAGCGGAGCTTGTACCGGTCCGTTGTGGTGAAGAGGGAGTTGAGCCAGAAGGCAAAGCTCTCAATTTACCAGTCAATTTACGTTCCTACCCTCACCTATGGTCACAAGCTTTGGGTA
>JBCNYG010000001.1:11509178-11521713 GCA_039654305.1 Porochilus rendahli
AACCCACGCAAGCACGGGGAGAACATGCAAACTCCACACAGAAACGCCCGAGCTGGGAATCGAACCCAGGACCTAATTTTCATTCATTCATTATTTATTTATTAATTTTCCCAACTAGAGAATATAAACTATAAAAAAGCTATTAAATCAAATGAGGTTTGTTAATTCCACACCTGAGGGGCCTCTGCTGTGCACAGTCTGAAGTTTTCACCTGCTTTAGGTCATTATGAACTTACGTGATGGGATAATTAGCTGATCTATCGGATGTTGTGTGTCGACTGGACCGGGGTTTCCCAGGACTGAAGTCAGCAACGTCTGCATACGAATATTCAAAGAGTCAGAGTTTACAGAATCCTCGGGACAACCATTAAACTGTCCTCACCATTCTGTGAATGCATTAGCATGAAATAACGACGGTAATGTCACTATTTGAAACATGACCCTATCCAGCAATGGTGATGCCATCAGCAATGACAAACTGCCCATGAAGTTGTGAGAGAGGCATAAAGATATGAACCACCCCCACCTTGAGTCAAGGTAAACACAAACAGTGCAAAGACTAATAATTGCACTAAGGGTGTCTCTGGGTTGTTAGCTAAGCTAGAAGCAGGAGATAACGGACAGATCGGTGGCCACTGACACAATGCCGTTATCTTCGCTTGCTCAAATTGAACGTCTATCAATTTGGAGCTAGATGAGCGGCAAAAACCAAGAGAAAGTCGATCACGGCAGCAGAATAGCACAACAACCCTGAGGACATTAGGTCAGGTCTGTCAATGATGGCAAGGAATGAGCATGAAACAAACCTTGATGATGTGAGCAAGCCCAGGCAAACAGCTGATGAGACACACATCCGGATCTGCTACGAGGGTGTTTTTTTAATATCCGTTCCATCTGGGTGGCAAAACAAGTATTATACAGCACGAGTCACCAGTTACCATACGAAACCACAAGGGACGTCGCTGTTTACCACTTGTGGATACACGTTCACATATTCATGTAGCCAACGACTACACTTCAAACCTCTATAGGGTTATACACAACATCTATCCATGCACACTCACATCTACATTTCATTCTCTCGCTAAGAATTCGCTAAGAATTCCCATGTTCTGCATCGTGTGGTATGTCTGAGTGTGTGTGTTTGTGTATATGTGTGTATTTGTGTGTTCTGGCCCTGAAAACTTGCCCAGATTCCTAGGAGAGCCCACAGCCGGGCGATAATGAGAAAGGAGACAAAGAGAGCGTGTCAGGAAGTAGATTCTTTCTGCTGTGCACCATCTGGAAAAGGCGAGGTAGATAAACAAGTACACTCACTGCATTCCTGCTTAACGCTCACACACACATACTTGCATGTACTTTCATGGATTCTGGCTTATCAACCGTCGGCCAGATTCAAAACCAAGAGATGTGAGAAAAAAACAAAAAAACAAAAGGCAGCGTGAGGATAGGGGAAGGAGAACAGCTCAACAAGAACAACCCTTAAAAGATGATGACGAGGGCTTTGATTTTCAATCTCCTCAGGCCTTTTCCTCAGATCTCCAAACATATCTGCTGTGGGACAGAAAATCTGAAGAAACCAGCAAATAACTCACTCACTCACCACTTCTATTAGGGTTGCGCAAAGACTGGAGCCTACCCTAGCCGACAGTGGGCGAAGGCAGGGTACACACTGAACAACTCGACAGACCATTGCAGAGCCAACTCAGACTATCATTCGCACTCACATTCACACCTAGGGGCAATTTGGTACAGCCAATTAGCCTAAGGTGCATTTATTCGCACTATGGGAGGAAACAGGAGTTACCGGAGGAAACCCAGACAAGCACAGGGAGAACATGCAAACTCCACAAAGAAACGCCCTCATTGAGCCTAGGACACAAATCCAAGACCTTCTTGCAGCGAGGCGGATGTGCTAACTCCTACGCCATCATGAACCAGCCAATAACATAATAAAAAAAGGGAAAGCGAATCTGGTTAGTGCAGTGTGAGGCTTCTGAACAGGAAAGCCTGGGGTTCCGGAGGTTTTTATTAATATTGCAGAAGCGTCAACAAGAAGAGGGTTTATACGTTTACCCTACTAATGTGAACAAGACTGCAGCTGGAAGACGAAACAGGAAGTAGAACATAGGCGTTTCCCTTCGGCTATGGGAAAAAGGAGTCACACCTGAATTGTTTCCATAATTCTACCCAATGCTTTTATACAAACATAGAGAACATCCGGATCTCCTACTAATCCAGTGATGAGTGCCAAGAAATATCTTAACGAAGGCAACAAAGGCTGGGTGATGAATGAGCCTGCTCATGTGTGAGTGTTGAATGAGGAGGGTGAGAGGTGGTGGAGTGGTCTGTCAATCTGCCGTGCTAACAGCCTGTCCTGATTCACCGGAACGTCTTTTGAATAAAAAAAAAAAAAAGACTTGATTCAGACAAAGAAGAGGAAAAGCGAGAAATGCAGGTGTGGAAAAAAAAAAACCCAACAACTCAAACCGAGCAGACAGATAACAAAGAAACACATCAACTTCAACACATCAATTTCTGACTAAACAAATGCTGAGGAGAGCTACAGCTTCAGGAAAATGCACACGTGATGAATCCGGAGTCCCGGGCTCAGCAGGGCTGTTTCTCGCTCTCCACATTCTTGCTCGTGCGGGTTTCCTCTGGGTACTCCGGTTTCCTCTCCCAGTCCAAAGACATGCACATTAGGCTAACTGACTGTTCCAAATTGCCCCTAGGTGTAAGTGTAAATGATTGTGTGTGCTTTGCCCCTGCGATGGATTGTACCTAATCTTTGCCCAGAGTAGTATGACAAAGGCTGCAGCCTCCCCGTGACCCAAGTAAGATTAAGTGGTTCAATGAATTAATGAATTAATTACACCTTCCCCCCTCTATCTGCATTTTCCCCCTCCAGGGTTTTTTCATTGCAAGTTTATCTCATTCATTTGATAAGCGCCACCATGAGGAGTCATGAGGTAGTGACTCCAGTAAATCAAACTGGCCAACTGAAAGGATCCATTTACCAGCATGTTTTATTAAAAATAACGATAACTGGTATATTGGAAGCATGTCGCATGAGGAAGTATTACAATATGCTTCCGTATTGATATTTTGTCCCACCCAATGTAGTCGACATGGACTCACACTGCTGTGTTAATGCTTTTATAAAGTGTTGATGGTCCGAGTTTTATTAAAAGCTGTAGATCCCCAAGATGGATAAAAACTAATTATGGCACAGCAGGTGAGAAGCAAAACAAGAGCATCCTTCTTCACACACATACACACACAATCATGTACTGCTATCTTTAAGTGGACGTTTATGTACATAATGCACCACCCATCCCTACCCCCTTAACCAGCACATCTGAAAGCCTAGCACCAACCCTTAACCCCTTACCTACACCTAATTCTAACCCAAAACTTAAAACCAAGTCATATTCTTCAAACGGTCACACACACACACACACACACACACACACACACACACATTTCACAATATTCATTCATTCATTCATTTTCTGAACCGCTTATTCCTAATTAGGGTCGCGGGGAGGCTGGAGCCCATCTCGGCCGACTCTGGGAGAGGGCGGGGTACACCCTGGACAGCTCGCCAGGCCATCGCAGGGCCATCAGTCACACAACAATTCGCACTCACACCCACACCTAGGTTAGTTAGTTAGGTCAGGTTAACTAGGTTAGTCAGCCAGTTAGCCTACTGTGCATGTTTTTGGACTGTGGAAGGAAACCGGAGTTCCCGGAGGAAACCCACGCAAGCACGGGGAGAACATGCAAACGCTACACAGAAACGCCCGAGCTGGGAATCGAACCCAGGACCTTCTTGCTGTGAAGCGGACGCGCTAACCACTACGCCACAATGCTGCCATCATACTTTTACGTACCTCCTATTTTCTTTTTAATAAGTTGATTTCTGGAGGTTGACTTTAGCAAAACATGGACTTTGTTACTGCTTCACAAGGGTGTTGCCATCGCTAATCTACAAATCCTCCTAAATCAGTAAAAATGGATTTTTATGAAACTTTCACAGAATCTTCATAACATGATGCCACTGTGCAGCTCCTGTTTTAACTTTGCCTTAAATACATTTTTGGGCTTTCCCATATCAAAACATGTCTTTATTTTAATTTTAAGATTTTCCACTGCTAGTAGAAATAGCACTGCCGGTGACACAGTTCTTCCCTGGAAGACTCACATTTAAGTTTCTTATAAGGACCAACAATATGTCTAACAGTCCATTGCTATGGACTGTGACATTAGCAAAGATTAGAAAAGATAGCAAAGATAAAAAAAATAAGAATAATGTACAGCAAGTCTGTCATTTAAAAAATTAAATACGCCCATCACTCTGTCATTATTTATTTTACAGTAATAAGTAGCTCACTGTTCTTTATCCCATATATAAGTTAATGCAGATGGTGATTATTAGTGACATATTATGGGGCATCCATAGCATAGTGGTTAGAATGGTTAGACCAAATCCCGTGCCTGAAGTGCCATTGTGTGGCAGCCCACTGCTCCGAGTGTGTGTTTCTAAACTGCTTAATCCTTATTAGGGTAGTGGGAAGGCTTTCACCCATCTTAGCCGACCCGGGGCGAGGGCAGAGTACACCCAGGACAGCTCACCAGGCCATTGCAGGACCAACACATATGCAACCATTCACACTCACACCTAGGGGCAATTTGTAACCGCCAGTCAGCCTTCTGTGCATGTTTTTGGGCTGTGGGAGGAAACCGGAGTTCCCGGAGGAAACCCACATAAGCAGGAGGAGAACATGCATACTTGAGCCTGGGAATCGAACCCGGGACCTTCTTGCTGTAAGGAGAAAGTGCTAACCACTGTGCCGCCCCATATTAATATATTACCTGCAATCAGTAATGTCAGTGAAATGAACTTGAATATCAAAATCAGAATGAGAATCAGCTTTTGGTTTGTGTACACAAACAAGGAATTTGACTGTGGTTTAACTTAAGTTAAGGCAAACAAAGATAAATGTAAAGGGAAAAAATAAACCCTAAGAAAGGTGTACTATATAAATAAAAACAATATAATAAACAATTTACATTGTTGTGTAATTTAGGGCAATATAAAGCATTACAGAGTATATAAACCTTTTTTACTCTGATAAAGGGAGACAATTCACAATATACCCTCCTTTAGCACAAGCCTAAAAGATGCTTCCTGCTGAGGCTGATCAATGAGACAGTGAAGACATGTTTAGAACACCAAACAGGAGTCACCTTACTCTCTTATCATTGATTTTTGCTGTTTCTTCCAGTGTCCTCTGTTCTGCCGTACATTTTACAAGCTCTGAAAAGGACACATGTCAGAAAAAAGCTGCCATTTTAGCTGGACGGATGTGTTCTGTAGGTGGCACACAGAGAGCAAGTGAAAGTGGTTGGGTGGCATGTCCTCTTCAGTGGGTGTGCGAGTGAAAGGGTGAGTACATCAGGGAAGGAGTGATGGCTGTGGCGGCTGCCAGACTGACTAATCAAGCCTGTCATGCGTGGTTGCTCTCTGTCATGTGGCAAGAGCTGCATCTACCAAGCACTAGAGTGCATTATCATGGGCAAAATCACTGGCTGTATCTGCTGTGTTTACACTTACTCAGATGATTACAGGAATGTTGCATCACAGAGAAGAAGGAATAAAAGCATTTTAGAATGTAGTCACAGAATGTGCCCCTGTGGGCTTTAATTACATTCCCCAATGTGTCATAAATATTTTGTGCCCCTTATTTTCTTTGCTGGCTACATTATAAAACAAAGGCCAGCTTTATGCGTTACAGGTGATGATGATGATGATATTTCTTCTTTTTCTTGTTCTTCTTATGAATAATAAAATATGTATACATATAACATGTACAATATTAGATACTACTAAAGTGGTTTCTATTTTCAAAGTGTTATCCTGCTGAAAACCATTTATTTGTACATTTTTAAGTATGCAAGATTATTTATACCAGTATATCATAAACCATCTTATAAACAAATAAATAAAATATATACTGCATATAGTAAATCAACAGTCATGAATGGCTCCTGAAAGTACACATGCACCTGCAAACAAGTCATTACATTAAAGTCGATCTTGGATATCAGTCAACAAGTGACATTTTATACACAAGGCATGCAAAAGGAGCAGAGGGTATATGGCATAAGGCAGGGGTGGATTATCACCCCCTCAGATGTTACCGTATCTTTCCTAGAGTGTCACGTTGCAGTGGAGAGACAGACACTATGACAGAATGGGACCAGAGCCACGGCCCTATGATCTCACGTCTGTTTTAATTGAGCTTGCATTGCATCCATCGACTGGGTGGGACTCGCTGGAAAGGACTTTGATTGAGAAGGCGCAGTAATGGGACACCAAGTGAAGAATGAGAAGTTGTTCCTGCCATGCAGTCGACAGAATGTAATGCTAGTAATCAGAGCGAAATGGAAAACGGACAGCTATCAGACCCAAGTCTAACCCCAGAGTGAAGTCAGGGTTCATGTGTCTTGCTTTTTTCAGACACTTTGGCATTGCATGTGTTTTGCTTAAAACTATCCTTCAGTGTTTTTCAATCTAATTTCTATAAATCGTATCTTTATGATATGATTCATATCGCACATTTCAGATTTCATTAATCGTTTAACTCTGCGCTTTTTTTAATCGTTGAGATTGTGGACATTGTGCCCCAGTGTAAACTTGTTAGCAAAGTTTTTCCTTTATTAGTATAAGGAATATGTTTAAATTCTTAGAAACAGGATGACTCGAGATCAGGTTAATATATTTTAACATCTATTTTAAGACCAAAGCTGAATTCATCCAGGAAGCGACAAATGACCATGCGAACGCCATCGAAATGAGAGAGAAGGGAAATTTTTTTTTAAGTGCAGTGGGTGTGCAGAGTTTAACTTGCTGAACTTTAATGTGAATGAAATTAGCGATAACCAATCAGAGCTTAAATATACCATTGATTAACAGATGAGGCGAGACACTTAGTTGCCCAAATGCTTTTCCAATTCGCGTCCATGGACTGTGTAAATTTGGTGATTTTGTGTGCAGCTCAGTGTCAAAGTGATTTACATGTCACTCGTCACTTTATGCATTGTGATATGTGTTCCCTTTACAATCCTCTAAAAACCTAATCCTCTATATACATCATTTTACTGAAACCTTATGACCAATAAGTTTTTGACATTGGCCATTGTTCTCATTGTTGCTGGGCTCTTCAGCTGAGAGCATTTTTTACACATTTTGCTAATGAGCACCCTGCGTTTCACGGGCTACATTCTCAGCGATTTCAGTCAACGACCTGCTGAGAGAGAAATCACAATCGCTGGGATAAACAGCCTTTTAATAATACCGCACTGTACTGGTCCTTATTTCACACAAAGAGATTTACTGGGCAATCTTATTCCCAGCAGCCTGATGTGACTGAACTTAATGCATTTGGGATGGACTGGATATCCTGCATCGGGTGGAATAATATTTTATTGATGCTTCAGTGCACAGTGATATCACCTTAGTTCCATGACATGGCTGTGAAAGTTGTAAAAAGCAGCACTTTTAAATGGTAGTGGGAGCAAAAATGAGATTTGAGATGAAGGACAGGCGGCAGAACAGCTCTCACCCAGTACTTCTGCGATCAGTCTAACTCTGAAATTGTAGCTCTAGGTCTGAGATGCAAAGTATTCTGTGATAAAATGACTATTTTTTACAGATATTTTGCATTTGCGGTTTGTCCTAAGTTATATTTCATAACATTATAATAGCATGTAGGTGTTTGGGTGTGTGTAAATGTGTAAGTGGGTATCTCAGTGCAGGGTTGGTGGTTGTCAATTAAGTGCAGGAAATCAACAGTACTGCCACTGCCCCCGATGCATAAATTGCTTTTCAGAGACAGAAGCTTTTTAATTGGATAATTTTGTCAGTGAAGGAATAGGCCATGTCTAATCTGAAGACTCTTTTCTCAGGGCAGAGAGACTGCTCTTTTGTGCATTTCTGTGCAGTCGATATTGTCATTGCTTTGCTAAGAAAAAAAAAACCCACACACACTTGCACAAACATACACTAACACTGTCATTTCGTGCAGAACTCAATTATTTATCTTCCTGCCTCACGATTTGAGGCATCAAAAATTATACATGCAAAGCTTACCCAAGCAAGGGGAGAGCATTCATAGGAACACCCTCACTGGGTACAGGGCTAAATGTTAAATAAATAACTTCTTATCGAAACCTTCACCATATCAAACTTTATTATTGTTTTTTTTTTGTTTGTTTTTTGGCCTGGAGGTTCGTAGATAGATTATATACTTTTATACTTATATACAACATTCATGACAAGTAACACTCACAGCTAGGGGAAAATTTGGTATAGCCAGTTAGCCTAAAGGGCATGACTTTGGACTGTGGAAGGAAACCGGAGTACCCAGAGGAAAACCATGCAAGCCCAGGGAGAACAAAACTTCACACAGAAAAGCCCGAGCTGGGACTTCTTGCTGTGAGGTGGCCATGCAAACCACTAGGCCACCATGCTGCCACAGTTAATTCTAAACTACAATATTAATTAATAATATTTAATTCGATATTTATTCTTACTCCCCTCCTTAAATTGCCCCCTTATCATTATGCATGTCCTAATGATCCTGATCCTCTAATAATCCTGATATGTTGTTGGGAGCATTATGCCCCTGGTAGGGTCACCCAAGGCAAACAGGTCCTAGGTGAAGGTCCAGACTAAGCACAGTTCAGAAGACCTCCATAAGCAGGAGTTATTTTAGGACACAGTTTCCCTTAACAGTAACGGGGGCCCCCCCTGAAGCCAGGCCTGGAGGAGGAGTTCGAAGGCAAACGCCTGGTGGTCGGGTTTCTGCCCATGGAGCTCAGCCAGGCCCAGCCCGAAGAAGAGGCATGGGAATTCCCTCACATGGACCTACCACCTGTGAGAGGGGCTATAGGTGTCAGGTGCAGTGTGAGCCAGGTGGCAACCAAAGGCATGGGTTCTGCCGGCTGATCCTCAGCTACTGACTGAAGGCTACTGAAGTGTTTTTGGGGTCATGGAATGTCACCTCTCTGGCGGGGAAGGAGCCCGAGCTGGTGTGCGAGGTTGAGAGATACCGACTAGATAGTCGGGCTCACCTCAACACATAGCTTAAGCTCTGGAACTACCCATCTCGAGAGGAGCTGGACCTTGTTTCATTCTGGAGTTGCTCATGGGGAGAGGCGTCGAGTCGGTGTGGGTATCCTTGTGTGGGTATCCTTGTTGCCCCCTTCTCTGTGCCCACATGTAAGGGTTCTCCTTGTGACCACATGTTCTGGACACTCGGGTGAAGAAGGGTGCTAAACTATCAACCGATCACGACCTGGTGGTGAGCTGGCTCCAATGGCAGGGGAGGCCGCCCTCCAGACCTGGGAGACCCAGGCATGTACTTAGGGTCTCCTGGGAATTTTTGGCGGAGTCTCCTGTCAGAAGGGCCTTCAACTCACACCTCTTTCAGAGCTACAACCATTTCCCAATGGAGGCTGGGAATCATGTCATGCTGTGGTCATCGATGACCACAGGACAAAAGGACAAAAGGACAAAAGTGCTTTAACCCGTGCTGTCACCGATTTAATGATGGGTGTGGGAGGGGTTTGATGAAGGCCTGGAAAAATACTATCAGTTGGCCTCGAAAAGATTCTGGACCACCATATGGTGCCTCAGGAGGTGGAAGCAGTAGTCATCAAACACTGTTTACAGTGGAAGTTGAGAGCTGCTCAACCTCAACTGGGGATGTTGTCGGAAGGTCGAAGGAATACTTAGAGGACCTCCTCATTCCCATCAACACGGCCTTTGTGGAAGAGGATGAGCCTGGGGGTTCAAGGGGCGTCTGCCCATCACAACAGAGTTCACAGAGGTAGTTAAAAAGCTCCTTGGTGGCCGGGTTCTGAGGGGGTGGACGAGATCCACCATGAATACCTCAGTGTTCTGGATGGATAGGACTGTCTTGGTCATTGGGGACCGTACATCTGGATTGGCAAAACGGGGTAGTAGTTCCCGTTTTCAAAAAACAAATTGCCTTGAGACTTTGTCTTATCCTTTTCTTTACTTGGTATGGAGCAACTGCGTGCACACAATTTCTTCCAGGACCAATAAAGTATTCTGATTCTAATTCTGAGCCGGAAGGCTAAGCTCTCGATTTACCAGTCAATTTACGTTTTTACCCTCACCTATGGTAACGAGCTTTGGGTAGTGACTGAAAGAACAAGGCGGCGGCGGATACAGGCGGCTGAAATGAGCTTCCTTCACAGGGTGGCGGGGCTGTCCATTAGAGATAGAGTGAGAATTTCTGTCATCTGGGAAAAGCTGGGAGTAGAACAACTGCTCCTCCATGTTGAGAGGAGCCAGTTGAGGTGGCTCGGGGGTTTGATTAGAATGCCTCTGAACGTCTCCCTTTAGTGGTGTTTCAGGCATTTCCAACCGGGAAGAGACCCCGGGGTCAACTCAGAACACGCTGGAGGGACTGTCTCTCAGCTGGTATGGCAATGCCTCAGTGTCCCCCCCAGAAGATATGGAGGAAGTGCCTGGGGAGAGGGACGTCTGCACCTCACTGCTTAGGCTGCTGCCCCCGCAACCCGACCCCAGATCAAGCGGATGAAGATGAGGATTTATTCTTACTATGTACTATGGTGGAATGGTGTGCTATAGGATTGTGTTTACTCATTAGTAAAGTTGTGTTTGTGGTGTACACACCTGTGTGCTGCAGTAATTTTCATTCCTGAGATATACCTGGTATTAGATGTGAAATTCCCAGACACAGTGCTCTGGGCAGCAGTGCTACAATAAGTGTTCACACATCTTCATGACATCAAAACTTGGCATCCTCACGGCATATGCACCACTACTTACAACACTAGCTCTCTAGAAAAACCCTTAGCTTTAGGATTTTTATTAAATGGCCCCTGGCCCCACTTTCATTTTGAATATAATTTAAATATGGATTGATAGATATATGGCTGTGTCTTTCGTAAGATGAACAGGCATTTCTCAATTCTAATGAAGCTCTCAGCTTATTGATCCGTGGTTTCATTTGTGCATTCATCCATTGTGCTCCAGTCTATTCTCATCCAAAAGTTGTTTTCTGTTCTTTGGTGGATTCTCATCTCTAAGATAAATCCACTCACAGCTGCTGTTTCTCAGTGGAGTGCATGTGCTGCCTAAGAAGTTTGTTCAGACTTGATCTTACGTGGAGGATGTGTTTATTCAGGTGTGGTGTTCATCTGCTCTAATAAATAATATATAAATATTAGAATATAAATAGACAGATAGATGTGCACTTACTAATAATGTCAAATAATCTCTAGTTTTGGTCACAGGACTAATAGTCTAATGCTTGTTCACAATTACCCACACTAAAAAAGTACTAAATTCTAAAAGAATTATACATGTAATGAGCTAAAGCTTTTTTGTTTTTTTAATGGCCATTTCCAGATTATACACAGTTATTACATAAGTCTTGTCAAATTTTTGATATTTTTCTCCCGTTTGACCCTTAGCCTCTCTCTTGTTTTTAAAATTGCCAGCTCTTTAGCGTATGCGCGTAATACCAGTTTTAATTAAAACCATAAACGTTCACCTAAATAATTTTGCCTGCCTCCATGACACAACAGAGGCATCTTCATCAAAAATTACAATAATATGAGACAAAAATAGCATATTGCGCAATATGCATGCAATGCAATATGCTGTTAGTTATAGCTGAAGTAAGTTTTTCGCATGGTGACTTTGTCATGGTAAATTAAAGGTGTTTTATCTTAAAGGGAACCTGTGGTGTATTATTGTTACTAGCTGTTTAAAACGATCACATTTTGGATCTACCATCACCCACATCTCTGCCTGCATTCTCGTCCTTACTATAATGTGATGTCTCACTGTCTTCACAAGACTCCTTCCTCTCTGGTTCAAATAGATAATCATTTACACCCATTTCCTTAAAATTGCTAGCCATAGTTGCTTCTTGAACATGATTACTAATCACATTTACAGCATTTTGCAGGTGCCTAATCACCTAAAATGTTGCTTGCTGAATAGATCTTCTTGTTTACTTGTGCTGGACAGCCCAGCCCAACAAGTTCACATTGCTTCAGGAAAAAAAAATTACTGCTAACCATTGGTTTAGTCCCCGCTAGTAATCATATTACTCAAATTAATCAAATTACTCTACTCAGGTCATTTATGTTAAAATATTGCTTGTATCGCCTAAACATATTACATACGCGCAAATCATGCTGTAAGGATAACTAATACCAGTACTTTTTAAAAATTAATGAGTAACACAATGTACGATATCCATAATTTTTTTTTTTCTGAGTGCCAAACCCAACAATGGTTTGCATTTTGTAAATAATTTAGTTATATAGTAAAGTAACTATAGTATAGTATAACAAAGTGTAAAAAAACAACAACATTCTATTAATTATTTAGGCGGCACGGTGGCGTAGTGGTTAGCACGTCCGCCTCACAGCAAGAAGGTCCTGGGTTCGATTCCCAGCT
>JBCNYG010000001.1:11575633-11590235 GCA_039654305.1 Porochilus rendahli
GAATATTTTCAGGAATGTTTACAAACCAATTCAAAATGCCATGATATGATAAAAGTACATAAGCAGCTAGGAAAAAATATATTTTTAAAAATGATAGTGAAATTTGATTTTTGATTTGGATTTGTTCATCTCTTTTATCCGCTTATCAGTCAGTGCCGAAACTGGAGCCATTCTTGTCTGATTTCGTATGAGAGGCAGGGTTCACCCTGGACAAGTCACCAGTCTACTTTAGGGCTAACACAGAGATGAATAACGGCTCACAGTAACCATTATACCACACAAACCACCACAACCAGGCCACCGGTTTGCACTTGCATTTTAAAGATTATAAATGCACTGTGAAACGTGACTTATGGACTTTCTTTTTGGTTTATTTAGTTCACCTGCCCTTGTGTAAATGTAAAATAATATCAATAATAAATTATTAGACTTAATATCGCTCCAGAGTAATGCAGGCTCCGTGTGAGCAGTGCTGTATTTGGCTCTAGCTGCACAGACATGCAGATTAAGAGCACTTTAATGAAGTGCTTCATTAATTCTACAGGATCACTAAGTAACAATTGATAATGCACGGCAATACTTCATGCACAGGCATTAGATTCTGCACTTACAGCATTTCATTTGGCCATTTTACCCCATTTTGCATGAACGACTGTGAAGTAAAGCTTACTGCTAGTAATCCTTCAGAATTAATATAGAACTAGACGTAAATACATTCAGCTTGGCGATTTAAACTTTCTTTATTTCAAATTTGTGGCCGTGTTTATGCTCTTCATATAAAACCCATCAACAGTGAGGCCACCCTAAAATCCAATTACCTTGCTATAGCGTCAATGACATTTAATTGGCTTTAACTTCTGAGTTGGGATTTTTTAACATAGTACTTATTCTATGATGTATTAGATTATTAAGGCTTTCCCCCTCATTATCATATGAGATGTTGAGATTGCAAGAGTGACTTAATAGTTCGGAGTCAATTTATTCATGATCAGGAAATGAGCTATTCGTATTCATAGACATCCTTTTAAAGGAGGTTTATCAATGCTGGAGTAAGATGTTGATATTTGAACTTAAATGTCACATGCTTCTGTGTAAGCTTCACCTTCCTACAAATTTATGGGTGAGCACTAACAGTGACACACCAGCTCCTCGCCAGCCAATCAGCAGCAGGCTGGGTTTATGCTGTGCACAAACGCTCCAGTTGCTGATTGGTTAGGAAAGTGTTTTGTGGGTCATAAAGAGCTGTGTTTAACCCATGGGAAGTCTTTTAGTGCACACAGAACAGATAGCTTGTTGACAGTGCTGAAATGTTTGTTTAATGTTAGAAATATAAGTATTTATTTCAATTGTTTCGTTCGAGTTTAAAAAGTATATTGCATTTGAATCAATGACTGCACCATTAATTAATCTTTCTTTTGGCTGGGATTCCCAATTTATCTTCTTGCACATTGCATTGGGTTCCACAGTGTGTTGATTTAGGAGGCTCATATCAGTGCACACACACACACACACACACACACTTTTTTCTGATCAGTGCATCTCTGGAGAGTCTGTGCATCAGTGCAGTGATGACACCATTTACTCAGACTGTCATCCTTCCAGCATCTGCAGAAGAGCTATCTATCAGCATAAATATCTCTTAAGAGACAAGACTGACCGTACATCATAACATATCACATTCACACGCTTGCAAATCTTTGGTGTATTATACGTTTTCTTTCTCTCTCTCTCTCTCTCTCTCTCTCTCTCTCTCTCTCTTTTACTTATTTGAGAAATATGTTCACTGTAAATACTTTTTGCAAATGCTGCTTTACTCTTCATTAAAACTTTATCTCTGAAAGCTCATCAGAAATGTCACATCAGCAATGTCTTAATGACCTGAGATTATATCAGTAAACACTTTAACAAAGTGAAGAATATAAAGTGGAAGTAGAAGACAATTATAAACTTGTCCTTTCATGTTTAATTAATGATCATGACTCTACTTTCTACTTGAACCTGATTTCGAACTGTATTTAATCTGTCTTGACTTGATTATGACTTTCACTTAGACACATCCATTCCACCATATCTGTAGCTCATGCTTTATTCTTCATACTGTGCTTTAATTTAAAGCATGGATCTTATTTTTGGCCTCAGAGCCTACTTCTCTTTTACTTTGTTTTCTTTTTTTTTTTTTAACAAAAAGCTTGAGTGTTTAAGGTGCATCCCATTTAATTATATAATTTAACTCTTGAATATTTTCAGGAATGTTTACAAACCAATTCAAAATGCCATGATATGATAAAAGTACATAAGCAGCTAGGAAAAAAAAAATATTTTTAAATATGATAGTGAAATTGTTCTGCCAGGTTTGTTTTTTGATTTGGATTTGTTCATCTATTTTATCTGCTTATCAGTTAGCGTCGCGTCGGCTGAGATCAAGCAAGCAAGCAAGAAGACTTAAGCAGTTTGGCAAATGAATGAATAAATTAATGAATTTTGTTAACCTGCGATGGACTGGCGAGCTGTCCAGGGTGTACCCCGCCCTCGCCCAGAGACGGCTGAGATGGGCGCCAGCCTGCCCACGACCCTAATTAGGAATAAGCGGTTCAGAAAATGAATGAATGGATAAATGAATTTTGTTAATGAAATCAAGATCAAAGCACTGCGTATTCGGCATTGCTCAATATTGAGCTAGAATTTGTATCCCTAGAACAGCCAAGTTTACTGACATCTAGCTCCTGAATAAATTCCAATTAAAACATATAATAGAGATCTAAGCCCATGTTCACCCATAGCATTAGTCCACTACTGGCTCTGTTCATATTTCCATTTTTTTCCCATCCAAAATCTTTCATTCTCTATATATCAAACAAACCACTGAAAATCCATGCAAATTGTATAGTATGTGCATGCTTGTTTCGTGTTCTGATCTCAGTAATATAACAGTCTAAGATTCAACTCGATGTTTTTATATTCAAACTCTGATCAGCTTGAAGTGAGCTGCTGGAGAAGCTTGCCATGGGAACCCCATGCTGAACAAGGTGCCAGACACACTCTCCCTGCAGTCCTATTTAGTGGCTTGTGGACCGTACCATCTGCCGATGTCACGGGTTGTGTAGAGAGAAAGAGGAAGAGTGGGAGGAAGAGCGGTCTGACATGATCTTACTGTTTCTGTTCTATGGCCACTTGAGCCAACGCTAGCTTTACAGCCAGCCATGCACATGGCGTTCCTGATTTACCAGGCCGTATGCTTTTAATGTCAGCCAAGCATGAAAGAATAAGAGTTCTGAATCATGTCACACTGGCGGGGTCTGCAGATTTACTGTGCTGGAAGACACCGAGATAACAGCACATATGCCTGTCCATATGCTCAGTGTGGTGCTTTAAAAGTAAAATGTAAATTCATCTTGTTACACTTGCACATTGCACATGTAGTCAGTATAGGAAACCTAGCACTACTACCTACTCTTTATAACTCTCAAACACTAAACACCAACTTGATGTCTTAATGTAGGTAAGTCTGTTGGGCTTTTTACACTCAAGCCAACCCTTGTTACCATAGCATGACGTGACTAGGAGTTCAACACCTCCTTGGTGGGACCATCGCAGGTTACCTTCCCAGTATGTCTGAGTATGGTGGGGTATACCAGGGATTCGAACCAATGACCTCTCAGTCATGAGCCTAGCACCCTAACCACTAATAACCTAACTTCTGGCCCCACACACTACCAGCCCTATCTAATGTTTAAATGTATCTCTACAAAAACTATGGTTATGGTTAGCAGTCATCTTTAATTACAATGGACACATTATTACCAGATATACGAGGGCTGCTTGTTAAAGATTTCCCATGACATAGTTCCCATGGATTTAGAGGAACGATACTTGGCAAGATTATCAGACTTTCTCTACAGAGATACCAGTAAGGGTTACACACTTCTCCCACTGCTTTATGCAGTTTGTGGAGACCTTGTCTGTTGAAGTCTGCAGGTTGCTCCAGAAGCCATGGACTGTGCTTCCTTTTGGGAAACATGAGGGCAACAAAGTGGGGCGTTGTCTTGCAGGAGGTGGACAGCTTTGGTTAACATTTTTTGAGTACACACACAGTCGGTGCAGTATACTGCCACACATTTGAGCGCTCAGAGAGCAGTTGGGGGTTAGGTGCCTTGCTCAAGGGCACTTCAGTCATTCATGTGGAGGAAGGGAAGGTGCAGCTCATTCCCCCACCGCCGCACATTTTTCCTGCTGGTTCAGGAATCGAACCAGTGACCTTTAGGTCCCAAACCCACTTCTGTAAGCATTAGGTTACAGCTGACCCCAACATTCGACACCGTTTGTTTTGATGGTCAGCTACGAATATAGTATCTCCTGTCACTTGTGGTAGCCTTTGCCAGGAAATCCATCATCACTTCTCCATGCTGGTCCCAAAAGTTCGTAAGCATAACTACATGCCACCTTCTGAGAAGGTGAGTCATAATGCTTTCATTGCTTCAACTGAGCTTTAATCTCTGGATCATAGTGATGGACGCATGTTTCTTCCTGCATGGTTGTCAGAGAAGTCCTTCTGGTTTTGTGGTACATGGCCAAAATAGTCTGGTAGCACATGATCTGTTTCTGCTTCTGGAAAGGTGTGAGCAACTGGGTATCCACTGTTCGGACAACTTCTTCCTGTGCAAATGTTCATGGATTATCTTTTTTTCAACAAACCCCACACTGATTTTGACATCATTTAGTGGCTTACTGTGGTCGCCCGGAATGGGGGCCGTTTCCACCGATATCGGACCACACTTAAACTGATTATTCCAGTGGTTGACTATGTCATATATGATTGGGAATCTTTAACAGAAGTCATTTTCATCTCTTGATGCCTATCCCATGGTGTGCAACCTTTTAAGTATAGAAACCTAATAGCTGCTCTGCATTCAGCCGGCTCCATTCACACACCCTACTCCACCTTAGCACCTGTAAAAGATAAACTGTGAGGTGTTCAGAGCTGCATATATGTAACCTATAGAGATGTTCAATTTCAATCTCTAACAATAACCAGAAGTGGGTCAGGGCAATATGACATTTTATATTTGTAAAAAAATGCCTTCATTATAAATGAAAGGGTGTACTAGCCAACATTAGTTTTCTAATGACAGGATAAGCTAACATCTAATTCTGAAACGTTGAAGGCAAGAAAAAAAATCATATTAAACAAGATAACTAGATAGCTGGCTCTTTACAGTGACTAACATTCACAGTCTCTGTTGCTTTGCTGCTTGATGAACGGGAGAATAGACTTTAATAGAGGATATGATATTGCAGTGATGGAAAAGAGGACGGCTGGTGAAATGTTCAATTAATGTCAAGGTTAAGAATTGGTATGGTCCAATTTAGGGGTGTCTTTATGTAAAAAAAAAATATTTTCCAGGCATAAATATGGGAAATACACTTTAATATTAATCATTAAAGTTAAGAAATATATATATATATAGTTGTTTTGACTTCATGAACAGTTGTTTTTACCTCTATTGAGGTTTCCAAATCTTACTTAGTGGGGTCTCCCACTATCCCGTCCATAATTTGACCCATGGTAGTGCCTGCTTATGACTTTGCGTATGTAGGACTGCAGGACCAAAGAGTTATTAATTTCCCTTTATGCACAGACAGTGATAGAGTAATACATCATGGGGATAGTTTCTAAGACCGCCTGCAGCAACATGGATTGGCATTTCTCTAACCAAGTCTACAGCCAGGAATAGACCTGTCAGGAAACACTGGAAAAATAATTATCTAAAAGCTTGATTTACTGTCCTCAATTTCTATACACAGCTTATGCAGTTTAAATGAAACACACAGCAATGATGTACAGAAACCACCAAGATCTCTGGACTGCCTGTGCTGTTATGATGCATTGACTGTGTGTGCAGTATTGTGTACTTGGTACAGTCTCTGTATGTACTATTTCTTCTCTGGGGTGTTTATAGTTTATGTTAGTAGCTTTAAATTCAGACTCCAAGTACTCTGACTGTCAGTGGGGTTTTTGTGTTTGTGTGTGTGTGTAAAATCTTATCTTTAAATTATTATGGGATAAGGTTCATTCAGGTGAATTTATTCTGAGATGATAAATATTTGCCCATCCCTTTGGAGACCCCTCATCTTGCTGAGTGTTTAAATCATATCCCTTCCTTTTTTTATTAGCTGAGCTGATTACTGTTAGCCATCGAGCCCTGTAGAAAATCTGCGCATTATTTATGGACTACCACAGGGTTGGTGACAGCGAACAAAAATGTTTTTATTGACATCACGTTCTGGCTGTTACTTTGACTGTCGCTTGCGTTGATTTGCTCGCCTACTAACTTCAATCCCTTACGTCCACATTGCTTGTAGAACGCAAAGTATACCGTGCAGTAAAATTCTATTATGCTGCATTTCTTTAAGTGAACTTCTGAAGCTGCATTTTCCATTATATTTGTTTAATAATCCATCGTTCTTTGTTTACTTTACAATTTCTCCCCAAGAAAAAAAAATTTGTGTAATCTTTTTCCACTGGAGTACTGTGATTCACTCTGTGTGTTTCCCTTAACCTGCTAGTAATTATTTCTTGGGTTTCATGACCACATGTCTCCTATAACTGCCTCCGTATTGAGAAGCCATAACAAATGTAAGGTTTTATGTGTCAATCAGAAACTTCAGCAAGATGGCAAAGAAGCAAAGTTCTCCTCTATACTGGACTGCAAAATGCATTGCTTTGGTTTAAAAGAGCATTCACTTCAAACCATTCAGGGTTCTCAACATGAGGTCAACGTTGCCTTTGTAACATATCACGAAAGGTTATTTCCACCTACAGAGAGACAGGTTCACCAGAGCAGCACTCTGTCCTTGGAGACAAACCTTTTAGACCAGGTTTTACACACAGTTTTTTCCAGTAGTGGTGTAACGCTTGTTGTTGTGTATGGATTCCATTAGGTAAAAAAGATAAATGCATTTTCTACTACGCATTTCCAGTCCAAAATATATGCTCGCAATGCATTATCTGTAGATAATTGTTGAGCCCTGTTCTTTTCAGCATGGGGTTCTGAGCTAAAAAGTATAATTGGGTTGTGTGATAAATGTAGAAGTGTCATTAATTAAAGGTCTGTGTGAACTCATACGTGATGCATTGTTGTGTTTGCGATGACTAGATTAGCTCCACTCTACACAGGGTCCCTCCTCAGGGGTCCTGAATCACAATAGTGAGTCATTCCATGCTGGCTGTGATATGACCGATTGTTATGAGCTCCATCGCTGCAGGATTACATCCCATAATGCTTTTGGCTTGTCACACCAAACAAACAGCTACTTTGCTAGGTGTCTTAATGTCTGACTCACGTCCAAGCCAGCGTGTAGCTATTTCACAGATCATATAAGTTTTAGATGCACTGTCCTTTTTCGATGCAAATAGTATGTTCACACTGAACAGCTCAAAAAGATGTAGCGTACAATTAAAACCAAGATGTGATAGAAACTTTGGATGTATAGATGATATTTCCCCAATTTAGTAATAAAGAAGAAGATGATAGCTATTAAATTCTACGAGAATTGTTATTTTTATCCATCTGTCGATCTGTCTGTTCATCTGTCCAGGACTCTTGTTAGTGTGTGATACCATATGAGTGGTTAAAAAAAAAATTTTATTCATTAATTCATTTGCAGAACTGCTTAATCCCACTAGGGTCACAGACAGGTTTGGACAATTCTCAGCCACTCTGGGTCACCCTGAACAGTTTGCCAATCCATCACACGACCAATACACAAAACGATTCACATTCACAACTAGGAGCAATTTGGAACAACCAGTTAGCATAATGTGCATGTCTTTGGAGTATGGGAGGAAACCAGAGCATGCGAATAGAAAACCAATGCTGGCACATGGAGAGCATAACTCTACTGAACTATACAGTCCTCGCCAAGCCGGGGACTTGAAACCAGCACCTTCTTATTGAGAGGTGGACGTGCTAAACCCTATGCCACCATGCAGCTCTGTTTTAATATTGTAGGATTCATATGGAATTGTTATTGGTATGGAATTTATCCAAATAGGATTGGTTCATAGACCATTAATAGCACATCCTATAGGCCCCAAAGTGCAATTTCTTTCACTGGATCTAAAGGGTCCAAATACCTTCCAGCATGGCAGTGCCCCATGCATAAAGTAACCTCCATAAAGACATCGTTTATGAAAGAAAAGGTCGGTGTGCAAGAACTTGAGTGTCCTGCCTGACCTCAGCCTTCATGAACTCCATTGAGATAAGACTGCATCCAAGACCTTCCTACCCAGCCTCACTACCTTACTTCGATGAAGCTTTTGTGCCTGAATGAGCACAAATCCTCACATCAGCACTCCAAAATCAAGTGAAGACCCTTTTCAGAAGACTGGAGACTGTTATAGACACAAAGTGGGAACAACTCCATATAAATTAAAATGTTTTTGGAATGTTCATTATTTTTATATGTATATTGTTATATACTGTGGGTGGCACAGTGGCTCAGTTGTAAACACATTTGCCCCACAGCTAGAAGGCCTGGGTTTGATTCCTGGGTACCCCGGTTTCATGTACAGTAGGCTAATTGGCTGTTCCAAATCGCCCCTAGGTGTGAGTGTGAATGGTTGTATGTGTGTTGGCCCTGTAACCCAGAGTCGGCTGAAGTGCCTCCCCGTGACCCTAATTAGGAATAAGTGGCTTAGAAAATGAATGAATGAATGAATTAATATTCTACACTTTTTGTAACATATTTTAATTCTGATGAATATATGCTCTTGATCATACTTTATAAGGGCAAAGTCAAAAGTTTTAATGTGCACAACATTCAACACAACATGGACCAAGTGTCGTAAATCCAGACTGGTTCAGACATTCTACTGATCTTACTTTAGAGCTTCAGGATTGCAACACCATGCATTAGTTCCAAACCAGCGAGCAGTAAGATTATGGTTATGTCAAGAAACAATAATGCGCTGTTGGCATACAGTGATATAACTGTACATTAAACAGACGAGATTCTCCTCTTTAGATCAGTTTACTGACCTCTCTGGCAGTTTGTCAGAAAGTGAGGATGGTTCTGTCTCCGCAATCCTATCCTTCATTACGCTGAGGAGATGGGAGCAATCTGTCTCCAAGGACTGCCTATAGGAGCCCAGATTTTCCGCACCTTGTCCTGTGAGAAGAATGCTCGATGAATGACAAAGCTGTCCTTTCTCTCACCCTGAGCCACTGCAGCATCAGTAGTCTTTGGTTTGATGGCAGGCTGCCTGGTCTGCACGCTTCACTCTTTGGCACCTTCACGAGTGAGTGGGGCAGCCAGTGTCAAACGCTTATTTAGGCAGATTAGCTTCTTAAAGGATGAGAAGTGATTTTTTTGAAGACAGAAAGACTTTCACACTTACCAAAAGAACCTTTCCTGGTATGATAGTTATGCTTTTGTCAGTGGTCCTTCACTTTTTAAATAGATATTTATGCCTACCTACAGTGCAGAGAAGTTTAGACTCTTCTACAGGTATGTTTTGGAAGGGCATCTACTTAGAATCAGGCAGAACACCGACAGTAACCACAACTCTCCATGCACTAAGCTGTCTGAAACCCCAGTGCACATGGGAGACTCGAGTTGCGTAAAACTGGAGATTCTGTTGCTGATGACGGAATATCCTGAGAAAAAAAGCTTCATGTGCAGGGGCAAGCAACTCGATATTTTCTTGCTCCGAAAGGTTTAGCAAGTTTATTTTAAAGCATTTCAAGATAATGATATTGAGTTGCTTGAAACTAAACTTCCTCGTGTCTGGGCAAACTGGACAATCAGATCCTCAACCCGGTCAGTGTAAACCAATCCGCACCAAGATACAAGTCATGTGAGTATCTAAAATAGCTTGTTAAAGTAGCTTGCAAAACTTGTTACTAGGAGATATTGTCTAAAATGACAAATTAGTGCACGTGTGGCAAAAACACACTTGTTTATATGATATTCATTTGCTAGATTATTTTAAGAGTTAAAAGGTAATGGCTTTGAGGAATTGCCTGCATTGTTGGGTTGACAAGTCGGTAAACATAAGATTCCATATGTTTCCTTTCTCCTAAAATCACTTATACAGTACACTGTCATACTGTATGCCTTAAGCTTGGATTCATTCATTCATTCATTCATTCAATCATTCATTTTCTAATTAGCGTCGTGTCAGCTGACTCTGGGCGAGGGTGGAGTACACCCTGGACAGTTCGCCAGGCCATCGCAGGGCCAACATACACACAACCTTTCACACACACATAGGGACGATTTTGGAACAGCCAGTTAGCCTACTGTGCATGATTTTGGCCTCTGGGAGGAAACTGGAGTATCCAGAGAAAACCCACATGAGCACAGGGAGAACATGCAAACTCCACACAGAAACGTTCAAACCCGGCAATCACACCCTTGCCTTATTGCTGTAAGGCGGACATGCTAACCACTGCGCCACCATGCTGCCCCAGTACTGTGTTAATTTTATGACCTGACTGTATTATTTTAGTCAACGGACTGTCCCATGTGGCCTTAAAGCGCTGAAAGTGCGGGTAAACGTGAAGTCTCAATTCAAGTCTCCTGTGACGGCTGGCCTTGTGGAAGGCAGACAGCACTATACTATTTGATGTACTGGTTTTACGGACTATTAATGGGATGAATGCCACCATATCTTCACTTTCATTGGAAGCATGCTCTACCTTAAAAATAAAAAAAGCTATGAAAACAGAAGAAAGAACATCCATGAAACATGCCGCCTGCCTGTGTGTATGGGGGTAACCTTGTGGAGATGCATGGGCACGATCTTTGTTATTATGAGAAGTTGGCACAGAGCTGCCTACCTCAGCACTCAGGGCTGTAAGTGGGGCAGCACACTGAGAGTCTGTAGGAAGTAGCAGAGCCATCCGTTATCTGCACACCGCCTGGGCAAAACGGAAGCAGCAGCTGCACAGTGAAGCTCTAAAGTGCTGATTTGGTATCAAACTCTCCAGGCTCGTAAATGACTTGGAAAACAAATGTTTTATTTAAGGTTGAGCGCGATGTGTAAAAACTGAGCTGTTGTTAATGGAAGCTAGTACTATATATGTTATATATCTATTGTATATACTCACTAGGAATATCTGCACCCTGTTCAGTGATGCGATTATCCAGTCACCCAATGCAAAGCATTTACAATCTTCTGAGATCTTCATCCCAACAGTTTCTTTCACAGCAGCATGCATATTGAAACACAGTGATGCTTTATAAAAGTATTTCAGAACGCACAGCGCATTAAATATTGAGGTGAATGTGCTACATCAGCATAATACTACGTTGGGTTGGTGATGTCAAACTCCAGTCAGCCAAGAACAGTAATCTAGTAATCTGGTACAGTGTGCACAGACTCACCGAAAGTGCACAGCGAAAACTGGAAAACAACCAAGCAAGCAATTGCAACCTATTTTCTTCTCGGTTCACGGTGCTATGCTAACTGAGATGCTGGTGTACATGTTTCTAATAAAGTGGCCAGTGAGTGTATGCAATGAGATCATACTGGTCTTTAACCTAAATTCACCTCAGTAATAAAACTGAATCCAGTCCAAAGGTATCGGAAGATATGATATCACTTTAATCTATAATAACACTGCTGTGAGGCGCCATAAAGGAAATGAAATTTTTAGAGCTTTGAATAGAAATATGCAGTTTGCCCCAGAGCTAATGGCCCCCGAGTTGTTTTCAAGCCTAATTAAGAAACATCCGATGTCTTTACATCTTAATGGGATCATACTTATCTTGTTTATTGTTTGAATTATGATATTCAGTGCACAACAATATCCATAATGTGTATAAGAGCAGCCACTGATGAGTGTTTAAAATGCATTGCACAGTGATCGTGGAAATGGAAATCACTCCTATCTGCTGCAGTAACAAAGGGGTTATGTGAGGTCATAGCTGCGAAATCTTAATCCAGCGGATGCAATTAGCACCTAAACTGCTGGTCTTTCCAAGAGTTATGACCTTGTCTTATATACCAAGTCGGCGTGTGTGTGTGTCCACCTGTATCTCTGTACATCACGTAAAACGTTATGGTCTCAAAGCCGATTGATTCGTAACCACCATGTCTGGGACATCTATGGCTATTTCAGCAAATGTTGAAGGTAGTCTGTCACAAATATGGATGGAGGAAATTAGCAAATGAAGACATGGTAGCAGGTTGGGGTGGGGGTGTGGGGGGAACAAGCGCGGATAAATTGATCTTGCATTTAACTCACGGCAAATTTTAACATGACCTCCTGAGTATACCACCAGAAGTGCCTAGAACACGTATGAGATAATTCTGATGGGCCACGAGAGACAAAGGGTCATCTGTTTTTGCCTACCGTACAGTAATTCTAGCTCATTCTACCTTAACCACAGACATGAGTCTAGCTGAAAATTTCTAATGAAGCCGGAACTTTTTTGACTTACAGTAGAGAATTAAGCCCTAAGTATACCTTCTGACAGTGCCAAATTGTAAATGGTATTTGAAACTACCATCTATCACAGGACTGTGTGCAGAACTGATTATTTGGCTCCAAAAAGCATGAAGAATGAAGTTAGAAACCTGGCAGTAAATAGCCATTTCTTTCCCACGCATCACGGTTAAAGCCAAAAGAATAACGTGTGGAATAATGCAAAAGTCAGCATAGGTAAGACAAGCATTCAAGTCACTGCATATCTTTTAGCTACTGAACTTGAAATATGGACATTGTGCCTGCCACAAGTGCAACATTAAAATTCACAGAGTTGCACTTTCTTGAACATTTTTTAGACTAACGGCAACAGAACTAAATAATTATGACTGACACTTTCACCTTTTCACTGAAGGTCAGCTGCAAGAACAGTGCTTTTTGGAGGAATTATATGCCATTAATAAAGATTGATGTCATCCAAGCTGTCCACTCATCAACTTTCCTTCCTTTACAGTTTAAGCTGATTTGCAGAGAACCTGCAGAATTACCTTCCTGAATGGCTTCGCAGTTCATAGGCACCAGTCCCAGGATGTAGGTTAAAACAAAATATGCATAAATTCAGAGAGGGTCATGAAACTTTCTTCCGAAGTAAACGACAGACTAAAGTCCATACCTTGGCAGGGGGCCCAGATTTGCATTTCTATGACCAAGGAGATCCTTGATATACTCTCGACAATGAGAGATCGGGCAGAAGGTGTTGTAATCTAATCATTTTCTATTTAGGTTGATGAAGTAGGTGGGTTTGCTTAATCACCAGTCAGGATCATTTTGACCCGGGAATGATTAAGATTGCCGGCACGTTTAACTGCTTTCATTTTTAGCTGGGATTAATAGAAACCTGCCAGTTTTTGAAAGCGTGCTTGATTAAAAGCACAGCATGACTCATGGTATGGTTTTAATTCTTATTAGTAATGAGTCTCTTCTGAAAAAAGGTGCTCAAGGTACAAATGTTATGCTGTCATAAGGATATGTTGTCATCTCATCACACACTGTTCTTCTGAGAGAAGAATACTTGCTGTGCGTCATATTCCTGTTGACAAATCTATGTGCTCTTTTATGCATGACTCTAATCTTCGTAATTACTGAGCACAGTTTTCTAGAAAATGATATAGGATGCAACCATGTAGAATCAAATATTAATACACTATATTTGGTAAGTAATCAGTCTGTTCTTGGAAGAAATGACCAAATATCTAATAAGATTATTTTTAAAAACATATTTTGCAAGAAACAGTACTTATAAAGATACATATGGAATCTAGCGAAGTCATTTGAAAACAAGATAAAGTGCCATTTTAAACATTGTGGTTTATCTCAATGTGTGTTTTTTTTTATAGTTACACTAGTTTCGCCGTATTTTACTCTATAAGGCAAGACACAAAACACAAATCAAATAGCAATCTACTAAACTCATTTCTGTTATTTTGGAGAGAAAATAATCTTACCTCACTTTGAACTCAGTGGATTCTTTGCCTGGAAAATCAGTTATGTAAACATGAAGGTCATTAATTCCATGTACTTAATATTAGATTAAACAGAATCAGTTCGTGTCTGTTTTTCTTTGATCTAATGGTATCAGGCAAAGATGCATCCTGCATATATCCGGCAGTTTCCAGGAGACCACCCAGGTTTCAAATATGAACTCTGAATAATTTTAAATGAGTTAACCCAATTAATGCCTCTGACACTAATGCCAAAATGCAGTGTGATATGGTCTGTGCTTGCTAAACATATAGTTTGAAAATCTAAGCAGAGATGGGGTATTTTTGGTGTAATGCTCTCGGTGTTTAATTATGTACCTGCATTGAACAGCCTCAGTGGATATGTATGGAGTAAGGATGGTAGGATTTGCAGGGTTGCACCAGTGCATTGATTTAGAAGGTTGCAATGTGAATGCCCCGATTTGTAAAAAATCTCTCATATATTATTGGAGTAGAAATCAGGATGCATCATTTGTAACACATTTACATCAGTAATATCTGATTTATTATTATCTGATTATTAATAGAGACCCTGGCGGCACGGTGGCGTAGTGGTTAGCACGTCCGTCTCACAGCAAGAAGGTCCTGGGTTCGATTCCCAGCTCGGGCGTTTCTGTGTGGAGTTTGCAT
>JBCNYG010000001.1:11687857-11699654 GCA_039654305.1 Porochilus rendahli
CCTAAAGACATTTCTGTGAGTCAGGGTTGTGAAAATTTTCCATCTTTTTTTTTTTTTTTTTTTTTTTTTTTAAATCTCCACGCCCTGCATGTACCTGTAAAACCTGCTTGTGTATTCCTTTCCCTTTCTTTTGGAGGCTCGATTTTTGAGAGCACGAGCAGAATTGGAGAGGAAATGTTCCCAGTGGACTTTTACGCGTCAGTGCTGAGAGACTAAACCTTTACTGCTCACACTAATGAGCAGCAGAAAGGCCTCAATTACTTTCAAATGTCTTCCTGTTTAATCACTCGTGTCCGGCGTCCTGACAGGTCAGCGTACGGCCTCGTTGTGGAGCGCATGTAAGAATTAAATGAAGACCTCGTTAACATAAGCTTTGTTGGTGAATTGGTATTTGTGGACTCTGCTCACTTTTTTTTATTCTGCAGAGGACATTGGCGTACACGCGCGCGCCCACACACACACACACACACACACACACAGTGAGTCAGTAGGATAACCTGTCATAGTCAGCTGTGTTTTTGCACAGTCAGTTCAGACGATGTCTCTGTTTCTCACTTCACAGCCGTCGGATCCATGCTGATGACACCTCTGTGGCAGTAAGTGTAGAAATATCTACGGAATATACAGAAGACGACGTAATCCATTCTCCAAACCCTAATTTACCCCAGAAGTGTTTCTGAGATGTTTTTTCTGTCCTCTTCATCTTTTCCTATGCAGAAAATTACAGTAGAAGTTACCATTTGCTTCAGGTCTGTAGTTCAGCGTGTAAACGAGATTTGTGCGTCTTTCGTGGATGTGTTTAGTAACTTTGTGTGTAATGATCTGACAGGTTGGGATTTGTGAGCACGTAGCAAGTTAACAGTCACCGTAAGTACAGTTATCGAAATCAAGGCCCATATGCTAATTATTTTGTGGCCTGTGAGAGCTGTCAAAATATATGATTATATTTCATTCTTTGCGTCGACTATTACCATGAAACGTAATTCATCTTCTGTGTACATGGTGGCGGAAACCTGTTTCAAGTAAACAGCCGGTAATCCCTGATTAAAGAAGGATTTCATGCTGGATTGTCAGAGTCAGGCGTTGTTGTCAAAAGGAAAATGAATCGAAGAAAAGTGGATAGAAAATTCATCATTTCGTCGTGCAGATTTTATAGTTGCCTGTTTGAATATATGTTTAGTCGATGACCTAGAAATTCAGTGATGTGTCCCTCAGTGAAAATGAGCTTGACACCCCTGTACTAAAGAATTTGCTTTTCACTAACCCATCTCACTTTCTCACTTCCCGTTTAGCACCCATGAGGCATTGCACACCTTTTGTCATTTCTGCTGCAATGTATTTCATTTATTTATGTATTTATTTATTTTAACTTAAGAGGGCTGCAAACCTCATACAGTAAGTAACCCAAGTAGCCTAAAGTGCATGCCGTAGACTGTGAGAGGAAACTGGAGCGCCGGGAGGAAGCTCACACAAACACTGGGATTGCACGCCTGCACTAGCCGTAGGGCTTGAACCCATTACCTTCTTGCAGTGAGATGAGGGTGCTAACCACCATGCTGCCGGGTCCCCTCACCTATGAACCAGCTATGAAAAACTGCAATGAAGTTGTAACTAAGCACAATGTGCAAGCTATATTAGACTCAAAACAACATGACAACAACGAGCGGTAAAGTCCAAAAAGTGACTTACGGATGGATTAGCGTTTCTTTCAGACCTTCAGTCACTGCTGCACGTTTATGGGGTATCAGCTGCTGTGCTATTCTTCAGTGTGGAAAATTAGATTTCAAGAACGTACGCTTCAGTCATGCTTCACTCATGTTTGTTCTGTAAATTAGGCTTCAAGTCCAGTTTATACTTTTTTTTTCAAAGAAATTGCATCATAGGGTGCCTCGTACCCTCACTGGGCATCTGTGTA
Source organism: Porochilus rendahli (assembly GCA_039654305.1). Taxonomy (NCBI): domain Eukaryota; kingdom Metazoa; phylum Chordata; class Actinopteri; order Siluriformes; family Plotosidae; genus Porochilus; species Porochilus rendahli. Next base: position 11,689,773 of record JBCNYG010000001.1, read on the forward strand.
TAAATCTGCTTTTGGGCCGAACAGACGGATGACATGGAGCATGACAGAAGTTGTCAGATACCACACAGGTGATTACCGAGTAAAAATATAAGAGTGAATGAGGCTGGAATGGAAAGTCACGAGTAATGCGAGCACGCATATTTCTTGTACGCCTAGTTTATTAAAAGGGACATTTGCTAGTGAGAATGTCAACGCCAAAACGTTTCTCGGTCAGTAATTGCGGTGGCTGTGTGACGTAGCCGTTTCATGCGCAGCGACATTATAAACTCTAATGAGCTCCATCTTGAAGCCGTACTGTAGTCTGTGTGCTTTATTTATTTATTTATTTATTTATTTATTTATTGTTGTCATGATGTGGATCTCAAATCAAAATCCCTCAATGTTAAAGGCTACTTGGCAGGCTTTTAAAATCCAAACACAAACCGTGAAATGGGCGTCAATTTTTGTTCATATTATTATAGAATATTATGGAGGTGAGTGAGATCCACATTTTAACATCCGAGTGTGGAATTCAGTGAAGGTTCCTTTTCTCTTTACTTAAGCAACAGGTGCATCAGTTGATATAATGATTCTCACTTGTGTGTGTTTTGACCTCTCGGATTATAACTGACTCACCCTTGGAAACCAGACCCCTCAGGTTAGTAATCTGTTCGTAAGTGAAGTTTATTAGACATGTGAATCTCCAGGAAACACATGATACCATGACACCTAGGTTCTGATTCAATTCCAATTTTTTGATATTGCAGTTTTTTACAGCTTGAACGCTTTATTCAAGAGCTGCACCACTGAGTAAATGAGTAATTAAATGTAACCTACTTTCCTTCATCAAAATCCAAGGGCAGCATTTAAACAATACCAAATTTTCAAGTACAGTATATAAAATAATCTAATTTTGAGACACTGTGGCGATGCATGAATCGGTGTGGAAAAATTCTTACATAACTAGGGTTAGATTTGGAAATATTTTAGGGTGGGTCAAAAGGCCCCCAGATCCTGTTGAAAGCCGTCCATTTCAAAAATGTTATGAGCCCTCGTGTTTCAAATTAACCATAATTCGGTAATAATAACAGTAATACACAAACTAGAAGTATATTTCTGGTCACCCTGAAAATCGGTCTTTGACTCCGGATTCATAGCTTCTGCTCTGTGGCCAGTTTCTTGGTGCTGTTGCTGTAGTTGCTGCAGCGATATCGGTTGTTTCTACAGTACAAAACATACAGAGTCATGAACGCCACACTGGTCAATGGAATGTATGGCAAAACGGGATACCGCAAGCGGCAATTTAGTTTGTGCCCCTCATGGCGAATGGAAATTTTAGGGGCGCATCTCCTCGATTTTTGTGCAGAAAAACGTGTCCTAGTTCTAACACTGCGTAACTAAATAGTTTTTATTTGTCGTCATTAGATGCCACTGAAAAATTATAGCTGAACGAAGTACAGAATTCTAAAACTACCTGTTTGGTTGTCATGGGTGTGAGCAGATTTTATTTTATGTCTAGGAACAAATAACTCCACGAAGATATTTAAAAAAAAAAAAAAAAAAAGAGTATTTCCTTTCAGTTGCTAAGGTTAGGGTTTGGTTTTGGTGTAGGTGTCATGTTAATTAGCTTCATTAATAATTTTCAGTGAATGTTTCAAAGAAGGGTAATGAGACACACCTCTGTGTGTGTGTGTGTGTTAGAAAAGTTAAATGTATGGCAGAGGGAGTACTCCAGAACCACACATTTAAAATATGGCTTGTCATCGCGGGCCCAAAAACGGCCTTATTACTACTTTTTTTTTTTTTTTTAAACCATGTACTTACATGTGCCATGTCTTGTATTTACTACAGCTACAGCTGATGGACAGCTGTGCTCCTCCCCCTGTTCATTTTAGATGCTTCTTGGAAGCAAAACCCACTTCTGAGGAGTCATAACCCAGGCTGCTCCGCTGACACGCTGCACACCCAAACAGGAAGTAGGCCTTAGGCGCAACACTATTGTATAGGATTTGTTTGTATGTAGCTTTCATTATTTTCACTGACATTGGATCTGCATTGCCTCTGGGGAAGAACGACACCTCTGTGAACACTGCAGTTTTGCGTGTGCTTCACGAAAAAGTCCGAGTGTTGAACAGCGCAGCAGCTGTGGTCTGTGTCTTTAGGGTTGTGAAAGTACGCGGACGTTTGTTCTGTTTCCTCATAAATCTTTACAGTATTTTTAGCATGTGGATATTTTTGGTGAAACACCTTTCAAGGATTAAATTAGCATTTCAGACAAAATGGCTATGATAAAGTGTTTGTGTGTGTGAAGAGTTATCATTCCCCCTGGTTTTAAAGCTTTTAGAATCGTTTTTACCCACCAAAACCCCAAATTGCAGGTGATGCCTGTATTTTTGTGGCGCTAAGCATTGTCTTATGTTCAATATTCTGTAAAAAGGGGGAGTGATGTTGCATATGATCATGCTGTATTTATTAGGTATTTGTAGGTATGTCACAGTATCAGAAGAAGTTATAGCCCCTCTCCATGACAGTTTTTCTGTTTTAATAGGTCTCTTAAGTTGATCATTCCTTTTATCTTTCTACTTGGAATGACATTGAGGAGTTGGCATCTGAAAGGACATACAGTAAGAGGATCATGGGTAGATGTGAACTTTGTGCTTGCAAGCAATCATAGATGGTCTGGACAGGTTGATATCTGTAGCAGGTTGTTGTTGTTCCCTGTTGTAGCAGAAATTGGCTTTAGTGTTGACGTGCCGGTAGTTATTGTACCTGTTGGGTTGTTCTGCTAAGAAAACCACTAAGCAAGTGCTGTAACTTTTTTTGCTTAAAGTAAAGGCACTGTACAGGTATATATTTTATTAGTAAAAATTTGCATAAACAAAAGACATTTTTAACTTTAATCAGGAGCTTCATGGGGACTTCCTAACTCTAACTCTAAAGCGAACACCCGCCCTCACCGCCTCAGGCCTAGTCGGCCCCCATACACCCGGCTAGACACCACCCTCCTGCCTCGAGAGCCCCCCCCATTCAAAATCCTGACAACGGGCCTGGATTTTCTATGATTCCTGCCGTCTGGGAGAAGTTGATGTGTTTGACCTGCGAGTCAGCTAGTCATTAATTAGAAGCTAGTTTCTTTTTATTTCTCTGGTTCACAACCGATACTTTGCTGAATGATTTACATGATGATGCCGGTGTCTTTCATTACATTATCTCCATATGTACCTCGACTGACATCTGATCCCATGGCGTAGATTTCACCTCTGGTTTAAGCACCGTCTTTTGTTCCTCACCACACAAGTGTACTTTCGTTTGTACTGGTGTAGTCAGCATTGTGCCACAGTCTAAACCAGCATTTCTGCCTTGCATAAAAGAACCATTGATTTGACTCGATTTACATAATTCCTACTTCCCTGTTTGGGGTATGCCTGTACACTCGGGTCATAAATTATTTTGACCTCTGGTAGCGGCTTCACAATTGCAATCTGATGCTCGGAATATTTTTTTAATTATAAACAGGGTAAAAATGTGTGCTGTTTTTTCTTCATTAAACTAAAAAAAAAAAATGGCAACAACCCGACTGTTGTGCATGAAATCGTGACAACGGGACATGAATTTGACAATCCGTTAAGGCAAGATAGTGGCAAAAATACCAGTATACAGATATTAAACTCTCAGATCAGATATAAACTAGGGAATTTCTGAACAGAGTAAAACTAGACACATCAACATATATTATAAGATTCTGTTCTCATGCACCAGACAAGCGCGCACCCCTTTAAAGGAACGAGAGGTAAAAAAACTTTAAGAAATAAGTGAATATTTGGTAATTGTTATTATTTAGGCATTCATATAGATGTCTCTTTGACCCTAACCACCAACCTAGACATTGTGCAGACCAAAAAAACCTTTGTGGCAGTTTTATTCTCGAATGAAAGTGGCCTCTTTAACAGTGTTACGCTCCCTGCAAAAATTGTTCAGGAATGTTTTGATTGAGGTGTTCAGGTCCCAGTTCTCTGTATAGAGTTAACAATTTCAGTCCATGGACGTCACCTTTCACACCTTACCTTGATGGCAGACACCATGGCACACCTACAGAGGTATTGTGAAGACTGTCCCTCGACAGGTCAGAGCTGTTCCGATGGCATGCTGTGGACCTGCTTAATATTACACAGGGGTTTTAATATTATGGCTGTTTATGTTTTCGTATCGTTTATCATAAATCTTAGCTGAAAATATCCTAACCTAGTTCCTGGGGAGCAGCTGTAACACCGAGGGTATTACAAGTCACCAGTTTCTTTACAAAAGAATGGTCTCCCCCCTTTTATTCTCAAGGAATTGAGCGTTATTTATAACCAAAACGTCATTTTTATCTCAATCTTTAATATGAGACGAGAGATCATGTCATTTACTTGTGGAAATACCTGGCACTCAGGATTCACCCTTTGACCATCCATCTGGACCATCCAATGTAACCCTCGACTCGTAACCCTGTGACAATAACTTTGCTGAAGTCCGTTGTCAGGTTTGCTCTGCCCCAAACCAAACGCTTGTCTACATGGCTCTTGTTTAAAGGTGGCCGACCGGTCGATTTCTTCACTTTTCCACGAGTGCGCAAACGTCTGCACCTCTTGTCATGCTTGATGCCTTTGATACCAGCCTGTTCAAACACGTCTGAGCTGCTTGAAAGAACCTTCAATCCGTCATCTGGTTTAATTTTCGTTCGGCTCATGTACCCAGTTCTTGTATCTCCGCCCTTTGGTTCTTCTCTTCACTTTTCCTATATTTTCAATGGCTTTCTTAATAGTTCTGTGGTCTCGAACTGTCCACAGTCAAAGTCTTTCAGCCAGTAACTGTACCATTCTGGTCTTCTGAGAGATCTTTCTTGTTACCCATTTCTGCCATAAGACTTTAACCCAAGCCACTATCCAACGAATACACAGGTGTATAATCAATTTACATTTACAGCATTTGCAGATGCCCTTATCAGGAGCGACTTTCGGATCAGTAACCCAACGCATTAATCTTTGGGCCACCACTGCCCTAAAAAGTCAGCTTCTATCTAGGCACTGCTGGGATTTGAACCCAGGAGCTCTCATTTACTAGACACGTGCTTGCGTAATAACATCAGACAGCAATAATCCAATGTTCTGCTAAACAATGAAAAACTTTAGGTCATTTTAAGTACTTAATTAGATGCAAACAAAATTTAGACATTATCTTTAAGGGAAGATTATCTTCAGGACCAGTCGGTATAAAGATATACCAGTTTATCAGAGTTAAGCATAATAACTTCAGCCGTACACCGTTTCCTCCGGGATCAATGAACTCTTCTGATTCTGATATGATAAGGGTGTTGGCACAAGAAGGGATGCGGCTCAGCAAATGGACTTTTTCACCCACCAGCCAAGATTGCAGGTGGTGGATGAAAAATGTGCACGCCACATACAGAATGAGACACGTTTTACTTTCGGAATGAATATCATTGATGATGAAGAATGACCTCTATTCTGTTCATTTCAAGCGCTGACTGAAGTGACTTTACAGATTGCTGTACAATCCTTGTGGCAACACGAGTTTTCTTGGTTCTTAATGGTCTCGGCCTTAATCGCGGAAGACCTGACGCCCTACGAACACTGCAGCACGTTGTACCAGTGGATGGCGCCATTCCTGAGGCCCACCAGTATCCACTGTGAAACACCTTACACTCAGGGTGCTCACCCACATACTTATACACGCAGGCCATGTGTTAATTTTTGTTTATTTCTTTTTTTATGATTACATTTAGGGGATGATCACACTAGAGGTGTGTTAAAAAAACGACTGATGCGAATGGCAATTTTGCGGCTGTCGCTTTCCATTCTCGATTTTGTCCCTTGACGTTCGCGGCATCACGTGTTCGCCTGTTCCGTGAACTCATCGAAAAAATTTTGAACATGTTTGATTGTCGCAAAACGAGGCTCTGACGCAGAATAGTACAAAGCTCTTCACAAACAGTCGCAAAGTAGTCGTTTTGCCTGCTAATTATAAATTTGTTTTGTTCTCAAGGAAAAGCAACAAGGTGGAGACTTCGACGCGGAACGTTTCAGACGTGCTGGCATCCGGCGTATTCTGTGTATCGCCGGAGATTCTCAAAAATTTTTGTGAGACTTTCATGCGATAGTTATATTTAGGCTGCAAAATATTCTCTTGCGTGCAAAGCTGCAAAACGTCTTCACGTGTTTGAAAATTCACACAACAAGAATCAATTTGCATCAGTCGCTTTTCTGTCACACCTCTAGCATAATCACGCCTTTACTCATCAGGTTTTGTGTTTGCTGATGCCAGGAACGGTCGAAGCGCACGTGCGTTCTTTGAGTGCACATTTCTGTGTTTGCATCAAAGAAGTATTTCTGTAGATGAAAAGCAGCTATGTTTTACGCGCCAGAGTGATTTAACCGCCGTCATACTTCCAGCAACACTTCAGTGCTTGACAGGTGTTAATTTTGTTGCGTGTAAGAGGGTGTGGATCTACTATACTATAGATTACGTTGTATTCAATCCTAATTGCGTTCTCAGTTACCTTTCAAAGCCAAATCCTGTAATGACACTTCAACATGACGATGCCGTCGATTCTGACAGCTATTGCCTAAGTGCGGTTTGTGCTGTTTTCATGTTAGTTATAAAAGTATTTGAGAGAACTGTCATAGCGTGTGTGTGTGTTTAAGCCTTTCATTAAAGTTAATCCTAACAGTTTGTTCTTCAGGATCCATTGATAAATCACCCAGTACAAGATTACAAAAGTAGTAGTAGTGATTTAGTGCATATATAGTGATGGCTGTTTACTGAGGCTCTGAAGTACGTGCAGCGAGAGTGAACACTAATCCCGCGCAGCTCTTTGTGGTGGTGTGACGGTGAGTCATGGCTGAGTCATCACCCTAAACCTGTACCCCCCACAATCCCAGGCATCTCAGATACACACACACACACACACACACACACACACACACACACACACACACACACCCAGAGTATATAACAAAAGCTGAAGCTCTCCTTCAGTAAACATACACCCTCTGTTACGAAGTTACACTGCTCTGGAAAAGGCGATACAGTATTGAAGTATTTTATCAACCTAAAAAGCTGTCCCCTTTTCCGTGTTCTCGTTTGGTAACGATCTTCCTGTTCTTGGCTGAGCTCCAATGGAAAGCACCTGTCTGTAATTTTCATATACTGAGTCACTGGTGAGCTGGGATTTGAAGTCAGACAAGAGTCAAATGAAAAAAACACAACTTACTGCATGAGCAAATCCTTGTGTCAGCTATTCGGAGCATATATTAGTACTTGTGTAAACAGAAGTGAGATTGAGAATTAGGAAGCAGTGAGAAAGTGGTGCAGTTGTTGGACTGCCTGCGTTAGTATGGAACTGAGACGAGGACGTTATAGCATACATAATGGTATTATTTCTCAGTCCCTCTGTAATGGTGATTTTTTTTTTTCCTGCAAACTCGTGTATGTTGATAAAAGCCAATAAATTATTTGCATTTAATAACGGCCACGAAACCTATTAAAAGATTAGATATTACCAGAAACACCTGATACAAAGTTATCACAATGCCTAGGTGCTCATTTGATTTGTATTGCAATTCTGAAACTGTGGTGATTCAGTAAATATCCTAAATCAATAATATTTTTGCCCCCTTTTTTGGTTGCAATTTTAAATCCTTGAACCATGTTAAACACAGGTGCCCGCGGGCCAAATCCGATCGCCAACGCATTTTATTCATTCATTCATTCATTTTCCGAACCGCTTATTCCTAAGTAGGGTCGTGGGGAGGCTGGCGCCCATCTCAGCCGACTCCGGGCGAGGGCGGGGTACACCCTGGACAGCTCGCTAGGCCATCGCAGGGCCCAGTGCATTTTATGTGGCCTGCAAAAGATTTCAGAGAATATGATCATCATACATTCTTTGCACCCACCGTTACCATGACACCTAATTCATCATCGTTCCACTAGGTGGCAGCAGCCCATTCAATGACTCAGTGAGGTTTGCATGCTAGCTTGTCGCTGTTAAGCGTTGTCAGAAAATGAGTGACTAAAGGGAAAGAGGACAAATGCCTAAACAGATCTTTTCGCCATACAGGTTTCGTAGTTGCAGATTAAGGAAGGATGTTTAGTGATTGTTTGGCCCTCGGTCACCTTTAAATTTAGTGACGTGGCTCCTAATGAAAAGTTGGACCCCCCTGATGTGAAAGAAAGATTATTTTGTTAAAAGATAGCAAATATTTTTTTCTGCCATACGCTGTACTACCTGCCAGTGTGTGAATCGTTTAGGACTGTCGGAGCAGCAATGTTTCACTTTACAAATGTAAACCTATTAATTTTAAATATATATATATATTAGAGACAGTGTGGTGTTACATGAATCACCGCATGACAGAATCGTGAGACTTGACTAAAGTGACCCCCCACCTCTTTAAAAGATAAAGCCCTCGGTGAACTGTAAAAATTATGACTTAACAGCAGAGGAGTACCTTGTGTGGTAAATTTAATTGAATTTATGTGTGCAGTTTAAATAAATACGTGACTCCACAGGTCCACATTCATGAGTCTTAACCTTAAGCTGGATTTTCATCATTAGAACATTTCTTGTGAACGATTTACTAATAAATCAGCTTATATCCTGTAGTCATGAATCTGAACCCAGCAAACGCCTTAAAATATTTCTTTTATTACCAGTAAAACGTAACTATAGCCGTAAGAATGACTCCATACTGTCCTGGCACATACAACTCCGAAGATGGCATTTTCTTGCCGTAAAGCTGTTTTCACTTGCCAACCGCAGCACCGATCCTGAATGACTGTGAATGCTGTCACTGGATACTGTGGGATGCTGTTGCTCAGAGTCACCCACACTAAATTATAGGTTTCCTATGCAAAAATAAATGCTATTAAGATGGCCACCACTGTGTTTTTTTCTTTTCAAGGACACCAGCAAGTCGTTGATGAAGGAGTGAATGAGAGTGTTATGGTATATCAGCTAAATGAAGGGTGTCGTTCTGTGCGTCTGCCGCACAATTTAATCACGGTCATTTCATGATGTCAGCTTGTTTTGCAAGCTGGAAGCAGCATCTGTCTGCTTAATTACAGCAGAATGTAAACTGTACATTGCACTTTCAGTGTTTTTTATTACAGGCCGCTCACATGCATCATGGGAAAATTCCCACGTGTCCTTTTAAAGGCAATTGTGTCTGAAAATAAACATTGACCAAAATGCTTTAGCCAATGATGAAGGATTTTTATCCTGATGGGTGGGGTCTCTTCCAGGATGTCTCCTCCCCATCTGCAGTGATTGACCGCTCAATGAATGGTTTCCTGTGGATGAAAATAGTGTTAATTATACAGTGTGGCTTCACAGTCACCAGATCTCAGCCCAACTGAAGACCCATGATAGATTTTGTAGTGATGAATTGGCCAGCACTCGCTACAACATTAACTGAAGGAACATCTATTTGAGTGGTGTTCATCTTTTTACTACACAATTCACAGACTTGTACAACTGGTGCTGTCGCACACCTGAAACTGTTCTTGCTGCCTGCGGAGTCCCAACACCTTACCAGCACTTTAATACACATGTCGGAGGACCTTCTTAGAAATGAAATGACTGTCTCCTTAGCTCAGCTGTTCCTGATAGAAGTTACCACAGGGAATCATCCTTAAAGGATTGAATGTGCAGATTTTAGCACAGGTTTTACGCCGGATCAGGGCTTGAAATTCTTTGAAGAAATATCTTGCGCTGTATAGTTTACCCTCCATTTGATTGTCTCGAGTCCAGTGGGTCCGGTTGAATAAGTTGTGTATTTCAGCATAAGCTGCTGTCAGACCACAGTTTTAGCTTAATGGAAAGCCGCTATTTCAGCCCACACT
>JBCNYG010000001.1:11730280-11742449 GCA_039654305.1 Porochilus rendahli
TGTGTGTGTGTGTGTGTGTGTGTGTGTGTGTGTGTGTGTGTGTGTGTGTGTGTATGTATATATATACATATATGTGTATGTATGTGTGTGTGTGTATGTAAGCCTAAAAAGTTAATAATATCTATATAAACAGATCCAGAATGAATCGTATCAGTGAGTAATATGTATAGTATTATCAATATGATAAACAGTAGAATAGAATGTAGTGCAAAATGTAAAGGTATAACAGTGGATGTTGTTGCTATAAGGAGAAGTTGTACGGTTTAATGGCCACAGGCAGGAATGAAGGGCATTAATGAATTCCTTTACTTTATAATGCACTACAAAATTATCTCACGATACTCCTTTAGTGTATTATATGGTGTATACATCATGCACAGTGGCCTGAGTCATGAGCTATAGAGTTTTATTTTTAATAATAGTTTTATTTTATCATTGTGAAGAGATGTCAGCTTGTCATGTGCCGTGATTCTAACATGAATAAATTTGAGGTCATGAAATGTTTTTCCAAAATATACCCCATGCAGATTGTGCACTCTAAACTAGCCATGAAAATTGGAATATTTACGTATTTATGGAATTGCAATGCTTACAGAATCACAACTCAATTCGAGTCACCACCTCGTTATCATGATATCATACTGGGTGAATCCTTGCTGACTCCCATTTCTAACATCTGCTTATCCAAAAATAGCAAAGTCGATGTCCATGTTCTGGGGTTATTATATACACAAAAACAAACCCTAAAAAATTAACCAAACATTTGTAGACGGAAGTGGTAGAAGTTCACAATTTAATTAATTTATTTTTAAGTATGATTATGGATGTCTGGTGTTTACATGTTTACCAGTGTAATGTGCTCTTAGTGTTTGAAATGTATCAGCCCTTATCTGTAATGAGTTTCTTGTGAAGTGAATACTGTAGTGTGAGCGCGTGGACCTTGGAAATGCAGTCCTAGTATGTAGTTTCCTCAGTAGTGCTATCAACAGCTACCAATAAACTAGTAAATAAGTGTTGGTACTGTTTGTCAGTTTGTTTTTCAAGCTTTTAAAGATATTTAAAGTAGTGTTTTCTGTGTTAGAAATTCCTTCCCTCCACACTTTGATGTTTTTCCAGCTGTGAATGAGTGCCAAGATTGTGCAGTGTGGGAAGATCATTGATATGGAAACATCTGTTCAACTGATAATGCTTAATGTTCTTCACAGAACATTCTTTGAGCAATATTTGTCAGACTTTGCTTCTTAAAGTTTTATTAATTTGTTTTTATGATTAAGTAAAATAGTAATTTGATGTTTTGAGTCCACTTGACAGCTGGCTTCTGTACATTTGAGAAAATTTGACTTCTAGCTCACAGCAACACCTGGCCTTCCTGCTATGTTAGTGTCTAAGCCACTTCTAATCAAGACTTTTATACTAATCATTCTGAGCACTGAAATCTAAATGCAATTTAGCTCTGTTTTAACCCTGCTGTACTGTTCCTCTCAGACCTCCACTTTATTTTAAGAACTGATTATACCACTCACCCTGCCCCGTGGTGTCTCCTTGAAAGTTTAAAGCATTTGAGGCGACTGCACTCTCCATCTCTTTTTCTGAAGGTGCGTTTTCAAACGTCTCCATGGCAGCTTGTGCTGAATTTGGAAACGGCTTAAGGATTAACACAGTCAGTGTTCTTTTGATTCTTTTTCTCACACATTTCAGACTTTCTGCAGGCTCACCAGAGTTGGCGTTTCAGCGTAAGCCTCAGTACGTTTTTCACTGCTACTATTCAGCATCTTTTATAAATCCTCTCAGACTAACGTCAGTTACTTTATAAAACTGGCTGTTATTTTCAAATTTTCAATATGCAGGTAGATAAGGTGGCTTGTGTATTTGCACAGATTTTATAAACATGGCGGTGCCAACATTTACAATTTTTGACCCCTTGCTATGGTAGTAAGCGACACTCCTTTATTTTCTGGTGGTTTTTTTAGGTTGTTGAATGCAACAAAACCCAACAGCGGCAACGTCTACGCAGTGAAAGAGAAAAGACAAAGGGATGAGAAACACCTATTTATTTTTGTGTTTCTGGTCTGCTAAGAAAAAAGAAGCCACTTCAATCGCAGTCACACTATACTTTTGCCTTGCACTTTATTTAACCCTGCTTGCCACTTATCTGAAAAAAGATAGATTTGTTTGTGATTAAAATAATGGCTATACCATTTGAGCTATGTTGTAAAAGGATTGGACTCACCAGGGACCACTTGATACAATACCATAGTGCTTAATTGCAGATTCAAATAGTATATTGATTCTTTAAGTATCACCATTCTATAAATGTCGATTCGATATTTTCTAATTGTTTCTGCTTGTTTTTGTCACAATTATAAGAACATGAAGCATGTAAAAGAAAGTTTCTTAATTGTTATTTTTACCTACAGTTAGCAAATAATTAGGTCTTACTACACAGGATACTGTGCTACCTTCCAATGTGTGAATATTTCAGTCTGCCACCTGTTGGGTGATATAGGAATAGCAAAAACTCATGTCAATTTTAAACATTTAAATTAAAAATCAGTGAAAAAATTCATTTCCGAGGCAGCATGACAATCAACTAAACAAAACAAAAGAATTGCGTTATAAAGGAAATAGATTGTTCTCTATTCTCTAATGCTCTGTTGTTCTCCTTAGCATAACCAGCTGTATTTGGTTGCTCACAATTCTCATTTAGCACTATCTGGGAGAAGTCATTCTCTTATTTTGATGGATCATTAAACCACTTGCGTGTCTTTAAATAATTATTAAAGGCAAATTTTAGATTTTCAATCCTGTCACTGATTCTTGACATTTGCGCACTGTTCCACTTGCGAGTGTTCTGACTCTTAAATTTCGGACTCACGACCTGCCCTCCGTTTTCTCCTCCTTATGCTGATGGTGTGAATGTGGCTGCTCCAGTAAGGAAGCAGGCAGCAAAGTGAGGTGTTGCAGCTCTGTTCATGAGGGAGCTGCAAGTGGGTCAGCCTCTCCTACTTTTATTCTACTTTAAGCCCATGCTGGACAGTCCTACAGCAGATGTCCCCTGTATAGGAGAGTCAATCAGGTAGCAGCAGTGCAGTGCAGTAATTCCCACAGTTATAGAGATAGATCTGTATACATGGAGTCATATGTGAAGACCTTCGACCTTGGCGTGGTTGGTACCAGATGGTCTGGTATTTCGGAAACCGCTTATCTCAACCGATTATATTTAGTATTTATCGAATAAATATATTTTAAGAGGTAATATTTAAAGTTGACACAGAAGCCAACAGTTCTGAGGATGGATATTGGGTGGACTTGTTTAGAAAGGTATGAGGAAAATGGGCAGCGTGGTGCGAATATCCAATCAAACAATCACCGGGTATTCCCCTGATTTTTTACCTCCGTTGTAGTCAAGTCCCACATGTCAAGAGGGCTATTGCAAGATCACCATCCAAAAAGGAGGACAAATCCAAGCACAGGCTTTTTCCAAGGCACATGATGCCAGAAACCACATTTATTTAAACTCCTGTTCATGCATAATTAGGTCTGTACCATTCTTGGAAGAAAGCTCCACACACATGGAGATGGGCTAAATGACAGAAAAAAGCTTATGTATGCCATCCTCCCTCAGTGAGAGCTTGGTCGGTTTGACCCAAGTATAGCCACGCGAGTCACCCAGGGCTTGAACTCACAAACTTGAGTGGTAGTGACCCTGCTTCAACGCTTGTGTGATGGTATTGCCGCTACGCCGCTCAAGAACCATCAAACAATCACTCTTTACCTCTCTGGTGAGCAGAATAGCATCCAGAATGTGCAATTTTCCATTTTATTTTATTTATATGAAATGAGCAGCAGACAGATTTTAAAGCCCTACTGGGATTCTCTCGCTCTCTTGCTGTGTGTGTGTGTGTGTGTGTGTGTGTGGACACAATATGCAAAGCGCACATTTCCATTCAGTCGCAAACAAATAAGGATTTGTTCAGAAAGATCAAGCAGCTGCTGAGAGAAAGAGTGAAACACAACAATAAATCTGTTTTCCAGAAAGTGTTGCTTCAATAATATGTTTATGCTGAGAGGCAAAAGAAGCATTCTGTTATTGTAGCAATAAATTAAAGTAGAGTTTAAACCACATTTTTTATAGAGTTTTTAAACTTTGTTTTATCTGCAGCACAAAGGTTCTGTTTCATTTCAATGTAAGAGTCGTCTGTTCTGCTGTTCACTGCCCTGCCAAAAACTATAAAGATTGCGAAAATGGTTTTAATGGGTTAAGTCCATTCATTCATTAATTTTTTTCTGAAACGCTTATTCCTGATTAGGGTCACGAGGAGGCTGGCGCCCATCTCAGCCGACTCTGGGCGAGGGTGGGGTACACCCTGGACAGCTCGCCAGGCCATCGCAGGGCCTTAAGAACAGTCCAGTGCTTCATTAAAACCTGGATCATTAGTGTTGAATCAGCAAGTCCACACAAGGAATGTGGAAGGAAAATGACTGACTGGGATTGGAGATCATTTTAAAATGGACTTTCTGTGGCAGAAAACCACTTTCTAATTGAGGGGGCAAAACACTTTTAAATCAGAAGAATTCAAATAAAAGCTTTCAGTATTGTAGGAAGCATAACGATTAGACTCTAAAGCAATGAGAACAAGGTCATGTGATCCACAGAGTCCAGATTTACCCTATTCCATTGGGGTTGATATGTCCGGGTAAGAAGGGCAGTGCATTACGTTGTGCACAAATCAAGCGTACAAGCCTCTGGAGGCAGTGTTAGGATCTGAGGTTGCTTCATTTGGGCAGGTCGAGGCTCAGCAACATTATGGGGCAGTAAAATGAAGTCAGCTGGTGACCTTAATATACTGCACGACCGGACTGTTTTACTGTCCTGATGGCATGGATATAAAAATCCAGCTGAAATAGTGTAAGAGTGCTTCAGGAGGCATGAGGAATAATATTTTACACGTGAACTGGCAAAACAGAGTCCTGACCTTAACCCCTGTGAAAGTGGTAGGGATGTGCTGGAGAAGACTCTCCTGTCATTAATACAACATCTCGGTTGGAAAAAAAAAAAATCAACTTTGAACCGAAATAATAGTCGTGACATTGCACAAGTTTGCTGAAACAGCGCCATGGCATGCAAGCTGTAATTGAAGCTAAAGATGGTCCGGCAAAATATTTGTGTGCACTGTTGCCAGAGGAAATGTTTGTTACTTTCTGTGCACCTTTTAAATCCACTGCATCGTGGGTACATTTTGTTTAGCTAATGTTAAAAGCTTGGTGAAGCTGTGTAGATCGAGATTCGAGTCTGATACGCCTGGCCTAGTTTGAAGTTGGCTTGTCTCAGCATGTCAACTGGAAAACGAATGAATGTGGGTCAGACAGAGGACATATCCTCTTCCTCCTCTTACCCCTTCCTTCTCCTTTCACTTGTGATTTATTCAGATTCTTCAGTCATGTTTACTTTCAGACTTTACGGCATAACTAGGTTGTTTGCTTGATGTGGTGCCTCAAGATGCAATGCAGTGCAGTGCTTTGTGCACTACCTAGCATCGTGAAAATGTTAAAACCTAGAGATTGAAGGTCAACTCCTAGACTGATCGTCCGTGTACTGATTGCTCACCACCCAAATATGTCATTGGGCATTGACAGCTTGGCAGGGTAGCTTTTGCGGAGTGCGGCGTGTCCTCAACCACTGAGTGTCGATGGTAAAAATAGGCAGAGTCTGAGTCCCAGGAGGGTTTGAGAGAATCACAGTTAACAAACAGCAGCAGCAGCAGCAACAAACTGGGTCAGGCATAACCAAACACTGTAGTGCAAGATAGAAAGAGAAGGAGGCTGTGCTCACTGCTAAAACTCCAGACAGCAGCCTCATACTGTTGTCATCTTTCTCTGCCAAATTCTAGTGCCCTCTTGTATGTCACTCTTTCCAGTTGTTTAGAACACCCAGCCTTTCTACACCCCACCCCTTTTTAAAAAATGCTCTCAATTGTAAATATCTGCTGCTAATTTGACATGAATTTGTTGGTTGATCGAAGTAAAGGAGGGCACAGAGGCTCTCTGGGTAAAGTTCAAACAGGATTAACCTCATGAGTTTTATTTGCCTTTTTTATTTGTACTTTCATTTTATCTCTTAGGTCGGCAAATAGTTTTATATGAAAGAAACCACACGTCTTTATCTCTTCTTGACCTTGTATCCTACTGTTTGACATCATTCACTTCCAGTGTGTGTGCTACTCCTACACAGTGCTAACATTTCCCTCCCCTGTAATCCACACCTTATTCATGAATCCCGAACCGTTGCTGTTATAAATGACAGAGTTAACTGTTAATCATAAGAGCATTCCAAGCAGGTAATCAGTACTAATGAAAGAATAGATGCACTCAGATGCCGAGTCCCTGAAGGTAAGCTGGGCAGGAGCTATGGGGATGGTTTCTGTTCGTCTATATGACTTGTTAGTATGATAACTTTGGAAGGAAATGACATAGGATCACCAAATTTAGTGGATGGGTTCTCCTGAGAAAGGTCTTTGATGGGATTGTATATGGGTCACCTTGACCTTGTTCCAGCTTCACAGAAGTCAGCTTAGTGAGTTTTCTCTGTACCCATTTTTTTGGGCATTACTTTTTTGACTTTCCTGTTTTAGAAAACCTTCTCAAATGGTCCTGCTGGTGGGAGCATTTGGTCCTCTGTGGTCTTGACTTGACTATCTGCTTCCATGATAAAATATATTCGTCCAGCTGCGCGACCAACTTTCAGGTTACTACGAGTGCACTACTGTTGATGACTGCAGCTAAATGTTTTCTTAACTCTTAAGCCAATATTGAGGAAAAGAAAAGTACAACAATGGGTTTTACTGGAGAGGACACATTTTTATTTAAACTAATTAAAAAAAATAAACAAAATACGACAGTCATTTTGTTAACTTGTATGGTACACCCATCAGCCGTACCATTAACATGCTTACTGCCTGTGCATATCACAACACCCTGGTAGGTTATGACACGCCCTTCACCTAGCAGGCATTAGAGTTGTGGGTTGAGCCTCTTTCATAAACTGTTTGCAATATTATTATTATTATTATTACAACTATTTTATTAATATTATTTTATTTATTTATTGACATGGATTTAGGGAAGCTGCAACAGAAAGACTAACTACTGTAGGTTTGGGTGTGTTTTACAGTTGCATTGTTGTGATCACGTATAAAACCTGTTGTACATCTCTCGTGGAGAAAACACAGCATGGGATGAAAAATATATGAAAGTTTCAAAAGACAAAGGTCTACAGCGGCATTTTTCTGTTGCCCAACGGATAAGTTTTATATGACACACCCACAACTGTCCAAGGGATTTGTCCAGTTGTCTTTTGTGAAGCTGTTGTATACTTCTTTGCTTTGGTTGTTGCTTCCAACCTGGTGGTCATGTCTCTATATGCCTTGTAGACCTGCATTTGGCACTAATGCCACATAATTTGTGAACTCCTCACATAAAGAGCAGGTCGTCTAATGTACTGCTGAGATTAGCGGACTGTCGTATCCTGGTAGTAAGCAGCTCTTTTACATGGATTAAATTGCCAGCATATGCCTGACTGCACTCATTTTAGTACTTTCTATCCGTCATCCTTTGAGGGATGATTTCTACACTTGGCTCTACCAGATTGCTGGTAAACATTCTGGCTTAGTCACTACTCCCTAGAATTTTAAATTAAATCTTCAGAATGATTTCAGGCCTCTTTGCTTGGGTTTAGAAGGGGTTCAAGATTTTTTTTGCAATACGCTATTTTATTTAAAGAATACCAAGTAGGTAGTGTTGCCTCTTTACAGCTCCAGAGCTCAGGATCATATTTTATTTTATATCAGTTTATTATATGTATAGAGTTTTGCATGTTGTATATATCACGCTACATTTCATGTAAGTGTGGATTTCCATCTGGTTCTCTAGTTTTCTAAACAAGCTGGTAGCTAAATAAATATAAATTTGATATGAATAGGTGGGTTCTGTGAACCTGGTTAATGTGTTATTTGATGTAATTCTTATCTAAATAAGCAGGTTCTAAAAACAGTCTGTTTGTGTATTTGTCTGTTAGCAGGTTTATGCCAAAAATTGCAAAATTGATTTCCACCAAACTTAGCAAAAACTACCATACCGATTTTTTTTTTAATCAAACTTGGTGGAGTGTGGGCCTAAAAAAGAACCCACTAAATGTTTAGCAGGTTCAGGTCCATAAATTTATTAAGGATTATTTACAAGCCTTCAGAAACATTCAGTCACTGCCAATGCCCCGTACACATTTCCCTACCCACACAGGTACACATAGCCCACACCGTGGAGGTTCATACACTGATCCCGTTGCTTATTTTCTAGTTGCTCCTCGTTTGGCTGCTTAGAGTGACATCCAGCCATGTTTGCGAGTTGTTACTGAGGTATACAGTACCTCTAATAAGGTGAAAGCAAACGAATATGATTGACTTATTTACCAAGGAACGAAGATGTAACAACAAAAAATGCTCATGCTAATGCCTCATGGGAATGTTTTAGAGGACTTGCATGTATAAGGACAGCATTCTCTACAGCGAGGTCGAAGATTGATTTTAGTGTACTGTGTCTGTGGATCATTCAGCTGTGAGAACAGACAGAGCTAGAAGGGTAGAACAGAAGAGGTCAAGTCAGCGAAACTCAAAGTGACAAGGGATGTTGGCTTTTCAGAGAGGGAACTGCATGGGACTAATCTACACTGGGGCAGTTTCCCTTTTTTTTTTTATATAAAAAATTTCAATAAAATTAATAGATATATAAGATAATATGTAAGATATATTTTTTTAGTTGTGGTACCTGTTCAGTTTCCATGACATCGCACCAGACAGGCTATCTAATGACCAACACGCAGCATGTTTTAATAAACAGCAGGAGGCCGAAGCGAATCCCCCTAAAGGTCTGTTTGGCTTTTCAGGACCTGTGGTGTTCTAGATACTGTGGGGGGTATTCTGTCAAATCCTTTAACTGTCGCCCTTGAAAAACCACCAGGCCAGCATGGAAGAGAGCGATGAGGGGGCAATGGAGGAAGGGCATGAGGGAGGGTGCTTTGCCCCTGTTGTGGTCAGAACAAGCACTTCAGATCAGGCGGCAGGTCCACAAAGAGTCAGGAGGTTCCCGGCCGAGATGGGACCGCAGGCTCACACTGTGCCAGTCATTCATACACACACATATACACACAAACAGATGCCTCTCAGGCCTGCTCCACTGCACACACTCTGAGCAGACGCTATAGCTAACATTATTCCATTGATGCATATCAAACTGTACGTTTTCCTAAAGGACAAAAGCAATTAAAGTGTGGTTGGGACGGAGGTGAGTTTCTGAAATATTCCGAGGCTAGGCATGTAGGGAAATTGATGTTTTTGCATGTTTATGAAAAAGAAATTTGTTTTGTGTCTAACACGGGGGGGTCTGGTTTTGCATATTTGTTACAGGCACTGTAAGTCTTTCAGGAACACCAGGGGAACAGATTTCAGTGTCGCACCAGGAGCTGCAGAAGGAATTGCATCCGCATCTACTTGATCAGCAAGCCTTGGTGTCAGACTGTCTGCCAGGTGAGACATGAGGTTTGATGTGCTCTGCAATAAAGCCAGCTGCTGGCAGGATACAAGCGATAGAGTAAATGAATCTGCACATTTTAGACACGTATTTCCCTGAGCAGAATGGATCAGGATATTTAAACAAGCATTGGTCTGCCAAAAAGCACGCCATGGCCTCAAATATAATAAATTTTTCCATTTTATATGAACGTGATGTTCATTAAGCTGTTCTTATCAACAGCAGGTTTTATTACTTATTTTTATTTATTAATATTAATAAGAATTATTTTGATGTACTCCACTGGAAACACATGGGTCCCTTCCGAAGAGAGTAATGGCCCAAGTTCCGCCTTTGTCTTTCAGTGGTATCTTGGTGGTTGTGGTTTTTGGCTATCCATGCTGTCTCTTCCTTGCTCTTCGTTTTGGTTCCCTCTCCTCATCGAGCGTTCAGTTTTCTTCTGAAGCACAAACACTCTCTTAGCAGCTCTTTATTGGGTTTATTTTCTTTCCCCTCCTTTCTTTCTCATAGGCTCTATGGCTGGTTTTCCTGATCACTGGGGTGCTCACTCTCACCCGTCCCAGATGATGGACACTGGCTTCATTGGAACTTTCTCAGGTTAATGTGTAGATGCCACTGGTGCCACTGGTTTTGTCAATATCCTCCTTATGTTAGCAAAGTTTTAGTTGTATGCATATTGTCCTCTCAGTAAAAAACTTATTTTGCAGTATGTATTTGCACTTGCATACATTTGTTGTCTCAGGTGTGAGAAACAGTCTTGTGACAAATGTGACCCATCAGAGTAAAATGGGTGTTAGTCAGAAATGATACATTTTGAGTTGTTGGTACTATTTTGTAGCTGATATCCTAGGCTTTAAAATGAGATTTATTTTTCTAACATAATTATGTAGTTTTAGAGTTTTAAGCATGCAACTATGGAGAAAATCACGTGTAAATTTCAAAAAAATATTGAATAATTTCTGACCTAATACCCACTTTGCTGTGATGGGTAACACTTATAGTTACATTAGCTTTGGGAGTAACAGAAAAATTGTTGCAATTCAAAGTTCACTACTGAATCCAGAAAAGTAAGCTTGAGGCTTTAGTGTTATAAGTGCTGTGTAGTACAGAATTTTAGAATATTTTAGAATATGCTACACGGAAACATTAGTGAACCGTAGTCCATAACAGCGTGTTTTTACACCTCTTTAAACTTTTAGTTTATATAACACAGAAACGGATGAAAGGCTATGATTATAATAATGACTCCTCCAAGCAACCATGACAGACCTTAAGTATCCATCATTTTGATTCAGGTATTTCGAGCTAATGTTTTTTTTATATTCTTAGATAGTGGAACAGTCAGGTTGCGCCATTAGCTCCTTTCAAATCGCACAACCCACCTGTGTCTCAAAGTGCACAGCCCACCCACAGTTGCAATTTCACTTTCAATATGTAACTGTTAACTATGAACATATTTTAGTTTGTTTTCCTAGTATATCACTGTAGTTTTTAGTAAAACCTTGACTTTGCGTGCGAACACACCTTTACGGAACTGGTTTTCTCATGTGTCTGTGTAGTGTGTAGTCCATTAAACTCTAATTATGCTAAAACACTCCATGGCACTTATTACATCAACTGAAGGCTCGTTATGTTTCTGCATAGTGCTAACAAAACTTAGAAAATTGTTTAAAGAGATTTTGTAATTCAGCTCTTAGGCACTTGCTCTGGGAGCTCAACTGCGTCCATCGTGATTAAAAAAGAAAAAAACAAAATAAAATGTAGAACATAATTAAACAATTATTATATATATTATATATAGCACCATTTATCTCGCCTATGGTGCAAGATTGTTAATTATCTCGAGATAGAGAACCAACCATGTCATGCCATTCCTGTGTGTGATATCACAATTCTTTTTTAATAATGCCGTATATATCATTTTCAGGCCCTTAGGTTTCTGTGCCTTTAAACATGGCGTAAATACTGGTACCAGATGAGTTGGTTTAAGTTTTGCAGATACTGTTGATCTCTCGAGAGCCTGTTCCCCTGACCTCACCCCTTTTCTCTGGGCTTCCTTAAATCATGAGTGTTCTCATAGATACCACGCTCTTAAAGTCTTTACGGTTGCTATTCATTAGGCGATAGCCATTAATTCCACTTGACATCACTCGCCTTCAGAAATCACCTCTGAGCGTGTATAAGCAATGGCCACCATCTGGAGGATCATCTTTAAAACACGATGTACAAAAACTGTACAGAGTGATGTTTCATACGTGCAAATCATTTATCTTTAACATTTGTTTTCTTTGTTTTTTTTGAAATGCGAGACGTTTTATTCAGTCACCCTGTGTATATGGTGAGATAAAAAAGGTGGATTTATTATATTTCTGAAAGTTATATAGTAATATGCCAGAGCATCTATGTTTTCAGTTTTTACTAAAAGTTGAGAATTTATGAGGGCTTTGTAATCTTAGCAGACAGTTTCCTAAAATAAACACTGAGCACCTTCAAGAGTCATTTAAAAATGGACTTATTTTTAAGCATAACTTGGCTGTAGATGCTTGATTAGTCTGTTTATTTTAAATATGTCATTGTTTTAAATATA
>JBCNYG010000001.1:11776077-11786288 GCA_039654305.1 Porochilus rendahli
TCTCCTGATGTACTGGCCTGTCTCCTGGTAGTGCCTCCATGCTCTGGACACTACGCTGACAGACACAGCAAACCTTCTTGTCTCAGCTCGCATTGATGTGCCATCCTGGATGAGCTGCACAACCTGAACCACTTGTGTGGGTTGTAGACTCCGTCTCATGCTACCACTAGAGTGAAAGCACCGGCAACATTCAAAAGTGACCAAAACATCAGCCAGAAAGCATCGGAACTGATGAGTGGTCTGTGGTCTTCACCTGCAGAACCACTCCTTTATTGGGGTGTCTTGCTAATTGCCTACAATTTCCACCTGTTGTTTGTTCCATTTGCACAACTGCAGGTGAAATTGATGGTCAATCAGTGTTGCTTCCTAAGTGCACAGTTTGATTTCACAGAAGTGTGATTGACTTGGAGTTACATTGTGTTCCCTTTATTTTTTTGAGAAGTGTATAAACACACACACGCACACGTACGCATGCACACACACACACACACACACACACACACACACTATTTATTTTTATTAACATATTTATTTATTTATTATTATATTATTCTTGAGCTTGAATTTAAATTTTTTTTTTTTATTATTATACAGAAGTTGTATCATGGTCTGCCTAAAAATGTAAACAAAAAAAATTTTAGTTATATGCTAGAGTTAAACTTTAGAGTAACCTTTTTGTTTGGAAAAGTATATAGTTTACCTCTAGAAAATGTCAAAATTTCACTATTACGATTATTATTTATTATTTATATTTATTATTATTTATTATTGTTATTGTTATTGTTATTGTCCCCCAAGCTGTCACTGTCACATCTTACCGATGCCACGTTATTCTGGAAAGATTCTAGCTTTTGCTGGTGTGTATACTAACTACAATTCTGATGATGCTCACAAGGTTTCTGTTTTGTTTTAAGGTTATTGAAATGAAATTCATATGTTAAAGGAAATCAGTTGCCATAACCTTGCACAAGCACTGAACACATCAAACGACACCTTAGTTGAGTGCAGCACACACTTAGCAGAGCAAAGTACCTACATGGACTTCTCGAAGTCTGACAGAAATCAAGAATTGAACATGCATTATGCCCCAATATGAAATAGGTTAGGCCCGCTTCCATATAGGGTAAAGGACTCTGGCACGTCTTTCGATTTTGTCTTATTCATTCAAGATATTAATTGAATTCTCAGGAATTTTTGAATTATGCAACCAATTTCCTTTGATCTCAAAAGTACAGTGTTTTAAATCATAACTAAGGTTCTAACCCTGTGTGTGGGTGTGTATAAATGCTTGTTAAGTGTCTTGATTGTTGTGATTGAAGTACTAATTATTAACACATTATTGAACATTTTAAAGATAAGCTAAACAAATCCTTGTAATTTTGCAAAAATATATCTACATGTAGTCTGGTAGGGTTTCGAATCAGTTTTTTTAGGGTTATATTTGGAGACAAGCTCTGCTGCTTAATGAGACCCCCAAGTACCGAGCTGTTAGTTGTGCTTAACAGCACAAAAACACCTGTTTCAAATGGTTTCTGTGTAGATAATATACTTTATGCTTGGTAATTACATAAAGAGTGCAAGATACACCCAGCCGGTATATTCTATGACTGCAGAATTTCCTTAAATGAGTGGCTCTTTATTTAAAGTTCAAAAATGTACATGGCATTTTACATATCAGAGAAAGGCAATTTTTAGAAAAGTCTTCTGCACTAGTCATTCAAATCTTGCAGAGTCACTGGTGCACTAATCTCCACTTTTTGACCCATGCGTGAACCTGATTTATAAAAAATAGAGAATTGAATCTGAATACAATAATGTGTTCACAGAAATGTCAAAACTATTATCAGGTTCATATTTGGGTCCACAGAATTGTTTCCCTAAATAGTCAATTACAGTTAGATTTGCTTGTGCTGAGTAGGAGTGTGCTACTTTATACATTTGCTGTGTGTTAACCTCGGTAGGCTAAGCAAGTGTCATTGATTTATTCTGACACGAGATTTGCATAGTAAATAGTAACTCCTTATAGTAAATCTTCTAAATGTATTTATAAAAATGTGTAGGAAACTGATAAAATGAAGCAAATGATTAGTTGGAGTTGGAGTAAATTGAGGCATGCAGTTAGAATCATTTAGGAAAACGTATCTACTGTTCGTCACTGGATTATAATTGGTGAGTCACTACTAAAGAGGAACTCTTTTTCTGATTGTTTTTCCTTCTGCCCTGTATAAATTAAAACTGAGCAAATTAGATCACACTATTTCACAGCATAAGTAGTCCAAATGCTTTTCTCTACTTATGGTCAGATATATCCTGTCCTGTCTCATTGTGACAGTGTCATTCATTTTAGGTGACTTGTATCATTGTGCTCTGTGTTTAATTGTGGACTTCCTAAAGCATTTCGTGTCTCTATAGCCACAGTACTTATTAAGAGTGAAAAGGGTCACGGTCTGTGTGCCCTCATGTTCCTGGTGTTACATTAAACACAGCATGGCATGTACACTGTAGTTAGATGTAGTAGCCAGCCTGAGGAATACATTCATCAACTTGTGAACACTTCGCATTGAACCCTTTTAAGATCGTAGATGCTTCAGCTTTCCCTCTTTTCCTGTCTTTCTCTTACCTGGTGACCCCTTATATCCCTCTGCCCCTGTGCCCGCCATGCTGTGTTGTAGGTTCAGATAGTCTCCAAAAAGGTGGACTACAGCCATGTTACGTCTCGCTTGGGTTCCAAGGACAATATCAAGCATGTCCCTGGTGGTGGGAATGTAAGTACTGTCTTTGCATGTGGTGAAGCTGTATTCAGCAAAAAAAGTGCTGTTCTTCCAGTGAGATTGGCTGTAGCTTTCTTCTCTTTCAGCGCATCACGCTCTACTCTCCTTAATAGAGACTGATGTTGAAATTGTCAGTGGATATAAAGACACCGGCACATTTTAAAGTTGAATTAAGCTTAAACCAAGCCTTAGTAATTATGATTACTTTTCATGTCTTGTACATCTTTTGTACTTTTTTTAGGGACTGGCATGTCAGTCTGTGATGATTTAACTGCACTGCATGTGGATTTTTCACTTTGTACAAGTGGCTAATGGTCGGTCTCTTGTCTCTCTAGTACAGAACAGTTCCTGTGTGTGCTGCTTTTAAAGATCTTAGTTTTTGTGCTTGCAGGTCCAGATTCTCAGTAAGAAGGTTGATGTGAGTAAAGTGACTTCAAAGTGTGGTTCAAGAGTAAATATCAAGCATAAGCCAGGTAAGGGTTTGGACCTGGTTCAGTGTTATTAAAAAGTTCTTGGTTGGAGGCAGATACTTGTTTAAAGTGATCCCAAGTTGTCATGGATGTTGATTTTTTTTTTTTTTTTGTAGGAGGTGGAGATATAAAGATTGAGTCGCATAAAATGAACTTCAAAGACAAAGCTCAGTCTAAGGTGGGCTCCTTGGACAATGTCAGCCATGCACCAGGAGGGGGTAATGTTAAGGTAAGGTTGTGAGCAAGTGAGATTATTGCAATATAGCTGTAAATTACTCATTCCCATGTAGCATGATAATTTTTTATTGTTGATGTTCCAACATAAACGTGTGTTAACATTCTGCATCTGTGCTGTATGCAAATGAGACCAGAGTTTAAGATTCGGCATGACTGGACAATAAAATAAAAACACCAGATGGAAATAATTATTCAGAGTTACACAGAGGTTCAGTTAGTTCATTCATTTATTTTCATTCTGCATTTCATGATATGGGTCACAACAGCTCCTCTATCTCCAGCTACATATTCCAGTTTATCCTGAGGGGTTCTCCAGATGTTTCTAAGCTAGTTGTGAGATATAATCTGTCTGATAGGTCCTGAGTCTGCCTTTGTGGTTTCCAACTAGTGGAATGTCCCTGATGCAGCTTCAGCAGTAGTTTGCCAGAGGGCATTCTTGTAAGATTCCCATACTGATTCATTAGGCTTCTGTCAGTTCAGCGGATCAGCACCATCACACAAGGTGCTTCTTTTTTTCTGTTTGCTTCTTGGGAGTTACAAGAAACATGACTTTTTCTCTGACTGCTTCATACTGCTCCCATGCCTAGACTTTCACTAATGCAACTACCTTTGCCAGAATCCATTGACTGTCCAATAAAGTTCAACTTGAAAGCATTTTCTCATTACTGGGGTCCACCATTACGTTAGATTTGGTTCATTTTCCCAGAAGGCTGAATACTCTGAAATTCTATTTTGTGCATAAGCACAAACCTTTGAGCTAAGAAAGGATAGATTCAATGAGAATTACATGCCCCTCAACCTGGGACTGGTGATCTCCACACATTTCTGCGGATTCCTGTGGGGACTCTGGAGTAGGTAAGACCACACTGATTGATAAGTTTGGCACTATAATAAGCCCAACTGGGTCTAGTCTATGCTTTTCCATCTCGGGCATTCATTTGGCCTATTTCCACACCTTCATAGTTATTCCTCGTTCACAAATGTCTTTTTCGTAAGGCTCTGGTTCTTGCTGCCCAACCAGCATAACATCTAATGCTTTTGCATGTTGTGGGCCCCCAAGATGGGTGTGCTGCATGCTGTGTTGATCTCAACTGGTCAGTGTGGGTGGCTTGGATTCTAACTCCAGACCTGTCTAAACTTGACGCACTTAGTTTCTATGTGCCACTAATATGAGTCATTAGTCTATACTTCATTTACATATGCTCCCTGTGACCTAGCCCTGAGGATCACATAATTTCATAAGCTATATCACAGTGGTTAGCACTGTGTCCTCACACCAAGAAAGTTTTGTGTTTGACACCACCATCCCACATAGGCTTTTCTGTGTAGAGTTTTCATGCTCTCCTGATGCTTGTGTGAAGATTAGGTCATCTGGCTCCTCTAAATTGCCCGAAGGTGTAACTGAGAATGTGTATGGCTGTTTCTGTGTGTTAGCGCCAGGATAGGCGGAACCTCTCCAGGGTTTTTGCTCCAGGTTAATATCTGGGATTGGTTCGAGCTCCCATCAACCATCACTGCACAAGCAGTATAGACAATGAGTAAATGAATGTATGAGAAAAGTAGGTCTTTAACGATTTAGATTTTATAAAAGCAACAAAATCGGTGCCTGAATTGATGTGTTGGCCACGAATCCACATGAGCCATTTTTGTGACAGTGTGTTATAAATCTGAAAAAGCTCTATATAAATAAAACGTATGGTTATTTGTATCAGAAACACGTGTTAAGTGTAAATGCTGTTACATTGTCTTTCAAGATTTTTATCACGATGCATTAACATTTATTCTCTTTAACAGTTAATAATTTGAAGTCACATCCACGATGTGTAAAGTTTGATGTTTCATTCATTTTCTTTTAAAACATTTCTTATGTTTCACTACACCAGTACTCATTTTAAGTGCATTCTGGTGGATTTTTTAAATAAATAATAAAATAATCTAAACAATTCTCATTTTCTAATAAGTTCCAAAGAGGGACATGGGCATTTTCCTACCGTCTGTTACAGAGAGCCTGAGAAACAAAATAAAAGCATTTCATTTTTGTTTGTAGTAGAAAGGATGAGTCTCAAAAAGAACTTTTATTTTTCTTTTCAGTGGGTCTTATATAATTTACTTTATTGTGGTCAGTTTTATGCTTTGTTTGATTCAACACACCTGATTCAACACACAGGCTGATTATAAGGCCTTAATGAATTGAATCAAGTGTGATGGGACAGGAAAAACTGCAAAACAACACCCTTACAAAACTTAGTTTCTGTGTCAAGCCTTTACTTATCTAAGGTGGGTTTTTTTAAAAAGCCTCCAACTGGCATCTTATTTATTGGTCGTGATGTCACCTTACCCCTCAGCCTATGGTCACTCATCTGTGCATGAATATCTCCATGGCTGTACTCATCATTTGTACATCTTCATCCTCACAAACTCATTTTTATAATATACAGAGATCGGATATAAGTAAATAGACATGCAAAATTTCAGATTGGGTATTTGCTGGTTGAAGAAGAGGCTTGCATCTTGCTGATCAGCCACAATAGCCCATTTGATGAAGCCTTGGAGCGAAGGCATCTTTTTCATTTTCCAGGTCGATGTGGTCGTGGATCGGTGGTGGTCTTACCTTCACCGTTGACCTTTTTACTGTCGACAGAGAAATATTCAATATTTATATATATAAAATATTCAAATAATAATTGTCGGCTGTTTCTTGCTGGCTGATGATATTTTTTCTACGTCTATGAAAATCTTACAATTTTTGAGCTCCAGAAGTGCGAGGCATTCTTGCATGACTGCACAACTCTGTACACCTTTACACAGCAGTCTGACTAGTGTTCCTTTTTGAGTCAGTAAATTGTCAGAGAGGTGGAATTGTGGGTCAGTCAGCGGGCGGCATCAGCCAGCGACAAGTAGCCAACAATTTGAATATTCCTCTGTCAACGGTATAAAGTTCAACAGTGAAGGTAAGGCCACCACCGATTATTGACCACACTACCTTCATCAAATGGGTTATTATGGCCGAGCAGCAAGACGCAAGCATCTTCTTCGACCAGCTTTCAGGATTCATTCTGAAATTTTGGGTGCCTGTTTATTTATGTGCGGTTTCTGTTCAGTAATATTATTGGGAGAAACATAAACAGCAGTTACAACTACTAGCATAGAAATGGTTAATTATTACTAGAGTGTCTTTTTTGTAATCATTTTAAGTGCTTTATATATAATCATTTGAAAAAGTACATCCCGGAAATTCTTTTCACAACATATATGAACAAACAAAGAGCTTACCCTCTTTATTACAGTGTCTACAGGTAAAAGTGATACAAAACCATAAGGACAGTTAGCCTTTTCAATCATTCAATCAACAAAATACAGTAAGTTATTTCTAGCGTAATTGTGAGTTTCAGACACTGGGTTGCTGATAATTTAGACCACTCTTCCATATAAAGTTTCTTTTCTCGTCTGACGAACTGCCCTTTTTAAACCCCGACTCAAATCTGACCTTCAACAAGGTCATTTCATAACTGCATTTCTTATTTGTGAGAGGAATTCTTTGGTGGATTTGCTTGTGTAGGGTTATTATTCTGTTGGAAAGTCCACTTCTGCTTTCACATTATCTTCAAGCATTGTTTGATATGATACAAATTTCATGATTGCAAACTGCCGAGTTCCTGAGGCAGCAAATTAACACCAAACCATAACATTTCTACCACCATACTTTATAGTTATCATGAGGATCGTCTCCTGTTTGCATGTGAACGGTGACTGTCAACTCAAACAACTTGTCAAACAAGTCTGTCTGATTTGTCTGTCCAGACCAACGTATTCCCAAAGGCCTTGGCTTGTCTTGCTGTGTTATTGGTCACTCCTGGTAATTGGCAGACATCTAACTCAAACAGAAATACAAACTTGTATCAAGCAAAACAACACCAAACATGAGTGGGAACATGGAGCTCAAACCTGTTAAAACCGATACAGTAACTAATAAGATAGGTATAACAAATGTCTCTGAAATACGTTAGTGAAAGGTGATGACTGGAAAACCCAGGGTTAGCCTTTCTTGCTTTCGCTCCAGATCACAGTGTCAGATAGTGTTCAGCTCTTTCACAATAACTCTCAACATTGTTCTGTTGTTACACATAAAATACAAAACAATACACTCACTTTTTCAGTTTATTCCTCTACCACAAATCCATCAAATTCTTCATCTTCAGTGTCTGAGTTTAACAGTTGGGCGATTTTGGCAACAAGCATGCCCGGATCCCTCTCATCATTATCCGAGTCAGTCTCGTTGCAGATAGTAGTTCTAGTGCGGATGGAGAAATTACGCCTTTTCATAAAACAAGCACCAAGAACAACTTCCTCAAAAGTCCTTGATCTCCATGTCGCGTGTTACTTGTGTTCCTTTGAGTCGAGTAAAGACACTAGAGACGCTTCTACCTGCGGTTCTCTATTCGATAACCTACTGCTCAATTTTGCCCTCCAACTGTGGCCATCTCGCTTTGTTCCCTCGGAAACTCAGTTTGGTCGTCTTTACCTGGCGCTGGGCGTCTTTTTGCTTCCTCCACTTCCGTACCATCGATTCATTAATGTCCATGTTGTACTGCGTGACTGATAGCATTGAGTTTGAAATCCGTCTCTTAACAGGAGCCATTTTTGGGGACAGCGGGTTTAGAAAATGAATGATTGCACACACCTTAATGTTAAAGCACCGATAGTATTACTCCGCGAGGCTCCTGACTACGGGGGTCGTAATGCTCAGTCCATCAAGCAGTGCTGCGTCGTAGCTTACCAAGCGCCGTGTACCCATAAAATCGGTTCTAGGTCAGAAAGCACAACCAGAATTAATTCCTACATTCAGCGCACCGCATATTAAGGCACATTGTTGATTTTTGAGACAAAAAAAAAGGATTTTAAGTGCGCCTTATGGTCCGAAAAAAACGGTAGGTTTCAAATTAATAATTTTCATGGGATGTACTTTTTCCTCATGGCTACATGTATAGTGTATATTGATAATTTTGTAGGAAAATAAAATCTGTATGGAGTTTTAGGAATATTACCATAAAATTACTTTACTAACTGTAAAGACTGCAGACTGCCCTATAACTGTTGCAGATTGTAGCAAAATACTTTATTTCCTAAATTTTTTATTTTCAATTATACAATATGACATTAAAATATTAATAAATGTTTATAGTGAATTTATTCCTCACAATTATAAAATAAACATCGGAATGTTTCATTCCTTCAGAGTTGGTTGACTGCATGTGCATGGATTTTGTCCATTATTTTTGATTCAATGTAGCTGGTGTTAATAGTGTACCGTTTAAGAGCTCTCAGTCTGTTGTAAGTGTGATTTTTATTTTTTTTTATTAATTTTTTTCTTTTCCCTCTGCAAATATTTTGTTTAGTTAATATTACTTTTTCATACATTAGCTTAATTTCTATTTTTTTTAACGCTTGGTTTGTATTATGTTTTGAACCCATGCACCATCCCAAGTACCACCATCAGTTTTTGAAGGGATCACGAGTCCATATCCATACCATCTCCATCTGTCCTATTGACACGCTGCTGTGTGTTTCTAGGCTGAGGGGCAACAGGAGACAGTTGAGGGCACTGAGGCTACCTCTAGTGGCTCAGCCGGCCCAGCCCAGGAGAATGGGCTGAAGGAGGGCACTGCATGTGGGGGCGAGGCACTCCGGGACCCCCAGGGTCTGGATTCTGTCATCCCTGAAACAAGTAAGTTTGTGTGTCATCCTGCTCCAATCACAAGACCTGCTCCAGCCCTCTCCCTCAGGTGCAAGTCAAGCTCAAATTCCATTAGAACTTCCCTGGGGTGCATTTCGAACCCTGAGTCCAATATTTTGCTTGGGTCTGAATCAGAAGTTTAAAAATGAGTTTGCTGCTCACTTGATTTAAGTGAGAAGTAGTTTATTATTTTTTTTAATCATCACATTTTACTATTATAGACAGCTCTCTATAGTACCTGATGTGTTCCCCCTGTCCAGTCTCTTTTCAAGGCTTACTTCCTCTTGTACATCCATTGCAGAGAGTTTTCTTTTCTGTTACTCTTGGGTTGCTTGCCATGGATTAAAGTTCATAATAGTTGCCTTTATTCTGCCAAATTCCATTCCATTTTATTTTAGATATCTTTTTATGGTTGCTTTTAATCATTCAGTTAGTCAAATTTTATTAATAAAGCGTCTTTTAAATAAATTAAAATCATGTCAAAGTGCTTTACAGTTTAATAAACAATATCAATAAAAAAGAACTATGAAATATGAGTAAGGGTTAAATTAAAAATTTATTTGTCACATACAAAATCATACACAGTACAACATGTAGTGAAATGCTTATTACGACTGTCCTATATTTGAAGAATAAAAACGAAAATGAAAAATTTTAAATAATTTTTTTTAAAACAATTAACTATATTTCAATAAAAAAAGAAATACTAAGCAAAAAGAAATACCAAAAAGCAGTGCAAAAGTACATGTAATAATAAAATTAAAATATTTAATAAAGATAAACAATGAAATATAACAGCAGTAAAATATAATAATGCAATCAAAGATTATAACTAATAAGTAATCAGAATCAGAATGCTTTATTTATTCCAGAGGAAATTGGGTGTACACGTAATGTATGTGTGTATAAAACGTGCAATCATTTTATGCAATTATTTTATATATATATATGTGTGTGTGTGTGTGTGTGTGTGTGTGTGTGTGTGTGTATATATATATA
>JBCNYG010000001.1:11985818-11996360 GCA_039654305.1 Porochilus rendahli
ATCTATCTATCTATCTATCTATCTATCTATCCATCTATCCACGTATCTATCTATCTATCTATCTATCTATCTAGTTGTATTGTTGGTTCTGTCTTATTTGTGGTTTGTCTCCTGTCTGTGTCTCTCTCCTCCTGCCCTTGTGTGCCAGTCAGCTTGCCTGTCCATCTGTCTTCCTGTGCACTTATGTGTCGCTGCCATGGTCTCTCCACATAGATCATTGCTCTTTCAGCGTGTTTGTAGATCCGCCTGTTTGTCTCGCAGTGTCTGTTGATCATTTTCAGCGTCAGTAAAAGCCTAGCCACAGTTTGTGCATGCTCTCCGTGCATTCGAACGGATAGAATGGATTTATCCCATGTTTTCAAATGACCTGATGTAGTTTGCTGTCTGCGGTGTAAGTTAATGTACATCAGCAGCGAGGCTAGTACCAGCACCTATTAGAAGTTTACCTTTAATGAAGACCACTGCACTTGTCTCTTTTGGACTCGGTGCACTGTCACGAAGCATTTGGGCTTTTCCTTTTTGAAAAGGTGTTGATTGGCATGTAGCATGCAATGAAACTCAGATGATGGCTAGACCTTTTCTGACCCACCTAATCGTTATACCTCTCAGCACCTTGTCATCTAACGTGTCTAGCACTACATGTGTGCATGCGTGCTGCATCAGATGGGAAAGGAGAGTTGGAGAAGTCTGGATATGCGAGTTTGTAAATGCTAACATATCATTATAAACCAAACTGGTACTTAGAATGGCAATTTTAAAACAGCAAGTTTCCAACACTGTCTTTTGAGGAGTGATAATGTTTAAAAAAAAACAACAACAACCTAATAAGCTGGGTTTTTTTTGTAGATTTTTTTCCAACTATGCTACAAGCCCACACTTCGGTGTGTTGAGAGGTATGATATTCACAGAGCAGATCTGACATAAAAAAAAGCACTGAACCTAATTAAATGAGAGTAAGAGTGAGGAGGAGAGGAAGAGACAGAATCAGAATGCTGCATCCTTCATCTGCGTCACTTTCCGCCACATCAGTTTTTCTTTTTTATGTTTTTAAATTGTTTTTTTTTTTAATTAATTTATTTATTTTGCTAGAGTTTAGGCCCTTTCCTGGTAATGGCAAACTCATCAGTCATCAACTGTTAAAGGAGTTTGTTATTCATACCTTAAGGGCTGGTACTGTAATGCATATGTGCTTTCCATGTCTTGTTGGTTCTCATAAATCTCTCTCTCCCTCTCTCTCATACACACACACACACACACACACATACACACACACACACACACACATAGTCTCCATTGCTCCATGTCTGTCTTGTGTCAGTTTTTCCTTCTTTATCAAACTGTGTTTTCTGTGGATCAGACCATATTTAAAAAAAAAAAAAAAAAAAGGATGGGAGTCTCTGAACTTTTGACCTCTTTTTGCCACTGATTCTTAATTTTCTGCCCACTTCTCCACCCTATTTTCTTCCCCATCCTTTGTTTCTTGCCTAGGTACACCTTCACCGGAATCTACACATTTGAATCATTGATAAAAATTTTGGCAAGAGGATTCTGTATCGGACCATTCACCTTCCTGCGCGATCCATGGAACTGGCTGGATTTCAGCGTTATTGTTATGGCGTAAGTAAGACATACTCTGGCCTTTGTTCATCCCCAGTAATCTCAGTAATTTGACCAGATTTGTCCACCTGTCCCCACCTCCGTTTGGATTAAATGTTAAATTATGTTCAACCAATAAAAATACATGATCAATAATCAAGTAATAAGCATTTTATATAGATTAGACTTATGGTTTATGTTTGCTGTATATTTTTATGGAACTGATAAAATGGTCACATCGGCTCATGTTTTCCAACCTAAAGCTACAGTTTGTACGATTTCACAAACGTCACCATCTCTGCTAACCTTCTATTTTGCTAGCTACATGTTAACAACATTTTGTTATGTGAGCTGTTTTTTTCTTCTTCCACTGTATGAATTTAACCGATGATATCATACAGTTCTTTGAGTGCATTCCTTCGTTCATTCATCCATTCATTCAGCCATTCATTCATTTGCCATATTGCTTAATCGTACTAGGGTTGCAAGGCTGTTAAATTCTATCTCAGCTAACACCGGCTGAAAGCTGGGTACACCCTGAACAGCTCACGAGTCCATAGCAGGGCCAAAACACGCGCGCGTACAACCATTTACAATTACGCTCAAACTTAGGGGCAGTTCGGATCTGCAATTTAGCCTAATGTACATATCACTGGACTGTGGGAGGAAACTTGAGTACCCAGAGGAAATCCAAGCAAGCACGGAGAGAACATTGAAACTCCACGTAGAAATGCCTTAATGAGCCGGTGACTCAAACCCAGGACCTTGTTGCTGTGAGGTGGAAGTGCTAACCACTCTGCTAGCATTGCAACGTGCACCCATTTAGATACTATTACATTTTGGAATCCCATAAATTCACACTAAAGTGACATACTGTTTAATGCAGTAGTAAACAGTTTGTGATTATTCAAGACTTATCGGAATGTTTTGATACTAAGTGATAAGAGCTTGTCTGTCAGGCACCATCAGCTGGTTGGCTCTTACTGTGAGCGCCTTATCAGGTAGAAGTACCTGTGCATTGCCGACCTGTCACAGTTTCGCTGTGCTAATTCTACAAAATTATAAACAGCACACGGACAGTACAGCATGAACTAGTCACCCAACATTAGAATATTAGCCAGCTAGCTAAAATATAAGATATGATTGCCTTGCTGTAATCCCTGAGCACATGGTGCGCACTAAATATGAATCAGACTGAATGTAGGGCCTGTCTCTGAGGCACAGTGTTCTCTGTATATTTTGTTCTCCAACCTGTCAAAAAGTTTGGCACACACCAGAAAATGTTAACATAGTAGCTAAATCCTATACCAAAGGACGAGAATGCAGAGATCAAATGAGCAGAGGGCTTGAGTAACTCACTGTCAAACAACCCCCCATCCCCCCCCCACCCCCCAAGGAGGAAATTCACTAACACCACCAGTTAGTCCTAAACAGTGATTTTTAATTCTCTCGTGCAAAAGCCTCTCAATATCAACTTCAGAACAAAGAAAAACTCCACAAAGAGCACATAAATTACTTTTTTTGTACAAGAAAATTAAAAAATCCCTCACAGTTGTACATCCATCAGACGCTTTCAATTGGCTTTCATCTTCTGTCAGTCACCATGTAGTCAGACTGAGTTTTTGCCAAAATTCGGGTATTGATAATGTTTATTGAACAAATTTACAGGATGGCCATAAAGATTCACAGCAGCTCAGAAAAATCAAATAATGAAGATTCTCCCCCAGCGCAGCTAACTGGGTTATCAAAGGCCAGCCATGTCTCCACTGTATGTGGTGAGAGGCATGTAAAAGAACCATTGCTGTCATTCGAAAAGGGTAGGCCGCATTGCCGCTTCTGCCCTGCGATGGCCTGGCGAGCTGTCCAGTGTGTACTCTGCCCTCACCCTCAGTCAGCTGACTCCACCCACCTCGCAAATTAAGCTAATTAGGATTAACCGATTTAGAAAATGAATGAATTTTAACTTTTTTTTTCTCAAGAATAAAAAATTTAGTTGGCCCTGCAGTGGTCTGGCGAGCTGTTCAGGGTGTACCCTGCCTTTGCTCAGAATCGGCTGAGATAGGCTCTGGCTTACTCATGACCCTGGTAGGATTAAACAATTTTGCAAATGAGTAATTAAGTAAACAAATAAATGAAATATATACAAAAAAAGGTTCTGCACACTGTAGCTTTAAATGATTCATTATTTACCCTGTGCATGACGGTACGCCCCCATCAGGCACCGTCATAGGAACAAGGGGCATTTGATCATCCTTCAGCAAATCTTTTCAGATGTTTTTGAGAGATACGGTGGAGGCAACCATGCAGATATTCATTTATCCTTTATGTTTATTGTATCTCAAGATTATGATTAATTATTAATTATTATTTTCTCTCATATTTACTCGATTTTAAGTGGATATATATTTTCAGTGTAAGATCAGTAGAGGCCTTTCAAAAAAATTTTAAATCCGAAATGCAGCGCAGGAAATCCAAAATGGCTCCTCTGTACCAATCCTTAATAATAAATAAAAAAGAAAGACAACGTTCACGTTATATTGAAATAATTTTGAAAAATCAGGTAAATAAATGAGAAATTATTGTCCCAAAGAATTCACCAAAGGAGAATTCCCATAAATGTATTTTTTCTATTAGCACATGGATGCTTAATAGTTAAACAAAAAAAATATAAAATACAGTGGTATACAAATAAGCACTGTAAAGAGGTAGGTTCATAATTAAGGTATACTTCTATGATGAAAATCTCCCCTTCCGCAGCAACAAAGCATTGAAAACTGGTTATAAAAGTGACAGGAGAATCCAGCACAGCCCCAGGCACTTTAAAGTGCATTTAAGTGACCTGACCAATGTTTTTTTCACCACTTCAGCTTTATTTAACAGATACAAGCAGCAAGAAACGACAGATGCTTTTCCTTGCAAGCCACGTTCCTATGGAAACTGAATAGCCGCCCTTTTGTGCTTGACTGTCACACATCTGAGTGATACTTGCAGACACAATCATATTTCAACACCAGTCGGTCTTGTCAGCGTTTCATTTGCTGTCTTTATGCCACATAACCAGTGGTGTGGTCAGTAACTTTTAGTATTTCCAAATCTTTAAAGAGAAGATAAAATGGAGTTCATGAATCGCGCTACGTTATGTTATTCTGAGTCTTCTTTCTTTTATTAACTCTTCCTCTCCTGTCACTCAGATGCTTTATTTATCTCCCTTCTCTTTTTTATTTCCTTTTTAAATAATTGTAATTTGATTCTGCAGGTTGCTAACTGAATTTATTAAAGTAGGCAATCTGCAAGCACTTCGAACGTTCAGAGTCCTCCGTGCTTTGAAAACAATATCAGTAATTCCAGGTAAGGGGTACGTGTTAATGCATTCTAGGAAATAGGCGCAGTGTTGCTCGTTGTCCAGTCCAGTGTAAATCTCCTTTGAAGTCCAGCTGCTGCCTCAACCCACCTTTCCTCAACATTGTCTTCTACAAACATTTCATGCCCATATTCCAAGAACAACCCATCCCTCTCTCCTCCCTCTCCTGTCTCGTTTGCCTATTGTTGGTGGTGTTGTCATTGTGTGCGCTTCGGTTTTTGGCTTATTGCAGATATGTTACTGAGTTTGTGGACCTGGGCAATGTCTCAGCGTTACGGACGTTCAGGGTCCTACGAGCACTGAAAACTATCTCAGTCATACCAGGTGAGATGGGCGTTAATCACTAAGACCAACTTGTGTTCCCCAACGGGGTTAATGCTTACCACACATTCCCGTCTCTTCCCAATCTGAAGATTGTTTGAAAGTGTGGGAATGCTGTGTGTAAACATTGAGACTTTTGATACGGTTACGTGAACGGTGATTGAACAATGAACAGCTCTAAGAGCAAAAAATACATAAAATTCCTTTATTAGGAAAATTCTAGAAGAAAAAGAAATAAATTCTGTATGACTATTTTTAAATGCTCTGATAGATATTATATGACACGGTATGTTAGAGTGTAAAACAAAGGAAATTCAAGTGCCACGTTGTACCACAAAGTGAATACAGTCAAGTGAAAATAAATTAAGGCTGATGGCTCAGGTAGCAACTTGGCCTCTAGCCTACAGGCTTGTTTAACCAGTACCAAAAGTCTCTTTGGTTCTTAGTGTTTAACACCTAACACAGGCATGGATAGCTTTAGAATGATTTGCATGGTAAGACATAAGCTTTGACATCAGACGCACGGGATAAAGGGACTCCCAACTTTCACACAAGCGATCACCAAAATGTCACATGTACTATTATATTGACTGTATTTAATTTCAATCTGTAAGTCCAAGATACGTCATGTTTGTGTGGTCACTATCATTTCATTTGTTAATACACTGTACACCGGTTTCTGCATTTCAAGCTTGCAACACATTCCAGAATCAAAGTTGGGATGGGGGCGATTTAAGATAACAATAATTATGTGATTTAAAATAGATTCATTTTCAAAAGATGTTCCAGGAAAAGTTTAGACTTTGAAGAGCAAAAGATTGTCATCAAATGTGTGGGAAAATTAATTGTTTCTCAAAAATCGATTGAAAAAAAGGGAGGAATTTGGATATTTTTACCCTCAACGGTGTATAATATTAATAATATAAAATGAGTCAAAGAATCTAAAAGAATTTTGGTGATTTAAGGGCAAGGGCACAAGCCTAAGCGGAATATCTGTGTTCTCTGATCATAAGAAACAAATATTGCACGTAAAGAAAGATTCAGATAAATTTGTGGCACTGTACAAGAACCAGACAACCCACGTGACCATTAAAAGTGAGTCCAGTGCACTATTGCAGACCTTAGGCATCATATTAGTTAAAGATGCCATTTCCCAAGGTTTGCTGATTTCTAAAAAAAAAAAATAAATAAAATTTAATTTTAGAAAAAACAAAAACTCATCTTGTTTTTATCTCAAGATGAACATTTCGTGGGTTGTCTGGTTCTTGCACAGTGCCACAGAAAAATGAAATAAAACATAAAAACTAAATAAATAAGGTTTACTTTAGGTTTACTGCGTCCAGAAAGACAAAAAAGGAGGAATTTATATTTATAATTTTTATACAACAAAGGTTTGAACCCCCAACCTTTACTAAGAACTGAACCACCGCTTCCCAGTTATGTGTACAACACTTTTGTGAAATGGCATTAATGTAGAAAAGTACATAAAAATACAGAAAGAGTACCACATAAAGAAATTTTTACGTAAAATCTTTTCCAGGGACACATGGATTTTTTAACAAGACAATACAGAACCACATACTGCAAAAATTACAAAGGAAAAAAATGTGGCTGCGCGACTGGCCTGCCTGCTGTCCTGAAATCACCCCAATAATTTTAAAACAAAAAATGCAGCTAGATGACCCCTACACTGTTGTGCAGCCTGTGAGAAGGAATGGCAGCATTCGAAATTGCTAAATGCCTAACTGTCCCAATTTTTTTGGAAATATGTTGCAAGAATCAAAATTTAAATTTTCATTTTGACAAATAATTAAAATTCATGAAGTAAAATATTCAATAGCGTGCCGTCGTATTGTTTTGAGTGAAATACAGGTCAAAGATTCATTGTGTTCTTTTTTATTTTAATTTCAACATTCCATCCCAACTTTTTAGGATTTGAGATCGTAAAAAAAAAATTGTTCGTCCCTCCATTCTGAATTTCAGCCATGTCCCCATAGCGTCTGTTGTCAAGTGTTAAGTCTGCGACGTTTTCAGTAAAACGCAGGCAAAATGATGTGCTTGCTTTTGTTATCGTGTGTGGTGTGTTTATGTTGATTTGTGATAGCTAGTAATGTTTTTGTTGTTGTTAACACTCAGTCTTAGTTTGCATTTTCATAGAATTCTGTTCACTAGTAGTAGGCATGCAAGAAGAAAAAAGTTATTTTGATTGACTGAATTTTAATTTGAGCTGAGTGTGTATATGCAATATGACAGTGCCCTTACCCTGACAGTTTCGTGATGTCTTTTAAGCTTTAGGATTTTAACCATAACGCATACACTACCATTCAAAAGTTTGGAATTGAGTTTGTAAATAATATAAAATCAATTACAAGCTGGATATACAAGAGTATGTATGTGTAATAGAAAGTGTATACCTTGCAAAATAAACAAATCTCAACTGAATGCATAGTAAGTAAATAAACCAAGGATTAACAATAGGTAAAAAAAAAGAACATTGAGAATTTTATAATGAGAGACTTAACATTTCAGAGTGCTACTGTAAGTTCCGGCAGAATTATATTTGCATATACGAATAATTTATATTAGCATATTCCCTCCCTTTTATTTTACTCCTGTAGTTGTTACTACTTCCTTGCTTGAAACATAATAAATTGATTTATTTGTTTGATATACCTAACACCGGCGTGTATTTCTCATGTAGGCTTGAAGACCATTGTGGGTGCCCTGATTCAGTCAGTAAAGAAGTTAGCAGATGTCATGATCCTGACTGTGTTCTGTCTGAGTGTATTCGCTCTCATCGGCCTTCAGCTCTTCATGGGTAACTTACGCCAGAAATGCATCCGCAGTTTGGCCAACTGCTTAAACACCACCAACCTCTCTTTATACAGCAACGTCTCCTTCTTCTGCAATAACAAGACCTGGTCATCAGTAAACGAGTTTTTCATGGATGAAGGTAGGAGCTGTTCAGTTTGAGTGCCTAAAATGTGGGGTGGAATTTCATTTGGGTGGTTATATTGATTGTGGTTCACTGACACAAAGCAACTAGATATCTGTTCTGTCATGATAAAAAAAAAAGGACAAAATTTTGAGATACGGCGCTTGCTTGTGGTCAGTCATGTCGATACAGGCGGAAACGATTATTTTTTCAGGGGAAAGATGGTGCTGTCATTTTTTTAAAAATATGCATTAATTATAGATACGTAATATGTATAATTCAGACTAACAGATGTTGTATTTGGCATTTTATATGGATCCCTGAGTACTATTTCTCCAAATTAGCGAATCCTTAAATTCCCCAATGTTTACATTGACTGGCAGCCACATGCTTTGATTCTAACCTCAGGCTTAGTGTCTGTATGGAGTACTGCAAGTCATGCGTTCATACAGGTTTCCTCCGGATTATGTGGTGAAAAAGGTGAACTAAATATGTTTCATCGGCCAGTAGGTGTGAATGTGTGTTTGAATGTGAGTCACATGTGATACACTGGCATCCCACCCAGAGTGTGTTCCTGCCTCTTCCAAAGAATTCCCAGGATAGGCTCCACAGCACTGACCAGAATAAAGCACTTACTGGCTAGAGTTGCTATGCACAGCCTGACAACCCCTCGCTGCTCCAAACATTACTGGAAACGGTCTGTCATAGGGCCATCATTTAGTTGGTGGAGCATTTTCAACATAGCAGTGACACTGAAATAATGCTAGCATGGTAAAGTGTTTGGTTCTGGTATGGGGGCAGCAGGTGTCTATGTTTCTAACCACCTCAACATCACTGCTGGGTTCCATAAGCAAAAATACCCAAC
The DNA here is from genome assembly GCA_039654305.1 of Porochilus rendahli. Taxonomy (NCBI): domain Eukaryota; kingdom Metazoa; phylum Chordata; class Actinopteri; order Siluriformes; family Plotosidae; genus Porochilus; species Porochilus rendahli. The sequence continues at coordinate 11,994,897 of JBCNYG010000001.1, forward strand.
CAGCAATGCCCTGTGGTCGGACACTGGCACTGATAAAAGGTTAGAGCAGTGGTTTGCAGACCACTCAGCTGGTGGATTACAGCAGACTATAGTCGCTAAAAGCACACCTACACAGTAAACCATCAGCGTCTAAGTGAGCAGCAAGTATAATACTTTTGAGTCATTAAGAAAGCCTTTTTAGCCATTTACTGTATGACTGTTTTATACAAGAATGTTACGTACTGCAAAGGTAGGGGGAAAAATCCATCTTGAACAAGACATCTCCCAATAACAAAGAATGAACATGTAAACCCCCCCCCCCCCTCCCCCAACACAGTAAACACTGCGCTTAAGCCACGGCGGGCAGGGTGGTATAGTGCTTAGCACATCCGCCTCAGAGCAAGAAGGTTCTGGGTTTGAGTCCCAGGCTCGGCAAGAGTACCTGCATGCGTTTTTTTCTGGGTCCTCCAGTTTTCCTCTGGGTCCTCCGGTTTTCTCCCACAGTTAAAAGACCTGCACATTAGGCTAACTGGCTGTTTCAAATTGTCCCTAAGTGTGAGTGTGGGTATGAATGGTTGTGTGAGTACAGTCCCTGCAATAGACAGGGGAGGTGTTTCACTGCTCACCCGGTTGAGCTACGATAGGCTCTAACCTCCCCACAAACCCAGGAGGATGTAGCAGTTTGGCAACTCAATGAATTAATGATCAATAAGTTACGTTAAAGTTGACTTAATGGACATTATTAAACACCATATTTAATATGAACAAACCATGTCCTCTATTATTAATAAAGTAACTAACAGATATTATTTTTTTAATGATAATAAAACAAATAAAACAAATATTTTACACTCGACTAAGCAAAGTTTACCTATAGTGAACATTGACCGGCAGCATAACAACTTAGAATGCAGTTGTTTGATGTTATTTTGTGAATTTCTGATCTAAGAAAGGTCGGCATGGTGGCGTAGCGGTTAGCACGTCTGCCTCCCTGCAAGAGGGTCCTGGGTTCAGGCGTTTCTACATGCAGTTTCCACGTTCTCCCCGTGCTTCTGTGGGTTTCCTCTGGGTACTCCTGTTTTCTCCCACAGTCCAAAGACATGCATATTAGGTTAACTGGATACTCCAAATTGCCCCTAGGTGTGTTTTGTGTGTGTGTTGGCTTGTCAATGGTCTGGCGAGTCGTTCAGGGTGTACAGCGCCTGCACCCAGAGTCAGCTGAGATAGGCTCCAGTCTCCCTGCGACCCTAATAGGATTAAGTGTTTCAGGAAATGAGTGAGAGTCAGTATTTTTAGTCGTGGTCATTAGTCAGTATTGGTGTATTTAGTTAACACTTAAACAGCTTTAAGAACCATCTCTTTTTTCATTCATTCATTCATTTTCCGAACCACTTATTCCTAATTAGGGTCGCAGGGAGGCTGGCGCCCATCTCAGCCGACTCTGGGCGAGGGCAGGGTACACCCTGGACAGCTCGCCAGGCCATC
>JBCNYG010000001.1:12208724-12218986 GCA_039654305.1 Porochilus rendahli
TTTACTGTGTAAAGCTGCTTTGCGACAATGTCAATTGTAAAAAGCGCTTTACAAATAAAATTGAATTGAATTGAATTAAAACATGTAAAACAAAGTGAAAGTGTGCAGGGCTTGAGAGTCCGGACTCGGGCTGTTAGAGGAAAATAATACAGTATACTATATAGGTGGGCCTCTAATATATATTAAAATATAAAATATTATAATATAGTATAATACATAATATAACATAATATAATATTATATAATATAAATTCAAATTTATTTGTCACGTACAAAATCATACTCAGTATGTAAAATTGAAGAATTAAACCTATCAATATCAAGAAGAAAAGAACAATAACTATAACTATTTAAAGGAGTTTATAGTTAGTCAATATAAATATAAAAATGTAAAAGTATATAAAAAATAAATAAATAAATATAAAATAAAAATTATATAAATAAAATATATATATATAAAATAAAATAAAGATGGCATACTGAAATATATAATATATAATTTATATATAAAATGAAGAATAAATGCAGAATAAATACAATATGATGAATTATCAAGCATCTGTGAGCAAAGTGTCAAGTGTCTGTAAGTGTAAAATGACAAGTATAAAGTGATTAAAGTGATTAAAGTGACAAGTGGCTAAGTGCAACCATCAGCTGAGGTGGAATGGAATGTTTATGTGTAGGGTAGAGTCTACAAAGTCTAGGTACTATTGTTCTGGTTCAGGGCCCGAACGGCCTGCGGGAAGAAGCTCCTCCTCATTGGCTCAGTGTTTATTATTCAAGGCACGGAACCATTTCCCTGACCGCAACAGAGAGAAGAGTCGTCGGGATGGCTGAGGTCCTTTGTTATCTTCCTGGCCTTGGTCCAGCACCGCTTGCTGTATATAGTGTCCAAGTCAGGAAGCTTGATACGGATGGTATGCTTTGCTGATCACACCACCCTCTGAAGAGCTTGCCTGTCCTGTTTGGTGCTGTTTCCAAACCAAGCTGTGGTATTTCCCATCAGGATGCTCTTAGTGGTGCAGGTGTAGAAAGTCCTTAGCACCCTTAAAGGCAGTTTAAAGTCCTTCAGGTGTCTGAGATGAAAGAGACGCTGTCGGGCCTTCTTCACGGAAACACCTTGATGTAAACACCGGGGTACCGGAAGCTGTCAACTCTCTCCACGGGGGTCCCGTTGATGATCAGGGGCTGGTAATTCCTCTTCTGCTTTGTGCTGAAATCCACGTTCAGCTCCTAAGTCTTGTTGACGTTGAGGAGGAGGTTGTTGTCCTGGCACCATAATTCCAGGTTTCTGACCTTCTCTAGGTAGACCGTCTCGTCATCAAAGTGGCCACACAGTCGTAGGTATATAATGAATACAGCAGCGGGCTCAGAACACAGCCCTGGGGGGCTCCAGTGCTGAGGGTGAGTGAGGGTATGACATGGTTGCCCAATCATACCGCCTGTGGTCTGCCTGTCAGGAATTTGGAGATCCAGCGACACAGGGATGGGCTAAGGCCCAGTATCTCCATCTTAGTGGTGAGTATAGAGGGGATTATGGTGTTGAATGCTTAACTGTTGTCAACAAACAACATTTTCACATAATTCCCATTCCAGCTGTCCAGGTGATTCAGGGCTGTGTGATGGAAGTGTGCAATGGCATCCTCAGTAGATCAGTTGTGACGGTACACAAACTGTACCGGGTCCAAGGTGGCCGGTAGGGAAGAAGTAAAGAAGTCTCTGACAAACCTTTCAAAGCATTTCATCACTACCGAGGTGAGGGCCACTGGGCGGTAGTCATTCAGGCAGGCGGGGTGGGGTTTCTTCGAGACCGGAACAATGATGGACTGTTTGAAGCATGTCAGGATTATACACTGTTCCAGGGAGATGTTGAAGATCTCAGTGGACACTGGAGCAAGCTGGTCGGCACAGGTCTTCAGGACTCGACAGTATACTAAAGTGATAGTTCAAACAACAACTTATGGATTCCAAAGTGTAATTTAAATGTCAGTAAACAAGCCCTGCATTATAATGGTGTTAAGGCCTACAACACCTGACCTGTTGAACTGTGGGAGAACTTTGTTGTATGCTATTTCTTGTGAACTTGGTATTTTTCAAAGTTTTAATGCATTTCTTTTTAGTTTACATTTATGTTGTATCAGAGATATTATTTTAGTTTAAAAAGTAGATTGCCCAATATATGATCGGCTTTGCTAAATAGCGCTGACAGACATGGTGTCACCACGTAGTATGTAGCACTGCACTGAGAAACTATGCAAGTTCTGGAGAATTTTACACGCTGTTATCAGTCAACATTCTGTTTGTCAGCTGAAGAGATGGCTGGAATGCAGGGACTACCGGCCATGGGGACGAAGCCAAGGATTTGGACCTAAACTAGGTTTAGATTCATGTTTGCTGTGACCAATTTATAACCAATAAGCCTATATGTTTTGTTTATATTCATAAGAAAGGCACAATAATTTATCGCAAACAAATCAAGCTTGCTTAGCATTTGATTTAACTGCAAACAAATAAGTCCATAGTTCAGGACTACTGCACTCATAGATAAATCACTGTACTCACATCCTCAAATGAACCCATAGTTATATCTTTATTGATATACAACCAAGTACAAAACACTGAATATTTAATATTGAGCTTCACTCAACTGAACTCACGCTGAGCCACAAACACAGCAACAGGCTTTCACAGCAGCATCACTATCTGCATGGAAGTGTTAAAATTAAACAGAAAACTTGAGAGCCATGAGCCCCATGAGAACTCTTTCATTTCGGCAAGATTTCAATGTTATCTCTTACACCTGTCTACTGATGGAATAATTATAAGACTCCAGAGACCGGTAGGCTTTCTTATGCTTTCTTCTGATCCGGTGAAACAGCGTTCTCAGATAGCTCACAATATCTGCGAAGCTGTACACTTGGCTACAGGTAGAATTTTGTCCGATTACTTCGTCTTCTGAAGGCTGTAAGGGTCAATTACATCACGTAAAGCAATTTTTTCACGATCTCTCAGCTGTGCAGCATGGAAAGTTTGTCCTCCTCGGTCCTGCTGACACATGTGCAGAAGCATGTTCTAAATATTGTAACATCTGGCTTAGGCAAACCAGCGCTATTGGCTGCTTCAAAGTTGCCAAAAAAAAAAAAAAAACACCTCTTGGTAGAGTAGTTTCCTCCTCGGTCTTCCATCTAGTTTGGAGCGACGGCCTGATCTGGGAAGGGGCCTAGTAGTACAGATTACTTTTCACTTCCTAATTATGGACTTTGCTGTGCTCCTAGAGACGGATAAAGCCTTATTTTATTTTATTTTTTCATATTCATGATCTGTTCACAACTTTATCCCTGAGAACCCATAGATAATTGGTTGTTTTCAGCAACACCTTCATTTATGCAATAAATAAACTAATTAGAATGATAGCACTTGATCACAGGTGGAAGCCAATTAGCTTGGCTCTCCAATTAGCAGTGGAGAAGGTGATTTAGTTACACCTGTTTTTTAAGGAGGGGTGATCCTTTAATCATGACATGGACTCATTCGTTTGGTGAATTACTGCTATCATATCTTTGATTTGGCTGTTATAAGTTATTGAAATATTTGTCTCTTTATTTCAGGCTGTACAGAAACAAAATTTGGAGATTGCAAAAATTATTTTCTGCACCCACTGGAAATGTTTGATAGTAATGTACTTTTGGGGGGCAGCACTGTGGTATAAAATGAATATGATGTTGGCCCTGAGGTGCGCGGCAGCAATACGGACAGACACCAAAGGGTGAATTATAAAGTATAAACACCATGAAGTATCTTATTGCGAGAGAGAAGTGTTGGAGCACTTCAGCCAGTTAATAATGAGGTACTGTCCAGGTACTCTTGACCTCTTTTTATAGAGGGGCGGCGTGAAAGGTGGTGTGATTATTATAGTCCACATAATACATTATGCAAATATATTTAAATTAAAGCTGACATTTTTGTACTTCTGTGTCATGCTTTCATAATTTTTTTATATCTTATTTATTGCACTCTTCTGTAGTTCCAGGTTCAATCGTGTGATAAAAAAAATCTCTAGGATGAAATCTGGAATGGCCTTTAAATTGACAATGATGAATGTGATATTAGCCAGGTCTTTCTTTATATTTATCTGAAAGTAGGTTGCAGCTTAATTACTTGCCTTAAAGTAGGCTAAACTAAAAGCAGAATTAGACCTGGAAAAAAAAAATTTAAATGTGTAAACAGGAAAAACTGGGACAAAACAAATGGAAAATAAACTTGCAATTTTGTTTTATCAGCATTTTATTGTTTACTTTCATATACAAAAAGATAAAATTGAAATAATTCTTTCTAATACTTTTTTTTTTCACAGTCAGGATGTAGTTGCTTCACACTGGGCAAATACTACATTCATACTGGTTTATTCTGGCACCAATGAAGAGCAGAAACAACCACATCCCAACATCTAGGCAAAACTAGTCCAAACTCTGGATACGTAGTTCTAAAATTACCACAGTAAAAAGGAACAATGATCCACTGCAAAATTAAAGAACTATGTTACAATGAGCGCTCAAAAAAAAGTCCTCAGTTCATTACGGCAATACAAATGGTCTGACCGTCCCAGGGCATTTTATATAGGCTATATTAAACTTTTTCAACATACTTTTCAATCCGAAAGAGGGCCTACAGCAACAAGCTCAACTCTCTGTATACACTTTGTCTCATACAGATTTTTTTTTTAGTATAGCTGTTAAAATCAGTAGTACAAGCCATCTCTGTTCTACAAGTTTAGCTACAATAGTGAAACATAACCTACAACATGTACATTTCACATATTCCGATATAGAAACAGCACTTAAAATATGACCCCTTGACAAGACAAGTGAGAACGCCTTCTTTCATCTCCCATGTGCCACTTCTGTTATAGTATATGGATATAAAGTATACAGCAGGGCCATTATTGGGTACGGAACGGATTTTGAGCTTGTTTTTTTTTTTTTTTTTTTTTTTTTTTTTCCGATGCAATTTTTGGCCAAAAAAAATTAAGAAAAAGGGAAACAAAAAAATCCCCAAGCCAAGTCAATTTTCCATTCCATAAAATATAAAGGGTACTATTATGAGGAGAGTGATTATATTCGCCTGGTGGGAAAGCAGCCTTATGCAAGACAGTGTTAGCAAAAAACGGTTTAAATTCCCCGTATTTATTCCCCTGAAGGAAAGACTTTAATACTTGAGTACTGGCTTACAACCCTGCTATACTTTAACCTGAACACTCCCACCTTTGATAATATGAGGTAACGAAATGCACCAAAACCTGCTCGGAGATCACAATTAGGCTTGACACTAATGGTAACGAGACAGAAGCAAAATGTGAGCCATGCCTGCGTTTAATGAGGTCATTCAAACCATTTTCAGCTTATTTCATGAGGGAAAGCGGGAATTTAGGAAGCGCTCAAGTGTTTCCCTGTATAGTACCGCTTAATTGCTTTTTCTGAGATTGGCAAGAGGCTTGAGACGAAAGAGGTTTTTGAGTTGTCAAGGGGTGCTTTATACATGTTACACCAGTACAAAAGAGGTTCTCCCATGTGTGTGTGTGTGTGTGTGTGTGTGTGTGTGTGTGTGTCACAATAGTGTACATTTTCTTTTTAAGTGTCAACGACTATCCAGCTAGCAACACTGATTCACATGAGCTCTGAGGTAATCGGTTCCTGAAAACCTGGATCTAAGACTGCATCCAGAGTTACAGCTGGTCACGTTTTAGAGAATTTCATATCATATACAGTATATATATATAGATACTATCTTCTGAAAAGGATTACAACCAAAGTGGAGAGGAAAGGGTCAGGCGGAGACAGCGAGAAAGATAGAAACAGCGGTTGCTTCAGCAAGGATACACAGGCACATCAGAACACCCCTGAAAATGAGGTTTGTAACGTTCCTGATATTGAAAATGATCGAGCTTTCCACGAGGCCATCTCTGAAACATGAACTGGTGATCTGTAGAGAACCATGTCTACTCTAAAAAGATGAGATAAAATACCCTTTAAAACCACAAATAGATCAATGCCTATACAGACCTGGGATAGGATGAAAAAGTAATTACAGAGAGCGTAACACTCACATAGTTGGCACAACAGCGAAGATGACGACAACAACAACATCCCCCAAGTGTCTATCAATCAAGAAACGAGGTATGGTATTGCATTAATCATCTATGATGCTGATCATAGTGTTTAATCCTGACTCAAAGCTTTTCACATGTAAATTATTATTTTTAAAAAATAGCAACCTTTTTTTGGAAAGCTAGTAACACTGTAAAAGCATATTCCTCAACTGGACAACACGTTGTATCTTCAAACTAATACTTGGACGTATCTCTAGATCGATGTCCTTCGTTGTCTTCCTGTAAAAGCCTTTTTTTGTTTTGTTTTTTTTGTTTGTTTTTTGACAGAATCACAGATACTAATGAGAACAAAACTTTGGTTACCAATCTTGCAGATTTCCAAGATATGCAAGAAATGTGGCTACATCATTATTAAAACAAACACACACACACACACACACACACACACACACACACACAAAACAGCCGCCTGCAGTAAACTATATGGACAATGATTTGGTATGATACCTGGGGATCGGTAATGTTGCCCAGATATTTTATCCCTTCCAAGAGAATGCTACGCTATTGCTGTGGATATTGCTTGCTACATTGTCCGAGTTTACACACACACATACACAACCATACACACACACACACACACACACACACGACTATGGTAAAGCTGCAAAAGTCAGAGGAATCTGGGGAAAAAAATTACTTTCTAAGCGTGAGTTTTAAAAATCGAATGCAATGGTAAGATTATGACAAGCTTATCCTCAGGCGCTGGGATTCACCCTTTAATATCTGTTTTGGCAACGACCATTTTATACGATTCCAATCCTGGTTAATTTAGCTTTAGCACTGTTTCAAAAAGAAAACCTGAAACACCAAGTCCATGAGTGCAAAGATGGCCTCGGAATATTCCCTGTGATTCACGGGCCACCCTGGAAGCTTCACCCCAGCTTTTACACACACAAAGGCCCGATTCTACCCACATCCAGCACTGCAGATGAAAGGCGGACATCCCGGAGAAGTTATATGGCACCATGATGAAAAACAAAATAACTTAAAGCTCTGGTAAAGACACATAGAGAAACAAGAAGCAACCGCTGCAAAGCCTCATGGGAAAGAGTAAGAAAGCAGAGGGACATCAAACCTTTATTATTATTATTATTTTTTTTTATCTATAAATGATCTGCCCTGAAATAAAGCTTTACTAATGGAACTGCTTGCTGTACATCATCAGTATCATGTGCCAGTTTCAATTTGGATCAGGAGCTAATCTGGTATCGTAAAGCGAGTGACATCACTTAGCCGCACAGCAGTTTATATGCTTTACTTTTGAAGGAATGGTAGAATTAATTCAGTACATTTTAAAACATGAGAAAAGAAAGATATCCTATAGTGTTGTATGTGTAATCCAGTATTAAAGGTTTAATGTCCCTTTGAGCAACAGTGAAGGAACGGAGAGTTCATTAGCAGGAACAGAACAGCCGGCATAAAATAAGGGAATAATGCCCTGGTCTCAAAGATAGACAGAATTCTACACCTGTTTACAGCTATTTACACGGGTTTTCTATTTATACACCATAATGTGGTAGCACTTCTTAAAAGATTTTGGACTTTTTTTTTGTCTCAAAACTCCCTAATTTTAAAAGCTGACTTAAAACAAAATATACTTACTACAAGTCAACACAGCTAACAGAATATATAACACAAGTCATACACATAGAAAAATCTGAGGTATTTCTGGTTTGAGGTGGTCTGTGGTTCATGAACAAAATCTCTCTATTTTTTTTTTCTTTCACTTTTTGTGTTTAATCCTCTACAATTTTTTTTTTTTATTATTGTTTTAAAGTTGCTCTCATTCTTTTCGGAAGCCTGTTTCATTTTTCTCGACGTTGCGTTGCATTCGAAAAACAATTTCTACTGAGAAGTTGCGCGTGCGTAACGCAAAGAAGAAATGGGAAAACAAAAACACAGAAATATTTCAGCTTAGAGTGGAAACAGCAGCATTGTGGACATTCACTGTTATACTGTGGCAAACCTACATGTGAATTCTTGCCACTTTTAAGACAAAAACAAGTGTCTTGGTTTTATTATTCTTCCAACTGAATGCACTTTTGCAGTCACTCTTAATAAACCGTCTATGCACCGTAAGTGTAGTATCTACAATGTAGGACCCACAAGATCCAATTCTTGAAGTTGGTCCCTCTGAGATACTGATAATATGAAAGAAGGGAAACGGCTACAATGTGAAAACCTGTATCACCACCATCATCATCTTCATCTGCTCAGGTTTGTGAAAAACAAACTTTCTAAATGATCATGAGTCTGCTGTTTCAGTCAAGGTCTTTAAATCCAGGTATCTAATAAGTGTGTGGACATATCAGACTGTTTTTGGGGGAGGGGGGGGGGGGTTATATATAACCTTCCACAAGGTCTCTCTACAACACACTCACACAACCTCACACCCACAGCCACACACTCTTCTCATGAGTCTTCCATGAACATTTAAGTGTTAAATTTCATTAGGATTAAAACCTAAGACCTTTCCAACTTTCCCCATCTATTTGTTAGGGATAAATGGCAGTCATCCATACAAAACGCCCCGCCCCCACCCTCACCCTATACCCCGACCCGAACTGGTTACCTGAGAAATAATTCTGTACCAAACAAAATGCACTATCCAAATCCTCGACTTGTTCACTACGTCCAAAAGAAAAGCCAATTCCTCAAACCTAAACTCTTAATTTCATACGAGAAAATTCTGAACCGACCCCTCTTCACAGTCGCCAGCTTCAACATCACAGAACCAAATGAAGGAAAAATTAAAAAATAAACAATCCAGTTGTCTTCCACATTTTGTTGTGTTCTAGAGACACCCGTTAGTTCCGTAAAAGACACGTTTTCCGTAAATTTGAATAGCACACAGTCAGAGAGAGGAAAAGTTCTTAAAAAATCGGAAATAAAAATCCCTTGAGGAAGGTTAATGTAACAGTCATAAATGTTCCTCACAGGTTTTGCAGCATTGTTTTATTTTCCAACATGGTGAACGGTTGCTTGATGTGTTGGTTGGTTTTGCCTCAGGCAATCCTGTCCAGAAGACAGAAAAAAAGGAATAGAAAGAAAAAACGAAAACAAAACAAAACAAAAAAAACCCCACAAACACTGAACTAAAATGGTTGAGGTACCTGCATCTTGTCAGCATTCATAGGTCGGCACCTGAACGCGCTTTGAGATGTCCTTATGCTGTTTTGTTTTTGCTTTTTTTTTTTTTTTTCTTTTTAACTCGTGTTTTCCTCTCTTGATAAAAATACAGTAGCGAAGTGTGCTGGTAGTATTGATCCGATCAGAATAATAATCGTACTAATAATAATAACAATAATGATAATTAATTTAAAAAACGTCAGGATAAAATAGCAGCTGCATTCATAGTTGTCTGAGATCCGCTGAGTCTGGAAAGACGAAGGTTGTTTCTTTCGCTTCGGGTTCCGATTTTTTTTTTCTCCTTTAGGGTTTCCGCCTGCCGTTCTCAGATGCTGGACTCTTTGGGTGCTAAGTCCACGTTGGTGACTGAGGTGAGCACGGAGACGAGGCAGTCGGAGGCAGGGCCGCTGCTGAGGCGTCGGATCTGAGAGAGACGTTCTTCTACGCAGCCCGCTGAGAGACGAGCCTCGGCGTCATGGTCCCAGCATTCCTCTATCGTCTCACACAACTGCTCCAGACCCTACACGCACGCACGCGCACACACAAAAACGTCGATCAGGGCATATGAAGACAGATCAGGTATAAAAGTGCCTCAAATACACATTGTATGTTGTTATTCCACAAGTGAAACACATTTGGATTGGCTGGACTGTGGCATTGGATTTGATCATTAAAAACTGGGCTTCAAAAAACACGAAGCTGACTTAGACCCTTGCGGGAATAGAAAACCTATGCCTATGCAGACATCTGTCTACAGTTAGTCATGGACCATTTGGGACTACTTGTATCCCACCAGGCACTCGGTCTCTCTGTCTCTCTGTCTCTCTCTCTCTCTCTCTCTCTCTCTCTCTCTCTCTCTCTCTCTCTCTCTCTCCTTCCTCTTAGGGTCACAGAGAGACTGGAGTCCACCTCTGGGCAAAGGCAGGGTACACCCTAACCAGCCTGCCAGAACAAGGATTCATTTGGA
>JBCNYG010000001.1:12347597-12360342 GCA_039654305.1 Porochilus rendahli
GCCCCGAGCCCGGGAATCGAACCCAGGACCTTCTTGCTGTGAGGCGGACGTGCTAACCGCTACGCCACCGTGCCGCCGGAAGCAGAAATAATGATACTTATATCTCAGTTCTGTCCTCACAACATAAATTACATTTATAGCTTAGTACGTAAAGACATCACATGAAATCCCACCGGCATCCTTCATTTGTCGAACGTCGTAATCCTACTAGGGTCATGGGGCTGAAGCCTATCTCAGGCTTTTCCAGATGAAGGTGGAGTACACCTCAGAATTAAACATGATATAATACAGGTGAATAAATGATTCTAAGCCAATGAGCTGGGGTGGTTTCAACAAGAAACCTAGAATAGAAGGTAAAAGACAGGACATCCACTAAAGAACTGGCACCTTTCATGCGGGTCGCATAGTGGTATAGAGGTTAGCATGTCTGCCTCACTGCAAGAAGGTGCTGAGTTCGAGTCCCATGCTTGGCGAGGGTGTTCCTGTGTGAAATTTGCATGTTGTCCCTGTGTTTGCATGGGTTTACTCTGGGTACTTCAGTTTCCTAACAGCAATCAAGGACATGACCATAACTGGCTGTTCCAAATTGCCCCTAGGTGTGTGTGCAAGTGCGAATGGTTTTGTGTGGGTGTGACCTACCTTTGTCTGGAGTTGGCTGAGCTAGGCTCCTGCCTCCCTATGACACTAGTAAGATTATACTACTTAGCAAATGAATGTGTCTAGGCTTATTTCAAATTCAGGATTAAAAAAATGCTACTAGTCCTCCGATTATCTTTACCGTTTCTCCACCAGGTCAATCCCACCCTGAACAGGTTGCCAATCTGTCACAATGTTAGCACAGGGACAAACCATTCACACTTACATTCCCACCAACAGTGAATTTATAGTAGCCATTTCACCTAAGCTGCATTTCTTTGAACTAACACAGGAAATCGGAGCACCCTGTGGAAATGGAGAGATGTGCAAACTGTACAGGCCCACTCTGCCATGAGGGCTGAACACAAAACCTTCTTTCTGGGAGGTGACACAAGCACAACATCACCATACCTCTTTTCAGGCATCTTTACCCAAAAAAAAAAAAAGTGCTGTGTCAAAGTTTACTACTTTGTTATTTCCCACCTCTGGTAATAGAGTGCTACGATAGTACATGATCATAGATCTAATTCCTGTAAAACTACAGTCAGCTCACCCAGCATACATTATAGACTGTGCATTGTATGGCTCTATACTCCTGAGATGACAGTTTATTACTGAGAAAATGACAGTATTCTTTATCGTATGTCTAAATCGAGAATTCATTATTGTAATGCAGCTGTATTATAACGTTGTATCATAATTCACCAAGGTGGCTAATCCACATTTCATGCCTTCTGTTAATTAATTACTTGTGATTCATTAAAATGCATTTGGCTTAATCATTTCCAAATTACATTTCCGAATGTGAGACACTTCATGCGTTCATATTTCTAGCAGAATAATAGCTTACATAATGGCTTATAGGCAAGGCATACTTTTCCGTGTTATTAAAATCATCATGTAGTTTTCTTTTCCAGCCACTAAACTGTAACCGAAATCACCATCCGTAAAGGCTATAACGTGATAAAAGCTCTGCTGCACATAATAGACCTCTACACTCCATTTGGTTTGAATCATAAAGCGTGTGATAATTGGTTTATGCAAATCAGAAACTCACTAAGTTCTGTAGCTGATACATCCTGGATCACTAAACTACCAAAGCTGCACCAACTAACCATCTTCACCATCTCACTCTCTGTCACTCACTCATTTGTCAAACCGCTTGATACTACTAGGGGACCGGGTGGGGTACACCCTGAGCAGCTTGCCAGAATGTCACAGGGCAACAGACGCACACATCCACTCACACTCACACCTAGGGGTAATTTCGAACAGCCAATTAGCGGTACTGTGCATGTAGGTTATTGGACTTTTGGGGGAAACTGGAGTACACGGACGGTATCCACACAATTACACACCTTGTGATATGGTGCATGATGCTGTCCACTGAAAGAAAGATAATAAATCCCAAGTGACTTTAACTGTCAAGAGAAGGACACACGTCCACGCAGCTGTGGCAAAGTGGCAGTAGAAATACTTAGAACGTAAGATTTATTTGCTTAAGTCCTTGCATAATAATGCATGGAGCATGGCATGACATGAGCGAAAACCTCAGGCATGAGCATGAATTAAACAAAATCAATGATTTCTAAATTTCACCCTGAAGAACCTGAATGCAAATGTGCCAGGCTTTGCAGTGCTGTTTCAGGGCGACACGGGTTTGTTATGAAGGTTTGTGAAGATGCATCTTTTTTATTTAAAGGCTCAGATAAACAAGAAAAGAAGAAAGATTTTCAATCTTCTGACAGAGGAAGAGTTGCTAACTGAGCACTTCATCTAGCCCTTGATGGTCTTCGCCAGTGGTGCATTTGTAAATTTTTGCCCAACTGAGCTCTGAAATACTAAAGCATCCTCGCCTTTCTTTTGCTCGCTCACCGCTTTCTCACCCCTGCTAGTGATGACTATAAACAAATATTTGCTGCGCTTCAAATACTCAGCATGTGTGTGTTTGGCTCCAACCCAAGAGAGGGAGGGAGATGGAGAGTGACTGCACAAGCGAGTAAGAGTGGCACAAGCAAAGAGGAAGAATGAAGGAAGGATATAGCTCCCCAGAGGACTTATACGTGACTAGGCTTCTAGCATTTGGTGAGGGACAGAACACTGGGCTGAGAGCGTACCTTACATATACATACGTACATACATACGTACACACATACATACATATAAGCTAGATTTTAAAAAACATTTACACCACTTTTTTACAATACAAAGAGACCTAAAATGGCTATACGCATCTTTAAGCCTAAATCCCTGATGAGCAGCCCAACAGTGACAATGACAAGAAAAAAAAATACACTAGATGAACAAAGAAAAACCCTGCGCGGATCAACCAACCAACAGCAAGACTCCCGTTATTGCAGCAGTCTAATTAAATGCAATAATGTGGAATAGAGTAGTACCATTTTTGTCTAAAAGGGCTCCTAATAAAAAGAACACAAATTACTCCTCTATAAATTTTTGGTGAAAATGTATTGAACAATGCTACTGTAGGCAGCGAGAACCAAAAAAACAATTCCGACAAGTATACTGATGTAAAAGTGGCTAATAAACAAAAACACTCACACATCCCCTTTTTTTTTTTCAGAAAAATTTAAAGGTGTCACAAATTGATTTTTTTGATTTTTGCATAGCATGAATGAACTTCAAACCATATTCAATGGTTTAGTGAGTGATGATGATACACTTAACAAAATGAAGATAAATCAGAAACCAAGTACTATTCATATTTATTGTATGTAATATTGGATCATATTGATGAGAATAAGTAAACAAACAACAATTTATAATAATAACAAAAATAACAGTCTCTTTTTTAAGGGGAAAAAAGTCAATATTTCGTGTGGCCACCCTTTACGTTGATTACAGCATTTACCCTTTCAGGCATAGTGTTCACATATATATTTTAAATTTCTTCACTCACTAAACCATTCCATAGCGTTTGAAGTTCATTCATGCTATGCGAAAGTAAAAAAAATGAAATTTGTGACATTTTTAATTTTTCTGCAAAATTGGGATTTTCAGTGTTTTGTTTATTAGCCTCAATATACTTATCAGAATTATTATGATAATTTTATAATATACACTGCACACTACTGTATGCCATTTTCAAATCATGGCAAATTTCAAATTGCTTCCTGTCCATTCTCTTATTTCGAGAAAGATGTCTTGTACGAACACTGTACATTTTGGGAAGGGAAAACTACAATAAACTGGACTTTTTCTTGTTTCCAAAGTGTTAGCTTAAAGAATATATTTTGTAGCTTTTGTTTTTAATTTTAAAACGGCGTTCATGTTTTGTGCATTTAGAGTATTAGTCTAAAAGCTAACTGGTCCTTAACTGTGTAGATTTTGGGGTAATCTATTAGAATAAATAGAATATATCTTCATTAAGACGGGTTCATTAGTGTACAATCACCTGTATAAACACGATGCACTGATTTGCAAATGCATGTTCATTTGAATAAAATACAAATACAAGATATTTAATGTTCAAAGTGACGCATATTCATTGAAATACATATACTGATATATTATTATTTAGATACATAAACATTTAGACCCATGTTTGCTTGATACACTTCAGTCTGAATATAGTTAGTATTTCCTGTGGCTTATTTTCCCGTATTTGCATTTCCTTTTCAATAGGAGACAGGTCAGGACTGCAGGAAGGCTAGACTAGTACCCACATACCCCATACCATAACAGATACAGGGGTTGAATGTTGTGCTAGAAACAATCTGGACTTTCATTTCCTTCTGTAGCCTGGAAGACACAATGTCCATGATTTCCAAAACCTTATCAGACCACAGGATATATTTACAATTTTCATCAGTCCATCTGGGACGAGCTCAGGCCCAGAGAAATCGATGGTGTTTTTTTTTTATATACACTGCAGGTGCACCACCTTTAGCCTTGATCACATTGCATAGTAACCATGGCATTGTTCCTTTACTGAGAAACACAATGTAAAAAGAAAATGGAGTCAACTGACAACCTCACTGTGACGAATGTGCGATCCCATCAGTGGACCTTTCTTCCTTGATGGCATGGATATAAAACTGGGGCTTGAATAGTGATAGTGACTCAGGGAGCATAAGGAATCGTTTTCACACGCTAACTGGTACTACAGTGTCCCGACCTTAACCTTATTGAGCGTCTTTAGAATGTGCTGGAGAAGACTTTATACAGTGGTTAGATTTTTTGGTCATCAGTTCAGATGTCTATGAAAATTTAACCCAACTCTGGATGGAAATAAATGATGTGAACTGCTTTAGTTTGTCAAAAACAACACCACGGTCAGTTTCTGATGTAATCAAGACTAAAGGCGGCCTAACAACTTGTTTTTTGACCGTGCAGTGTATGACATGATTACCAATAACAGTTTCCAAAACCCTTTCCTGAGGCTATGATGTTGTTTATACAGTCATGATTGTTTTTTTTAATGCAGTAAAATCTGAGGGATCGGAGGTCATAGGCATTCAGGGTGTTCTTCACAGACTCAGAATCTTTTGATGATTGCATTTGGATTGCAGCTGGTGAAATGCCCAAATTTTTTTTTGTAGGTTACCCTTGAACTATTTTATTTATGCAGGATAAACATCAACCTATATGTTGGCCCAGCAATGGTCTGGTGAGCTATTGAGGTTGTACCCCACCTTTGCCTGGGGTTGGTTGGGAAGGGCTCCAGTCTCTCTGGGACCTTAATAAAGGATACATTAAACGAAAACTTTTCATATTATTCGTTTATATTGACAAAGACGCTTACACACGCTTTATTTATATCTTCATTGCTTGTGTACATATTTGTGAGTTATTATTCATTTGTTAGTTATTTTCACATTTGATGATTGCCACTTGTATAGTTTATTTTTACATATGGGTTTCGCGCACAATTAATGCATTTTCTTATTACTTTTTCCCCGTATGAAGCAAGTGGCTTCCTTTTTCGATTGTGACTTTCTCACATGAATAATTCTTTTAAGACTTGCACCCATATTCATTTATAACTTTTCCATCTTTCATTAACATTTTCAGGCTGCAACGAGGGGTGTATTGGCTGACCTCTTTGTTATGATGTGTAATTATATGTGGGTTTTTGTGTGCTAGGCTATTTTCACCTTTGATTGACAGTTGCATTAAAGGAGTAGAGGCCAGATGATACTTGTGTTTAATCTGTAGGCGAGAATTATGTGTTTCTTTGAGAAGTGGGCCAATTTTTTTAGGTCAGCTGATGGAGCCTTCATTAATTTTGATCCTGTGGTAGGATGCACTTACAAGAACGATTTTGTGTGTGTGTGTGTGTGTGTGTGTGTGTGTTATGTATTCTGCCTTTATAGTAAAATTAGCCACCAGCCTCAACTGATTACTAATGCATTTTAATAAGCTCCTCTACTCAGCAAGAAATCATGCATGGACTTCCGAACATGTATTTTTCCTCAATAGTGTGGTTTTTTTTTTTTTTTTTTTACATTTGGCTGTGACTTACATTTACACAACAGCGCAATTGAGGATTAAAGGCCTTGCTTAATGGCCCACCAGTTGCAGCTTGGTGGTACTAGAGCTTGAGTCCCCAAACGTCCAATCCTTAACCCCGAGCCTTAACCACTGAGCCACAACTGCCCAGTAATTAAGAGTCTTTGTTTATTCAAAAATGAATTAAATTAAATCATACATTACATTAGAATTAAATGCCTTCCTTTGAGGCAAATCTTACAGCTAAGCTCTCTCTTTGCATTTATTTTCAACATCAGATTCTGGTTTATGGATGAAATGGATATCAATGACATTCACATGGATAATGTAGAAGTCCATTAACGCTATTTTCCAGAGAGTCAAAATAGACATAGGTGCGACTTCAAATTTAAACAAACAAACAAACAAACAAACCATTAAAGAGGGTGCCTTCACT
The DNA here is from genome assembly GCA_039654305.1 of Porochilus rendahli. NCBI lineage: Eukaryota > Metazoa > Chordata > Actinopteri > Siluriformes > Plotosidae > Porochilus > Porochilus rendahli. Next base: position 12,354,142 of record JBCNYG010000001.1, read on the forward strand.
TTTAAGGTGTTCATGTTGAATGTGATTGGAGCACAGCAAAGATAACAAAAATAACTGAAAAATGCAAAGGAAGAAAAAGAGGAAGAAAAAGAAATGCAAAAAGTAGAAAAGAACTGCATCTTTAGGGGGCTCATGAGACAGGGTTAAATTATTGGGAACAGAAGAATAAACCCTTGTGTATTTTGGCTATCAGAAATACATGGAATATACTGTTATCATTTGAATCACATTAAAACGTATTTTAACCATAAATCAAATAATATGAAAATAAATGAAAAGAGAGAACGTAAAGCCGACTCGCACCAAAGCGATATAGCGGCGAAATAGCGTGACATCATCTTCGGTTGGTTTTAAAATACCACCATTATGCTTGAAATTAGTGGTCTCTTCGAAAAGCCTCGAATATCGCTGATCATCATATTGGCAGCAATCATCATACTTGTGGGGTAAATTCTAATTTCATCCAAATTTTCACCAAGACCACATATACAGATCATTTACCTCCAATTCGACCGATTATTTCCAAAAATATGCGAATTGCACTTTTAAAAATACGCTCTTGTAATTTTGGACAGGATTACTTACGTGTGAGTCAGCTTTTAGCTTCATTAAGAAGCTACGCTCACCTCAAACCAAACAACACATGTGCTGGGCCTATATATAAAGATTCATTAATAATATAAAAGCTGTGGTTGGACAGGTTTCCTTTGTGGAGGCTGCACAGGTGGATGATGGAGTTACACTTAAAATGAAACTACTGGATGCACTGTGTGTTGATGAGCCCCAGTGTATCCACTCCCTATCATCACTCATTTTCCGAGCCCCTTAATCCCTTTAGGATTGCGGGGAGGACGGAGTCTATCTCAGCCAACACTGGTCGAAGGCAGAGTACACCCTGAACAGCTTACCAGACCATCGCAGGGTCAACACACTTGTTTACACTTACACATGGGGCAATTTGGAACAGCCAATTAGGCTTATAATGTGCATGTCTTTGGACTGTGGGAGGAAACCGGAGTAACTGGAGGAAACCCAAAGAAGCACTGTGAGAACATGCAAACTGCACACAGAAATGCCCATGCCTGGGACTCGAACCCAGGACGTTCTTGCTGTGGTACGGAGGATGTGCTAACGAGTACGCCACCGTGCTAACGAGTACGCCCCCGTGCCGCTCCAGTATATCTACGTAAACTGAAAACCAGACATTGCACCCATAGTAATCATGTATGGAAATTTTTACATGGGAAATGAATGCGATATCTGTATCAGGGTGCGGAGAATACAGTATATAATTAGAATGAGATGAAAGAGAGATGAAATGCATGATTGCATCCTCTTAACATAGCAGCAGCTCAGTGCTTGAGATGGTGAATATTACCGGAATGAAAGAACACGATCACTTATAACATGTCCTTTCTTTAATATGCACAGGCTTCCCAGTACATTCAGAGCTACTGCATTCACACATGCTACAATATTAATGTGATCAAATCTTTCTGACAAATGATACACTCGATCCATGCACATGGCAGGAATGCAATTGATTGAGTGTGAATAGAGTAAGCTGAAATTCCCATATAGGATCTGTGTTATTGAGTACATGTATAGTTAATATCAGAGTGCGTACTCCTGTGTAGGAGCACAGGTGAAAAACGAGCTTGGATTGTGTGCGTGCGTGCGTGTGTGTGTCTGTATGTGTGTGTGCATCCACTGCAACTGCCTACACACAAACAATAATAGAGCACTATTTCTGGCCCTCTCCCATGACTCCAGATCCATGTTTTATTCAAGATAGCTTTTTTCATTTCCCTATAGACACAACCGACAATTTCAAGTATTTGTTTTCTGCCATCTTTCACTTCCTCCCTTTTATGTCCTTTCCTTCCTATTTTTTGCACTCTACCTGGAGCATCTCACGCTCCCTCTCTCACTGTCCCTTTACGGATACACAAAGACTTTATTCTTCTACTTCTCATTTGTCTTTCTCCCCTGTGCTTCTGTCTTCTGATACACATGTATTCACTGTGTCACTAGTCCCTCTGTCTTGTATATACACTAACACCCGCTGTGCATACACCACCCACACAGTCGGAGTAACACTGCTGGCTATTGCACTCCCACTCTCCCCCCTGCCTCCTCTGGAGAGCATGGAGTCAGGGATCAAAAGGCTTTTGTGTATTCTGAGAGTTAAATATCAAGCCCACCTGTGACCGAACCACAGGGCCAAGCAACACAATCTTTTATCCAACGTGGCTGCATAGTTGCTTCTTCCCTTTGCACACATATTCACATACATTTGGCAGTCACAAGCCAGTAAACGGAAGCTACCAGATCATTAATTAATTCATTTAATTTAATTTATCTTCAAATGTTTCATTTTTGTGAGGGTTAGAGTGGATCTATAGGCTATCCTAAGAACACACGCGCACACACACACACACACAGCGCATTGAGGCTGGGGACTCACATGGGCAGGTAGAATGGTAGAATCTTTTTTCCACAGTGTTTTCCACATCAGCAGGTATCTGGGACACAGGAGTCTCTGCCAATATCAAGCCTTTGCTCCATACTTTCCCTATTTCAATCACTAAAAAGACTCCTGGGGCCTTCCGAAATCAGATAACGAGCGGTAATGAAACAACATCCACACACCTTCCTGTACAATCAGTTTTATGCAGCTTAAATTGCAAACATGGATTTTGATAGCATCGCAAAGACCTCTTTCAGTATGAAATTAGGTTTTTCAGTCCAGAATGAGTAATTGCATCAAGCGTTTGACGGGCCACATAGTACCACCTGTAAACCAAATGCTTTTTTAAATCATAGAATAAAGTAGGGCAGTGGTGGGCTGGTGGTTAAGGTGCTGGATTACTGATCCCAAGGTCGGGGGTTCAAGCCCCACTATCGGCGTGTTGTCACTGCTGTCCCGCCAGTGCAGCTAACTGGGTTATCACATGCCGGCTGTGTCTCTCACTGTCTGTGGTGAGAGGCATTTAAAAGAACCATTCCTGTTTTTCATCAAGAGCAGGCTGCATCGCCGTCAGCGTGAGAATGAATGAACGAACAGCAGCCCTCAGACTAGGCACTAGACTATTTCACCCCCCCAAACACCTTCCTCGAAGAGCTCAACAGCACTATCAGGATGGTGACAACCCAGATTAAACCCATGACAGATTTGTTCATGTCCATAGCCTCCAGAAATCTCCATGCATGTGGCCAGAGCAGCAAGTGTCTCTCAGTGCAGCTGCGACATCCCTGCAGTGACATACATTACTCCTCTCTCTTTGTCACACTGACAATGCCACATGCTGCATCAGCACTGTGGGTGATACTGATTCATCCTGAATGCCGAAAACACCTCTGTGGCAAGCACAGCTGATTAATCAAATGAAATTATACTCGACACCCTGACGGAGCTTAAAAATAAATAACTAGGAAATGCAAAGATGCACATTAATTAACAACAGGTTAGCAAACAAAACATGGAAATGAGTGCGGCCAAAAGAGACATGAATCTTCTTCTTCTTCTTTCTCATTCATTCATTCGCTAGACCGCTTAATCCTTTTAGGGTCAGGGTGCGCTCTGAAGAGCTTGCTGGTCCATCGCGGGATCGACACACACGCAACCGTTCAACTAGGGTCAATTTGGAACAGCCAATTAGCGTAATCTGCATGTCTCTGGAGAAGAGACCCGAGTACCCGGATGAGACCCACGCAAGCACAGGGAAAACATGCGTACAATGTCCTGTAGCATGGTGGGTAATCATATACGCTGGTACTCTGGGAAATCCACCACAGGTAAAATTACACAATGCTAATCAATATCTTGCACACAGTCAGCATGGCCTCGTAGTAGAAGAGCCTGGGGGCATTTGGCATCTGGAAATCATTTGGCATATCATGAAACAAAGAATATGACAAAGAAATCTCAGGACTGTTGAGTTGCTAGAATCTGAAGAAGACAAGAATGAGGGAATTGGGGTTGCTATTTTACTTGAAAACATCATTAAATCTTAAATAATTATTGGTTTAGTGATTATCACATCCACCTCACAGCAAGAAGAATCTGGGTTCGATTCCGGGTTCGATTCCAGTTTGCATGTTCTCCCCGTGCTTGCATGGGTTTCCTCTGGGAACTCCGGTTTCTTCCCACAGTCCAAAAACATGCACAGTAGGCTAATTGGCTGTTCCAAATCACCCGTAGGTGTGAGTGCAAATGGATGTGTGACTGTTGGCCCTGCGATGGCCTGGCGAGCTGTCCAGGGTGTACATTTGCTTTGGTTTTTACTCCAAATAATCTAGTTTCCTGACAAACACGGATTCACGTGAATAAGTGCACAATTTGTGCATAATCCTTCTTTGTCTGTTAATATAGAATGAATCTCAATAATCTCTGATTAAATTCAGACACTTAAATCCTTTGATTTATTAATTCTTTCATTTCGAGTAAGAGTTTCATCCTGGTTAGAGTTATTTTGTTTCAAACCTATCCTGGACGGGAACACAGTGCGTGGGCTGGGAATACACCCTGAATGGGAGGCCAGTTCCTCAAAGAAAACACACACACACACACACACACACACACGTTTACTCCCAGGGGCACATTAGCATAGCCAATCTGCCTACGCACAGACAATATTCTTGTTGTTACACTGGAAATAAGCGTAACTTGGGACTGTATCAGGAACCCAGATAAAGACAAGCATGTACAATGATTGTTTTAGTTCTAGTTATTTAATTAATTTCAGACATAAATTATTTTTTATTCATTTCAGACATTATACCGTTTAATCTATTTAACTGTCTATGTTCAGCAAACATTTTAGCGTCCTCAATTCTATATTAATTCTATAATAACATTTACAGAAAAAAACAGCAGTTTTGGCTCTGAGCTCAAAAGCAGCAGACACGTGCAGATTTATATCATCTTGATCACTACTACTAATAACAAGCCGCGTAATCATAATCTGAATTAGGGTCATAGAAACCTAGAGTCTAAGCCGACTCTTGGCAAAGGCGGGGTATACCCTGCACAGCTCACCAGACCATTGCAGGACCAACATATATACAACCATTCACACTCAAGGGTGATTTGGAACAGCCAAGTAACCCGAGACCGGGAATCAAACCTAGGCTCTCTTGCTGTGAGGCGAACATATAAACCACTGCACCACCGTGCCGCCCCTAATAGCAGTATGTCCATATCAAATTCAATACAATTCAATTCAATTCAGTTTCATTTGGATAGCGCTTTCTACAATTGACTTTGTCGCAAGGCAGCTTTACATAGTAAAAGTAATTTAAAAAGGAATTTAAACATTTTTCAACAACCCCCTACACATCCCGAATGAGCAAGGCCGTGGCGACAGTGGCAAGGAAAAAAACCCCTCAGTTCACACGAGGAAGAAACCTCAAATGTCAATCACTTAACAGAAGCTACTAGAACATTGACATTTTACATCCAAAAACGTAGAATTCAGGAAGTCATATTTCTCAAGTTCCATATTGACTTTCACTGTTAACAAGTGTTTCTTTCATGTGAACAGACACAGCTATTTAATGAAATCCTGAAAGGCCATCATCAATCCAATGTAATTTCCAATGATGTATATCATAATCAGCATCTGGACAGGCAACTCCATATACAACCTGTACAATAAGATCTCAAAGTTAGATTAAATTCTCTTCTCAGTCAGTTTTCAAACCGCTCAATCCTACTAGGGTCAATGGGAGGCTGACGCCTATCTCTGCCAACCCTGAACAGTTTGCCAGCACACACACAACCATTCTCAATCACATGTGCAACTCCAGGCAATTTCAAACAACCAATTAGCCTAATGTGCATGTCTTTGGACTGTCGAAAGAAACCGTAGTATCCAGAGGAAACCCACGCAAACGCGGGGAAGAACATGCAATCTCGACACAGAAACACCCAAGCCCAGGACTCGAACCCAAGACTTTCTGTAGCTTTCAACCATTCATCCATCCATTTATCCAATATCTGTACTGCTGAGTCATCGGGGAAGCTGGAGCCAATCTCGGTTTACTTTGGGTGAGAGACAGGGTACACCACATACTGGTTGCCACCAGTGGCGGCTCCTGACAAATTTCTCAAGGGGGGAACTTGTGATGATGACTAAGGTGACCCGTTCAATGGCTAGTAGTGAGGCAATTGTCAGCTTTTACTGGTCAACTCAGCAA